>JAKSZT010054487.1:14094630-14117811 GCA_026826555.1 Tolypeutes matacus
CATGTCAGCTGTTTGTGGGTTTCTAGAAACTTGTCCATTTCCTCTAAATTGTCATTCTTGTTGGCATATAATTTTTCAAAGTATCCTCTTATGATACTCTTTATTTCTGTGGGGTCAGTAGTGATATCCCCATGCTCATTCCTTATTTGATGTATTTCCATCTGTTCTCTCTTTTTCTTTGTTAGTCTGGCTAAGGGTTTGTCAATTTTGTTGATATTCTCGAAGAACCAACTTTTGGTTTTGTTTATTTTTTCCAGTGCTTTATTATTCTCTATTTCATTTAGTTCTGCTCTAATCTTTGTTATTTCCTTCTTTCTACTTCCTTGAGGTTCAGTTTGTTGTTGTTTTTCCAGTTCCTCCAAGTGTGCTGTTAAGTCTTCAATTTTAGCTTTTTCTTCTTTTTTAATATATGAATTTATGGCTATGAACTTCCCTCTCAGGACTGCTTTTGCTGCATCCCATAGGTTTTGATATGTTGTGTTGTCGTTTTCATTAGTTTCAAGGTAGTTACTGATTTCTTTTGAGATTTCCTCTTTGACCCAGTGTTTGTCTAAGAGTGTGTTGTTTAACTTCCATATCCTTGTGCCTAACCTGTTTCTCTGGCCCTTAGTGATTTCCAACTTCATTCCGTTGTGGTCAGAGAAATTACTTTGTATAATCTCAATCTTTCTGAATTCATTGAGTGTTGTTCTGTGGTCTAGCATGTGGTCTATTTTGGAGTATGTTCCATGTGCGCTCGAGAAGAATATAAATCCCGCTGTATTTGGGTCTAGTGTTCTGTATATGTCTATTAAGTCCAGTTCTTCTAATGTATTGTTGAGTGCCTTCGTTTCTTTATTGATTCTCTGTCTAGATGTTCTGTCTAATGATGATAGTGGTGTATTGAAGTCCCCTGCTATAATTGTAGAGGCATTTATTTCTCCTCTTAGTTTTTCCAGAGTTTGCCACACGTATTTTGAGGCACCCCATTTAGGTGCGTAAATGTTGATGATTGTTCTCTCTTCTTGAGAGATTACTCCTTTTACTAATATGTAGTGTCCATCTTCGTCTCTTACAATAGTTTTGCATTTAAAGTCTATTTTGTCTGATATTAGAATCCTGCCCTTTTGTGGCTATTGTTAGCTTGTAAAATGGTTTTCCAGCCATTCACTTTCAGCCTCCTTGAATCCCTGGGTCGAAGGTGGGTTTCTTGTAGACAGCATATAGATGGATCATATTTTCTTATCCATTCTGCCAATCTGTGTCTCTTGATTGGTGAATTTAATCCATTAACATTCAGTGTTATTACTCGTAACGAATTTCTTACTTCAGCCATTTTTTCTTTGGGTTAATGTATGTCACATGTTGTTTTGTTTCTCTTTTTGTCTTTTCAGTTGTTTTTAAACTCTCCTCCAACTCTCTCTCCCTTGTTTTTTCCTTTCAACCTGTAGAGATTCCTTTAGTATTTCTTGAAGTACTGGTTTCTTCTTGACATACTCTCTTAATTTCTGTTTATCTGTGAATATTTTGAACTCTCCATCATTTTTGAATGCCAATTTTGCTGGATAGAGAATTCGCGTCTGGAAGTTTTTTTCTTTTAGTGTTTTCACTATGTCATACCACTGTCTTCTTGTCTCCATGGTTTCAGCTGAGAAATCAGCACTTAATTTTATTGTGCTTCCCTTGTATGTGATGGTTTTCTTTTATCTTGCTGCCTTGAGTATATTCTCTTTGTCTTGAGCATTGGACATTTTGACAAGTATATGTCTTGGAGTTGGCCTGTTGGGATTTATACTATTTGGGGTGCGCTGTGCTTCTTGGATCTGCACATCCATCTCTCTCAATAGCATTGGGAAGTTTTCAGCCATTATTTCCTTCAACACTCCCTCTGTTCCCTTTCCCTTCTCTTCTCCTTCTGGGATGCCCATATTGCGTATGTTTGTGCGTTTTGCATTATCAGTTAATTCCCTGAGTCCATGCTGGATTTTTTCTGTCTTTTTGTCTATCTGTTCTACAATCTCTTTAATTTCATCTGTATTGTCTTCCATATCACTAATTCTTTCCTCTGCCTGTTCAAATCTGCTGTTATGTGAGTCCACCATTTTTCCCCTTGTTCTTTTTATCCCCATTAGCTCTGAGTATTTGTTCTTATACTATTTATAGATGTTGGTAACATTAAGTTATATCTGTCTCACCAAAGATCTAATTGTGGACAATTCATTATAATAAATAAATGCGTATTATATACTTGCCAGTGTCTAGCATTCTACTATTTATTTTTTTCTACCATTTATTTTTACCTAGACATACTACTACCATCTTAGACTCATCTACATTCAAGAGCTCTGCCTGAAACCTTGTAGCCATTTGTTTCCCACTCTTTTCCCTCTGTTATTTGTCCCTATAGCCACTTTACCAAGTCCAGGTGATTCTTATTTTTTATTGGTATACTGACTCTACCTCTTATTTTCCATTCCTGCTAATATCAACCTACTTTTTTAGTATTTTAATAAAAATGTTTCATGAATTCTTATTCAGAGATAGAGCACATTAAAAAGTGTGTACTATTTTCTGTTTTTCAAAGGATCAAAATTATTTTATTATTATTATTATTTGATTTAGACTGGTGAATTCTGCAAAAAACGTTCGAAAACAACTCTTCTACTTATTGAGTCAAAATTTTCTACCTAGTTTCAAAGTTTGTGTATCTGATCTTCATGTCTTTTTCCTTTTTTCCCCAATATGAACTTTCAGCTTAGATTGTTCTCATTATAAACTAATATCCTATACTCATCCCTATTGTCATGCCTTCCTCTGTTTCTGTTCTTTCTTTTAATGTTCATGTTCCTCTTTTCCACTTCTCTGCCATTAGGGCCCAACTTTTTTTCAGTTCAATTTTCTCCCATTGTCTGCCACATTTGGGGCACCTTTATTTTTTCCCCCTATTTTCTGTAATTGTCCATAAAATCCTTCTCAAAGTGTAGACCATGAACTCTGGTTTTGGTCCAGGATGAAATATGAAGCTTATACAAAAGGTAAAACAGTTATATCACTAAGCACACTGTTTTGTTCAGGGTTTTTTGTTGTTGTTTCTTTTTTTAAAGCAAGACTTTCTTGATAAAGAAAGCAGAACGTTGATTTATATTCTGATATAAATTCCTTACCTCATTGGGGGATCAGCACTTTCCATAGCACTGACAAAAAGTAACATTTTAATTAAAATTAAAATTGAATTAATTTATTTAAAAGTTAACATCTTGGGAGCAGGTGTAGCTCATTGGTTGAGTGCCTGCTTCCCATGTATGAGGTTCCAGGTTCAATCCCTGGTACATCCTTAGGAAAAAAAAAAGTTAACATCTTAATTCTGTCAGATATACAGTATATTGATGATTTGGATGTGGAAGTGTCAGTAAATATAAAAGGACTTTGGTCATTATTTTTTACTTTCTAGCATCAGAATTCCTGTTCTTTATTTTGAGAATTCTTTTTTTTATGATTTTTGTTGGGAAGTAGAACCTGCTTGTTACTATAGACAGGGTTTTGCTTTCCCAGACTCTTTTTCCACTGGCACATGTGCTTACACCCAGTCAAGCGGTTGCACCAGTGCCCATAGGAACTCGGACACTAGTGACGGAAAAGTAGGAACTTCCTGCAGACTAGTAGGCACTGCATGGGCTCTGTCCCCTTAGACGAGGCATAAGCAGTTCCTTTACAGGACCAATTCTGCTGCAGTGTTGGACATCTTTACTGATGTTGTAGCCTGTAAGTTCAGTTCTCTGTCATCCTGAAGATTATGTAGCACATATCTTTTCATAAATTTCATAAATTTTCATAAATTTATTTTCTACTTAAATTAGCCACAGTAGTTTTTTTTTTTAAAGATTTTTATTTATTTATTCATTTATCCCCCCCTTGCTGCTTGTGCTCGCTGGGTCAGCTAACCATGCCGTGCGGGCGGGCTTGCCTTCACCAGGAGGCCCCGGGAACCGAACCCGGGGCCTCCCATATGGTAAATGGGAGCCCTACTGATTGAGCCACAGCCCCTTCCCGAGCCACAGTAGTTTTTATTGCTTTCAACTGAGAACCCTAATGGAAAAAAATAGTTTACAGACATCTTGTACTATTACAGTTAGTTTGTTCAAAGCTGATCACAAGGAAATTTTGTTTTAAGGAGATTTGCACACAAAGTTTAAAATGTTTTAGACTGACTTTGTGAGACGTAAACTGTAAAGATTCTAAATAATAATTTCACTCTAATATTTGTATTTTAATTTTTCAGTGTACTTTTTGGACCATGTGCTGCTATGTATACCTGAAGTACTTGAAATGCAAATTTGGGGAGATTTTGCCATCTAAATGCTTAGCTGGATTAAGCGCCTAATTAGGATGGTTTTTCAACAAGCTGGAGTAAGCATGCAATCGGTGAGTCTTCAAAATTAATTTTTAAAATCCAGACAATTAGATATTTTAAGCTTTTTTTAAAGGAAATAAATCTGTATATGAGCAACATTTTAAATTCAATATGTTTATGTACTGTTTAATTGACGTACTGTTTAAATCACAGCGAATTTTTACCCAGCGTCCTAAGTAAAAGTTTTTCGGTTATACTGAAAACTTACTAAAATTCATGTAACCATTTAAATGTATGCATTGAGGGAAAAATTTAAATATATATAGAAATCAGTGAATAAAATATGTTCAATTAACACTTCACAACTCTCAATGTCTTAGAATTATTAATTCAATGTGGTTTATTGCACAATATTTTAAAATAAAAGGTAAGTCATGTCTACTAAAATATAGCAGCTATAGATGTGGAGAAAAACGTTTTAGCATGAAATGGTTACCCAGTGCCAAAGACGTTTGTTTTGAGCTTGACATTTTTGTAAGTCTTTTCTACTGATACATACGTTTTGTTCAGATCCAGCATAAAGGTGTTAGAGCAATTGTGTTAATCACATTTTCATTTTCAAATTCAGTGTGTTGGTGTTCTGTGACACGGAATTAAATTTTGTTTAATTAGTAAAAAGTATAGTTTAGTGGCTTTAAACTGGATTTTAAATTTATCTCTGCCAGTTACTGCTGTAGAAACATGAGAAAGTCATTTAATATCTTTGACCTCACTTTCTTCATCTACAAAATAGGGATAGAAAGAAATACTGTAGAGTTAACCTGTGGATTAAACGGCATTCTATATAGAGCACCTAGGAAATTGCTTGTGTGTAGTTTAGATATATTCAGTAATGGTTAATTTCCCATGTTGTTGCTCGCTGTCTCCCTTCCACCTTCCCCTCTAGTCAGACTAATGTGACTAGTACTATTGAGGCCAACGTGCTGAATTCTGTTTCAGGTAGGATTACACAGAAAGCAAGTTTTATTTTAAAAACTAGGCTATAAAGTGGCTGTTTAATCAGTGCATAGACCAGGTAAGAGAACCTTACTTGTTCCTAGTATTGTAATCACAACTCAGGGCCCTTCCTACTAGTAAGCGGATGAGCAATATAATTTTTTTTGTTGTTGAGGGTAACATATCAACTTTAATTGGTTGACTGAAAATCTATGCAAAAAGTTTTCTTCTAACATAAAGCAGTTTAACCATTTGGAGTTACTTTCTCTCTTGGTTTCTATGATATTTTAGTCTGCTAAGAGTAAAAATAGAAAGGTACAATCTACCAAGATCATCCCCTTGAGCATCTGAAAATGAAAGAAGCTTTCCTAGCTCCACCTTTCAATTATATACATTTTTCCACTGGTTTGATAGATGAATGAATTTGTTACTGTGCTTGAAACATTCCAAAGGGCAGAAACTACTTCATCTTTCACCTTTTTTTTTTTTCTGCTTAAAACAAAGAGTTGCAAGGTTTGAGAACAGTTGTTTTTGTTTTTAAAGCAGTTTTATTCATGCACCCTACAATCCATCCAAAGTGTACAATCATTGACTCTCAGTATAATCACAGAGTTGTGCTTTCATCAACAAAATCAATTTTAGAACATTTTCATTGTTCAAGAAGAATAGCCCCATACCCCTTATCCCCCCACCCCATTATTGACACTTAGCATTAGTGTGGTACATTTGTTACAGTTGATGATAGAATATTAATATATTACTATTCACTTTAGTCCATAGTGTGCATTAGGTTAATTTTTGCCCATCTCCCACCCTATTATTAACACCTTGTAATAGTAATGTACTATATTCTAATATTTGTACTATTAACCACATTCACTGTCCATAACAGAGTTCACTATTTTATTATATGGTCCTATGTTGTATCATCTAGTTTTCTTACTACTGACATACACAACCCTAAACTTTCTATTTCAGCCACAATCACACCAACATAGCAGTGCTGTTAATTATGCTCATGATAATGTGCTACCATCAGCTTTATCCATTTCCAAGCATTGACAATCCACCTTATTACAAATTCTGCACAATTAAACATCAGCTCCCCATTCTCTACCCTCTTTCTATCTTCTGGTGACCTGTATTCTAGATACTAACTCCATGAGTTTGCTTATTACATTTAGTTCATATTAGTGATCTCATTCATTATTTGTCTTTTTGCATCTGACTTATTTCACTCAGCATAATGTCCTCCATGTTGCATGCATTAAGACTTCATTTCTTCTTAAAGCTGAATAATATTCCATCATATGTATATACTACATTGTGTTTATCCATTCTTTGGTTAATGGACACTTGGGTTGTTTCCATGTTTTGGCAATTGTGAATGATGACCCTGTGAACATCAGCAAGCAAATGTCTGTTTATGTCCCTTCTTTCAGTCTTCTGAGTATATACTTAGTAGCAGGATTGCTGTTATGGCAGTTCTATATTTAGCTTACTGCAGAACCGCCAAACTAACTTCCACAGCAACTGTACCATTCTACTTTCCCATCAAAAGTGAATAAATGTTCCTATTTCTCACATCCTCTCCAACACTTGTAGTTTCTATTTTTTTTTTTTCAACAGCTTTATTAGATATAATTGATATGCACATACTTAAAGTATACAATTAAAGTGTTTTTTGTTGTTGTTTGTTTGTTTGTTTGTTTTTGGAGATATTGGGGATTGAACCCAGGACCCTTGTTATTATAAGGGAAGGAGGCACTCAACCACTCAGCTACCTCTGGTCCTCAATGGAGTTAGTTGTTTATTTTTAGGAGGCACTGGGAATTGAACCCAGGGCCTCTCATATACAGGAAGCAGGCAATTAGCCACTTGAGTTACATTTGCTTCTACAATTTAAGTTTTTACATGTATACATCTGTGACACCATCAATAATACCAAGATAATGAACATATGTGTTGACTCCCACAGTTTCCTTGTGCCCCTTTGTAATATCTCCTTCCTACCACTCTCCCATCTAAAACCTGTCCTCATGCTACCACTGATCTACCTTCTGTTAATATAGATAACTTTGCCTTTAATAGAATTTTATATAAATGGAATTGTACAGTATGTACTTATTTTTTCCTGCCTTCTTTAGCTCAGCATAATTATTATGAGATTCATTCATGCTGTTATGTGTATCAGTCCATTCCTCTTTATTGCTGAGTAGTATACTAGTGTATGGATATACCACAGTTTGTTTATCCAATATTAGGGTTGTTTCCAATTTGGGGTTATTACAGAAAGCTGTTATGAACATTTGTGTACAAGTCTTTGTATGGGTATATGCTTTCATTTTGCTTGGGTAAATGCTTAAAGGTTAAGAGCTGGATTATATGGTAGGTGTATGTTTAACTTTTTAAGGAACTGTTACAGTGTTTTCCAGAGTGATATTACATTTCTTTATTTTTTTATTTTTTTAATTTTTTTAACTTTATTTTGTACATTTAATAATTGAAAACATAAACAATTAAAAACCAAAAAGTAAACACAGATAAATAAATATATACATTTCTCAATTAAATGTAATGGATACATGTAAATTTTTTTTTTTTTTTAATCAAACAATATATTACACAATATATTTGGTTCATAGTAGATATTACATTTCTGCTAACAGTGTTGAGGGTTCCAAGAGCTCTACATCCTCACCAAGACTCACTATGATCAGTCTTTTTAATTTTATCCATTTGATTAGGTGTGTAGTAGTATATCATTGTGGGTTTAATTTGTATTTCCCCAATGACTAATTATGTTGAACATCTTATAATGTGTTTATATGCTATCTATCTTCTTGAAGTGTCTTCCAATTTTTGCCTAATTTTAATTGGGATGTTTTTATTTTTCATTTCTTTTTATATTTTTTTTATTAGAAAAGTTGTGAACTTACAAAACAATCATGCACAATGTGCAGAATTCCAATACATTGCTCCTCCATCACCTTACAGAGTATGAAAGAAAATCATCAGATTATTACCACTAACTGTTGTCCATAGCTTATATTTGGTATATTTTTTCCATATACCCCCTATTAATAACACCGTGTATTAGTATTGTACATTTGTTATGTTCATGAGAGAGTACTCTTATATTTGTACTGTTAACCACAGTTCTTCATCTATCACATGGGTCACTGTGTTATACAGTCTCATACCTTGTAAAATCTATCCAAAGTGTACACTCAGTGGCTATTACTTTCATCACATAGTTGTGCCATCTTCGCCTCTTTTTTTTTTTTTAAAGAGCTCTTCAACATCTTTTTTTTTTTTTAATTTTTTTAAAGATTTTATTTATTCACCCATTTATCCCCCCCACCGCTGCCTGTGCTCGCCGGGTCAGCCAACCACGCCGTGCGGGCGGGCCTGCCCCCACCAGGAGGCCCCGGGAACCGAACCTGGGGCCTCCCACATGGTAAACGGGAGCCCCACCGATTGAGCCACAGCCGCCTCCCTATCTTCGCCTCTTGAGTGTTTCCTTTATTCCAAAATAAAAAATCTCATACACCCTTCTTTGACATTGTGCCTTTTTTGACATTGATGCAAGAATATTATAATATTGCTGTTAACTATAGTCCATAAGTTACATTAATTGTATTTTTCCATGCATCACCATATTCTTACCCCCTTCTAACAGTGACATACATTTGTTCTGATTCATAGAAGAACATTCTTATATTTGTAATGTTAACCCCAATCCTCATCCACTTCCGGGTTCACTATTATTCCCTAGATGATTCTCTAGCTTTCTTTTAAATGACATTTACATCCCTAAATTTCCCCTTTCAGCCACAATACCATTTATAAACCAATTGTGTTAGTAGTTATACTCACTATAATGTGTTACCGTCAACTCTGTCCAATTCCACACTTTTAACAGTAAAGCTAATTAAAAATTCTACATACATTAAGCATCAGTATCCCTTCTCTACCCTGACCCTATCACCTAGTAGTAACCTATACTCTAGATTTTAACTCCATTTGCTTATTCTTTTTTTTTTTTTTTTTTTAATTTCTTCTTTTACCATATGTTTATTCTTTGTATTTAGTTCATATTAGTGAGACCATTCAATATTTGTCCTTTTGTGTCTGGCTTATTTCACTCAGCATAATGTTCTCAAGGTTCATCTGTGTTATCGTAGGTGTCCCAATTTCATTTCTTCTTGCAGCAGCATGGTATTCCATTGTATGTATGTATATACCACATTTTGTTTATCCATTCATTGGTTGGTGGACAATTGGGTTTTCTCCATCTTTTGGCAATTGTGAATAATCCCACTGTGAGCATTGTTGTGCAAATGTCTGTCTGTGTTACTGTTTTCATTTCTTCTGGAAATATTCCTAGTAGAGGGCAGTTCTAAATTTAGCTTCCTGAGGAACCGCCAAACTGTCTTCCACAGAGGCTGCATCATTCTACATTCCCACCAAGAGTGAAGGAGTGTTCCTATTTCTCCATATCCTCTCCGGCACTTGTTGTTTTCTATTATTTTTATTTTTATTTTTATTTACTTATTTATTTATTTAATTTAATTTATTTATTTATTATTTTTTTAAATCTTTTACCGGGAGGTCCCGGGGATCGAACCCAGGTCCCTCCATATGGGAGACGGACACCCAACCATTTGAGCCACATCCACCCCCCTCTATTTTTTTTAAATGGCCATTCTATGAGGTGTGACATGAAATCTCATTATAGCTTTGATTTGCATTTCCCTAATAGCTAGTAATGTTGAACATTTTTTCATGTACTCTTCAGCCATTTGTATTTCCTCTTTGAAAAAAATGTCTATTTAAGTCTTTTGCCCATTAAAAAAATGTATCCACAATGTTTATTGGGGGTTGTGGATGTAGCCCAAGTGGTTGAGCACCTGTTTCCCATGTACGAGGTCCCAGGTTTAATCCCCGGTAGCTCCTAAAAACAAAACAAAAACAAACCAGAAAAACCAACTCTCATTGAGGAACAGATGTTGCTCAGTGGTTGGGCTCTTGCTTTCTATGTATGAAATCCCTGTACCTCCTTAAAAAAAAAAGTTTATTGGGATGGTATCCCAGTCTTCTTGCTTTAGGGTGTTTTTAGTGCTGGTTCCATCTGAGGGATCATCCTCTGTAATCCTTGCTTTTCCTCCAGTAGTTGGCAGAGGTTAGTGGTGCAGCCAACACACAAAACTACTGTTTGTGTATGTCTAAAGATAGTTGTCATTTTATAGCATCCCGGACATTTTACATCCATGAAGTAGGAATCGGGGCTCTGCACCAGGAGCTGTTTCTTGTGTTTCCTCTTCTCTTCTGCTTCTCTTCTGGAGAGGGATGAAGGACGTCCTTTGCATGTTCTCGTGGGAGGTCATCATGGCTGGAAAGGTCTTTCGCTGTTTTTTTTTTTGATGATACAGTTTGATAATTTTGATGATATTTACCATGTCCTGTGTCCATTACTGTAAGGTAATGAAAAACCTTCCCCATGACCACCAAACACCCCATTAGATCTTGACCGTTCTCTTCCCCCCAGCGCCCCAGGGCCCATGATACCACCCTATCCCGACCCATGGCATGTCAAGATTCACAGTTACATGCCCTGGGGATTTTAACCTGCCCTTCCTAATCCACCCACCCACCAGTGCTGCACCACCAAACCCAGGAACACCACCACTCATCTGACCCATCCCCCAACATGCAACCACACTCTATCCCTTTACCATAGATTATGTCCATATGGGTGATGGCTCAAAGCCTGCTCTTCTCTTACTCTCCCTTGTTAACCTATCTTTCAGACAATGGTTCTCAGACACTGCTCACTTTCCTCAGTTCAGATCAGTGAGGTCATATACTGTTCATCCTTCAGTGCCTGGCTTGCTTCACTCAACATAAGGTCTTCAAGATTCATCCACGTTATTCCATGTGTTAGCACTTTGTTCCTTCTTACAGCTGAGTAATATTCCATTGTATGTATGTACCACATTTTGCTTATCCATTCGTCTGTTGATGGGCACCGGGGCTGATTCCAACTTTTGGCAATGGTGAACAATGCCGCTATGAACATTGATTTTTTAATTAGGTTGTTTGTCTTTATTGTTGAGTTGTAGGATCTCTTTATATATTCTGGATGTTAAACTCTTATCAGATATGTGGCTTCCATATATTTTCTCCCATTGTATAGGCTGCCTTTTTACCTTCTGGACATCTAATTTATCTTTTTTTTTTCTGTTGCTCAAGTATTGGGTATAAGGGCTAAAAAACCACTTCTGTGCTCTCTCTGCCTAGAGGGGCCTGCACCAAATCTTGGTGTGTATTTCTGTCTTTCTCTCCCATTCTCAGCAAGTTTCTCTTCTTTCCCGTTTCCAAAATAAATTCTTTTTTACTGGCCTAACTAAACTCACGTGTCCCAGTTTCTCTTTCTGGAACCGCCCCTTGGCCCCAGATAGTCCAAATAGGCCTCACCATTGGCCCCCACCATAGGTGGGATAATCAATAACTGCTGGGGCCCATCCCCTTATCATTAGCAAGGGGGTGGAATGATTAACAGTTTTTTATTTATTTATTTTTATTTTTTTATTTTAATTTTTTCTTTACCTTTATTTTTTTTAACTTATTTTGTACATTTAATAGTTGAAAATATAAACAATTAAAAACTAAAAAGTAAACACATGAATAAATATATACATTTCTCAATTAAATATAATGGATACATATAATTTTTTTTTTAATCAAACAGTATGTTACACAATATATTTGGTTCACAGTAACGCATTTTAAGGTACTGGTGCCGGGGATTGAGCCCGGAACCTCGTATGTGGGAAGCCAGCGCCAAACCACTGAGCCACATCAGCTCCCCCAATCAGTGTCTTTTGATTGGGATGTTTAATTCATAAACATTCAATGTTATTATATAAAGGCAGTACTTCCTTTAACCATTTTATCTTATTTTTAAAATTATGTCGTATCTTATTTTTTATATGTCATATCATTTTTTCTTTTTTTTCTTTTTAAGGAGGTACCAGGGATTGAACCCAGGACCTTGTTCATGGGAAGCAGGTCATGTACTACTTGAGCTACATCTGCTCCCCTGTCTTATCTTATTTTTGTGCCCTTTTTTACCCTTTTAATTACTCTTACTGATAATATCTTTCTACATGCTTCTCCAAACCTCTCTCTCCTGTCTTTTCCTTTCAGCCTTTCCTGCAGAACTCCCTTTACTATTTCTTGTAGGGCAAATTCTTTGACAAATTCTCTTTCTGTTTATCTTAAACTCATCCTTATTTTTGAAGGGCAGTTTTGCCAGATAATTCTTGGCTGCCAGTCTTTCTCTTTCAGTATCTTAAATGTACCATACAACTCTCATCTCACTTCCATAGTTTTCTGTTGAAAAAAATGGCACTTTTTCTTATTGGCTAACCTTTGTATGTGATCAGTAGCTTTTCTCTTGGTGCTTTCAGAATTCTCTCTCGATCTTTGGCATTTGACATTCTGATTAATATGTGTCTTGGTGTAGGTATATTAGGGTTTATTTTGTTTGGAGTATGTTGTGCTTCTTGGACCTGTATATCAATGTCTTTGATAAGAGTTGGGAAATTTTCTGCTATTATTTCCACAAATAGTCTTTCTGCTCCTTGTTCCTTCTCCCTTCTGGGACACCCATGACACGTATGTTTGTGCGCTTTGTTTTCCTTGAGACCCTGTTCAATTTTTCCTATTCTTTTCTCTATCTCTTCTGTTTGTTCTATTTTGGGTGTCCTGTCTTCTAGCTCACTGATCCTTTCTTCTGCTGCTTCAGTTCTGCTGTTTAATGCCTCCACTGTATTTTTAATTTTATCTCTTGTGCCTTTCATTTCCATAAGTTCTGTTATTTTTCTTTGCATGCTTTAAAATTCTTCATGCTCATCCATTATTTTCTTAATATCCTTTATCTCTGTAGTCATATATTCATCTCCTTGAAATGATTTAGGCGTTTTGTTTGAACATCTTTGATTAGTTCCAAATTCTGTATCTCCTCTGACTTTAATTTGCTTCTTTGGCTGTGCTATATCTTGTTGTTTCTTAGTTCGGCTTATAACTTTTTGCTGATGTTTGGGCATCTGATTATCTTGATGAGCTTACCCTGAAATTTGGTTTCTCTCTCTTATCTAAGATTTTCTTCATTGGATTTATGTTAATGTTCTTTGACACGTGTTTCGTCAATATTTCCAAACTAAAACAGTGCCAGGGACTCATGAAGGTGGCACAGACTAGTTCCTGACCCTGCGGAGAGGGTCAGGCTTTTTTTTTTTCACCAAAAAGCCTTTAATTTAGCTTTCCAAGGCTGTACTTTTCTGGCCTGCCCAGCAGATGGTGCTGTTTGGCAACCTAATCCCAGCAGCCCTCGGAAAGCAGAGCGTTTTTAGTTCTCTTCTGACTCTACCCCTGACATAGGTCAAACAGTGGCACCACAGTGCCTGGCTTAGTCAGGTTGAAACTACAGGCCCAACATTCTAAATTCGCTGGCCAAAAGCTGGATCATTACTGGGTGTGTCCCTCCTTGTCCTTGGGGAAGTGGACTTCCATGGACCACCCAGTCCATAGCTGCCCACCAGGTAGGTACTGGTTGACTCTAAGCTGCTTGTCCTGAGATTGGGGGATGGGCACCAGGAGCCAGGCAAGTCAGTTACTCATAGACTTTCACTATAGTTTTTCCATCTCTTCATCCCCTTCTTTCCTGGATACTGCATAGTACACCCCTGACTTTGGAGCCCAAGAACAGTTGTACTGGAAAGTTTCTGCCTGTCCATGGGCTGCTTTTTGGGGGAGAGGAGTGAGCCCTGCAACTCTCTAATCTGCCATCTTCCCGGGAGTTGTTTTGTTTTGGATGGTTAGCACTTTGTATTTTACTGTACGTGTTGTCACCGCCATAATAATTAGCACTGATTGGCTTACTATGTCCAGTGGTTTTACATTTATTATGTTCACTAATACAACCCTGTTTTACTGATGAGGAACCTGAGGTTCAGAATGTTACACTTTCTTGACCACAGGTACGTGACTAATTAGTGGAAGAGCTGTAATATGAACCCAAACCTGATTACAGAATCCTTCCCATTTTAGCATACTTTGGCTACCTCTTATATAATCCAAGGGGAAGAAGACTATTAATATTAAAGACCTTATAAATACCTTAACTCATTTAATGCTCATAGGCTCATGAAATAGACATTATCCCCATTTTATTGATAAGAAAACAGAAACATAGATCAGTAATTTGGCCAGCTTCATATAGGTAACAAATGGGAGAGCCTAAGTTTTAAAACTAGGTCTATACACTGCCATGACCTATATGTTTCAATACCTTCCATTTTGCCTCAATACTTGGTTGAATTTAAAACCATAATTCACATCTGTCCAAATTTTTCCATCTATAATTATATTCATGTCCCTAAACAAAAATGTTTTTTAAAATAATAATAGTACAATGCTATGTGATTCTGGTAAATCTATTTTATGTTGGAAAAAAGTTATAGTGAATATCTAATTTGTACTAGTAATATATTTCCAGTAATACTTAAGAATTGTACCCTTGTTTTCCTTTTGTGGTTTGGAGGGGGAATGTGAATGTGGCTAGAAGTTCAGAGTTAAAGAAAACTGAGAAAAGTGTTTTCTTTTGGTTAGGGATTTTGAAATTTAGAGTATCATCTCCCCATCCTTCCCTCTCCCCCAATGCTCTACAAAATAAAAAATTAACACAAAATAAATACAAACCCACACACACTTTTCATTTTTCCCTGGCTTCCTTGGAACTAAGAATTTATACATTTTTGGACTTTTAACTTCTTAAATTTGATTAATGGTATGGATCTTCTTTCCAGAAAAAATGGTATATACACACAAATCTTTGCATGTAATTTTAGGGATTCATGAACCCTAGGATAATAATTCCTGCATTAATTTTACAGAGTTTATCTTGAGAAAAATATAATTATTAGAATTAAATGTAATGTTTTCCCTCCTCTCAAGTAACAATATAGATTAAGTCAGTCTATAACAAGTGAAATACCATAAAAGCTTGGGTGCACTCAGCGTGGATGAGACAGATGACAGCTTCAGATTTAAGCCTCACACTTCAACCCTCCTACAGTCGCATTTCACAATGTTAAAAACGAACAAATTGCTTCCCTGTTATCCTCCTCCTTGCTGTCATCAGTTTAACACTGTTGCTATATGTTTTGGACTGTCATTACTACACACCGCTATGCACACACACAGATTCATTATTAGATTATTTATAAGCACTTTTCATCATTAAAGCATAGTTTATCTGTGTAATTATTTTTAATGAAATTGAATTGTCTAATATTTAATGAAATGGAATTGTCTAATAGTGACAGTTTTTCTCTCCTCCTGATCTTTTCTATCTGAAAAAAATATTTAATGGCAATTTATCTTAAGAGGAAGTCTTCCCCTCTCCAAACAAGTAAACTGGTAAGACATAGTTCAGCCACAAGTTGATGGTAAGAAATCCACTTGGGTCATATGTCCTTCCAGGGCACAGATGGTGAGTTTTAGTAGCATCTGTTCACTACTTCTTCATAGCCATTTACAATTTTTTCCACTCCAAGAGGGCTGAATAGAAAAAAAATAAAGTAAGACCTAGTTTTAGATTTCCTGGAAGCTAGTTGCCCTTCCCCATAACTCTTTTCTCCTATCTAGTAATGATTATGGCTCCTGTGACAATTCCTGTGACAGTTTGAAGTTATTTTATGTATCCCATAAAGAAAAGATTATGTTCTTAAACTAATCTATTTCTGTGGATGTGGTACCCTTTGCATTAGATTCCTTTTAGATCACTTGATTAGATTGCTTTTGATTGGACTAAGTCAGTGAGGCATAACTCAGTTTCAGTCTCCCCCCTCTTACTGGGCCTTATATAAATGGAGACAGAGAAAAAGACACATACAAAAGAAACGAAGCTGCCACTTTTTATCCTGCCATGAGAGAGAGGATCTCTAGCAGGCAAAGGTTAAGCACAAAGGCCCCAAGAGGCTGGGCCCATGAAGCAGCTCAAGGCTGAGGAAAGTAGCCATATGCCCAGTAGCCCACAGCTGAACTTGGGAAGAAAGCAGAGCAGCTGAGACTGAGAGAGGAGGCCCGAGAGAGACGAGCCCTATGCTAATCCTGGGGAGATGGTAGATTCTGAAGGGGAAGGCAGGGACTTCGCAGAGATCAACCGCCATCTTGCTTTGCCACATGGCAGGACACCAGGATCACCAGTAGCTGACTTTGGTGAGAAAGCATCTCTGATGGTGCTTTCATTTGGACATTTCACTGCCTCTAAACTGTAAGCATTTACTCTAAATAAAATCCCCATTATAAAAGCCAGCCCATTTCATGTACTTTGCATCAGCAGCCTTGTGGCAGACTAAGCTCCTCTTCTAAGTATTCCATTCGTTAGCTTACATAGAACCTTCTCCATGTTTCTTGGTGTTAAGTGCTATACAGTCACAAGCAGCAGAACTACAACATATTATTCCTGTGTTTACTTAAAAAATAATCATATGAAGCAATTAAATTTGTTCTTTTCCTTTAACTTTGTGGAAGAAATCTAAATAGCCTGCTTATTCCTTATAAGTAAAAGCTGAAACTTTGACCATCTTCTCTTACAGAAGGCACCTGGTGTTCTTTCCTTCTGATACTAAACAGATGGGAAGATAATAGTTGAAACTTAGCCCTGCAGCATAAATAGTAAGGAATGCTAAGAGCTGGCAGAAACATTAGTTCCTGACCTTGGCAGATCCTTTCTAAATTTTCTTTGTGAGCTTTTTGTCCTCTTCATCTCCAGGCAAGATCTTTGCTTACTGGAAAGGAGGAAGTTTCACTTTAGAGGATGTAATTGTCACATTGTGGTGCACAAATAGCATTCGCTTTTGTGACATCATAGGAGAATTTTGTTACTAAATAGAAGAAACTCAAGAAGAGAAATGACTGAATGGTATAGTTACTATTGCCTTATGTTATTTTTACAAGATCAAGACCTGTTAAAATGTATAAGGTAAAGATCACCTATTTTAGAATGACTTGCCCATGTTCTTATTTTATCTTGGCCTCTTATTGTTACTTTGTAAACCTGTGTTTTTCCTTTTTTTTTTTTTTTTAGTTCCATTGTGTTCTTAAGACTATTCATTAGATAATCAATCCTATGTGTGATCATTGGTGTGAGTGATGTTTTGCTGTCCTGAACTCCAAGTAAATTCTCATCTGAGCTTCAGAGTAACCTTTGCCTCTTATGTTCTTTGTATAATAATCATGTCTATTAAAATCTTACTATCTTTCTACTCACCAATATTCTAATTAGTAGGAAACATTCATATCTGTATCATCCTTTTTATTTATGTTTTCAAAGCAAGAGTATAGTTTTTGTTGATAATACAAGCCAGTATAGGTAATAGTACTTTCTGGAACTACTCCAGGTAAAAGTCAGTGAAAACTTAAATGTATTGATAAGAATTATATATAACAACACAAAATGTGAACCCTAATATAAATTATGGATTATGGTTAATATAATTATAAAAATATTGTTTCAGCGATTGTAACAAAGCTACCACACTAATGCAAAGTGTTAATGATAGGGGAAACTGTGTAGGAGAGGGAGTAAATAGGAACTCTGTATTTTCTGCATGATTTTTCAGTAAACTTATAACTTCTCTAATAATGAAGAATTATATAAAAGCTGAGGCAGATGTCAGAGCATTATGTATACACCATGAACCTCAGTTTGTATCATAGTATCATGTCTAAATTGGATTTGCTTGCTAAAATCTAAGAGATCAGATTGCTTCCATAGTCATTTTATAAATTGTACATACTTGAGAATAATCTGAAGGTCTAGTTTGGGTTAGGTATTGGAGCCATTGCTGTTTACAATGGAGTTTATTGTTTATGTTTATGTTTGGGTGATTCCATTTAAATTAAAATGACCATGGAGTGACCTTAAAAACGGAATCACAGTGTCCCTTGCTCAGAATATGTGCCCATGTGACTTGGTACAGTTTCTCAGTTTTAACATAAAATTGAATGTTAAAGTTTAATGATTAAATATAATAGTCATATCATTCTCCTTCCTTTCTTTTAAAATTGCTTTTAATAGGATACTACCTCTCTTTACCTCTTCTGTCCAGGCTTTCAAGTGTAGCACTCAAAAAAGATGGATAGTTTTTCCTCTTTAAGGAAAAATCATATACTTGGGGAGAAGTTTCAAGGTACAATTTATATGATTTAACATTCTACATGTGTTTTTTGTTTGCTTTTTGTTTTTGCTTTCAGCATGGCATATAATACCCTTAGTGTATTATAATTTAATCTGAGAAACTCTGTTCAGTAAGGCCACCATTAGCCTGTTTAGTGTCTTTGTACTAGTTAGGAAAAGGTGCCTTTCCTCCTGGGGCAAGGCTTTATAAGATGCAGTGCTGGTGAGCAGTGTAAGACTGGATTTCAGCTCCCCACTCTCCCTTCACCAGGTGCTCTGTGCAACAGACAACCTGCACAACTGCATGGTACAAATTCAGATTCTAAAGTTATACTGATTTAGATTTGTTTTGAAAAGTCCATTATAACACGTGTTCATATTTTTTTTTTTTTAATTCTAAAACCAAAATATAACAGTAAAATAGTGTTTCCTTTACAGAATATTATGAGAACCTAATGAAAATAGTTTTTACTCCAAATATAGTTACTTAAAAATTACTAGTTATTATTCTATTTTTCCATTTAATGCCTTACTTTAGACTATATTGGATTAATAATTATATATTCTTTAATTTTGAATTGAGAAATGTTGTTTTATTTCCCATAACATTTAAAGCATTTCTGTTCATGTATTAACATGTCATGCAATTAATTGTCTTATGCTTGGTATTAACAGTTCTGTGAGTATTGTAATTAAACTTGATTTTTCCTACATTTTCAGGTACTTTGGTCTGGAAAGCCATATGGTTCATCTCGAAGTATCGTAAGGAAAATTGGTACTAATTTATCTCTGATTCAATGTCCAAGAGTTCAGTTTCAGGTACTTTGTTTTGTATATTTCATAATTTCATAATTTTATTTTAATATGTGTATTCGAAATATAAATAGCTAGATGATCTTAAAAATATTTTCTCTGTTGCTTTTAAACCTTTTGCCCCGATTCATGCTAAAATCAATAAAATAAAAGGGGATTGAAAACCACAATAAAGTTCTTCTTTGAAGTGATTATTCATTATTCAAGATCTCTAAGCCATTTATCCTTAATAATGCATTTGTGAAGATTTAGAAGTGTGGCAGTAACTTTGTAAGAACAAATAGGTAATAGTGGTTCTCTGGATAAGGTTGATAATCAGACCCTGAATTAGGAGTACTATTGAAAGGTCAGTTCTTAAAGTTCTCTTCTAGCACCAAATCAGGAGCAATTCTACTCTTTGCTTGAAGACAAATTGCTATTTTCTTTCATTTGGGCTTTTATTCATTATTATTATTATTATAGTGTTAGACATAAAATTCATCAGATGCTGTTTTCGTTTGTTAAATTTTGCTGAGGCAATGTACCAGAAATGGGTTGGCTTTTACAGTGGGGATTTATTAACTTAAAAGCTTACAGTTCTGAAGCCATGAAAGTATCCAGATCAAGGCATCATCAGGAGATGCTTTTTCCCTAAGCTGCAGCTGTGGGTGACCAGGCACATGGTGGCATCTCCTCCCCCTCTCCCCTCCTTGCTTTCAACTTCTAGGTGCTCCTTTGTGGCTTTCTATCTCACAGGTTCCCTTGATTTTAACTTCTGGAGGTTTCCCACTGTTTCTGTGGCTCTGCTGATTCCAGTTTATAAAGGACTCCACTAAAAGGATTACTACATATTGTATGATTCTATTTATATAAGATGTAAATATAAATCAATTTATAAAGATGAAATTTGATTAGTGGTTATATAGACTAGGGAAGGCATGATATAAGGGGTGTGGAGTTGTTCTTTTTGGAGTAATGAAATTGTTCTAAAATTGTTTGCAGTGATGAATGCACAGCAATGTGATTCTACTAAAAGCCAGTGATTATACACTTTAGATAGATAGTAGGGTATGTGTGAATATATTTCAGTAAAACTGCTTAATATATAAATAAATAATTGTGCAATAATAGCCAGAAATGGCAGCTCTGTACAGAAGGGGAAACATAGATTGAGAGGTGAAGAATTTTCTTGTCTGCTTTTTGTTTATTATTATTATTATTACTGAAATAGTAAAAATGCTCTAATATTTTAAAAAAAGACTTAACATATAGTGCAGACAGCACATTTATTTTGCAGTGAAATCAGGAAGCCAAGTGCTGTCGTGTCATGGAGTAGATAGTTCTCCAAAATAGGAACAAACGCATGGTTTAATTTTACTTTATTTCATGGGGAAAAAAAATTCAATTGGGTGGAATAATGTATCATCACTTATTTTTTTTCCTGAGTTTGTTCTGTTTTTCTGAAAAAGCATATTATTTTTTAGGGACAAAGAATGGTATTTATTTCTTCAAAAATATATCTAATGTATTAAAAATAAAGGAGAAATATTGTCTTTCTCTGGCCATGGGGGGGGGGGGGAAGAAGACCCACCCTGGGTTACACCTTCCTGGAGTAATCTTATCAAATGGCTGTTAACTGAATCTAATCAAAGGTTCACAATAGGTTCACACCCACAGGAATGGACCAATTTAAGAACATAATTGTTGGGGATCCACAAAAGATTCAAACTATCACTCCACCCTCTGGATCCCCAAAATACATATTCTTTCCATATACAAAATACATTTATTTCATCATAACATTTCAAAAAGCCTTAAATCATTTCAATAACAGTATTAAGCATAAGTCTCATCAAAATCAGTTATAAGTGTGTCTGTCTTGGGGTAAAATTCCCCTCAAGCTGTGGACCTGTAAAACTAAGAACAAGTTATCTGCTTCCAGTATACAATGGAGGGACAGTCATAGAATACACATTCCCATTGCCATAGGGAGAGATGGAAGGACAACAGGGGTCACAGGTCCCAAACAGTTCTGTAAACCCTGCAGAGCATACTCCATTAGGTTTCAGAGTCTGGGAGTCATCTATAGAACCATAGTCTCTTCTCCTCTGGGCCCAATGTAGTGGCAGTCCCACCCTTTCCAAGGACTTGCCCAGCAGCCATGTTCTCAGCACCACCCTCATCAAGCATCTGGATGGTGGCTAAACTATCCCCAGCCCCCTCTTGTCCTTTCCACCATTCAGATATGCACATTTCAGCATTCAGTCACAACTACACAGGCCATATGCAGTTTGTATTATTTGAATATTGTGGCTCATTGGAGGTAGCAACTTATATTAAGACAAACTAAGAGAATAGTCCCTTCTTACATTAGAAGACCTGGACTTAATAGACATATACAGAACACTACACACAAATACAGCAGGATTTACATTCTTCTCGAGTGCAACATGGAGCATACTCCAAAATATAGACCACATGCTAGGCCACAGAACAACTCTGAATGAATTCAGAAAGATTGAGATTATATAGAGTAATTTCTCTGACCACAATGGAATGAAATTGGAAATCACTAAGGGCCAGAGAAACAGGTTAGGCACAAGGTTATGGAAGTTAAACAGCACACTCTTAGACAAACACTGGGTCAAAGAGGAAATCTCAAAAGAAATCAGTAACTACCTTGAAACTAATGAAAACGACAACACAACATATCAAAACCTATGGGAGAGTAGACTTCCGGGAAGATGGTGAACTAGTAAAACACGGGAATCTCTTCTCCAGATAAAAGCTAGAGGACAAGCGGAAACAGCCCCGAAAAAAAACCTAGGGTTTAGGACAGCAGGTGAAGGCTGCACACCACCCAGAGGAGAGAGGGACAAAAGAGGGAAATCGCGACAACAGAACCGTGAGTTGCAAGTAGCAGCTTCTGTTGCTGCCGGCACCCTCCACCACACTCTTCAGAACTGTCGGGCCTCTGGGCCTGCGACCACAGACAAAGGGGGCTTCAGGGATCTGCCACTCCCGGAAAGGGGAGAGAGAGGGACACAGCCTTTGGCTGACTCAGGTTCTGACCTGAAATTTGGGCTGCGGAGCCCCACGGACCCTTCCACACGGTGGTTTGCCCTGGGAGCGTAGAAAGGACTGGAGAAATCCGACCCTCCCAACCTCTTTCTTTTCTAGCCTGGACTAATTGTTGAGGACTCCACAGGAGAGGGGAGAGAGAGGCTGGGGCTGACCCTGCTTGGACTCCCAGGTTTGGTCTGCCCTGTCCCGAGAGCCCCTCCAGGCTGGGTGGGGCTGCGCCATTGTTTGCCTTGGAGCCTGCAAGGGGCTAAAGATAGACAAACCTCCCAATCTCCTCCTCTACTAACAGGGATAGATTGTTGAGGATTCAGAAGGGAGTGGAAATATTTCCTAGCTGGGAAAAGGGGGGCGCTATGAGAGAAGTCTGGAGAACTGTCTCACAAAGTTTGAATCACAGGGCTCTTAGCCCCCAGACAGGAAGCTTTATCACATTGATCTGGCCTGTGTCACAACAAATACGCTCCGACCAGGCATTGAATTGAGAGCTGCCAACAAGCGCCATCTCCTGGCAGACCAAGGAAGTGCACATAAGAAAATTAATAAGTAAGAGAGGCTTTTCCTGGCCTCTATAGCCTCCCTGCCCAAGGCCCTAGGAAATGACTCTACAACCAATTACTGGGTCCAGTGCCCAGTTTTGAGCAACCAGCAGAACAAACCTAACAATCAAGTTTGAGCCAAAAATCAAAGAGCTGTGGTAACTCACAGCCTCCTGCCACTAAAACCCCAT
>JAKSZT010054487.1:14122811-14155784 GCA_026826555.1 Tolypeutes matacus
AACTCAAGATGGATCAAAGATCTAAATATAAGAGCCAAAACCATAAAGGCCTTGGAAGATAATGTAGGGAAGCATCTACAGGACCTTGTAATAGGAAATGGTTTAATGAACTTCACAGCCAAAGCATGGGCAGCAAGAGAAAAAATAGATAAATGGGATCTCATGAAAATTAAAACTTTTGCACCTCAAAGGATGTTATTAAGAAAATAAAAAGGCAGCCTACCCAATGGGAGAAAATATCTGGCAACTATATATCTGATAGGAGCCTAATATCCTGCATATATAAAGAAATCGTACACCTTGAAAATAAAAAGACAAGTAACCCATTTAAAAAATGCGAAAGTGACCTGAAAAGACACTTCTCCAAGGAAGAAATACAAATGGCTAAAAAGCACATGAAAAAAATGCTCAACATCACTTGCTATCAGGGAAATGCAAATCAAAACTACAATGAGATACCATCTTACACCCATCAGAATGGCAGCTATTAAAAAAACAGCAGACACTAAATGTTGGAGAGGATGTGGAGGAATTGGAACCCTCATCCACTGCTGGTGGGACTGTGGTATGGTCCAGCCACTGTGGAGGACAGTTTGGCGGTTTCTCAGAAAACTAGCAATAGATATTCCGTATGATCCAGCAATTCCACTGTTGGGTATATACCCAGAAGAACTGAAAGCAAAGACACAGATATATGCACATCAATGTTCATAGCTGCATTGTTCACCATTGCCAAAAGTTGGAATCAGCCCCGGTGCCCATCAACAGAAGAATGGATAAGCAAATAGTGGTACATTCGTACAATGGAATATTACTCAGATGTAAAAAGGAACAAAGTGCTAACACATGGAATAACGTGGATGAATCTTGAAGACCTTATGTTGAGTGAAGCAAACCAGGCATTGAAGGATAAACAGTATATGACCTCAACTGATTTGAACTGAGGAAAGTGAGCAGTCTCTGAGAACCTGTCTGAAAGATAGGTTAACAAGGGAGAGAAAGAGAAGAGCAGGCTTTGAGCCATCACCCATATGGATATAATCTTTGGTAAAGGGATAGAGTATAGTTGCATATTGAAGGATAGGACAGATGGGTAGTGTTATTACTGGGTTTGGTGGTGCAGCGTTGACAGGTGGGTAGATTAGAATGGGCAGGTTCATATACCCAGGTCATGTAACTAGGAATCTTGACATTGCATGAGTCAAGACAGGGGAGTGTCATATGCCCCAGAGGGGTGCGGAGGAAGGAACAGTTAAGATCTAATGGGGTATTTAGTGGTCGTGGGAAAGGTTTTTCATTACCTTACAGTAATGGACACAGGACATGGTAAATATCATCGAAACTTATTAAACTATCATCTAAGTTGTAAACTATACTGTAAATCATTGACAATGTTTAGTGGCTATATTTTGCTATCTGTATAAGAGTTACAACAATGCTAACATTCAAAAAAAAAGGGGGGGGTTTAATATGGGGTGGGGAAGCGGGGGGTGGTTTGGTATCTGGGAGTCTCTGGTATTCCGTGTGTGACTTTGCTGTGACCTAATACTTCTTTGAAAATTAAATTAAAATTTGGGAGACACTGTGGATTGAGAGGGGGAAGGTGTCACTGCACACCGGACATCCGATAACACAGTGATAAAAGGACAAAAACTATATATATTTTAAAGGCATTTCTTCTACTTTTTGTTCCCATTTTTTTGAATGTCCCAATCAGCTAATTATATTTTGTTTTGGTTTTTGTTTGATTGTTTGTTTGTTTTTTTCCTGAGTTTCCTTATGTTTGTCTCGTGCATGTAAGCTTATCATTGTTGTTTCTTTTTCCTATTAAGTGTATTTGATTATTATATGGGCTACATGTTCATGGAAGATTTAGATCACAGAAGGGTTACAAATGGGTACAGCAGGGGTTTATTGGTGGGGGGTGTCTGGGAGGGGGGATTCATGAGAGTAAGTTCATCTGAATATACATGAAAGATACACAAAATTGTTCAAAAGATCAAAGGATGGGGCATGGTCACGGTGGGTGGACAATCAATAAATGAGGGAATCTGAATTCCTAGCCTGGAGAGCTCTGCCACATTCTCCAAGGGAGCAACAACAATCCTCTGAGTGCAGGGACAGTGTCTGTCAAAAGAGGATGGCCCACTGATGAGTTCTTGTTATTGATGACTACCCTTATGAGTCTTTGTTCTTGTAACTGAAACTGAGCTTAGTGTTATGGGATGCCTAAGGGTTGCCACCTGAGAGCCTCCTTGTTGCTGAAATGTGGCCTCTCTCTAAGCCAAACTCAGCATATGAATGCATTACCTTTCCCCCAACGTGGGACATGACTCCGGGGATGAGCCTCCCTGGTAATGAGGGATTAATACCAAGTGCCAACTGGCAACACAACTGGAAAAAGACCTTGAATAAAAGGAAAAGGTAAAGACAAATGAGTTCAAGTGGCTAAGAGACTTCAAAGAGAGTCGGGAGGTATCCCAGAGGTAATGCGTATGCACACCTCAGTAGGAGCTCATAGAACATCAAAGTGCATATAACCCCACACAGAGGGGCTCCTGAGAGGTCTGGAGACCACCAGGTCCTATATAAGGGGGGAAAGCCCCAGAGACTGACGCCTTATCAGTGGGCTCTATTTTGGAATCTGTGCTCCTGAGAGTGACAGAATTGGACTCAAATAAGTCCTCCCTGCACAGGGTTCATCAGTCCCTTCTATTCAAACCTATATGTGATGCTGGAGTTTTTAGGTATACTTCCAGAGACTGGAGCCTCTAGCCTACCTATGTGGCAGGTGTGCGTGGAATCTCGGTGGAGCTCTAACTCCTACCCTACAGCTCAATGGACTCATCCAAGTCACCTGGCAAGGAGACAGCGATGGGCAACAGCCATTCCAGGGAATGGAGACAGCCTGCATCTGCAGGCAGGATCATCCCATCCACCATATCCATGGGATATAAGCCCTCTCTCACTTGGAGGTGGAGTGGACATCACCATCCCAGTCACCTCAGGATTGGTGGAAGAACTATGGACTAGAATGGACTTGATGGTATTCTGTTGCATACATATGGTGATTCTAGCAATGGAAGAAATTATAACAGTGAGGTGGAGCCGGTGGCCACTGGACACTTTCGGGGCAGGGAGGTGATGTGCAGTTGAAATACAGGGGCTTTATCGGGACTTGGAGGTTGTCCTGAGTGCTGTTGTGGCAATGGATGTTAGGCCATTTTAAATCAGCACACACCATTCAGAACTGTGTGGAAGAGAGTGTGGTCTATGATGTGAACTGTGGTCTATGGTTGATGGCAAGGCCCCAGGATGTGTAAGTCCATTGAGGGTTATGGGCCACACTTGTGGGAGACGTTTGTGTGGGATGTGGTGGGAGGTGTGGGAGGTGGGGAACATGGGAATCCTTGTAGGTTCCGTGTAATATTTAGGTAATCTAAGCATCTCTTAAAATATATATATATATATTTTATATATTTTATTTATATATAATTATATATGTATATAAATAAAAAGTATATATATATTTTATGTATATATAAATAACATTTTTGTAAGCAAATGCACATATATGCATATATGTTTATATATCATTTTACAAATATTGGTATGTATTGTGAAAAATTTGATTTTTACCCACAATAAAAAAAAAAAAAAAAAAATGGTCCTGAATATGTTGCGCTAAAGGAAAACATGGGTAAAGAATTAAAGAAAATCAGGAAAATGGTAGATACACACAGAGAATATCAGTAGAGAGATGGAAATTATGAAAGGAACCAGACAGAGCTGAAGACCACAGTAACAGAAATTAAAAATTCCTTAGAAGGTAACAGCAGATTGGAGCTGGCAGAAGAATGAATCAGTGAATTTGAAGATGAGACAATTGAAGTCATCCTGTCTGAGGAATAGAAAGAGGAAAGAATGAAGAAAAGTCAACACTGTCTAAGGACCTTGTAGGACAACATGAAACATATCAATATATGTGTTGTGGGAGTCCCAGAAGGAAAAAAAAGAGAGACTTTTGAAGAAGAAAAAAAGTCTCAAAACTTCACAGATTTAATGAAGGACATGAATATACACATCCAAGATGCTCCATCGAACTCCAAACAGGATAAAACTGAAATACAGCCACACTGCACAATATTATAATCAAACTGTTGAATGCCAAAGATGGAGAATTCTGACAGCTGTAAGAGAGAATCAACATGTCCCATAAGATTAAGTGCTAATTTCTCATCTGAAAACCATGGAGGGAAGAAGGCAGCCAGAAGAAATATTTAAAGTGCTGAAAACAAAAAATTGCCAACCAAGAATTCTGTATCTGACAAAACTGTCTTTCAAAAAAGAGGGAGGACTTAAGACATTTCCAGATAAACAGAAGCTGAGGAACTTCACCACCAGTAGACTGGCCTTACAAGAAATGCTAAAGGGAATTCTGCAGGTTGAAAGGAAAGCATAGTAGACAATTGACAGAAGCCACACGATGAAATAAAGATCTCCAGTAAAGATAATGATATGGGTAAATATAAATACAAACACTATTGTATTTTTTAGTTGTAGCTCCACTTTTTACTTTCTACAGGATCTAGAAGGCAAATGCATAAAATAAGTCAATGGTTTCAGACTCAAAGTATACAATAGGGTAATTTGTGACAAGAATTGTAAAGGTGGGGTACAGAGGGGTATAGGAACATAGTTTGTATATACTATTGAAGTTACATTGGTATCAAAGCAAATAATATTGTTATAGATTTAGTATATCAAGTTTAAGCCCTGTGGTAACCACAGAGAAAATATCGGAGAGTATGCAAACTTAGAGACAGTAGGTAGATTGCAGGTTACCAGGTATTGGGTGCAGGGGCAGTGGGGCGTTAATGCAAAATGAGTGTAGGGTTTCTGTTTGGGGAGAAGAGAACATTCTAGTAATGGATAGTTAGAGAGTATTCAACTTTGTGAATGTGATTAATCCTACTGAATGATATGCTTGGGTGGACAAGATTGATGTTGTATAAATTGTTTCCACAATTAAAAAAAAAAAAAAAAGAAACTAAAGAGATAATGACAATAATTTTAAAAAGCAGTATGTTTTGGGGGCTTGAGGAATGGGTTGCAGGGGTTCTCAACACTGAATGCATGTTTGAGTCACCAAGAGCTTTAAAATATATATATTTATGTATATATACTCATGTTCAAGCCTCTTTCTCCTGTTTGGTATGATTCTGTGTGCCCTCCCTGGCTCCTTGCAAAAATACTTAGGAAACTTTTTAAAAAATAAAAATTCCACACAGCTTACTAAATCTGAGTTTCATATATATTTTTACACCTTTTCAGGAGCTACTACAGTTAAGGACCTCAAGCATAAATTGTGCTTTAGTAGTTTGCTAAAGAAAGTTTACTCTAAAGCAGGGAAATGGTTATCTACTGGCAATTGTGAAAGTAATCACTAGAGCACAATTTCAAATTGTGTGAGTAAAAGTAAAACATGGAATGTAAGTGTAGCTTCTTGGGGCAATAAATGCTACACTTTAAAAGAAACTAAAGGCAAAAAAAAAAAAAGTGATCCTGAGTATGACCAGATGAAGGTACTTTGGATTAACGAGGGGTGGGGGGGTATGGGATGACTTGGCAGTGTAGTATTGTTGTTTGCACCCCAATTTTATAACTGAACAGACTTCTGGGTGATTTAACCTGAACTACTTTTGACCTCTGGTTATCCTACCCCCAAGGTTTGTCTTGGATTGGTAGGCTAGGAGTAGTTGTTGAAATTGGTAGTGGAGGGAATGTTCTGTAAACAGACAGGTAATGAATGAGTTTCCCACTAAAGTTCACACACCAAGGAAGTAAAGCTACTTGTCACGGCCTACCTTTATTTATTTAGCAGATAAACTTGAAATCCATACTTTATGCTAGGTGCTGGTATTCAATGGTGAACAAAACAGATGTGGTCTCTGTTTTTATTGCAGGTAAGATTTAGTAGGAGAGATATTAAATATGGTAATGTAAATATGGGGGTGATGTCATCAAAGTGGTGGAATAAGATATCACTGAATATTTCTCCTTAGAGGCAGCTAAATAAGAGGGCAGATTTACCTTTCATGAAGGATGATTGAGACTGGAGAATGACTTTACATATACTAAATTGGGAAAATTAAAAACACCTAAAAAGTCTGAGAATGGTGGGGCAGATCTGCTGGTCTGGACACACTCCTCTCCAACACTCAGATCCATGTGCCTTGTGCCATACACAGCAGCAGTTTCCCAGCCCAGGCACCTCCTGCCAAAGTCCCTGATTACAGAGCTACCCATGGGAACAGTTTAGCATCCTGTGCATGTTCAGGCACAAAGGGGACCGAAAGCCGCACAGACCCATGGCAGTGCTCTAGCAGCCTGTGTATATGCATTTTTTAAAGATTTATTTACTTAAAAAAAAATTTATTTATCCTCACCCCCCCCCCATAGTTCTCTCTCGTCTGTCTGCTCATTGTTTGCTTGCCTTCTCTAGGAGCACCGAGAACCAAACCTGAGACCTCCCACATGAGAGGCGAGGGCCCAACGGCCAGCCACATCACTCCCCATGGGCTGCAGTGTCTGCTGGCTTGTGGCATCTGCTCGTTTAGGTGTCTGCTTGTTGCAGCAGGTGCAGCTCCTGCTTGTCTTTTTTTTTTTTTATAAAAGATTTATTTTTATTTATTTATCCCCCCCCTGCTGCTTGTGCTCACTGTGTCCATTTGCTGTGTGTTTCTCTGTGTCTGCTTGTCTTTGTTGCATCATCTTTCTGTACCAGCTCAGCACACCCAGCTCCCTGTGCAGCACGGGCTGGCTCGCCTTCACCAGAAGGCCCCGGGAATCGAACCTGGGGCCTCCCATATGGTAAACGGGAGCCCAAGCAATTGAGCCACAGCTGCTTCCCATGCTTGTCTTTTTTAGGAACCACTGGGACCCAAATCCGGGACCTCTCATGCGGTAGGTGGGTGCCCAACTGGTTGGGCCACATCTGCTTCCCCATACCTGCTTTTAAAATGACTCCCTGAAGTCAGAGTGACTGGAGGTGAAATTTTGGCAAGCTCTGCACACTCCCAACCTGGAACCTAATTGGGTGTCTTTTTACAGTGACCCCATCTGACTCTGGGTTGGTATCCTGTAGTCCAGAAGTTACCAGAGGCAGAAAAGCTGCATTAAAGGGCACAGCTCAGCCACTGTAGGCAGTACAGATTTCACTCAAGAAAAAAAGCTTAAGTGAAAGGGCGGTCTGGGGTTTGGGAATGGAGCTGAGCAAACTGTAGCTAATAGAAAGGAAAAACTGTATAAAAACAAAGAGAACATTCCTTGAGGTGGAATAGAGGAAATGAAAGCCTCTGAGGGGAAACGGTTACATATACTAGCGTAAACTTGAAAGTTACTCCACACACCCAGAGCCAGACATAGGTGCAGAAAGACCTGACAAAAACTGGATGTCTAGGTATCTGAATGTGTTAGTGAATTTACTCTGATGGCCAATTTCTGTCTCTTGCCTATTGTAGTTGTTGGGCAGTTTCATGTAATTATGAATTCCAAAAATAGATATTGGATCATGCTTGTAAACTGGTCTGCTGACCTGGGCATGATTAAGTTATGATTAGGGCGTTAACTGGGCCACATCAGTAGGGTGTTGAGCCCCACCCATTGGTGGGTCGGGGAATCAAATATAAAAGGCAAGGCAAAAGACAGAGAAGTTTTTGATGTTGGAGTCTAGAGCTGGGGCCCCAGGAAGTAAGAGAGCTTGGTTGTGAGGAAGAAGAGAAGGCCCCGGGATAGAGACAAGCCATTTGCCTAATAGTCTACAGCCGGCCTTGTGCAGCGAAGCAAAGCCTAGAGTAGAGAGCCTTATAGTCTACAGCTGATCTTGTGGAGGAAGCAGGAGCTAAGCCTGGAGAGAAGCACAGCCCCGGGAAGAGAGGAACCCAAGAAGCCTGAACCCTGGGAAACGTCGGCAGCTGTCTTGCTCCAACATGTGGCAATGGACTTTGGTGAGGGAAGAAACTTAAGCTTTATGGCTTGGTAACTGTGGACTTCTAACCCAATAAATACCCTTTATAAAGACCAACCGTTTTCTGGTATTTTGCATCAGCACCCCTTTGGCTGACTAATACACCTATTGGGTTTTTTTGGTTGTTGTTTGTTTTTTCCACAGCTTTTCTTTGATATTTGGTTCAGCTTATTCTCAGTCTTTAAAATTGCCCAGCTTAAGTTTTCAAAATTGAGCCAGAGACTCACTAGTGGGACGCAGATTTTCTCCCATGGGTTGGATAGAGAGCATGAACAGTTTTTGCCTATGCAATTTCCAGACTGGCCAGCAGATGGTGCTCATCAGTGCAGCATTCCATGGAGATGTTTGTCTTGGCTTTCCTGTGTTCCTGTGCTGAATCTCAAGAGTGGAGATTCAAAGCAGGCTCTGTTGGCCAAATTCACTGAAGAAAAGCACCCCGACCTCCCCCTCCCTTTCCTTTGAAACAGCTAACAGGAAGGAATATGTCTGTTCCCCTTAGTTGGCTGCAGTGAGCCAGGGGTTTTACCCCAGCTTAATATCTTGGGGATGGGGGAGGGGAGCCTTTCCTGGCTGCCACGGGGGCTTGGTAATTCACGTTTGTCATTTCAGCTTCTTCATCTCTCTGTCCCTCACCCTACTGGGAGTTGTGTAGCACTGTCCTGGTCTTCTTACTCCAAAACAGGTCCCTTGGACAGCTTTTGGCTCTTTCTCCGTTGTTTTTGTGAGAGCATTCAGCTCTGCCTGTTAGTCTGTTGCTGCCTATTTACTTTCATCATTAATAATGCATGTCAGTAATGGCAACTAAGTCATATTTCCAAGCTCTCCATACCTTGTGTCTCCCTTGACATTGTTGACCTTTCTTTGGTTTGTACTTTACCAAGTAGATTGTCCTGGAAATTGACCTTTTTCCATGCTTATGTTACTCAATGCGTTCTACCCTGAGCAACAACTGAAATGACCTTAAATTTTTTTTTCCAGTTTTATTTGATCTTTTGAATGCGTTTGATTTTCCTACAGACTTTAATTTAGGCTGCTTTTTTTTAGTGACATTAGTCACTATTGTCATGTAGATGTGTGACTTATATGTCAAAACTACCTTTTAGGATATAGATCTTAACCATTTTGGAATTGGTTCTTGACAGTATCATTAATATTTTCATCTTGTTGAGCAAATGCTATGGACATGGTGTTATTTCAGTGATTATATATAATCAGTGCTTAATTTGATTATATATCAAGTCCATGGAATAATTCGTTTTGTTTTTTCAAGGTTTTTGAAAAAAAAAAGGAACATTCGTATTTAATATATAAAGTATTTAAGTATTATAATTAAAGATTATATTTAATCTTTAGTTAATATACCCTGAAAAGCTACCACAAAATATACTAGCTCTTATTTCTTTGAGTATTCTTAGAAAAGTATTATTTCCTTAAAAACAAAAATATCTGGGAAGAAAGGAGCAATTTTAAGGAAATATTTTATGGAGTAGTAGTCTTCAGGTCAAAACTTGGTTTTATCTGTCTTAATAATACATAACTTCCAACCAACTGGTAACTGAATTGGAACAAAGTTTTATTTTCTAAACTAAAGTTTATAATCAGATTGAGCTGTATAAAATAGCATCTTTAAGGGAGCGGATGTGGCTCAAGTGGTTAAGCGCTTGCTTCCCACATGGGAGGTCCCAGGTCGGTTACTGGTGCCTCCTAAAAAAAAAAAAAAACAAAAAAACAGAGGAGCTGATGTGGCTCAGTGGTTCCGTGGTTGAGTGCTGGCTTCCCACATATGAGATCCCAGGTTCAATCCTCAGCCCTCAGTACCTCAAAAAAAAAAAAAAAAAAAAAAAAAAACTAGCATCTTTGAAAGGTCCCATTTAGGTTGTAATCTTAAGATTTTCCCCACTTGTACAAACTAGCCCATTAAATATGGTACATTCTAGGAGCGTTCACAGGGCTTTGGGACCTTCTGGCTGAAGAATCTCCCAATAACCCATTTAGAATCTTCCCTATAATGGCTATATGAGTATTAATACACCATTCTGTTTTTGATGGTGGAAAGGGACAGATTACCAATTTCTCAGGCTCTTGAAATCAAATGTGTTACCTCATTCAGTTATATTATTTAAAGTATAGAAGATACTGATTCGCTAAATATCTTGTTGAATATTGACTTGCTTGGATAAATTTCTGAAATACGTAATGAAAAGTAAAAAATTTTGCTCTTCATCTTTCTTTGATTTATGATTTAAGTATATGTACTCACCTATAGTTTGAGTATGTACTTGGCTAAAAGTTATACCTTTTTTTTTCCTTCCAATCACACGTTACTTTCACTACATGCAAAAGATTGTATTTTGAACGCCTTTTCATGTCAATTCCATTATTAGTTTTTGTTGTTGTTGTTGTTGTTTTGTATCCAGGGTTAGGTACTTAGTCTTTATTCTTTGTTTTTTTTAATATTTGAAAACTTTATTTTCTCAAATGAGCACCAACACAGATTGGAAGTATGACAGAAGCAATGCACTTTTCTGTAATACTGAATCACGATGTACAAATACAAGAAAAAGTGAAGACAATTTGAAAACAATTACCTTTGTTATTGAAGCAGAAAAAACCCCAAAACAACAACAAACCCAAACCCAAAAAATACAGTTTGTAAACATAGGCATAAATAGACTTCTTAGTCTCTAACTCTTTTAATACAACTTCTTTTCTCTCTTGCCTCTCTACCCACCTTCCTGAAAGGCCATAATTTAAGGCATTTCTAGATACTTAATGTCCTTTTTCTAATGCTGCTCTATTAAATTGATAATGTTAGGTAATTATGATACTAGAAATGGATTCACATACTAGCAGCTGATCTGTTTAGTGAAAATTTTATTCATAGTACCACTTTGAATTACTGAGATATTTAAAACTTCTTATATTAGTATTTGTTTGAATGGCACATTATACATTTGAGGAAGAAGCATTCTTTTTTTTTCTAACTTTATTTTGTACATTTAATAATTGAAAATATAAACAATTAAAAAGTAAAAAAAAAAAAGGCATTTTTTAAATGTGGCTTCCAAAAGTTTATTTTGTCTATAATAGCGTTAACAAAGTTCAAAGAAAACATGGATTCCGGTAGATTCTTTTTGGTAAATAAGTTAACAAGTAAATCTCTTTGGATTTTTAATTTTTTCTTCAACTAAAAATTTGCATATTTTTCTTTATTTAAACTTCAACTTGTAGTATTATATGAATTTGGTAGCTTTTTTTTTTTTTTTTTTTTAAATCATTACTCATTGACCTGGTTCTGAGGCATTTTATTTATAACAAAACATAAATTTAATTCAATTACATTGTCTTTCAACTTTTTCAAGATAATTTCAGAATATCCATGTTTTTTCTTTGTACTTGTTTCAAAATACTATTTTCTTTCATCTATATGTTTATGTTTAGCTAAGACTTGTGCTCTGCCACTATTGTAATTTTTGCTCTTTAATAGCACTTTGATTTAAAATTCAGGAGATTTAAATATTTAAAAAAAATTTTTTTTTTAACATTATAACAGGAGGTCTGTATCATATTCATTCAAAAATAGTCCTGCATCAGGAACAAATTGGCCCCTTTTTCTTTTCTTTCTTTTTTTCTTTTCTTTTTTTTTTTTTTTTAAAGAAAAAAAATCTCATTTGACCTGTAAAATAAAATCAAATAAAGTTAAATTCTAATTCAGTGATTTCCATATAACTATTAGGCAACAGTTTGATAGAACTAAAGTTCCCTTTCGTGGACACCTTCAAAGGAAATGTTAAAATTTGCTTTATATCTGTAACACCAGAACTAATGACTTTCCTTTGGGTGTATAAAAAATTTTTACTCCAACATTTTGGTGCAGATGAATAACTTTTCCTATTTGTAAATTATAGCTTACCAGCCATGCAGCAGAATGGAGTCCCAGCCACCAAGGAGAGGATGCAGTGGCATCTTTTGCTGATGTTGGATGGGTAGCCAAAGAAGATGGCAAGTGTTCAACAAGATTAAGGTTAGTTTGGAAGTCTGTCAGAGCTGAGCTGTATTATTTATCATTTTATTTTTATTTTATTTTATTTTATTATTATTTTTTTAAGATTTTATTTATTTATTCATTTATCCCCCCCTTGCTGCCCGCGCTCACTGGGTCAGCCAACCACGCCATGCAGGCGGGCCTGCCCTCACCAGGAGGCTCCGGGAACCAAACCCGGGGCCTCCCACATGGCAAACAGGAGCCCCACTGATTGAGCCACAGCCGCTTCCCTTTATCATTTTAAAGAATGATAAATTTTCATTATTTCCTTTTAATAGTCTAATTCAGTCTTAAGTAACCAACCCGGTTATTTTTCTTGAGTCTTCTAAGTTCATTTTTAAGACTTGTCTAGTATTTATAATGTTCTGACAGGAATATAACTTATGAATTTTCAGAATTCCCTAATTTCAGAGTTTATATTCTAATAAAAGAGACCAGAAAGAACTCTCATAAATATGCTTAGTTAAGTATAGTAATTACAGTGGTCTACAGAGGGAGGAATTAGTCTGGGATATATTAGGGAATTTGTGTGATCAGTGGCAAATGTTTCCTAAAAATTGAGTCAGGATGAGTTGTGATTTAAAGGAAGCTGTAAGAGTTAGAGAAGAGCTTCCATTTTTGTCTAGGAATACTTAGTGTACTAGAGGAAATTAAAAAGGGAAATCAATTATTCGTACTTTAAAGTCTTACAAGTAAATACAAAGGGCCACTGTTGCCTGGACAGGGCAGTTTCTTCCTTGCCAGAGGCGGGGCTGGAACCCAGGCTAGGGCAGCAGTCTGACCTGGGCAAAAGAAGCCAGTCCCTACCATCACTGTGATTTTCAATCAGTCCCGCTTCCCCTCACATCAGAGGTGGGGTTAAAATTGAGGCTACCAGCCACTTTTTACCTTGAACAGGTTCAAACTTAAGCTGTACTTAGGACTGGGTTTTTGCCAGCTGAATTTACTAATCAGTAGTTGAAGTCTGTGCCCAGTGGTGTCTTCTTCCTCTGTTTTTGGGAAACAGCTTACAGCTCAGCCAGAAAATAGCTCCTGAGGCATCTTGTCCTGCTAGCGGGGGATGGGCACTGGCCTCCACTGCATGGAGTGCTCTATTTATTTCACTTCATCTTCACTTCAGATGGGCAGTATCCTCCTTCCGTTCTTCCAAGGATGTTACAGGTTGCTCTTCTGGTCGCCCCCCAACAGGTGATTTAGATAGCTCTGGCTGCTTACTAACTGCTCTGTAGGACTATCTGATTCTTGGAGCCTCCTACTCTGCCACCATCTTGCTTCTCCTCCTCTCATTGTGATTTTAATTTACATTTCCCTAATGCCTAATGAAGTTGAACACCTTTTCATGTGTTTGCCATTTGTGTATTCTCTTTGGTAAAGTGTCCCTTCTTGTCTTTTGCCAATTTTCTAATTGTGTGTGTTTTTTTTTACTGTTGAATTCTGAAAGTTCTTTAGATATTAGTCCTTTTTCATATGTGTGGTTTGTACCCTGTAGTTTGCCTCTTCATCCTCTTAACAGGGTCTTTCACTGAGCAAAATTTTTTCATTTTGATGAATTCTAATTTATCAATTTTTCCTTTTATAGATGATGTTTTTGGTCTCAAGTTGAGGCACTTTTTGTCTAGCTCTAGATCCTGAGGATTTTTTCCTGTGTTTTCTTCTAAAAACTTTATAGTTTTACACATTTCCTTTAGATCCAAGATCCACTTTGAGTTAGTTTTTGTCTAATATAGTTCTTTTTTTTTTTTCCGCCTCTGGATATTTAATTTCTTTAGCATCATTGGTCAAAAATTCACTTTCTTTTGCATTGAATTGCTTTTGCCCCTTTGTCCAAAATCATTTGAGCATATTTCAGTGGATCTGTTTCTGTTTGTTTTGTTTTTCTTCTTTTCCAATGACCTATGATCTGTCCCTCTACCAGTATCACACAGTCTTGATTACTATAGCTATATAATATAAGTCTTGAAATTGGGTATACTGTTTCTCCCACCTTTTTTTTTTTTCAAAATTGGTTTTGACTAATCTAGTTTCTTTTCCTTTCCATATAAATTTTAGAATAATCTTGTCTGTATATACAAAAACCTTGCTGGGATTTTAATAGGAATTGCATTAAACCAATTTATCATTTTATGGTAAATTGACATGTATTGCTATGTTGAGTTTTCCAATCCATGAACATGTTATGTTTCCCTATTCATTAGATCATTTTATTTCTTTCATTAATGTTTTTTTGTTCTCAGCATCTAAGTCCTGTACATGTTTTGTTAGATTTACACCTAAGTATTTACTAAGTATTTACTTTTTCAGCAGTTCTAAATGGTATATTTTTAATTTTGATGACAACATATCCATTGCTAATATACAGAAATATTTATTTTTTTATATGTATATCTTATATCCCACTCACTTTTTATTTGTAGGTATTTTTTCCATAGATTTATTGGGATATTCTGCATAGAAAATAGGAAATTGGAAATAGGGACAGTTTCATTTCTTCCTTTCTTCCTTCCTTTCAATGATATGTTGAAGGGTAGTGGCAGGAGTGGACCTCGTTTCTTGGTTTCTGATTGTAGGGGATAACATTCAGTATTTCACTTTAAGCAAAATGTTAGCTGTAGGTTTTTCATACATGCACTATTGCGTTGAGGAAGTTCCTTCTATTCCTGTGTTTTCAGAGTTTTTATTATGATATTGAATTTTATCAATTGCTTTTTGCTGCAACAATAGGTATGATCATGTGAATTTTTAAAAAACATCTGTTAATATTTAGGTGGATTATACGAATGGATTTTCAAATATTGTACCAGGTTTGCATCCCTAGAATAAGCCTCACTTGGTAATAGTATATAATTCTTTTTATATATGATGGCTTATAAATCTATTTGCTAATATTTTGTTTAAGATTTTTGTGTCTGTATTCATGAGGGATATTGGTCCGTAGTTTTCTTTTTTGTACTGTCTTTTGATGTCAGAGTAATACTAGCTTCAAGAAACAAATTGGGGAGCATTCCCTCCTGTTCTGTTTTCTTGAAGAGGTGGTGTCAAATTGATATTAATTCTTCTTTAAACATTTTGTAGAATTCTCTAATGAAATCATATAGTCCTAGAGATTTCCTTTTATGGGCTTTTTAAAATTAAGTTTCCTTAATATTATAGGGCTATGCAATGACCAATTTCATATTGGGTGGTTTTTGAGGAATTCATCCATTTCATCGAAGTTGTCAGATTTATTTTTGTGTGTAGAAGTATTCATAATATTCCCTTATCTTTCTGTGTGTGTCTGTGAGGTACTGATGAGGATTTGAGGATTGACTCCAGTACCTCATGTGTGGGAAGCCAGTGTTCAACCACTGAGCCACATCGGCTCCCCTAAGTTAGTTTGTTTTTTTTTTTTTTGTTTTGTTTTGTTTTTTTCCAATTTAATTCCCACCCCCACCCCACCCCCCATTGTTTTGTGCTTGCTGTCTGCTCTCTGTGTGTTCTTCTGTGTCTGCTTGTCTCCTCTTTCGGCAGCACCGGAAACTGATCCTGGGACCTTCCGGAGTGGGAAAGAGGCGCTCGGTCTCTTGTGCCATCTCAGCTCTCTGGTCTGCTGTGTCTCTTACTGTCTCTCTTCTGTGTCTCTTTTTGTTGCATCATCTTGATGCGCCAGCTGTCCTGCAGGGTCCAGCACTCCTGCAGGAGCCAGCTCGCTACGTGGACCAGCTTGCCTTTCACCAGGAGGCCCGGGGGATCAAACCCTGGACCTCCTACATGGTAGATGGGAGCCCATTGCTTGAGCCACATCTGCTCCCCACCCTTATCCTTTCAATATATACAGGACCTATTTCATTACTAATATTGATAATTTGTGTCTTTGTTTTTTTTTTTTTTTTTTCCATTTTCAGTCTTGCTAGAGGTTTGTCAATTTTATTAATCCTGTCAAAGAACCAGTTCTTTTTATTGTTTTGCTTTTCCATTTCATTGATTTCTGATCTTACCCTCAGTATTTTCTTCCTAATTCTTACGTTGGGATTATTTTGCTCTTCCTTTTTGTAGACTTGTGAGGTAGGAGCTTAGATTATTGATTTGAGACTTTTTCTTTTCTAAGGTAAATACTGCTGAGATGCTTTATCTGTTTCCCACTAATTTTGACATGTTATGTTTTCATTTTCATTCATTTAAACTTTAATTTCCCTTGAGACTTTCGCTTTTACCTGTGGATTATTTATTTATTTTATTTATTTATTTTTTGTCTGTAGGAAACTTTGTTTCCCAAGCATTTTGCAAGAATGTGATCATTTTCTTTACCAATCTGGGGTAAATCATTTTTTCAGATTTTTATGTAATTAATAACATCTGGGGGAAAACAAGGGATTTGTTTATCCTAATTTTCAATCATAATTATTTTAATAAGATGTTCCTTAGACAGGAGAGAAAGAATAGTTCTTTTTAAAATTTATTTAGTTAGGTACATGAATAATATTTTGTCACACTCACCAGTGATTTTTTTTTTTTTTTAGTAGAAAAAGAAAATATCTACATTTCTAATTGTCTTTTGTTTTCCAAGTTTTAAACTTGTGTAGGCCCCAGTAATAATTTTGCTGGGACTTTCACAACACAAATAAAACATTAATCAAATCCAAGCCTCATTTCAGATTTTATGGTAGGAATTATTTTACACATATCAGACCTTTTTTGAAATTAGATTTTTATTCTCTTTTGAGAAATTGAAGCATCAACCTTCCTTTTCAATCTTTCTTTATCCCCACTTCAAAACCTAGTGGATCCCTTTCCTATTCTCCCTTTTATTAAAGGAAAATATGTGAGCAGACTCCTTCCTGATGTTCTCTAACATTTCTCTTGGGGAGTAAATGAGATAAGATTACTCTGTGGAACTGAACATTTCTTGAAAAGTTTGAATGTCGTATAACCAATACACTCTTAGAATACAAAGTTTTCCTGTGCATTATTTAGAAGTGTGTTGTTCTATTTCCAAGTATTTCAAGATTTTCCTGCTGTCTTTCTGTATTGATTTCTAGTTTAATTCCATTATAGAGGAAGAATACACTCTATGTGATTTAAATTCTTATATTAGTTGTGGTTTCTTTTATAGCCAAAGAAAATAGTCTCTCTTGGTGTATGTTCCAAAGGCATTTGTAAAGAATGTGTGTTTTTTTCTGCCGGTTGGGTAGAGTATCCTATAAATGTCAATTAGATCCTGTTAGTTGATAGTGTTGATTCCTTCTAGATTTTCTGTCTAGTTGTTCTAGCAATTGCTAAGAGAGGGGTGTTGAAGTCTCCCAGCTATAATTTTGGTTTTGTCTATTTCTCCTTTCAGTTCTGTCAGGTTTTGCTTTACGTATTTATAGTTCTATTGTTTGATGCTTACACATTTAGGATTGCTCTGTCTTCCTGGCAGATTGATCCTTTATCATTATGCAGTGTCCCGTTTTGTCACTTCATAACTTTCTTTGCTCTCAAGTCTGTCTAATATCAATATAGCCATTTCTGCTTTCTTTGATTAATGTTAGCATGATATATCTTTTCTCATCCTTTTATTTTCGCCATGCCTATATTATTATATTGAAGTGAGTTTTTTGTATTGGACCATGTTTTTAAATCTGTTCTGCTGATCTCGTCTTTTATTTGGTATATTTAAGCCATTTACATTTATTATAATTACTGATATGTTAGGGTTTGTGTCTACCATTTGTTGTTTCTTTTTTTTTTTGAATGAGTTACTTAAACATATTTTAGAATTCCATTTTGATTTGTCTGTAGTGCTTTGTTTTGTTTGGTACCAGGCCAGGGATTGAACACAGGACCTTGCATGTGGGAAGCTGGCGCTCAACCACTGAGCCACATTGGCTCCCCTGAGTTGGTTTTTTCATTTGTTTTGCTTGTTGTTGTTGTTTTAAGAGGCACAAGGATCCAAACCTGGGACTTCCCATGTGGGAAGCAGGTGCTCAACTGCTGCTTAAGCCATATCTACTCCCTATAGTGTTTTTGAGTTTAATTCTTTGTATAGCTCTTTTAGCACAATTAAATATACATAAACTTATCACATTTCTACTGATGCCTTCAATTTACCAACTTAATAATGAAGTGTAGAAACCTTACTTACCTTTACATCCCTTTAATCTCTCCCATTATATTTGTCTGTGTTTTTTTTTTTTTTTTTTTTTAACCAAATGATCAAAATTTTTTATGTGACTAAGTTCTATTTCATGCATAGGCATGACAGTCTCCCCTGTTTATGAGACATTGGCAGTAAAAAAAACAACAAGCAGTCTTGTACAGCACAGTGAAAATATGCCAAGGACAAGGCTAGTCTACAGTTTTACTGTAGGGTAAATATATATATTTTTAAAAGGCCTCCCACCCTTTGGCCATATCAACTTTCAATTCAGATCATTAAATACAGACAAGTTTTCAAAATCACTTTTTTACTTCTCCAAGATCTTCAATGCCGTCATCATCCACCTCTGGCCATTTCTCCTGAATGATATCAATTATATCATCTGTGAAATCACCCTGAATGTTGATTTCATCCTCCCCTGTTACTGAGGTACCACAGGAGAATTTTTGAGCAAAATCCTTTGTGCTTCTTTAAAAGCAATTTTAATAGCTGCAAGGCAACCATACACTTGCTATATATTTTTGTTTTATTTGACTTCCACCTCTCTTTTGTTTTTGTTTTTTTTTTCCTTCCTCTTCCCCTGTAGTTCCTTGACCCTCACTAATTCCATCTTCTGTTTTTGGTGAATTTTCTACAATAAGTTTTGCAAACTCGTTTGGAAAATTCTTCTCTATTGCCTACATTTAGCAATACCAGGCATATATTCACAGTACTCTATTGGTAATGAACAGACTCCACAATAAAGGACTTGAAGTAGGTAATCAGCATCTAACTTAGTATTGCTCCTCATGTCTCCTTTGCAATCAGGCCCACTGGACTCGGTCATCTTACAAACCTAGGTGGTCACAGAGCTTCTGCTGCCTCAGCTACCGCCAGGTGAAGTGACACATGCAACTCTTTATAGTCTATAGTATATTTGTCTTTAAAAATTCCTCAACAAATATTTAAAACCATATCATATAGTGTAGTAATTTTTGTTTAGACAATCAAACATGATTTAAAACTCAAGAGAAGGAAAGTCTATTATATTAATTCTACAATAACAATTTAGTGCTAATATAACAGTAATACTATTAATTTTAATTTATTGTATATTTTGCTTACTATGGTGTTCCTTCCTGATCCCAGATTCCTTTGTTTCCATTCTATTTAAAGTTCTTCCTTTACCCATTCTTTTAGGGTAGATCTGCTGGTGACAACTTCTTAGTTTCCTTCACCTGAGAATGCCCTGCCTTCCCCTTGTTGTGCTACTTCTTTCTGGCCTCCATGGTTTCTCCATGGATTCTGGTGAGAAATCCTCTGTCATTCACACTGTTTTCCCTCTATTGGTAAGGAGTTTCTTTCTTACTACTTTCAAGGTTTTTTCTTTGTCTTGGAGTTTTCAGATGTTTGAGTAAAATGTGTCTTAGTGTGGGTTTTTTTTTTTTTTTTTAAGATTTATTTATTTATTTCCACCCCCACCCCCCACCCCCACATTGTTTTGTACTTGCTGTCTGCTCTCTATGTGTTCTTCGTGTCTGCTTGTCTTCTCTTTAGGCAGCACCAAGAACCGATCCTGAGACTTTCTGGAGTGGAGAGAGGCACTCAATCTGTTGTGCTACCTCAGCTCCCTGGTCTGCTGCGTCTCTTATTGTCTCTCCCTGTGTGTCTTTTTGTTGCATCATCTTGCTGCACCAGCACTCCTGCGTGGGCCAGCACTCCGCGTGGGCCAGCTCGCCGCACAGGTCAGCTTGCCTTTCACCAGGAGACCCTGGGAATCGAACCCTCGACCTCCTATATTGTAGATGGGAGCCCAATTGGTTGAGCTACATTCACTTCCCTTAGTGTGGATTTTTGGGGAGTTTATCCTGTTTTGGTTTCTTTCAGTTTCTTGAATCTGTAGGTTTATTTATTTTGCCAGATTTGGGACATTTTCAGCCATAATTTATTTCCTGGACTTCAGTGACATAAATCTTAGCTCTTTTATGATAGTCCCACAGGTTCTTGAGGCTCTCTTTCTCCTACCCCTCACCCCACCCCAGTCTGTATATTTTCCCTATTGTTCAAATTGTGTAAGTCCCATTATTCTGTCTTTAAGTTCATAAATTCTTCTGTCCCCTACATTCTGTATTGATCCCATCCATGATATATTTTTATTTAAATAATTTCATTTTTCAGTTCTAAAATTTTCATTTGGTTCTCTTTTTTTTTTTGCTCATACTATTTTTCATTTGTTTCGATGTGTTTATAAATTGCACATAGAAGTGTTTTTGTCATGGTTGCTTTAAAAATTTTGTCAGATAATTGTATCATGTCTATCATCTTGGTTTTGGCATTATTGGTTGTCTTTTATCATTCAGTTTGTGGTTTTCCAGGTTCTTAGTATGACAAGTGATATTTCTATTGAAAACTGGCTATTTTAGGTATTATGAGGCTCTAGATCTTAAACTTTCTATTTTAGATGATTTCCTGTGACAATGCTCTGGCAGTGGAAGGGGGAAAGCGCCACCCTGTTATTGCAAGGTGGAGGTAGAAGTCCATTTTCCTTACTTAGCCTTCATTCACACTCAAGGATGGGGAGCTTGTTACTGCTGGAGATGAGAGTTCCAGCTCCCTACTAGAGCTCCACTGATAACTCTTTGGCTGTGAGGAGTAAGAGTGCATGTTTATTATCCCCATGTGGCCTCCACTGACACAACAGGGGAAGGGGAAGTGATCTTGTTATGGCTGGATAGTGATAAAAGTCCTGACTCTCCACTAGTTGTGTAAAACACTCATTCTGCACATATAACGTCTAAAATATGGATTAGCTTTTGATACTTTTATTTTAGCATGTAAGTCTGTTTAGAAACTAATTCTGTTTAACACTCATCAGTTTATGGCAGTTGAGTGTTTCCGTGCTTCTCACATTTATATTTTATGAAAGCAGAAATTCTTTAAGATGATGTTTATTTCTTGCTTGAAATTTAAAATTTAAAACAATTAGTTGTAATGTCACAGTATTATGTTGAAAATAGCATACATATGTATCCCTCATCATTGCTTATTGTACAGATGATTTTTACAGATGAACTTCAGCTTTGTTATCTATAAAATAGAACTATTAATAACTACCTTGGAAGAAGGAAATTTTAAAAGAGAAAAACACAGCATAGTGGCATGCACACATTAAGGCCTCAAATGTTTTTCGTTATTCTTTTCCCTTTGAATTCACAGAATGGCCTCTGAATTGGAAAAAAGTCTTCATTTTAGAAGCATTGAGATTTTTCAAAAGGATCAATATAGCTGATAATCTTGCCTAAAATAATTTATATTCTTTCATAAGAGTAGCCTAAGTGAGTTCCGTGTAATATTTTAGGTAATCTAAGCACCTCTTAAAATATATGTATATATATATATATAAATAACATTTTTGTAAGCAAATACACATATATGCATATATATTTATATATCATTTTACAAATGTTTGTATGTATTGTGAGAATTTTGATTTTTACCCATAATAAAAAAAATAAAAAAAAAAAAAATAAAAAAATAAAAAAATAAAAAAAGAATGTGTAGTCTTTGGATGTTTGGACAGCATAACATTTGCACTGTGCATTAATGAAATTAAAGATTATATAATCTCTAGGGCTTCTAGTGGACACCATAGACATCAAATGTCTCATTGCCTTGGGAGTGGAAGAACATTATTTAAAATAGTTCATGGTTTTTCTCCAGTTTGCTCATTCTGTATTAACTGTTAGTTTTTGTTTTGTTTTGTTTTATTTTTATAAATGTTTATTGCTTTAAGCTATTTTTTTTAATTTAAGATTTTATTTTTATTTATTTATTTATTCCCCCCTTGCTGCTTGTGCTTGCTGTGTCCATTTTGCTTTTGGCATTTTTCTGGGTCTGCTTGTCTCCCTTTGTTGATTCATCTTGCTGTGTCAGCTCACCGCGCCTCACGAGCCGGCTTGCCTTCACTTAGGAGGCCCTGGGAATCGAGCCCGGGGCCTCACATATGGTAAACGGGAGCCCAACCAATTGAGCCACAGCTGCATCCCTTAACTGTTAGTTTTTAAATGTACCTAATTCTTAATTCTCCCAGTGCCACATACATATTAAACTATTTGTCAAATGAAAATGATAGGATCATAGGACTTCAGAGTATTTCAAGTAGCCTTTTTTTTTTTCTTACCTCCAAGGATGTTTGAAACCTGATAAAGACGACAAACATATTTACCAAAAAGTTTAATATTAGATAGTTAATAAAGTGAGGCTGAGGCTTGGGCTAAAAATATCCAGAGTAGTTTTTCAAATTTGAATTTTAGTGTAAGATGGAATGTCTGTTTTTGGAGGAGTCTCAAGAAAGAACGCTAGCCTCATAGAGAATGGCAGTGAGTAACAAGACTCCGAAGGAGCTGTCTAAGCAAAGAAGCAGGTTGTCTTATTATAGCCCTAGAGGTGCTAAAGGTAGACAGAGACTCAGTGAGTCAGAGCAAGACAGTTTTTTACTCACAGCACCTCAAACAGCAGCTGTTATTTGCTCTTTTTAATCTTAGCAATGTGACACTGGACATTAACTGACACAGATACCAATAAAATACTGCATTCAAGAGAGAATCTGTTTTTCCTTGGCCATTTTAACCCTTAAATATAGCTTTTAGGAAGGTCCAGCTAAAAGCAAGAAAACAACAGGAGGCTTGTGACACCAAGAACAGCCTAATGCAATGAATCTCTCGTCTTCTGGACCAGTGGTCTCGCAACATTCTGCCTGTTCCCTACTGCAAATCATTTCATGGATTACTTCCCTCTTTCAAAATAATGTGCCAGGCTCTTCGTCTTTATTCAGCCAATTGTTCACTTTAAAAGGGTTATTTTGTTTAACATTCTGTCCTCATGACCTCTTGCTTCTGGGAACTAAGTTGCCAGCTTCCACCCCCCACCGCACCCCCCTAGATTCTGCTGACAATGAAGTATATTATACCTTTCTCAGCTATTCTTTAAACTGAAAAGGTGAGGGAGAGTCAATAAAAATCATCTTTGAACTTCTAGAATACTGTGGCTAATTAAAAAATATCTCAAATTTGACTTTTAATTAATTGTGAGATAATTTTTAGTTTCCTTGAAATAGTCAATAGAGCTAAAAGCCCTTTGTATTTACGTAAGTTGTGCTCCAAACATGGCTGCCCTTGATGCTAACATTGAAAAGATAAGTGAACTAGATAATTCTTGTGCAGTGTCACTCTGAATTGTACCCTTTTGCCAGAAGGCTCTTTAGAACCAAAATCAAATAAAGAAGGTAGAAATTTCATTAGCAGAAGTTGGTATCCAGAAAGGGATTTTAAGAAATGAACACACTTTGGTTGTTTGTCTTCTGCTTTGAGGATATCCATACTTGATGTTTATTTTTGTTTTTGTATTTGTTATTATTGCTTAAAATATCTCTGAATTATATACAAAAATTCTAGAAAAGAGTTAGTATTTCACTTAATTTGAATTTATTTTACTTCTGTTACAGCTTTTAAAAGTGCTCTATTGTTAAGGATGGCAAAACTGATTGGTTCTAAGACTGAATCATTCATTGACTGTCATATAAACAATTGTCCATGTGTGGAGGGTGTGTGTATGTATTTTTAAAGCAGGGGGCATACCTGAGAATTATGAAACATTTTCCCCTCACACAAGGAAGAACATTACAGAGCAGTTCTATTTATGTATGTATTTAGGTAGTTCTCTTGTAAATACGTACGCTCTCCATCTTTCGGAAGACATGGGCATTTCAGGATTACTTTTCCTGTTTTAACCTCAAAAATTTAGAGCTTTACACTTCCAGATTCCCTGAAATTACTCTGTTCTAAGTCATAACTAGAAAAAGTGTTTTACATAGAGAAATGTAGAATCTATAATCAAAGATGTAAACACAGTATAGACATAAAGTACAGATGACCTGACACTGTTGCTTAAATTCTTTTGCCAAAGGTCCTAAATGTTTTTTCTCTTATCCTGGCATACTGGTATCCAAGATTAATGAGTAATTTGTCCTTAATTTTCAGTAGATAGAAAACAAAAGGATAAAATTCTCAAGAGATATAGAAACTTAATTCCTCTTTTTAGCACTATAGTTTCTGCTCAATATTCATTAATTTTTTCCCTTAGTTTATTTAAGCAAGAAAGTATTTTAAAGTAAGTGAGCTGTTCAGGCACGCCTTGCAGTTTATATATATAAATATATATTTTTTAAGCAGTTTTATTGAGATATATTCACATACCATCCATCCAATGCAGTTGATATTTTAATCCAGTGTGTTGTATTATCTTGTTCCAGTTTGGATATTGAAGATTAAATGTTCATGGATTTGAAAATTCACTAGTAACATTTTAAAACAAATGTGTAAGCATTTAATACATTTGGATCCTATACTGTCTAGAAGAATTTTATGTGGAGATATAATCTCTACTAAAGTGACCACTAGTTCTTAAATAAGTAGTATAACATCATTTTTTGTTCTTGTTTAATAGGCATTAAAGATTCTGGTATCCAGAATTTAGCTCTGTTTGCTGTATATAGACTTCATGAAATCACTGCACTCATACATAATTTGTAAACAAACTGTCATCCTTAATTTTATCACGAGTTATGAATATTTGTTAGGTAGGTTTTGATAAAACAAGTTTCAGAATTCATGGAAAATAGGAAGGCAATAGGAGTAAAGGAAGGTCTCTGGTCCACAGGTTCAGTTTCCTTCCTCTCATCTCTCAGTTCCATTTCCATCCGGTTTTCACCCTCCAGATTCCCCTAACCCGACACCCCTAAGTACGGCGCCTGTTTTCTTCACCCTGTGAGCACTCTGCTTCTAATTGCTCTCTTCTAAACTCAGTCCTAGTTACTAGCACTTACTTATTTCATCACTACTGTTTTTGAATAAGTGTGCTACTTTAATTCTGTACTTGAGATTTCTATATTTTACCCAGGTCTGTTCTTAAAACTAGAGCTCTATCACTGCTACTGTCTTACCCACCAGCAGTTCCCCTACTGCTTAAGTATTGTTTTTTTTCCCAATCATTATTTTGTTTGGTTTTATTGAAAACATAAAAAAATTACCAAGACTATATTTGAGGAAGCATATTAAATAGGAATAGACACTATTTGAATATTTGACTCTATGTAAGTACCCCACCTCCAAAAAATTTCATTCAGTAGATTGACTAATTTCTATCTACTTGTAACTTAATGTATTAAATATAGAGAGCTGTTTAACAAAATTATTTGGCCAACTGGATAAATTTAGCCAATTGTATAAAGAGACATGGTAATAATTTTTCAAAATTTTAATCAGAGTATCAGTTTGGTTCCTTATAGAATCCTCATGCATTTTTTTTTTTTTCTTCTTTTGAAATTTGCATTTACTAAGGAGAAAGGGAGTGTGTTTATTGGACTAAGCAATTGGAGATCTGACATGATGTGTACTGTGCAGTGGAGCAAGCCTCAGCATCCTGTTCAAGCCCTGATTGAGGGTTAAGTAGATTTTTTGCTTTAGCCTTCCGTTATTGTCTTTTTGAAAAGGCCAGCCATAGAGATTCTTAACTTGGGGATCCATGAATTCTCTGAAATGATAACGCAGAATTTTATGAGTGAGTGTGTATGCTACTTTGCCTAGAAAAATCACCAGATTTTCAGAGGAATCCATGACTACTAAAACACTTGGGTACAGTTGGTCAGTGTGGATTGAGAAAAAAAGGGGGAAGCGGCTGTGGCTCAATCAGTAGGGCTCCCGTTTACCATATGGGAGGCCCCGGGTTCGGTTCCCGGGGCCTCCTGGTGAAGGCAAGCCCGCCCGCACGGCGTGGTTAGCTGACCCAGCGAGCACAAGCAGCAAGGGGGGGATAAGTGAATAAATAAATAAAATCTTTAAAAAAAAAAAAAAAGAAAGAAAAAAAGGAAGAAGTTAGTGATGGGTTCTTTTCTCATCTTTAAAACTCCAAACCAAAGGTACTCTTCTTTTTCTCTACAGTCTTGAGTATGCCAAAGAGGACAATCCTGGTTAAATACGTTACCAATTCCTGTGTAAAGTAAAATAGTGATAATAGAACAACATGGTTAGCTTTTTGCCAGAAAGGGGCAGGTCTCTTCTCTATAATGTCATGCTTATTTTTAAAAATCTCTTAGTTTTTAAGTTGGGACTAAATAGCACTTCAGTATCCTTCATAGAAGGATAGCAACATTGATAACATGAAAAAACTTCATAAATCTCATTTCAAAGATTGGCTCTTCCACATACTAGCTATATGATATTTAGCTTGTTTCCTCAGCTATAAAACAGAAGTTTCTCTTTCATCAGGTTTAGAGTAAATGTGATAACAAATATCAAAACATCCATGCCCATGTCTGCTCAGAAGAGGTTTACATTTAGTGTTAGTTCCCTTTCTCATTCAGTAATTTTCAAACATGGGTTGTTTTTTCTTTCACACACAAATGATACAGTACTGTAGGGTCTTGGGTTTTATTCCTGAGATAGTATTATCTGAGTTGGATGCTATAAATATAATTATGTCCATCTATCTATATTTTTATGAAAAATTCTTTTAGCATTATAAGTAGAGTCCTAAATTACCATAATACCCAAAAATATGCAAAGAGGAATTTTCTGAGCCTAAAGGTTTTTTGCTAGTTAGTTATAAGGAAAAAGTGAGACTTTCTCAAAAAGGGAAAGAATTTGAGATAGAAGAGGCTTTAGAGGTGGGATATAGGCCTGGGAAATTTAATTGTAGAAAATATGAGGAAACAATTTATGTAGATATACAAATTGACAGTTTGAAAGAAGTCTGAATTTTATTCTGAATTCCAAAGTACTTCCATTTGGAACCACCAGGCAGTGCACATAAAAGCTTTTGTTTTAACCCAAATGAAAATGAAACTGTCTAGATATTGAAGGTACCATGGGTTCAGTTATAGTGATTCTTTTTCTTCTTTCAGCTTCTGATGTTGTATCTGGCCCATGCTGTCCCAGTATGTCCTGGAGTTTGATGTACTCTATCATACATAGAATACACTGACATTGATATGTAGAAGCCAAGACCCTGGAGAAGGTCAAATGGATTATTGATTTGATTTTGTCAAATATAACTAATTAGTTTGCCATTTCTTTAAAGCATTAAAAAGCTGCTTCTCCTTAATTCAAATCAAAACAAAACATGAATTTAGCAAAAACATTTTTGGAATGTCTCATGCCTGCTGATAGTATTGGATTGTGAATATTATGTAGAGATTAAGAAGAATAACAATAAGGTTGACAAGTTCTTTATTAATTTGAAACCTATAGAAGAGGATTTATATAAGGCTAGTCTTACTAGTTGTTCTCAGATATTATGTTCTGATGTTCTGCCTACTGGCTATGATGAAATTTCATACAAAGCCTATGACAGCCAACCTTTTGTACTTTTGTGTCTTCCTTGCAGGTCAGAGGTCAGGTCAGGGCAACAGCTTCAGGAGGACTTTCCTTTCTTTGAGAAGCCCCCAAGCAGGCAGATTTCCATACCAAACCTGTCTCAAGAAGAGCCTCAACTGAGGAATACAACACTGGCAAATGAGGAAGCACTGCAGAAGATCAGTGCTCTTGAAAATGAACTTGCCACTCTCAGAGCTCAAATTGCCAAAATTGTGACCCTGCAAGAGCAGCAGAATCTCATTGCAGGTATGTAAAGTCATAAATTTGTTTTTTTTTTGTAGGAGGTACTTGGGATCGTACCAAGGACCTCGTACATGGGAAGCAGGCGCTCGCCACTGAGCTACATCTGCTCCCCAGAAGTCACTTTTTAAAATATATTAATATGTAACAGCTATCAGGATTGTTAGAAAACCAAGTGTCAGTCCTCTGCGTAGTACTGTACAGAACCCATTCAAGTTTAAATGTTTTGTTTTGAACACTCTTAATGCTATTAGGGTAACTAGGAAATATCTTTGGGAAACATTGAAATTCATACGGTTGAATTGCTACTGATGTGCTTTCCTTTCTTATGGGGAACTTAGTTGTCTATAATAATGGCCCCATCATAACTTATATTTGGTAATCCCAGTGACATAGTGAAAGGAACATTGGTTTCTGAGCTTGACGTATTGGGTTTGAATGTTGTTTACTACCTGTATGTCCTAAAGCAAGTTACTTTACCATGCTAATTCTCTCCTTCTTTAAAATGGGGGATAACAGTACCTAGGTTATCCCCCATTTTAAGGTTATTTGTGAGATTAAATGTGGAAATTATGTAAAATGCTTCCAGCACATAGTAGCTATTTAATAGTCCTTTCTCTCCCTCTTGCCCAAAGTAGAAAGCGAATCATTCAGGTCTTCTGACTCATGGTCTAATACTGTTACTTTCATTAGGGTGACACGGTCACCTTAATGAAGAAACCATAGCCTTCAACTCCTAACCCTTTAACCTGTTGGCGAGTAGTGATGGTGGTTCTTGTTCCTGAGTCCTGGATGGACCAGTACTAACTAGATCTGTCTAAAATAAGGACAGTTAACTCTGCCTCTGAGTCACTTTGTGCTTCTGGAAGGTAACTTAATCCAACAAGGGAATCTCATCCACCTGGATACAGCAAAGACTGATAGGAAGAATGCACTCTAGACACTAACCAATTGGGGAGTAATAGGTGTTATTTTAATGAAATTTGCATAAGCATGCAGCTTTTTTAAAACCTAAAACCATGCCTTTTCTTTTTTAACTTTAAATTCCATTTTTCTTTTGCTTTACCTCCTTCTCCTGGTTGAATAGGAAAACTGCCATAAATAGTAAGAGAAATTTTTGAGTTTATGCTTAGATGTTTTTATAATCTAAATATTTTGAATGAAACTCTTTGCATTGAAGCTTTTTTCCTACTACTAATATATTTCACCCAACAAACACCAATTTCACAGAAAGGTGAATTTTAGGTCCTTATTTTGTAACCTAACTCTTAATTTCTAAAACCAGAAGAAACTAATAAGTCTTTTTTCCTCCAGAAATTTGCTCAACGATAAATCTAAAACTTTCCTTTCAAGCACATTCTAGTCAAGGCAGGCTTTTAATGCTTAAATAAGTCTTCTATGTAAATTATATTTAAAACAAACCATAAATTTGTCAAATAGTTTATTCAAATAGTTATAATTGTACCAAATAAACTGTTTATATTGAAAATAGAGGGTTTTATGCAATTCAGATTGCTTTATAATTCTGCTAAAAGTGGTTACAAAGTGTACCACAGTCAAATTTGAGCGTTTGATGTCACAAAAACAACTGTCAAGTAAGCTAAATGGAACTTTTCCATCTGGAGAGTTTTAGCTTAAATGATACAGTAACTGAGATTCAGGCCTCTCCAACAAAGTAACTGAAAATGCTTTTCTCCTTACCCAACTGAGATTCTTTTAAAGGACATTGTTTTCACTTATACTTAATGTCTTTAACATAATTTTACTTTTGCAAATGATTTGTCTATTGCCAAAAGGATCAATTTTATTTTTCCTCATTTCCGTAGGTGACTTAGATTCAACCACATCTGTTACCACAGCATCACCCTCTGTCCCACCTCCTCCACCTCCTCCGCCACCACCTCCCCTCCCTCCAGCAGGGCTCCACCAAAGTACATCTGCTATTGATCTGATTAGGGAGCGGAGAGAGAGGAAAGCCAATGCTGGAAAGACTTTGGTTAAGAAGAGTCCAAAGAAACATGACATGCCAAATATGCTAGAAGTCCTTAAAGATATGAACAGTGTAAAACTTCGTTCTGTTAAAAGGTAAGACTGTTTACTTACCTCCCCCACTTTTTTTTTTCTCTTGATAAAACAAAATACTAGGCTTCTTGAGAAGTTTTGTTTCATAAAATGACTACCCTGAAGAGTTCTTAAAGTTCTTAGTTGAAAAGAAATGGGTCCCAGTGACTCATACACAGCAGCAAGAGATTAGCAAAATAAACATTTCTAGATTTTTTTTTTTCTTCAGTTTTTCTTCTATCTCATTTAAATGTTAGCCCTTTCATGTGAAATGTTTTGTTGTTAGTCATTCAGTAAAGATAAGGGCATAATCAATGCCCTTGAGAAGCATTGAGTGGCTATTAATTGTGCACTTTGTGCTCTTCTTTTGAGTCTTAAATCCAGGCTTTCCATCTTACTGCTAGTAATATTTATCAGTGTTTTCATGGAGTTATCTGAGAGGCTGGAGAAGTGCTGTCTGCCATTTAAAGATAGATAAGATACCTCTCTGAGGGGATGTCAGTGTACTGAGGTGTGCCATTTCTCTTCTTTTCTGTAAGGTCAGAGCAAGATATAAAGCCCAAACCTGTGGACCCTACTGACCCTGCTGCCCTCATTGCAGAGGCTCTGAAAAAGAAATTTGCTCATCGGTATCGAAGTGATAGCCAAAGTGAAGTTGAAAAAGTAATTCCAAAGTCAGCTTCAGAGACCACCTCAGAAACAGTGTTGGTGAGTATGTGCTCAGATTTCTTTCCTAATACAAAATGGTAACTCACTCTGTTGCTGAGCACCTTCGTTTTGCAAGACATTCATCTGTGTCCTCTGGGAGATTGAAAAGCATGTGATAAAGGATGTCATCCCTACCTACAAATAGATTGCAGCTAGCTAGAAAAAGAATGACATCTTTAACATTTAAATGTTTTTCCCCCTAATTATAATTTTTCGTGTGGAACTTATGAAAGAACATAAAGCCAAAAGCTAACCCCTGATCATACTACCTAGTAATCTTCCAGTGTTATATTTTTCATGTATTGTTGCATTTATATGTAAGCATAATGAAGGGAAATTCATTTGATAAAATTTGTATCTTAAGGCAAAATATATATGTTGGGTTGTAGAAATTCAAAGCAAAGAAAGGTGGTTTCCTTGTAGTGTACCCTGTAACAGTGAAGTTTGACCTGGGCCTTGAAGGGTATATGCCATTTCATAGGTGGAGATTTAGCAGATTTTTGAAACTCTCAAATATTAATGTATACTTTCCCTTTATTCAAGTTACTATCATAGGGGATTATGTGCTTATCTATTTGAGAGAGACATCTATCTCAGAAAATTCTAGCCCCTTTGAAATTGTTTAGAGATTGAAAAAGGAAACCTTGTATTTCCTTCTTTTACTCAAGGAAGTAAAATTGAGCTGAGAGGTATTGCTAAGATGATTATAGTTTTTCTTTTCTAGTAAGTAATTTGGCCATCTCTTTACCTTTCATTCTGTTGATAACAATATCAATTCATAAAGGTTTTAATATGATCAGTAGCTGCTTGATATTTCAAGCCGAATAGCCCAGCCCTCTAATCCAGGATGGGGTAGGGGGAGGGCATTACATTCCTGTTATATGTCAACATCTTTATTCATACTTTTTGTTTGTTTCTTTTCTAGTTTGGGCCACACATGTTGAAGTCTACAGGAAAAATGAAGTCTTTAATTGACAATGTTTCAAATTTCTAAATAGACAATGAATTGAGAAAGATTATCCTGATTCAGCTGTTGGTTTGTAAGGCTATGTTTGGCCAGTAGAAATCAACTCTACTGAGTAAATATCCGACTGTTCAGTTGCCTTCTTTTAAAATTACTTAGAGGATTAAGCAGTAACAAAAGCATGATGTTAATGAGCTATCCAGCATTTTGATGAATACCTAGGATGTTCAGGTTTCCAGTCAGGCAAACAATTATATAGATTTGAGAACTTAGGATATTTGTGGATGTTATTGTGGGTTTCTAAATTCCTAGACACTAATTTACCTGTACAAATGTTTTATATGCATATACTTGGATATAAAACAATTTATATAAAAATCAGTAATGATGGCAGTGAGGGTACTGTTGTCCTCATTTGTTTTCAATGATAATTTACTACACAAGGACAGAACAGCTGGTATGATATAAGTTGATGCAGTGAAATATTTGAGGTTGGACTCTTCTTACCCTGAACACAACTTCCATCTTATATTTCTCTCACATTTTTGTGGGTTTTGAGCAAGAACAGGATGATGCTCACTGGCTGAAATTCTAGAAAGGTTTTAAAGGGAAGTAGAGGACCATGAAGGCTGTTTTCACCTCAGTGCCACACAGTGCTGAGGAAGAAAATGTAGTTGTCAGGTAGTGAGGAATCAACTTATTCAATTAAATCTCTTTCAAAATAAAAACCAAAAATGTACCATCTTTTATTTCTGTTTAATAAATGGCATGGTAAAATGAAAAAAAAAAAATCTATGGAACTTCACAACACTAACAGTGATCCCTAAGTTAAAACATGCACTATAGTTAATAGCACAATTACAAAAATGTGCTTTCATAAATTGTAACAAACGTACCACACAAATGCAAGGTGTTAATAATGTGGAGAGACACACAGAGAGAAAAGGCCACAGGAGCTCAGAGAGGAACCCATGGGAACAGAGAGATAAAGGCACGAGAGGAAGGAGCTGAAATCAATGGAATCTGGGAGAGAGGAAACCAGAAGCTAAAGTAATGAAACCTGGAAGAGCAGGAAAAGACCAGCAGATGATAATTTGTACTTAATGTTGTTACTAACAGGATTTAAAGCTTTGGGATAGTGTGATGGAATGAATGTATTTGCATATGGAAATAATATATCTTTTGGGGGTCCAGAGGATAGAGTGTGGTAGTTTTAGAATGTATGTACCCGCAGAAAATATCATGACCTGAGTTCTAATCCATTCCTGTGGGTATGAACCTATTTTAGGTGCGATCTTTTGATTAAATTACTTCAGTTAAGGGACTTTGATTAGATACTTCAGTAAGGTGTGGGCCAGGGTGGGTCTTAATCTTTGGAGTCCTTTATAAACAGGATAAATA
>JAKSZT010054487.1:14156184-14505846 GCA_026826555.1 Tolypeutes matacus
TATAATGAAACATTGAATAGGTGAGAGTTTCCTATAAATTATCACTGGTCAAAATGCTGTTGTGTTGAATTACGTTGTGCAACATAACCTTAGGTGCTCTTGGAAAGTGGAGAGCTGCCTTTCTTACATTTTATTGAAAATATATATAGTGTTCTAAATATTAAAAATTAGTTGTAATTACATGGATTGTTCAGCTTAAATGAGAACTGTGGTTTGTTTTACATAGTTTTAAAAATCTGCCTTTAAGTAGAAACTCAGAAAGTTCACCTGTCATACATATTTTGGCCTCCTAAGAAATTTATATTTGTATCAGTATTGAATTTTGGCCAATATTCCAACATAAGGAAGTTACTGTTTTGAAATAAAGCAAATTGTTTTATTTTCCTGGACCATAGTGCCTATATATATTTTTTACTATAGGTAAGACTCAGTTACATTGCAAGTATAGCTTCTCTGGAATAATTTGCTTTCTACGTTTTTCAAGTAGAAATATATTCCTTAAAATAAGCTATTTGAATAGTCTCAGTATTAAAAGAGGAGGGGGCAGTCACTTGGTATGAGTTTCTTCTGCCAGGTACCAAGGATTCTCAGGCCCATTATCTACTTCTGGTTTTCCAACCAATACAATACCAAAAGCAAAAGATTTAAAAAATAATCAGGCTCTGTTTCATAGCTGAGGCTCAGAGAGGTAACTCTGTTTTGTCTGCTGTGAATTCTGACTAGTGTTGGGACCCTCACTATATATATATATATATATAAAATTAGAGGTTATTGAGTGCTTTCTTTATGCCAGGCAATCTCAAGAGTTTAGGAAAAATCAGTGCTCATTGCCAATGAGAAATATCTGGCACAACCTAACCGTGGTACCTGGTACCTGCAGAGTTAGGCGATACTCCTAAATGGTTTTGCAGTGTTAATTGTTTATGGTTTCTTTGTGTATTTAAAGTCCCAGTGGTTACAAAAGAACCTCCTGGTCTGAGTCCAGACAAGGTCAGGATTATGGTGTAGGTAGTGTCTAGAAGAATATCCAACACCAAGTGGGGAAAAAAGGAACCGACCCCACCTCCTACACCTAAAAGAGTGGTTCTTAACCTGGGTCTGTTGTTGGGTGAACCTCCTAGGTCTAAATATGTCTTTATAGAGAGAGGGACTTGGCTTTCATCAGATTCTCAAAAGGGTCCATGACCCCCAAATTAATGACCGCTGAACTACCTATTGGTCCATTTATTTCACAGACATTTACTCACCCTCTAAGTGCCCAAAATTCAAAGATGAATAAGACAAGTTCCTAATCTCAAGGAGTTTACAAGGAGATTAATTTGATTCTGGCTCTACTCAGTGCAAGAGGGCTCCAGGGCAAAAAAATCATTTCTGGGACTTACCCATGGTCAATAGAGGTTATCTTCCAATGGAGCTAAAAATTATTTTAACATGAAAGTGCATATCAGTATTTAACACTGTAAAAATAGACGTTTTCCAAAATTGGAAGTGCAGCTTTCTAAAAAAAAAAAAAAAAAAGGTAATACTTCTTAATAAGCCAGGAAACTTCGTTAGGAACAGAGAACCAGTTAGTATGGCTTTTCCAAACAAGTTTTGAGCCTGTGTTAATCAGAATGAGCAGATTTAAATGTTCATGAACCTGGCCTATTCTAAAGAATGCTGCTTGACTGAAGGAAAAGCAAGCAAATCATCCAAACAAAATGATTACAATAGTCTCTACCAATTACAATGAAAGGAACAAGCATGATTCAGGAACTAGTAATAAAAGAGTCTGCCTTAATAGCTACCAATGAACCTAATAAGCATAGGCTAGTATAATGGGATTTACATGAGGTAAAAGTAGACATGGGGTACATATCTATCTGGACTGGGAAACATACTCTGTACCTCTGCCACGCAGTTAACACTGTAGCCATCTCTGCCCCCCACTAGGTTAAGTGACTTGAGGGCAGGGACTAGGTGTTAATTAGGTGCTTACTCAGAAAAGTCTTGATGAATGACTGTGCTGTAGGAGCTTTACTGCCACTTAGTGTCAGGCTGAAGTCTACTGCAGAGCCAGGTAGGAAAATAAATGACATCAAGTTTAATATATTTTCAAAGAATTTTTGAGAACCAAAGAATTAACCTAGTAAGAATATACAAAGTACTTTTCACATAAAGTATCCAAGTCAGAGAGTACTGAACTTGGAGTTATACATTACCTTTGCATGTGATTGATCCTGGGCAATTCACAACCTCTACCTTTAAAATGAGAATAACATTCAGCTCAAAAATTGTTGAGGAGTAAATGCTAAAATTTGTCAACATTACTGTCACATTATGTGTCACATCAGGGCACTACCATTTCTAGTAGAATGATTTCTTCTATTAGTATCCTATAAAAGGTGTCATTCTCTGTACCTATTTGTCTAGGCTTGGGGCAGGAAGGGTAAGACTTACAAGCTTTAGTGCTGGTTGTCTCCCCAGTCACAGACTTCTCTGCATAAGGCTTGTAGATTTGATCTGTAAGAATTCCTATGGGAGTCAAGGTCGAGATACTAGAGGAGACAAGTCTGTGTCTCAGTAGTGACAGAGGAAGACACAAATTAACAATTGCCAGAATGAACTACTTAGGAAAAGGCATCATTGTGGCAACGTCTCCAAAAATAAATGCTGTCTTTTTGGTTAGAATCTGGCAGCTAGAAGTTTAAACTTTTGCGGTTTAACTCAACAAAGTTACCTCTGGGAGGGAGTGAATATGGTTTGAGCAGTTGAGTGCCCACCTCCCACATGGGATGTCCCAGGGTCAGTTCCTGGTGCATCCTAAAGAGAAAAAAAAATGAGCAGACATCAAGCAAATACAAAAGAGCAGGGAGCTGATGTGCCTCAAGCAGTTACGCACCCACCTCCCACATGGGAGGTCCCAAGTTCGGTCCCTTCTAAAGAAAAAAACAAACAATGAGCAAAAAATAAGCAGACAACTAGCAAAAGCAAATAAGCAGAATAGATAAGGGAGCCATCTGGGGGGGGGGCGGAGTTATCTCTGGGAGTTCCAGGCAGAATGAGATACTTGGTTTTATGACAGAATGTCACTGTTACACTGTATTTCTCATGAGCCTTCAGCCATTCCTGTGTCCTCTTTCCCCTTCTCGTACTAAAGATTCAACATCTTTTCTTCTGAGCTACTACTATTGAACCTATTTCTGAGGAGTCTTCTTAGTCCAAGAGTAACCAGACTTTCCTGTAAATCTTGTAAGTATGGTGGCTCTTTTTTTTTTGTATAAATAAACATTTTAATATATAACATTTGAATACATAGTATAACTCAGGAAGAAATAGATTATTCAATAAATGGTTAGGGATCAAGGATTAGGTGTTGAGGAAAAAATCATTTAAGACTTTCATCTCATCTGTCCATCCATCCATCCATCCATTATGGTGGCTCTTCATTGGCATTAGTGCTATTACTTGAACAGGTAGAATAATAAAAATAACATAAGTGATATCAGCAAGATGGCAGAGTAAGATGTGTTGGTGTATGTTCCCCCTTTAGAAACATCAAAAAAGAAAATCTGCTTTCTACAAACTCTGAAAGATAATCAAGACTAGAGAACAGGAAAGCAGATGTGGCTCAAGTGACTGGGCTCCTCCTGCTTACCACATGAGAGGTCCCTGGTTCGGTTTCTGGTGCCTCCTAAAGAAGACAGCGAGCTGGCACAATGGGCAGGCGCGGCAAGCTGACACAAGAGACACAAGAAGAAAAACAATGAGAGACAAAACAAAGTAGGGAATGGAGGTTCCTGGTGTCTCCTAAAGAAAGATGAGCAAGACAGCAAGCTGACACGACAAGACGATGCAACAAGACACACAACAAAGCAGGGAACAGAGGTTGCTCAAGTGATTAGGTGCCTCCCTCCTACATCAGAGGTCCTGAGTTTGGTTCCTGGTGCCTCCTAAAGAAACAAGAAGACGAACAGACAGAGCAAGTGCAAACGAGGGGGCAGGGAGAAATAAAATCTTATTTTTAAAAAAAGACGAGAACTGAACAAACACTGCTGAATTGAATTAAACTAGAAACAGTAGGAGAGGGAGAGGACAAATTTACCAGGCCCCCGCCCCCACCCCTACCCCAACTTGGATCCACATAAGAGTTCATGTGACTCAGCAGTGCTGGCCTATGTGCCAGCAAGTGTGGGTCCCTGAGGCCCACTGACCCATGGCATAGCTGTTCAGCTCACGGATATTCAAGTGCAGGTCCGTGAGGCCTGACCATCCATAGCAGCTGTTTGGGGGGCTCACATGCTTTTCCAGTGTAGGTCCCTGGGGCTTGGTTACTGGTGTACCCAAATGAAAATATTTGGGTGTCTGTACATCGACCTTAACTGTCTCCATGGAAGAAAGACTTAGGGTGTGGGTTTGATTCTCTAACGTGGAAGTTACCCAGGGTAGAAAAGCAGTGTGGAAAGGGCTGATAAGCCGCAAAGCCAAAGAGTAGACCCAGTGCTAAAAGCTGAAGTGAAAAGCCAGACCAGAATGCAGTAGTAGAGCAGAGATCACACCTGCCAGGGAGGAATTTTATAATCCCCACAAAAACTTTTTATTAGAATAATATAGCTATGAGATGGTTTCTCTTTCAACTAGTTACCCCAGACAATCTTTCAGGTTCTAATTCCAAAAAAGATGATGCTATAGGAAGAAGCAGAAGAAAGAAATGACGTTTTCTCTGCACCGCCCTCCCCTTTTTTTTCTGTTAGGACCGGTGGGGGTGGGGGGACAGACGGGTGGCACATGGCCTTTCTGAATCAAAAGACCATCGCTATCACTGTTATTGCTACTATATCTCAATCATCTGATCATTTTTCCCCCTCTTTAAAACACTTCTGTTCAACACCAGGTCAGGGTAGCATCTGAAGACCTCTTTGACAGAAACAAAGGGGCAAAGTGAACTGGCCCTGACTCATTTCTTATCTCTCTCATCTCTCCTCACCCCCAACTCTATGGTCCAACTTTCCTGAACTAAGAATTTGTTCAACAAGCCATAAAGCACAGTCCAGGGAGTAGCTGGGAGAGGAATTCCTTTCCTGGATTGGAAATTTCATACATACTAGGATATCCTAGAAAGTTACTGCACATGCCACAGCATGAGGCAGGCTCAGAGAAACCTGAGAAGACCAAACTATTAACCGTGGGTTGTTCTACAGGTTCAGTATAAACTGGGCTAAGCATTAAAGAAGAACCTCAACACAGAGTTAGTACATCAAATTTACCAGTCCAGTTCCCTCCCTCCCCCACTTGGATCCACATAACAGTTTGTGTGACTCAGCGCAAACTATTTCTTTGTATGTCTTGTGATTACTAGAAACAGAAACAAAGAAATGGCCCATTCAAAGGAACAATGTAAAACAACAGAGGAAGAACAGACATTGGAACAACTAATAACTCTCACAAGTTCAATAAGCTAAAGGAAGACGTGGACATAGAACTAAAAGAGATCAAGACAATGATGCAGGAAAAAAATGAAGAGTTAGAAATTTTTAAAAGGAACCAAACAGAACTTGTGGGGATGAAAATCACAACAAAGGAGATTAAAAATACATTAGAGGTATTCACAACAGATTTGAACAGGCAGAAGAGAGAATCTATGAACTAGAAAACAGGACAATTTGAAAGAGCTGAAAGAAAAAAAAAAAAAAAAGTGAACTGAACCTAAGGGAACTTTGTAAACAATATGAGGCATACCAGAAGGGGAAGAGAAAGAAAAAGAGGCAGAATATTTAAGGAAATAATTCCTAAAGTTGATGAAAGATGTGACTATACACATTCAAGAAGCCCAGCAAACTCCAAATATTATAAACCCAAATAAACCTATTCCAAGACTTAAAGTGTCAAATGTCAAAGATAAAAATTCTGAAAGCAGCAAGTGAGAAGACTTGTCTCATACAAAGGATCCTCAATAATATTACATGCCATTTTCTCATTAGAAACCATGGAGTTGAGAGGGCAGTGATGTGACATATTTAGAGTACATAAAGAGAAAATCTGCTGACCAAGAAATCTACATCTGACAAATGGTCCTTCAAAACTGAGGGAGAGTTTAAGAATCCCAGAGAAACAAAAGCTAAAGGAGTTCGTCGCCATGAAACCTGCCCCACAAATAAAGCTAAAGAGAGTTCAGTAAATGGTAACTTGGAGCAGTATGAAGAAATAAAGATCTCCAGTAAAAGTAAATACAGATACCAGTATTATTGTTTTCTAAGTAGGTAGCTTTTTGGTTTCTTTTGCAAGTCTTAGAATACATTTGAATAAAAATAGTCATATTTCTATGTTTTGGGCATATAAAATATAAAGATGTAATGTTTGACAAAAACAAAGGAGTATGGAGGGGTATAGGAGAATACCCCTATCATTTCAGGTATCATGTCAAAGTTTGTTTATAGGTTTAGAATGTTAAATATAAACCTCATGGTAATCACAAAGAATGTATTTAAAATGTATACCGAAACAGCAATGAGAAGAGGATAGATGTGTTTCACTACAAAAGATCATCTGTATACAAAAGAAGATTGCAGTGAAGGAAATGAGAGAGACTAAAGTATAAGACATACAAGCATCAAAGAACAAAATGGCTGAAATAAGTGCTGCCTTATCAGTAATTACTCTGAATGTAAATGGATTAAACTCTCCAATCAAAAGATAGATGGGCAGATGAATAAAAAAGCATGATCCAACAAATGTTTATAAGAGACTCACCTTAGAACCCAAGACACAAGTAGGTTGGAAAGTGAAAGGATGGGGGAAAATATTCCAAGCAAATTAAAGAGAACAGGTTGTGGCTAAACTAGTACAAGACAAAATAGGCTTTACTTTAAAAACTGTTACACGAGACAAAGGAGGACACTATATTAAAGGTTCGATCCATGAAAATCAATTATAAGCATATATGCACCTAATCAGTGCCCCAAAATAAATGATGCAGACAGTGACAAAAATGAGTGGAGAAACAGACATCTGTACAATAATATTTGAGACTTCAATACACTACTTTTGATAATGAATAGAACATCTAGACACAGGATATATAAGGAAACAGTGGGCTTAAACAATACTATATAACTAGACCTATCAGACAGAGAGCAGTGCATCTAACAAAAGCAGAATACATATTCTTCTCAAGGGCACATGGATCATTCTCAAGGATAGTACATGTTAGTTCACAAAACAGCTCAGTAAATTTTAAGAGATTAGCTAAAAACCATTGACATAAGGAAACTGGCAATTAACACATATGTGGAAATTAAACAATACTCTCTTAACCAATGGGTCAAAGAAGAAGTCATGAGAGAAATTAGGAAATATCTGGATGAATGAAAACAAAAACAACATACCAAAACTTAGGGATTGCAGCATAGGCAGGCATCAGAGGGGAATTTATAATGATGAATGCCTGTATTTAAAAAGATCTTTAATAAATGACCTAACCTTACAACTGGAAGAAATAGAAAAAGAACAAACCTGAACCTCATGTTAAGAAGGAAAATATATATACAGATTAGAGTGGTGACAGATAAAATAGAGAACAGAAAAATATGGAGAGAATAAGTGAGACCAAGTTTGCTTCTTTAAAAAGACCAATGAAATTGATAAACCTTTAGCTACACTGACAAAAAAAAAAAATTGCAAATAACTAAGTCCCAAATGAAAAGGGGTGGATCTTTACCATTAATCTTGCAGAAATTAAAATGATTATAAAAGAATACTATGGATAACTGTATGCTGATAAATTAGACAATCTAAAGGAAATGGACAAATTCTTAGGAACATGCAACTAAACTGACTCAGGCAGGCCTATATATAACAAGTAAAGAGATTGAATCAGTAATCAAAAACCTCCCAACAAAGAAACATCCAGGACCAGACAGTTTCACTGGTGAATTCTACCAAATATTAAAAAGAAAAATTAACACGAATCCTCAAATTTTTCCAAAAATTTGATGAGGGAACCCTTCCTAACTCGTTACATAAGAAATCACTACTGTACTACCAAAGCCAGATAAAGACATCACAAGAAAACTATAGACCAATTTTCCTTATGAATAAAGATGCAGGAATTCTCAATAAAATACTAGCAAACTGAATCCAACAGCATACTGAAAGAATTATACACCATGACCAAGTGGGGTTTACTCCAGGGAAGGGTGGCTCAACATAAGGCTATGACTCAATGTAATACACCACATTAACAGAATGAAGGAAAAACTTCACATGATCATATCAATTGATGCAGAAAATACATTTGACAAAATCCAGCACCACTTCTTGACCAAAAAAAAAAAAACCCAAAAAACACTTAGAAAACTAGGAAGACAAGGAAACTTCCACAACATGATAAAAAGCATATATGAAAAACCCACTGCTAACATCATACTCAATGTTGAAGGACTGAAAGCATTCCCTCTAAAATTAGGAACAAGACAAGGATGCCCACTGTCACCACTGTTATTCAACATTATATTGGAAATTCTGGCCAGAGCAATTAAACATTGCCAAAGCAAATGTCATGCCACGGGTTGCCTTACACGATGGGCATTTATTGGCTCATGGTTTTGAGCTAGGAGAATTCCAAATCAAGGCATTGTTCAAGGCAATGCTTTCTTCCTGACGACCGGCATTCTGGAGTTGGCCACCTGTGATCCTTGGTCTTTGGCTCCTCCAACGCATAGCAGTGCTCATGGTGGTCTCCCTTCTCTTCTGGGTTCTTTTGACTTTCAGCTTCTTACTTCCTGAGGCTTTCTTTCTATCTCTCTTGAATTTCATTCTGCTTATAAAGGACTCCAGTAATAGGAATAAGGCCCACACTTATTGACTTGGGGCACACCTTAACCGAAGTAGCCTCATCAAAAGGTCCTACTTAGAATGGGTTCACACACACAAGAATGGATTAAGTGTAAGAACATATTCTTCTGTGTACATAGCTCCAAACCACACCATGTGCCTCAGCAATCCACTTCTTGGTATATACCTCAAAGACTTGAAAGCAGGGACCAGAATGGAGATTTGTACACCAATGTTCATTGAAGCATTATTCACAATTGCCAAAAGGTAGAAGCAACCCAAGTGTTTTGGAATATTATTCAGCCATAAAAAAATAATAACATTGTGATACACACAAAAACACAGATAAACTCTGAAGACATCGTGTTGAGTGAAATAAGGCAGACACAAAAGGACCAATATTGCATGATACCACTTATGTGAACTATCTGGAATAAGCAAATTCATAGAGACAGAAAGAAGATTAGAGGTTACCATGAGCCAGGGGCATTGCTTAATGAGTGCAGACTTTCTGTTTGAGGTAATGGAAAAATCTTGATAGTGGATGGCGATGATGGTAGCACAATTGACAAGTGTCATTAGTACTACAGAACTGTACACTTGAAAATGGTAAAACAGGAAATTTTGAGTTTATATGTTACTATTAATAGTTTAAAAAATTACATAACCAAATTAGGATCCAGAAACCTTGTACATTTCCCTCTGAGACTATTATCCTTAGTCCCCTTTCATATGATGAACCTAGAAGCATTGATGCTGCTATCGCTGGAGCTTCTCAAATATTTCTGCTCTGGTAGCTTCTGTTTCCCTTCTAATGGTCACAGAGGGCTCCTCCCCTACAATTAGAAAAGAACATGAATGTATTTAAATGTTCACAGGAGGGTAAATAACTTAAGAGAACCAATAGTGCCTCCCATTCCATACCAAATGACCACTGTAGGGCAGTCCTTATTGTTTTGTTCTCAGCTGGGAAGGCCTTACTTTAGAGAAAAAGGCCTATTTTATACTAAAGGCATAAAAATCCTTCTCATATTGTCTGATGGCCATCTGTCCCTCTTCATTTATCAGAGATGCTTTTATGTAAGGATGAAAGAAGGTGTCTTTTCCAGGGAATATGCTGTGGAAACTGCCAGGCATCATTTTAAGGGTGAAAAAGGATGAGAACTAGATCATAGTTGGGGAAGTCATTCTGTAATACTGCTGTTAGCAACAACGGTAGAGAAGTAGATTAAAAAAACACTAATCTCAGTGATCATGTTATCTAGACACTCCTTAACCCAACTCTAAACCAGACTGCCCAGCACCTGAACGTCTGCAGGGTGGGAACACCTGGTAACCCATCACCTGGCCTGTGACCAAGGCCAGCATTAATAACCTGGGCCAATTGAATTCTCTCAGGAAAAACTGGAGCCCTTGGAAGAGTGAGGCAGTTAGCACCAGGAGCTCAAATAAGAATGCTATGAGGTACAACTGTTTCCATGAGGAGTTCTAGAAAGAAATTATGAAGAAATGAATTGTCAAGAATTGCAGCCATTGATTCAACACTTACCATGTGTCAGTACATTGGTTTACTTCTGAGAAGTGGATATTTTGCAGGTTAGGAAGTGACTCAAAAGGTTAGTCAATACATGACAAAGGACTCAAACCCTGGTCTGTCTGGCTGTAAAGACCAATCTTTTTAAAGTTACTGTCTTGTACTGCCTTTCTAAGCAGAACCTGCAAGTTAGAGACAGAAGGAGGAGCAAAAGGGAGACAGCAGATGTAACAGAAAGCTGCATCTCAGAATGATTAGATCTTCCTGCCACATGGCTTCACAAGGATTCCTCTAAGATGCTTCCTCCATCATCATGAACATGAATCCTTATGATAAAGCCCACAATTACCTGAAGAGTCTCTTACAGTGGAAAGCACCCATCCCTCGTTTTAGTTTTCCAACAAATACCGTACAATGGATTGTAACAACAGGTATTTAGTGGCTCATGGTTTCAGAAGCTAGAAGGCTTGCTTCCTTCTGGCAGGCAATCTTTAGAGTACCTTGGTGGTCACATGGCAATGCAATGTCAGAGCCATCTTTCTCTTCAGAGTTCTGTTGACTTCTAGCTCCTGGCTGCTCCCCATGGCTACTCTCTCTGTGGCCTTCTCTATAAGGCATCCAGTAATAGGATTAAGACCCATCCTGACTTAGTTTGGCCACACCTTAACTGAAGTTGCTTCATGGAGAGGTTCTATTTACAAACGGGTTCACACCCACAGAAGTGGATTAACAAAATGTTTTTCTTACAACATGAGTACATACAGCTTCAAATCACTACACCTATCTTGTGATGATTCTTCGATGTAATCCCCACATTACATAAAACCTAAGTTTTCAATGGATTTATTATATATGTAGGAGGAAATGTGTAGGCAAGAGGTTTCTCCACCTGAGAATATAGAAATAAGATGATAATCCTTTGATTATTAAACTATAAAACAAACATATTGGATCAGAGCCGAAGTACACAATCATAGAGAGGCAGAATGGAACCCAGGCAGGCACAGTTGAAAGAGGGCATGTGCCAATCAGGGGCTAATGTGGAGAAGCAGCTACTGGCTGAGAATGTGTAACATGGTCCAGGGAAGAGAGTACCCTGATCCACAAACATGAGTGTCAGCAGCCGCAGCCCCACAGGGAGACTGATGCATAAGGCAACTGGCTTCCCTTGCTCAGGCTCCTTGCTCACCAAGTAACTGATCATAATTTGGCTACTCAAGAAAATCTTAGAGAGAATGATGGTTATATTTCTTATTGTAGATTAAAATATTGACTTTCCCCCCCCCAAACATCAGGTACTGTGAGCTTGGTTAATGAGTTTGACATGAGATCGTTCCACTCTCCAGGTGCTGACAAATTGGGTCTGCAAGGTTGTAAGGATCCTTTTATTGTGCTCTTGGATTCATCAGATATGCCAAGGTGCTGCCTCCCCCTGTGAGGGCCCACTTGGCCTTCCCCAGTTAAACACTCAACTCTGCTATCATCAGACCTTCCATCTCTCACTATCCAGTATAGTAGCCACTAGCCTTATGTGGCTAGTCCAAATTGAGGTGTGCTTCAAGTGTAAAATCCACACCATTTGTCAGAGACTTACTACTGAAAAATATAATGTAAAATATCATTACTGATTGTTTTTCATATTGATTATATGTTGAGATGATAAAATGTCTAGGATTTACTGGGATAAATAAAATATTAAAATTAACTCCATCTGTTTCTTTTTCCCTTTTTTTCATGTGGTACTAGAAAATTCAAAGTTACATATGTGTTTGCATTATATTCCTATTGGACAGCACTCTTCTGTACAAAGAACGACAATATGTTTGATTTTAAAATTTGCACTGTATCCCTCTAATGAACTGGACCTGGAAAGATACAGGAGAGGCCTTCTGTGGTACCTTTCTTACAGTGATGCCAATCAAGTGGTATTGAGTGGCCATTTCTTATTACTTTGCTTTTTAAAAAGGTCAATGATAGAAATAAATGCAACTAGTATTGGTGCTCGCTGGAGTACCTATGTCATATTCAGTTCCCAACAGTGGAGTTGAGAGGCTTGTGCTAAAAGCTGACCTCAGTCATCTATCACCCAGGATGCCGAGCAGACTCCAGATCTGGGCCTCAGCATGCTAATGTGCAAAGTGCAAATAATAGTAGAGACCCCGTGGGATTGTGTCTGCACAGAGCACTGAATAAATACCTGATAAGTGAATGCAAAAGCCAAGAAGCTAAATCTTCAATTGCCTATTAAGCATTATGATTTCCAAAGGATGGAGTTATAAGGTAAATATCAAAGATAAAAATGTGAAAAGATAGGTTTTTATTCATCAAAAGTTAACAGCAACAGGCACATATTAAAATGAGTATGGCAAAGCCTTTTACAAATGGCTTTACACTCAAGCTTTCTCCCAAGAAAATGGCTGTTGCAACAAACTGTAAACATAATAAACAGTCTTTTACAGTAACAAGGGAAATACAAATGAACTAAAAGAAAGCACCGGTTTCTCTTAAAACTAGATTACAGTTGTGCTTACTATACATAAAACAATTTAAAACAAATTACAAAAGTGGAATGTTTTCAGTTTAAAATTAGTCCTTAAATTTTGTCCTAGAAAACATCTGTTCACATCAAAAGGCCCATCAAAGGGTAACGTTTCATCAAAGGGAGGGACAAGAAAACAATGCACTTTTTTCAAATCAAAACAAGAAGTTTGGTCACTTAGCTTTGTGCATAGTTTAAGGCAACTGGAGCAATCTATTACAGCTTACCTACCTTCCCCTCCCCCAAGTGTGGCTGCTCATTAGGTCACATTCTAAAATAATAAATAAAAGCTTACATTTCAAATCCTTTCCCACATGGATAAATATAACACATGCACAGTCATACATGCACAAACATGCACACAAACACACACCCCTACATTCACACACAACTCACCTCTCACTCACTGCAGCAAAAGGGACTTTAGTACCCTTGATCCAAAGGACACTCTTCCCCATCCCACTTTATTTCAGATTGGCAAATACCCTGAGCTGATTATGGTGTTTTAAACATTCCACCTTTTTCTTGCATGTGCAGGTCAAGTGTACAGTAGTGAAAACAACATGCAATGTCTTCACTGCAGAATCATAATACAGCTAGGACATTGGTGTTCTTCCCCTCCCACCCCAAATTAAAAACTACTAGTTAAAAAAAATTGCATTGCCAAACAGCACTGAAGTGAAAGCCTGGCAGCACTCTATGATAAATGCTCAGTCTCCAGTGCACACAAAAAAAACTGTAGCAAATGGGAGGCTTTGGTGGCATCCAAAGAAAAAAAAAGGCAAACCAGGGGGAAAGAGCTGCAGTCTAAAGTTTGATCTTCAAAAAATTTTAGTGGTTCCTTCACAATCATGCTCCAAGGCAAATTTAGAACCAATATTTTCAGAGTTGATTTGTAAACATCGAGTCTTGCCAGAGGCAGCAGAGGCTGGGCACTTCACATTTCTGTTTTCTCAGAGAGAACTTAGTGGAAGGTATGGATACACATTGTTGCGTCAGACTGGTTAGATTCCAAGAGATCTCTGGTGATAGATTCAGTTCAAGTTTCCGGTTTGAAGAATAAATTCTAGTTTGCTTTGAAAAACACACGTGGCACAACATGAAACTTCCTCTGTTACTCCTTTTGGATTCTCTTCTGCTGGGCTTTGCATATTCAGAGTTTCACACAAAAGCCAAATGCATATTGCTGTATGTTCAGGTCTTATAAAGAGGGTTCAAATGATCCAACAGAGGAAATCTTGGAAATAAATAATGCTGGCATCATTCACTTGGAAACCTTGGCAGTCGAGTAAGTCCTCCCACCTCAAGACCCCATTTCACATTTCTGAAAACCTCCAGGAGGCAACGTGTCCCCCTGATTCTGGGGGTCATGATAACCGGTTTTCCTGAGGTAATAACTGTGAGTTCAACTCCTCAAATGCAGCATCGGTGTCCTCGCTGCTGGACTGTTCTCTCTGCATTCCCTTCCAACTGGCTTTATTCAGCCCCACATGGCCAAGCATTGTCTGGGATAGCCTTGTATTTGAAAATCTGGCCCATTCTGTAAATAAAGGCTCCACTAGGTAAGTCATAAAACCTTGAGAAAATAAAAGGATAAAGTTGTTACCATATATTCTGAAATTTTATCTTTAAAAGTTCTAGACAGTTAAATTCTATTCCATTTTTACCTAAATTTTACCTTTCAAATATTCGAATATATATATTATATAAATAAAAATTATGTATCTTCTCTGAAGAAAACTCAATGGGCTTTTAAGTACAGGCAAACTGACAAAGATTTCAAATCTTTCCTGATTATTCCTCTTCGCTGCACAACCACATCCTTCTACATTAGCAAATGTGCAGTGGCCATATCAACTCTCGGAGGTTACCAGGGCCTAACACGTTTCAAGGATGGTTCCAACGAGAACAACTGGAGGCTAAGACAGGATCTCCAGGGTCTCCTCCAGGACTGCAGGAGGGGACAAAGGCCTGCTCTCTCCCCACTCAGGGATGGTCATCTTCACACCTGGTCTTGATTGCAATTGGTCATATTATTTAACTCGTGATTTATGAAGCCAAATCACATGAAAAGAATTAATGAGGCTAAAAAGAACAGGGGAAATTAGTTCAAAAGATGAAAGCAAACATGAAAAACATACCATCAAGATCCTCATCAATAAATAACTTTTAAAACTGACCTCCTTAATTCACAACCATAAAAGGAAAATGAGTAACCTCAGGATATTTTGCATCTTTAGTTTATACAGCACTCAACTGCACATTATATCTGATTTAATATCACAAAGTATCTTATACAGGTCAAAAGAAGTCTCCCAGAAACTAGCTTATCAATCAAACCATGTAATATATAAGAAGGAACAAAAAAAAAAAAAATTATCATCCTAAAATTTTGATCTATTAGGATCAAAAAATGTGGAAAATGTACATTCAAATTCTATCACTGCTCATTAACAGTTTTCAAATTTTCTTCATATCCAAGACTTTTTCTTTGCAGCAAAGACCATGTGGACCACAGACAGCATAGGTTCCATTTAGCCCATGTAAAAACCTCACTGCAATTAAAACAATTGAACCTGCTCCTTTTAATTAGGAAAATCATATGGTCTGACTGGTAAATGTTTAAGTGTATATAATCATGGTGTTGAAATCACAGTTACGACATCTGAATAAGACTTCCTTTTAATCATCCAATCCCTCCACCCATTTACTGAAGCCCTACTAGGGCACAGTGCTAAGGGTGCTGGGGATACAATGTGAATGAGACAACATCCCTGCCCTCCAGGAACTTACATTCTGCAGTCAAAGAACACATCATCTTTTTGGCAACTGTCTCCACACCACTGCCCCGTTTGGAACATCCACCCAAACCTGTCTCTTCTATGTGCCATAGTTAAATGTGTAACCAAATGTAGAACATTACTATAGGTATTAAATGATTTATCTTATTTGGTGCCTCCCATTGCTCCAACCGGTTGAAATCTTTTTGGGATCCTGTCCCTGACATCCAACAAATTAGCTATCACTTCTGGCTCTTTATTAACCTAAAATTAATTTCAGGTCTTTATTTAAGTACCTAATACTTAAATAAAGGCCATGGACACAGCCATACAGCACCCTCTAGGACAGCACGACTCTGTGATTGGTACCTCTTGGGCACAGCTATTCAGCAACTTGTTGATCCACTTACTGTTGTAGCCCACATGCCGTCTCACCTTCACAGACCTCCCAGGACGCCTTGTCAGATGCTTTACTCTTACCCAGTACATTATATTTTCTCATTCAACAAAACTAGCATTCTTATCAAAGAAGGGAACTGTATTAATTAAATGTGACTTATACTCACTGAACCTATGCTGGTTCCCAATAATTGCTGCTTAGCATAGTGCTTAAGAGTCTGAGATTTGATGACAGAAAGCCCTGGATTTGAAGCTCAACACCAACACCTGTTAACTGTATACCTTGGGCAAACTACTTTAATGGAAAAGAGGACACTCAAAGTTGTTTTGATAAGTCAGTAGATGTGAAGACATTATTCCCATCTCTATGGTAATACAATCTGATACTGATTGTCCAACACTGATACCAAGAACAAGAGTAAAGGTACCCAGCTTATTTTCCCTTTTAAAAATTGCAATTACAGTTGTCCATTCTGCAAAATTACCCCAAAGACCAGCAATAAAGGCTCTCTGACTTTACCTGCAAATTCTCTCATTAAACTAGGGAGTAATTAATTTAGGCGAAAAGACATTTATTTGAAGTAGCTGAGTGAGTTTACTACCATTCACCCATCTTCACTTCACTTCCCTTTTGCCAATATTTTATCTATTCTTTTTGAATTTGAAGATTATTCTCCTTGAGAATCAAGACAGAAGCAGATCAATTTTTTTTTTTTAATTGTCTTCATATCCCCCAAAATGAACAACATCCCTTCCACTGCCCTTGGCATTACCAGGCAGTCCTAGCTCTCCCGACACCCTGCCTCCAGCTCTCTGCCACACTCCTGGACATGGGCTCTTCTCTTCATCTGTACCTATTATCCCTCTGCAACCAAACCAGTCACGACCCATTTTCTTCCACATGAGAATCCTTTGCAATTACAATTTAATAATTATACTTCTGAATTTCTGACTGAAGGACTGTTTTCCTTTCAGATTATTATATCACAGGATTGTGGTATCTTCTGAATTTCTGGAAACCGTATTTTTCTAAAGTTTGTACAAATTTCACTATGTTCAACTGAATCCTCAAAGTCTCTACTCAACACCATTTACCAAAATTACACCCCTCCCTCAGTACCTTGCTGGGTTCCTCGACAGCCCCCCCACTTCACGGCTAAATGTCTGCACACATGTCCTGAGCAGTCCTTCCTATTCTCTTCCACAAGCTGCACCCTTGTCAATCATAGTACATTTCATCATGGTTTCTCTACAGTTATTAATTGACTTAAACACTTGGCAAGTGCCTCGTGCTTCTAGCTGCTGTGCCAGGCTTCAGGAACACATAAACAAAGATAAGGCAATGCACTCAGAGCTCTGAGAGATACGGATAAAGTGCGTTGAAAACCTGGAAGAGAAGGGTCGAACTCTGCTTGGAGAGAGGGGCCCTGCCTCTCTGGAGCAGGTGACATCTGAAGCTGGGTCTTCAAGAAAAATGACTCTTAATAGGCAGAAGAGAAGGGCTGACAAGGCTCAGAGAGTGACAGAGCATCATGTATTTGGGGAATACTGAAGAATGCCATATTGCTGCAGGTAAATGAAGGCGAAGATGTGGGAGAGAAGGCTGAAGAAAGAAGCCAAGGCTAGATTATGAGAGGCTTGTATAGTATGCTGACGAGTTCAGATTTAATCTAATAGGCAGTGATAAGAGAGTCAGAAAAGTAAGCAGTGATGGTAACTAGTCTTTGCATTATGACTATACTTGGGGGTTGCCTTTTTCAGGTTAAAATGGCAGTTCCAGAATTAAGCAGAGGAAACATCCACATGGGCAAATAACATGCTCTTTCAGTTTTAGAACAGGGACCAAGGATTTACTGCCTACTCTGCAAAATTACACTATGACCTAAGATTAGATGAGACTAAGTCATACAAACCACAACAAGGAAAAGCAAGGGTAAAATTTCTGAAATTATTTAAAAAAACTGAAACAAGCACAAGTTTTACAATTTCATATTTCCAATGTATTTATTCTCATTAATAAGATTAAAATCAGTGGTACTTCTCTGACTAGCTATATCTAAAGATGTATAGTTACCAATCTGGATGTTGGCAATAGATTCAGTCTGTCGATCACAAAGTGGACTCACACCCAAATGATACTTTTTTTCTATATCGCCTATAAATTTTAAAAAGAGATGAGTATTAATATGGAACATATCTGTTGGTTAAATATATAATAATAGTCTTCATTTTACTTGTAGATTTCTTAGAAAAATGTAACATACTCATTAGTCCTCATGAGAGAATGAATGGCTCCTAAAGTAGTGTTTTTTTTTGTTTTGTTTTGTTTTTTAATTTAAGTTATTAACACTCAGAAAAGACTGCCAAATCGATATCCTATTTTAAGTGAAGGAGGTGGAAAACTTTTACTAGATGTTACCCTAAGATTGTAATTCTGTCAGTATTTTAATTTAAAGTGTGTATTTCAAAAAGGAAGGTGAATAAAATGAGGATCCTTGGTTCCTGGCTTTAAATCACAAAAAGTTTTACACGTGCCTCTGTCCAGACCCTTCCCAATGACAAGGACAGAGCAAGTCCAGGGACTCGTCAGCCAAGTAGGGAGAGCCTCTGAATCGTCAAAGTGAAATTTCCAACCTGATATATGTCCATAAATGCACACAGCCATCTGATCATCCAAAACAGATGCTCAATTTGTACGTTATTGGTTATATCTACTGTGAATTGTCACTATAAACAGCAAGCATCTACTGCTACACTCCTATCAATAGCTGAGTCATTTATTTTATTGACATGATGCTAAAAAATGAACAGCATGAATTATAACTTTATACAAAAACTTGCCTTGATGGAAGAATTCCTCTGTTACTTTTTCACTCCACTGCTTGCTCAATTCCCAGGTCCGACATGGGTTACAGATATCAGCACATTTCAATGCCATCTAGCAAACAAAATATTAACATTAATTATATTAAGTTCAAATATATTCTTCCCAATAATGGAAAAAGACAGCCTTAAAAAAGAATATGAGAGAAACTCATTTGTCTTTTGCAATAATTTTATGATGCTATTAGAGCTACCATAAGCTAATTATAAATTATATATATAAAATTATATATAAAAAATAATAATAAAATAAAATTATATATAAAGGCCAAGCACAAGAGCAGTTCTAAATCAACCATAAAGCTACAAATAAATTATGCAATTCAATCTCCTATTTTTTAAATGTAAGAACTAGCTGGAATAAAATATTGTTTTTGATGGGTACCCTAATCTTGCAAAAGTGTCCTGGTCAGAAATCTTGAGTATGTCAAATTAAAAACCTTCAGCCATGATCTCCTCCTGGAAAGTGTACAAACTGAAGGAAACTCCTCAGCCTTCCCTCAAGATTTGACTAACTCTGAAAGACTACTATGCTAGAATATTTCACTTTTATTTGGACAGTCACATGATTTATCCTAGAAGTAGTATCTTTCCAAGCCCCATTTTACCTGTAAGACTAAATGCCGATGACTCGCGTCTTCTAGGCATAAGTCCCCTCTATCCAAATGGGATCTAAACAACGACAGATACTCATTTTGGCGGCTGATATCTGTGGCTAGTATCAAAGCACCTATCTGAGTCTCCATTTGTTGCCTGGAATTAGAGAAATATAAAGAGAAAATATAAGACTTTCAATTAAATAGTTACTCCTGAGTTTTTCCCTTAAACTTAATACTTGGAAGGCTTTATAGAGTCCTAAGTTGTTATGTCATTTGACTTTTCATACATCTAAAAAAATGAATTTTAAAGGATATATCAAAAAATGTATTAAAACTAAAACTGGGAGTGGCTATAGGAAAATGCCAATATGCAAACATTCCAAAAGAGTGCCTTTATTTTGCCAGCCAAGGTGGCATTATTTGCTAGGATGTACTGAGGATAAACACGTTTGATTTCCTTTTTGGTACCTGAGATCTGAAACGCACAAGATTCAAATAGAGAGAACAAATAGCCCATTCAATAACTAATTCCTACAGATACTTGGACTAAAGAAGCCTGAATAAATACTGAGGAAATTCCACTAAAAAATTTAATAGTTTAGAGCCTACTATATTTACAGGATCAAATTGAGAAAAAAGTCAATTATTTGTATAGGGATCCAAATTTTCTGGAAGGGAAGAAGTAACCCGTTAATGCAAAGAATAAATACATTATATCATGTAAAAAATTGCCTCAGCTCAAGTAACAAGAGAAATACATTATATATTTATTTTTAAAAACCCTGTTTTTTTTTTTTTTTTACAATGGGCCATGGCAGACATTATCTTTGTATAATGATCAGGATGATTAAAATGTTATGAGTAAGGCTCACAATACTGATTATTAATAAAACAAACCCTAAATGAAGACAAAAGAATGCTACTAAGTAATGGGCCTCATTTTCAATTTTTATTTTTTAAAAATCCGTGAATTCAACAAAGTTAATCATTAAATGCAAAACATGATGAAAAGGAAATATAAGGAAGCAAACATTTTAATCTGCCTTAATCAAGAAAAAGATACTTTATATACACAAACACTGTATGGCTTAAGCAATTTTTATATTTGTTCTACAGCAAGAAATAATTTTACTTACCAGAAGTAACTCCAAATGGAATCCATGAATAAAGATTTAAAAAAATAAAAAATAAAGTCCAGCTTTTTTCTTATGGTCATCACACAATAACATTTAGGTTTTTATAAAGTTGTTTTAAATTATGTAGGGGAGAAAGGAAAGAACAATGATAGTAATTTAAATTTTAATACCCAAACATATTTTTATGCTGCACCATTTTCTTAGACACGTACAGGTTTTCATTTTTTTTTTTTTTTTTTTCTTATTTTATCACCAGCATTCCAAAAACCAGACCTAGGAAGAAAAACTAGGTCTGGGGACACATGCATGGTTTCTAATACAGCGATACAGGTTTTCTTAAATCCATCTTTTCTCCGTGAGGCAAAATTAAAAGCTTTTGCTTGTGGACCTTACTATGAAAATGATGTGAAACTCTGTTAACAACCAAATATCATATTGGGCATATTTATGTACATTAATACTTTTTAGTAGGTTCTCAAAATGGTCTGCTTAACATTAAATTATTATCTCTAAAATATTAGTATTTTCTGTTGTTCTTTCCATTCATTAAAATTTATCCTGTGGCTCAAGAAGCAATTCTAGGACTGTGCTATTTAGGATGTAAAACATTCTCTTTACTTATTATTATTAGTTTTGATAACTTCCTGAAACAGATTTTTATGCACCTATTTATTATAAAATTGTTTACCCTCTTATCCAATTTACCTTTAAGACCTTAAGTTCTATTCAGCTAGCTATACAATGGAATAGTTAATACCTATTTATATAAATCATGTAAACTATGATTGAGCCATTGTATATTTGGAGTGTATTTTATAGGACTCAAATCCACAGCGTGGCCTGTCATAAAGATACCTCTTCACTAAAATATTGGTGTTCTACTGTACTGTAAAACAGGTTTAAATTACTAAAATTTTGATATAAAAATTTTAAAATAATATAGCCATTAAATTTAACAAAAACCAAAAACTGGAAACCTGAATATATTTAAGTTTAATATAAAGCTATATATTTAAGTTTACATAAAGTTCAAACTTTATAAAATCGTGTTGCCAATTTAATTTCCATAATTCATAACAAATTGATGGTGTCTCAGTCCAACATACCTGTGTTCTAATGGCATGTGTGAGAATAAACCAGATTCTCTCAATAATCCCACTGCAGATCTCCAGTGGTGATTTTCCAATACTGAGGTATTCTACAAATAAAAATGCATTTCTGTGTTATTTAATGGTACATCTCTTTCTGAACATAAAGAATTATTTGTTAGAAATATTAATCTGGTTAAAATTCTAACAGTCACTGGGAATTTATGTTTGCTATTTTCATTTCTTCAAAACATGTAACATTTTCTATAATGCAAAAATATTAGATTTTGATGGTAAAACTGTACTAACCTTGTATAAAGTTGCCAAGTAATGGTTAGTTTTAATAAGGAAAGGCTGATTAACACCTGGATGATCCAGATCATGGGTGGCGGCTGCAATTAAACTCAGCAAGATATCCCAAGGCGTTACAGAATTGGCAAGCTAAAATGTGACAAAAGACCAATTAATCACAAAACACATTTGAAATAAACTGTCCCATTACAGTAGGTCTGAATTAGACCCAGGTGGCTGTTTTAGCAGTCTCTTCCTACCTCGTGTTGTTTTATCAGGCATATTTTTTATGCTACTAAGGGCCTGGACAGCCCCTGCCCGCTTGGAGTTCACAGAGCTCATCTTTATTAAGTCTAAATCACATGGCAGCTAAAATACAAAACACCAATTTTGAAAGTAATGGCTTCAAAATGACAAATTTTCACACAGCTTTGCTTATATTTTTATAGCCATTACCAAATGAAAGTCCTACAACTTTGAGGGTGTTTCACAAAGTGGTTATGGGAGTTCAACAATGTAATCTAAAATGTGAGATAATTATGCTTTAAAATTATTAAGTAATTATGTGAGTGGATATTGATGTCAAGTCTAATAAAACCCTCTCCTGATTGACATATTTTAAATAAGTGTACACAATGTATTCGTATCAGAAAAAGCAATCTTGTATGCTAGCAAATGTCATTTTACTCAAAAAATCATAACTAAACTTATTTGATATAATAATCACAAAAAAATTTATTATTAACTAAACTTTTTCAATGACAATGATCACCTTGAGTATCTCACTTACTTTTTTCATGAACTCATTTTCTAGCAAACTCCTACTTGCTTTTAAGGCTCAACTCCACTGACAACTGTGACCCCCGCCCCCCTGCCCACCTTGCCCTCTGCCTCCAGCCCCACCTCCCCAGGTAAATGACAAATGACTGATCTGTGTTCCTATATCACTTCATACATCCTGTGACACCACCCACCAGAGCATATTTTTATCTAGGTTTATGTTAAGGCAATGCACTCAACTTTTATGATCATATAACATGTCAGTAAAATATTTTGAGCATACATCATCTCTTTCTCTATATATATTTACTTATAGATTATGCTACTGAATTAACATATTGTACATTATAAACATAGACAAAAATTGAAATTTTAAAAAAGATGAGATACAAAATAAACTTAAATTCAAATTCTAGTATTCTCTTTCTGTGCCAGGATGAATTCATCTTCATTCATTCCCTGCATTGACTTCATGTCAGTTTGAGAGTGACTGACTGTAAGCTTTCTTTTTTAAAAATCTATTGTAGTAACTTATATACATCTCAAACTTTCCTATTTTATGCACTGTAAGCTTTCTGAGGGTAGAAAATGTGTATGTCTCATGAACATGTAATTTATTAAGCAATATGCAAAAGCATTATTCTTATCAGCGATAACTAAAACAGAGTGGAAGTGGGAGAAAAAGAGATGTGTACTATATCTTGGAATAATGCAGTAATTCAGAATTAAGCTTATTAAAAAAAATTAATGATAACATGACATCAAACCATATCATTACATCAGAGAGTTAACCACTAAAAAAAAACAGAAAAATGAGAAGCAGCAGCTGAATATTTAAAAAGGGAAGTTTTAAAAATCACCCATGCAAAAAAGGAATCTGACTATGTAAAAATGTGATGTTCTACTTATAAAAAATTTTAATCAGAGAAGTTTTGAGTATCAATGTAGACACAGAATTCAATGGCAGTAATACAACTTCAAGTGGATTAAAAAAGAAGACATATTGCTTCAATTCCCAGAATTATATCTGGTAATACCTGACAATAAAGAAGAGACGTGTAAAGTAATGAGAAATTGCAAATCATTTAATGTAAATGAAAGTTAGATTTCACTTGTATCTGAGTCCTTTTTCAGTAAAATGAAAATTAAGTGGTGAATTTTCCTATGTTTGATGAAAAACCTCACTGTTTTCATTGTTTGCTAGTATTACACTGATTTCCCACTGTAATGTTTATTGCAAATATTGAATTCATTTAATACAGGACTTCAATCAATTTCAAAATAGTTTCAGCAGCAATGATATGGGAAAATAAGAGAAAAAATAACGTATAATTGACATTCAAAGGGAAATGATAGACTAAACAGACATTTCCCTAAAAAGCAAATACAAAAGGAAAGAAGTGAATCACGTGGCTCCATTCTCAAGTTGGCAACAACTGGCATGATCTGATTTAGTCAGCCTGCTTCCCCTAACATCTTGCCAGAATTGAGATACCAGGAGAGAAGAGTTCTGATGTAGGGTTAGGGGTAACAGATGTAATTTAGAAACACCAGGGACAGGAAACCTCCACAGGTAGACATGGCTTTCATTAACATCTATAAGCCTAAGATACAGATTGCCAAATCTGTATCGCCAACTCTTATTTCTCTGCTACACTTCAAACTCTTTTTTTTTCCCCCAAAGATTTATTTTATTCCCCTCCCCACCCCCACCCCGCCCCTTGTTATTTGTACTTGCTGTGTCTGTTCATCTTCCTTGTTTCTTTTTTTTAGGAGGTACCGGGAGCCTGGGACCTCATATGTGGGAGGGAGGTGCCTAATAGCTTGAGCCACCTCCGCCCCCTACTTCAAACTTTTTTATCTGTCTACTAGACATCTCCATTTGGATATTTCACAAATACATTTAATACCACAAATCCAAAATGGAACTCATCCAACTTTCCCCTTTCTCTATTCCTTACTCACCAAAGGTTTCCATTTTCTGCTCTACTGCCCAAACCAGTCTTCATCAACCCCTCTCTCTCTTTCCCACAATGCAATCAAATACCACGCCTGGTTAATTCTCATGCCCAAGAGATCTTAAAAACCATCACTGTCTACTTCTCTCCTTCCCCAAGGTTACTTCCCTACCTTGGGTCACCATGATCTCATTTGTCCCTGGAGCACTGAAATCACTCCTGACAGATGTTCATGGTTCTGGTCTTGTTAGACTGCTTTTCACCACAGCCAGGGTAATTTTCCAAAGTCTCCAGCTTTCTTTCCACAGCTCCCTTTTCTTTCACTGAAATCAAACTAACCTCGCCCCTGCCCTTACAGAGTTTATCTCAGAATAATGCCAAACATCTTAACATAGCTTCCCTATATGATCTGGACCTTATCTGTACTTCTCCAGCTTCTCTCTCAACAAGCATTCTATTCTTGTCATTGCACTTAAAAATATAACCATATTTAGAAACTTCATCAAACTAGATATTATTTTGACGGAAAGCATCTGATCTTGAGCCACGTCACCAAGTTTTAAAGGAAAGAATTTGAAACTAAATACAAAAGGCATTTTTAGGACTTTCACCTGAGGTAAAATCCACCCTCTCACCTTCGGTTCTTGTAAGTAACAGTGCATGGCCTGAGTGACATCTGCAGCATGGACTGCATTGTGGTAGGGATTCTGACTGTGGTAATCCTCTTGAATCATAACTGCATCAAAGAAGAAAGAGCCCAAATTTAATCAGAAATGGGGAACATGCGTAAATACAAAAGCTGTGATGATTATAGACTGTCCATTTATACTTTTCATGAAGATATAAGCTGAAGTTGTTCAGATTCAGAGGGATGATAATCACCTCAAAACTCAGATGTATATCCAAAGTATCAATACCAATTTGACACCTAACGTAACTGAAACTTTAAGAGAATTTTTCATGTCAAAATTGTGATAAGTATTTCCTCTTTTTCCTTTTTATTTTAAATGTGAGCCTGTCATGATGCCAAACTTCTCTGACCCTTTAGATGAGTTTCTCATTTTAATAAAAGCAGTACAATTCATTCAATAAATATTGTGTCAGGCACTGTTCTTGGTGCTAGAAATTCAGCAGTGAACAAAAGCTAGCAAAAATCTTCATGAAGCTAAAATATTATAGACATTGGGTACATGAAAACAACCCAAATGGTACATCATCAGCTAGTGAAGACTTGGCCTGAAATTTTATTTTTCAATAGTAGGGATGAGTTTTTTGTGAATCCTGCCCTTTTGGTTGTTTCCTTTATGGCATTATGAAAGTGCAGACTATGATAAGGGGTGTGGGCTGTCCCTATACCAGCATGGAACTAACTGCCTCGAATGCCCTCTGCCCTCACAGCACAGCACTCCAACCCAGGGGCCTCTAAGGAAAGTGAGCCGGCCCTGAGCTGGGTGAGACACAAGCTGCTGGGGAGTGCCAATACAGCATTAGAATTCCATATTTCCTTTTATTCTAGTCTTTAAAAGAGACTTGTTAAGATCTATTTTTCTGTGTTTTATAATTACATAATATATTAGTATAGTTTTAGAGGCATACAATTTATAAATAAATACACACTAAAAAGTTCCTAAAAAGTCCTAGATAACAAATTTATCTTATTTGGTACTTGAGTGGAAAGCAATAGTACCAGCATCTTCAAAAAATGCTAGGGGAGTAGATGTAGCTAAAGTGGTTAAGTGCCTGTTTCCCATGTACAAGGTCATGGGTTCAATCCCCAGAACCTCCTTAAAGAAAGAAAAAGAAAAATTTTAAGTGTTTCACCAAATAAGGACATATCTTAGAAAAAGCAGGCAGTATGAGGATTCTTAAGCTTTTTTTTTTTTCCTTTTTGTTGCTATTGAAAATGGAATTTTCCTCCTGATTTCTTCCTCAGATTGTTCAGTAGTAGTGCACAAAAACGTTACTGATTTTTGCATGTTGATCTTGTATCCTGCCACTTTGCTGAACTCATTTATTAGTTCAAGTAGTTTTGTTGTGGATACTTCAGGATTTTCTAAATACAGGATCATGTCATCCGTAAACAGTGAGAGTTTTACTTCCTCTTTTCCTATTTGGACGCCTTTAATTTTTTTGTCTTGTTTAATTGCCCTAGCTAGAACTTCTAGTACAATGTTGAATAACAATGGTGACAATGGGCATCCTTGTCTTGTTCCTGATCTTAGGGGAAAAGCTTTCAAACTTTCCCCATAGAGTATGATGTTGGCTGTGGGATTTTCATATATGCCTTTTATCATATCGAGGAATTTTCCTTTTATTCCTATCTTTTGAAGTATTTTTATCAAAAAAGGATGTTGGATTTTGTCGAATGCCTTTTCTGCATCTATTGAGATGATCATGTGGTTTTTTTCCTTCAATTTGTTAATGTGGTGTATTATATTGATTGATTTTCTTATGTTGAACCAGCTTTGCATACCAGGAATAAATCCCACTTGGTTGTGATGTTAAGTCTTTTGATATGCTGTTGGATTCGATTTGCAAGTATTTTGTTGAGAATTTTTGCATCTATGTTCATGAGCGAGATTGGTCTGTAATTTTCTTTTCTTGTGGAATCTTTATCTGGCTTTGGTATTAGGGAGATGTTGGCTTCATAAAATGTGTTGGGTAATTTTCCCTCCTCTTCAAGTTTTTTTTTTTTTTTTTTTTTAAGACTTTTTATTTATTTATTCATTTATCCCCCCCTTGCTGCTTGTGCTCGCTGGGTCAGCTAACCACGCCGTGCAGGCGGGCTTGCCTTCACCAGGAGGCCCCGGGAACCGAACCCGGGGCCTCCCATATGGTAAACGGGAGCCCTACTGATTGAGCCACAGCCGCTTCCCCCTCTTCAAATTTTTGGAAGAGTTTAAACAGGATTGGTGTTAATTCTTTTAGAAATGCTTGGTAGAATTCACCTGTGAAGCCATCTAGTCCTGGACTTTTCTTTGCTGGGAGATTTTTGATGACGGATTCAATCTCCTTAATTGTGATTGGTTTGTTCTTGTATTTCTTGTTGTGTCAGTGTAGGTTGGTTATGAGTTTCTAGAAATTTGTCCATTTCATCCAGGTTGTCTAGTTTGTTGGCATATAGTTTCTCATAATATCCTCTTATGATTCTTTTTATTTCTGTGAGGTCATTTGTAATTTCCCCCCTTTCATTTCTGATTGTATTTATTTTCATCTTCTCTCTTTTTTTCTTTGTTAGTCTAGCGAGGGCTTTGTCAATTTTATTGATCTTCTCAAAGAACCAGCTTTTGGTTTTGTTGATTTTCTCTATTGCTTTTCTGTTCTCATTTTCATTTATTTCCGCTCTAATCTTTATTATTTCTTTCCTTCTTTTTGCTTTGGGATTGGTTTGCTGTTCTTTTTCTAGTTTCTCAAGTTGTTCAGTTAAATCTTTGAGTTTAGCTCTTTCTTGTTTCTTAATATAGGCATTTAGGGCTATAAATTTCCCTCTCAAGACTGCCTTTGCTGTATCCCATAAGTTTTGATACGTTGTGTTCTCATTTTCATTTGTCTCAATATATTTACTGATTTCACTTGCAATTTCTTCTTTGACCCACCAATTATTTAGGAGTGTGTTGTTCAGTCTCCACACATTTGCAAACTTACTTTTTTCCTGTCTGTTATTGATTTCTAGTTTCATTCCATTATTATGTGAGAAGGTGCTTTGTATAATTTCAATCTTTTTATATTTATTGAGAGCTGTATTGTGACCTAACATGTGGTCTATCCTGGAGAAAGATCCATGGGCACTTGAGAAGAATGTATAACCCGCTGAGTTTGGATGCAGTGTTCTGTATATGTCTGTTAGGTCTAACTTGTTTATCATATTGTTCAAGTTCTCTGTTTCCTTGTTGATCTTCTGTCTAGTTGTTCTATCTAATGATGTGAGAGGGGTGTTGAAGTCTCCGACGATTATTGTAGAAATGTCTATTTCTCCCTTCAGTTTTGCCATAGTTTGTCTCATATATTTTGGGGCACCCTGGTTAGGTGCGTAGATATTTATGACTGTTATATCTTCCTGGAGGATCGTCCCTTTTATTAATATATAATGGCCTTCCATATCTCTTATCGATTTTTTGCATTTGAAGTCTGTTTTGTCTGATATTAGTATAACTACGCCTGCTCTTTTCTGTTTACTATTCGCGTGGAGTATCTTTTTCCAACATTTTACTTTCAGCCGGTTTGTATCCCTGGGTCTGAGGTGAGTTTCTTGTATGCAGCATATGGATGGCTCATGTTTTTTTATCCATTCTGTCAGCCTGTATCTATTGATTGGGGAATTTAATCCATTCACATTCAATGATATTACTGAAAAAGCACTATTTATTTCCTCCATTTTATTCTTTGGTTTTCATATGTCATCTGGTTTTTGTCTCTCTTTTTACTCTTTTGGTTATCCTTTCTGCTTTTCTTTCTTCTATACTCTCCTCCAAGCCTCTCTCTCCTGTCTTTTTCTTTCAGGTTCTAAGGCTTCCTTTAATATTTCCTGCAAAGGTGGATTCTTTTTTGTAAACTCTCTTAGTTTCTGTTTGTTTGTGAATACTTTATATTCACCTTCATATTTGAAGGACAGTTTTGCTGGATAAAGAATTCTTGGCTGGCAGTTTTCATCCTTCAGTTTCCTAATTGTATCATACCACTGTCTTCTCGCCTCCATTGTTTCTGAAGAGAAATCTGCACTAAGTTTTACTGGACGTCCTTTGTACATGATCGTTTGCTTCTCTCTTGCTGCTCTGAGCATTTTCTCTTTATCTTTTACATTTGACATTCTGAATAATATGTGTCTTGGCGTAGGTCTATTTGGATTTATTCTCATTGGGGTACGGTGTCCTTCTTGGACATGTAAGTTCATTTCTTTCATGAGAGTTGGGAAATTCTCAGCTATTATTTCCTCAAATACTCTTTCTGCCCCTTTTCCTTTCTCTTCCCCTTCTGGAACTCCCATGACACATATGTTGTTGCGTTTTGTGTTGTCATTCAACTCTGTGAGCCCCTGCTCAATTTTTTCCATTCTTTTCTCTCTCTGTTCTTTTCTCTCTTCAATTTTAGCTGCTCTGTCTTCGGTATCACTTATTCTTTCCTCTATCATTTTGAGTCTGCTGTTGTATGCCTCAAATGTATTTTCAACTTCACCTATTGTATCTTTCATTCCCATGAACTCTGTTACTTTTCTGTTCAGGATTTCAAATTCTTCTTTGCGTTCGCTCAGTGTCTTCTTGATGTCATTTATCTCTTTAACTATATTGTCTTTCATTTCATTAATTTGATTTTGGAAATTTGTGCTCATCTCACTGATTAGTTCTCTCAAATTCTGTATCTCTTCTGGGAACTTGCTGTATTCTTTTTCTTGGGCCATGTCTTCTATTTTCTTAGTATGGCTCATAATTTTTTTGCTGGTGCTTAGGCATCTGGTTAGGTTGTATTTTACTTAGAGGCTCTATCTCTTTCTCTTTTATAGGGTTTTAGTGGCAGGAGGCTGTGAGTTACCACAGCTCTTTCATTTTTGGCTCATCCTTGTTTGTTAAGATTATTCTGCTGGTTGCTCAAAACTGGGCACTGGACCCAGTAATTGGTTGTAGAGTCGTTTCCTAGGGCCTTGGGCAGGGAGGCTATAGAGGCCAGGAAAAGCCTCTCCTACTTATTAATTTTCTTATGTGCACTTCCTCAGTCTGCCAGGAGATGGCGCTAGTTGGCTTCTCTCAATTCAATGCCTGGTGAGAGTGTATTTGTTGTGACACAGACCAGATCAATGTCGTAGAGCTTCCTGTCTGGGGGCTAAGAGCCTTGTAAATTCAAACTTTCTGAGACAGTTCTCCAGACTTCTCTGGTAACGCCACCCTTTTCCCAGCTAGGAAATATTTCCACTCCCTTCTGAATCCTCAACAATCAGTCCCTGTTAGTAGAGGAGGAGACTGGGAGGTTTGTATATCTTTAACCCCTTGCAGGCTCCAAGGCAATCAATGGCGCAGCCTCACCTGGACTGGAAGGGCTCTAGGGACAGGACAGACCAAACCTGCGAGTCAAAAGTAGGGTTAGCCCCAGGCTCTCCCTCCCCTCTCCTGTGGAGTCCTCAACAATTAGTCCAGGCTAGAAGAGAGGGAGGTTGTGGGTTGGATTTCTCCAGTCCTTCCTTGGCTCCCAGGGTAAATCACCATGTGGAAGGGTCCGTGGGGCTCCGCAGCCCAAATTTGCAGGTCAGAACCTGAGTCAGCCTAAGGCTATGTCCCTCTCTCTACCCTTTCCGGGAGTGATAGATCCCTAGAGCCCCCTTTGTCTGTGGCTGCAGGCCCAGAGGCCCGAGAATTCTAAAGAGTGTAGGGGAGGGTGCTGGCAGCAGCAGAAGCTGCTAGTTCCAACTCACGGTTCTGTCGTCGTGATTTCCCTCTTTTGTCCCTCTCTCCTCTGGGTGGTGTGCAGCCTTCACCTACTGTCCTAAACCCTAGAAGATCTTTTTCGGGGCTGTTTCAGCCTGTCCTCTAGCCATTTTTCTGGAGAAGAGATTCCCGTGTCTTACTAGTTCTTTTTTGTTTTTAATGTGAATCTATTACGGTACCAAATTCCTCTCCCCTTTACAATTTAATTTATAAGAGACCATGTAGCACAAAACCAAGTCAAGCCAGTTGTCCCTGCTGTGGTCCCAGGCAAGATCTACAAAGTGAATCTGCAGCTCACCTGCTAGCTGACTGCAGGTGCATAACTGAGCCCAGTCAAGACCAGAAGTAGCATTCAACTGACCTTTGACTGGGGAGCTAAATAAATACTGGTTGTGATTGTTGTTTTAAGCCACTAAATATTGGGGTGGCTTGTTATATACCTATATTTAATTGAAATAACCGATATAAAATGTAAACCAGTCTTACATAAATCTTACTATTAAATGGGTTAGAACCACTTACCTAAAAATCTACGCAGTTTCATCATATCTAAATGGAAGTACTCAATTAATCCATGAAGACTAAATAAATGAAAGGTTAAACTTACTAGACTATTTCCTAAAAAGAAAGGAGAGAGACTAAATTAGTAGGAAATACAAACAAATGTGACTGCACTGTGCTCCCAAATATCGATTTTGAATACAAAACGTGGAAAGAGCATGCTAATTCCTACTTTTTGTCTACTGAAAATCTGCATCTTCATATTTTACCAGTTATGGAACTTAAGTGCAACATCTTTCTTCCATTCTAAGAAAAAAGGAATTTTTGTTTCAGTTTTCCACAATTGCAAAGCACTGAAAGATAAGCATTTCAGACACATTTTTTTTCTAAAAAGGACATCAAAATAATTAGAATCAACAGTAGACAACTTTGAAAATTGTCTCAAATGGAATAAGTTATTTGACTTCTGAAGCATCTAGGATGTGGCTGAACTTAGCTTAGTGGGTGCCTTTTAAATTTTTTTCTCTAAAATGCAGAATTTCAGAAAATCGTAAAAATCAAGACAAGAAAAAAATATCCCTCATAACCCAACAACCCTAAATAACTACTGTTATCTAAATGCTAATTCCTATGAATCCTTTTGTCTGAGTTTTGTAACATAGTTACAAATCTATCCTTAAAGATTTAACATACAGCTATTGATCTACATTTCTGTGCCAATATTCTGCTTTAACTTTTTCCTCTGATACAGTTAATCTTCCTTCATTACAATTATTTTTTTTCAGACGTGTCTTTATATTCTCCTGTCTTTATTCTTCTATAGAATTTGTCTGATTATCAATCACCTTAAAAGCCCTTAACCCCACACTCTTAAGTATAGCCTCCCCTCTGTCCACACTGCACCCCTCCTCCCTCACTCCCTGGGCCTGCCTCTAATATTCTCATTCCAGAACCAACAAATGTCCCCATTTCTCAACCTCTTCCAACATTCCCTTTACCACCTTGCTTTAACTGAAACTTGGCTGTCCCCAGAGCAAACTGTCTTGGCTGCAACCTTGTTGGGTGGATGGTGTGTTCATTCTTACACATTCAGGGCTAGGAGGGGAGAGCAACGTCCTCCTTGTTCTTCAAGGCTACTTTTAGATCAGAGCCTTCTCTAATATCTTAAAGCAAACACACAGTCACATGCATGCACACACGCACACACATCCTGCTCCTGACTCATGTACCATTTGGCTATTCCCTTTCCCTTTAATATTAAAATAATTAACTTGAAAATACTCTTAATACATTTGGCCTCTATATCCCTCTCTCTAACCCTCCATCATTATAACTATAGAGCAAAACCCTAACCTTGCTGAACTCAACTATTTGCCTTTTGCATACTTGCAGCAGAGAATCTGAGAGTTGCTGAAGGAGGAGAAAGAGTCACAAAATTAGGCCAAACCCTCTCACAATAAATTAATTCATGGTCAACACTGCCCAGCAATATTATGTTTTTCTGTTGAAATGTTTCTTTCACTTTTTACAATGCCTATTTTCAAGACTTCTCTAATCTTCTCAAACTTTCGACCCATCCCCTCACTCTCAATAGATGACCTTGCCTCATGCTTCACAGAGAAAACAGAAGTCCGCAGAGAAGACTCCCTAAAACCAAATCTACAAAGCTATCTGGAAATACACCTATCATTCTCTTTATCCTCTTATTATAATGGAATGAGTTTCTCTTTCTTTCACATGCCAATCCCTCCACATCTTCTCAGGGATCTCGTTCCATCAGATACATGTGTGTTCATATTCTCCCTCATTCCCTCCTTCCCTAGCGCTCTAACGTGGCCTCTCTGACTCTCTTGGCTTCTCCAGTTACCACTCTCTCTATTCCCCCACAAAGCTAAGTTTCTGGAATGAGTTGCTACATATAATGGGGGTTATCTTAGTCCCCAACTTCTACTCATTTGTCAATGACAACTGGACTCACATCAAGTCTAGAAATTAAATTTGGAAAAAGCTGCATTTTATTATGTTTAGTTCTCCATTTCATGGTATAGCTCTCCATTTTTTATACCTTCTATTATATTTCTCAAAGTTCTATAGATTTCCTCTATAGAACATATATGTTATGTAATTTTAACAATTAAATAAACTATATATTTTAAAGAGGTATGATCTCATAAAATACTGCCAGCAATTGGGTAGTAACAACATAACATGATTCTAGAATTCTTGAAAGAAGTCAATGGTTCTTACTAAAATATAGAAAGGATATTAGAATTTTATAGTTATAATATATACAAAGGATAATAAAGGACTAATTGGCTGAACTTGTTATCCCAAACTGTCTAAACAATTCTCAACAGAAGCCCACGGCTGAGGAGAAAGTAAATTAATTGGAACAATATTTGCATAAGCAATATTGAAAAGGATGTAGCAGGCCAAAAAAGATTCTTTAAGAAACCTACCTAATATATCTCCTCCAAATGGGAAGAAAGTTTCAAATCTGTGTATTTTTTTAGGAAATTAAATGGTAAAATGCATTCAAGTACTGATAATACTCTGTGTAGTCTGGAAACATTTGAGAAGTAGTGAGCTATTTTCTCTTATTACTGCTGTACCAACTTTTCTTTGGAGATATATATAGATAGATAGATAGATAGATAGATAGATAGATAGATAGATAGATATTTCAGAATATATATTTATTCTGCATAGTTAACTATCTAAACAAATTACCAATTTCTATGGTCTGGAAGAAGTTTTAAGAAAATTTCTATCTAATGGAAAAACACCCTCTTCTGGAATTCAGGCAAACTGCAGTAAGAGACACATATTATGTCCCCACCAAGACCTTTAAAGGAATCTGACAAGAGTAAATCTATTAAAGTGTACTACCCGTATGAAAATTTTAAAACTGCATGCAACCTTTTTGCCCTTTTCAATTCATAAGATACCAACTGAAAATATTAATACCAGCAAGTAAGAACATGGAAAGCATGTTCACAAACATCAATGAAATATATCAAAACAAGTGATAATTGATGTCTTAAAACACAGACACAGAACATATTTTTTTGTGGAAATGGAAACAAACATTTTCTTGGAAAAGAAAACTATTTATAGAAAAGCTATCTTCATAAAAGCACATCAAAGGATTAAACTGTCTAGTGTAGCAGCCCTTGGTGGCATTTAGAAGATGATTCTCGTTACGAGCCTGGCAGGATTAGACTCCTCCACACCCCAGGCCTGGTGGCGGGGGGTGGCTTTCGGGGGTGACAGGCCAAATCTTGCTATCTGCCATCACCCTAACTCTCATCCCTTGTAAAAGGAGCATCACAGATAGCTGACCAGATAAGAACTACTTGGTGGGGACAAGCTGGGGACCATTCGCCTTGGCATGGATCACTGATTTTTCCTCCTCCCCACCTCCCCAAATATCATCTGGGAAATTACCAAAAGAAAACACTGAATCAACAGGCAAGAAGGAAGAACTATATACTTGGATACCATGTATGCCTAGCATCTAGAATTCATTTCAGGCTAAAACATGTTGTGAAAGGAAAACAGCTATAGTTATATAATGCAAGTTAAATGAATTTTCTTCTGCCCCCTTGGTTTCACCATAATACCTCTCTCCATGTATATAAAATTCTTGTATCTTTCAGGTAGCTGTAGTTAATGGAAATTATATATATATGACCTGTGTCATCATAGGAGGGTAGCTAACCATTGTGGTTTCTACTAGCCCCTAAAGATCTTGGATCATCTAAGGAAAACCATTCAACCAACCTCTCCACAAATCCAGTTTAAGGAGTGAAGTGATTAAAGGGAAAGCAAAGTGTTCAATTAACCAATGTGGACTGGTGGCGACTACTTGTGTGTCACTCTGACTCCACATTCATCTGGTCAAACACCAAGGTCCCCTGACTCACGGGATATGTACTTTTTGTCTCTTTTTTTTTTTCTATTTTGTGATATGTACTTTTTAAGAAGAGAATATAGAGGAGAACAATCAACTGTTTCAATGAGTAACAGAGCCCCAGCAGATTAATAATAGGCTATTATTAGCTGTTAGAATTTACATTAGGTTAAACCTTGACAGTGTTAAAGAGTGGCATTGTTTTATCTATCTGTAGCTTGAGATAATAACTAAAATATTCATGTTGAGTTAGGAAAGGGCAAATTCCTCAAATCTAAAGAGGCTGGGCCACCTGAAATTTCACTACTTATATTTCCAAAAACAGAAGGCTGAAGGGAAGGACAACTGTGTCAATACATGTTATTAGAGCCTTTCCTGTGTTTAATGGGCCAAGGTAGGGGAAGGGAAAGAACAGAACACCTATACACCAAAGGGAGAGGGAAAGAAAAGAGAGAAGAGGAAGAGTGAAAAAGCAACAAAGGGCAAGGGAGGCTTTGTTGGTAAAAGGAAACTTTTTTGTCTTCACAATTTTGCCTGGGATGGGTCCAATTTATTTTCTTTGAGCAGAGTGCAGACACATGGGAGGTATATACCAAAGTATGTTCACTCTGCATGGCCACATGGCTTATGAGGAAAAATGTAGTGTTACTAAAAAAAAAAATCTAGACTTGCATTGATTCTCAGAATGAATAAAGTAAAATTTGCCTGTTTGTTTGTTTCACATATTTGGCTTCCTTACAAAAGAAGTGCATTCTAAATTGAAATAAGAAAAAATAGGTAATTTCCAAATAGAGCAATGAACCACATATTTATTTCATCATTCTAAATAGCCTGAACTGACTTCTTCAGTGTACTTTCCACTCTGCTTCATTTTATTAAAAAGCTATTAAGACATAAAAGGGGCAAAGGCTAGTACCACAAAGAAATTTGCCCCAAATTTTATCTTAAATAAAAGTTATTCCCAAAGAGAACTTTGCTCTTGTTCCCAGAGAAAATAGAGAACATGATCCCCCTAATCCACTCCACTTCCCACGCCCCCCCAAAAAAAAACCTCAAGGGGGTAAATAGAGTCCCCAAACCACTCAGAGTCCCCATAGCCCTCCTAGAGAACTAAGCTCTCCCTCACCCCCTACCACTGAGAAGCACTGCCAGAGGGAACCACTGCTGCTAATCACAACACACCGTGTCTCTCAGGCATACACAGAAAAGAAGCCTGAGCGCCACAAAGCTTCAAGGAAGAGTGCCTCCAAAAAGGTCTTCAATCCACCATGCATCTGTAGCTATCAAGACTGGAATACAATATCAGAACATGTCATTGTAAATGGCCACAATCAAAAAGAAGAACCAAAAAAGGAAAATCAAGAAAATAATATTCACTTTGGGTTATTAATAACAACAGCACTAATCAGGGAAGCCAAGTGATGATAATGATGACTACTTCTGATAACTGTTCAAAGTAAAAAGTAAAATTGCAAGATGGAGTCTCTAGGCTTACAAATTAGTCACTAAAGAAGGGAAAAATTGATCCCTCACCCAGCAGAGGGCTCGTAATTGTAAGTAAATGAAAACAACAAACTGCCAGTGGCTGTACCATCAAGCAGTAATCTACAAAAACTGTATTAACTTGAATAAGTCAAATTCTTCACTTACCATTTGTTAGTCTATCAAATAGAAAGATATCAAAATTCCAATTTCCAACTTTTTCCAGCATACACTGAAATGAAAACCAAACATTCCTACTGTAATTTAATTTCAATAACATTCTCCATCTTTTGTTGATAGTCCATAGAGAAAATAATGAAAATGGAAACCGATTGATTTACTTTAAGAAATGCCAAATATCATTCTCCTTTTAATCATTGCCTTTCCACTTGGCTCCAAAAACAAACAAACAAACTCCAAAGGGATAAACTCCATTTGAAAAACAAAATATTATTTTCCATTTAAGAGATGTATTGGAAGACAGTGGTTTTTTCCCCCCAACTTATTCCTATACTCCTACAGACCTTCAAGAATCCTAATATAATTTAAAATTACAGAGGCGTGGTTCATAGTCTAGAAACTAGCTTTTTAAAATCTAATAAAAATAACTTGTAATAGCTACTAAGTACTTACTATATTCCAGGCAGTGCTACAAGTGCTTCACTTGCTCTTTTAGTACTCACACAACACTATAAAGCAGCTACTATTTTCAATCCTCATTTTACAGATGGGGAAGTTGAGGCAAGAAGTAACTTGCTCAGCTAGAAAGTGACAGAAATGGGATCTTATACCAGGCAGTCTGATTCTGGAACCTAGGCGTTTGACATCTATACCATACACTGCTTAAATTATTTGCTATCTGTGTTTAAAAAACACTCTCAACTTGTAGGGAATTTTTATTTATATTCTTCAAACATTGTTAATAAAACAGTTAATAGCATTTACAGTCAATCCTCATTATTTGTGGGTTCTCTGCCTACAAATTTGCCTACTGGCTAAAATTTATTTGTAACCCTGAAATCGACACTCAGAGCACTTTTGTGGTCATTCGTGGACATGCACAGAGTGATTAAAAATCGGAGTTACCTGATGTGCATTCCCAGCTGAGGTTGAACAAGGAGACACCCTCCTTCTTATTTTAGCTCTCGGGACTATAAACAAGTGACCATTCTACACTGTATTTAGTGCTTTGTTTTTTTAATTTTGTGGTTTTTTGCTGGTGACTTCACTGAAGTGGCCCCCAAGAGTAGTGCTGAAGTACTATCTAGTGTTCCTAAGTGCAAGAAGGCTGTGATGTGCCTTAGAAAAAAAAAAAACATATGATAGATAAGTTTCATTCAGGCATGAATTAGAGGGCTGTTAGATGTTGAGTTCAATGTTAATGAATCAACAATGTATATTGAATATTAAATAAGGTGTATTTAAACAGAAACAGACATAAGACAGTTATGTATTGATCAGTTAATGAAAATTTTGTGATCAGAGGCTCCTGTATTTCCCTTAGGAGCAAGGGTTCAGGATTTGCTGAGTATTTGTGGTGAGTTTACAGAATATAACTACCACAAATGATGAGAATCGACTGAACTACATTAATTTAGGGGAGTATAATTTTGGCCAAGTAAGTAAATTGCACAAAGACCCTAAATCCTAAATAGATTGTATTTTTCAGTGGATATTCTTTTTTTTTTTTTTTAATCAATTTTATTGGCACATACTAATAAAGCACCAACAGTATATTCTTAACCTGAAAACTCTGGGGGCTTTATTTTCAAAATATAAACTTATTTTGTATCCAAACATTCACTGTTGTATACATTTATGAAAAAATCGACATCAGCAACACAAAGAGATACTAATAGAGATTGCTAATTATGATAGTACTAATAAAACAATCGGTGATACACACAGATCAATATTCTCACACTAAAAAGCAGAATTTGTAAGCTGACTTTTTAAAATTTAAAGAGCATGAACACCTTACATTGATTTCTTTTACCAAACAGGGAAGCAATTTAATTTAACTGTAGTGAGGGTACTCTGGCCCTATCCACACAAATCTATAAAATCTGACCTGTAAATATTAAGTCAAAGAATAATTTAGAATGTATTTGAAAAGTTTAAGATTACCAAAATCCTCATTTGTTGAAAACCAAGCTCATCTAACCTCTACCTTCATTAAGACAAGTTATTTTACAGTACATAAAGATGAAGTAAATAACACTCACAATTCACTAGATTTCATTAAAATATGTCTAAATCCTCACTATTTCAAGGATGGAAGAGACTATGAAAAATCATTTGACTGAAAGTCATGAGACCTAACTTCCTGTGCTGGCCTTATCTCTGACAGGCTGGGTAAAAAGCTCAATCAAGTCTCTAATGCTCTCTAGGCCAGAGTCTCTTTCTTTATAGAATACAGATATCAGATCAATCGCTAACACATTCTTTCCAACATTAAGATTCTGTATGATCTTAAGGTTTAATGTTCTATCAATCTACTTGTTACTTAATGTTAAAATTAAGGAAAATATCTTATGAGTTTAGTTATTTCAAAAATTTCCTGTTTTTTGGACACCTAGTTATAAAATGAACAGCCACTCTAAAAGAAAAACCTGTAAAATGATCTCAACTTATATTCAGACAAAATTTATGGCTCTATAAATTAGTACCACATGGGGAGAAAAGTCTTTATGAAACTTATAAAAAAAATAATGTTTGCTTGAGAAAGGTATACACACCTTGGCTTGACCATTATAATCATCATCTAAAATGTTCAGAGAATTTGAAACGGTAGTACCACGAAAAAAACGTGAAGATCTAAGATATCGCTGGAAACTTAGTAGCCTTCTGATATTCCTTGCTGAGACAGAAACTTCGATTTCAGACTGAGCTGAAATAAAAGGAGCAAAAGGTGAGTCAAAACTGTGCATGTGTTATCTCTGCAATAATCTTTCTAGTTATATAAGTATTTTTAAAGTTAAGTAATCATTTTACCTTATGTTTAAGCTAAGGGTACTTTATTTCTATTTTCTGTTGAAGAACTAAGAAAGAAAGGGTAAATGGCCAATTTGACAGCATTTTGAAAGCTCATGAAGAGCGTGGCTGGAATAATAATCATTTTTTTAACTTCCAAAAACTATCAACTATCACTATATTGATTTGAAAAACTATATACACGCTTTGGAGCAGAAAGACAAAATCTGCCTTCATTCTACCTTTCATATGGAGAAGCCAGGTCCCAAGTTAACATGTAAGACTTAAACAATTACACATCTAAAACATCTCAAATCCTAATGATGACATCATTTCAAATGTTTCCTTATAACTTTATTTAGAGGAAAAGAAAAAAAAGGAATAGGGAATAAAGTGGTTTGCATCCTATATGGGTTCTAAAGGATAGGGAAAAAAATTCTTTGAGGTGGAAACTCTAGAAAAGATGTGGTTCTACACTGGAGACTGACATGTCATCTTTTAGTAAGTCTAACATATTTTTTTTTAGTGTTAAAATAAACCAAAGCTTCTTTGATGGATTACCAGATGAAATCATAGACTTAGCTATCTTTTAATAAAAAATTCTAGAATCAAATTAAATTCAGTGAAGTGTTCACACTATGAAACACATGAAAATTAAGACTAGTGATCAACAAATCATCATCTCTCATCTTCTGTTAACATCCATTACCTTAAGATCATCAGGTGTAATGGCAGGTAATCAAACATATTCTGTCATTCGCTTCTCTATTGTCTATTACCCTCTGTATCCTTATCGATAAAATTGTGGTGAAAGCACCTAATTCAGAAGGTGCTGGATTAAATAAGATAATGTATACAAAAGGCTGATACATAGTAGGTATTGAATAAGTGGTAACAATGCAGATGATGAAATGAACGTTGAGACCGCCATTTAGAGATAATTCTAGGTAATTATCCTAAATTCCAAATCTCATGTCACAGCTCCTCATCATCTTAAAATAAGATCTATCTCCTTAGCCTGGAAGAGATGGCCACGTGTGCCAGCTTCTGCTTCTCTCCAGACTTGGCTCAGGTGTCACCTTCCCTGGACAGACACCTCAACATGTGCACTCATCACTAGAAGAGGTGGGAGGCACCTGCTCTGGGTCTCCAGAGCAAGCATCTATTATTGTAGTTCTGACCTTACTTTTCTGTCTCTTCAGAGGATGACCTCAGCCATAAGCATGAACTATTTTTCATCTCTGAATTCCAAAACTTGACACAATCCCAGGAAAATGGCATGTACATGTAAAACACATTGAATAAATACATACTGCTTTTGAAATATCTGCTGAGCTATGAGGGTCTCATATACCCAAATACACCAGAAGTAAAATAATGCACAAGGTTGTGTGGTTTACCTCCCTCATTTTTTCCTCCCAGTAAGTTGAAAATTCAAAGTATCTAGAGTAACTGTGGAGTTAAATTTCTCAACTTAACCAAAGTAACTTACATAAAAAAGAGAGAACCAGAATGGTAAAATCATTAATATCAAGTGGTAAAGTTTCCACTAGATCTAGTCACTTCTGTTTGAGCAAATGGCAGTAGACTGAAGTTCTAGGAAAGCAGTGTTCAAGTGCTTTGCAAAAAATATCTCATTCAGTCCTTAACCATCACAAAAGATAAATATCCTCCATTTTACACATGAGAACACTGACCCTAAAAGAGATTAGGTAACCTGCCCAAAGCCATACCATATATGCAATATGTGATGACACCAGGATTCAGAAATACAGATCTGTCCGTTTACCGAGCCTGTGTTGTGTCCATCACACTTTTTTATCATTTCTCTACAGTATTAATTACTCTTTATCATAAAAATTCTGCATATAACATTATTCAAAATAGTCTTTTTTTCACACGAAGGTATATACAGAAAGAAACAGAAGGAAAAAAGCTAACGTAAAGGAATATGAACGAATAATTTGACCCTTCAGGTCTTATTCATAGAACAGAGTAGATCTGGAAGGGACAGAGTAGAGTGACATGAATACGTGGAGGGGAGAGGAGATATGATATAATACTAAGCCTCTAGTCCTGAACTTGTGAGGCATTTTAGGGTTTTACAAAAGCATGTTCATGTCCACTGTTCTATTTAATAACCACAACAATCCTGTGCAGACAATGGAGATTATGATCTCCATTTTACAAACGTCACCTTAGAAACACAGGTAGAAATATAATACAATTAATACATTAGAGCTAATGCTCTAAAAGATGGTCTCACTTTTTAACTATTTATTTATCTTGCCTTGTTTGATTTTTCATCTCTATTCACTATGTTCCTTACTATGTTTACTGCGTGCATATTCTACTTTATGCTTCTTCCAAATTGGCCTTCATTGCTGTGATAGATTTGAAATTTTGCTTTAACTGTTTCCTGACTCTGAATGTACCTGTTTCAACTTCTCTCACTATATCTTGTCATCTCTTCCCAGAGTTCTTTTTATTTAAAAAAAAAAAAACTTTATTAGAGAACTTATGGGTTTACAAACAATTATGCATAAAATACAGGACTGCACTGGTGTAGATCATTTTTACAATTGATGATAGCACTTTTTTTGTAACTGTACTAAATTTTTTTTTACTATAGTTACCTTTGTTACAATTGATGAAACATTATTATTATTAACTATCATCCATAGTTAAACATTAGGTGTATTTTTCCCTATCTACCATCTATTATTAACACATTGTGTCTGTGTTGTATATTTGTTATAATTCCCTGAGTTCTTGAATTTGTGCTTTGTGGTGAAGCTATTGCTCCGTGCGTTTTTTTTTTTTTTTTTTTTTTTTTTTTAGGTACCAGGGCCACTGGAGATTGAACCCAGAACTTTGTATGTGGGAAGCTGGCGCTCAACCAGTGTGCCACTTTGGCTCCCCTGAGTTGGTTTTTTCGTTTGTTTGGCTGTTGTTTTTTTTTTCCTGTTTTTTATCTGATGAGCCAGACCCTTTATTTAAGATGTGTCATTACTGAATGGGCTGAATTTTCCTGCACCAACTCTTTGCATTGAGTTCTAAATGGGGGTGGGGGTAAGGTCTTGGGAGAAGGCTGAGGAGCCCTCTTCCTACCGAAGCTGCTCTCTCTTTTTCTACCCCAGACACAACTTGTTTCTGGCAAATATGCCTCTGCTGCTTCTCTACACCAAACTGGGTCCTGGGAGACTCCACTTCAGCCCTGCTCAACCCCGATCCTAGACTGACAGGGTAAGTAAGGGATATTTAGCTTTGTACTTCTGGGAGAGCTCCCTTCCTTTAAGTTGTTTGTCCTGTTGTTTTCTGGAATTAACTGCCCCAAGCCTTCTCTTCTGCTCAACTCAGGTCTGAGAATGGAGAGAAGCTGCATGGGAGAGGGCTTACCTGTCCAGAAACAACCCCTGCTAATACCCTGGGGCACTCTAGATATTTTTCTATGAATTATTTATATATGTATATGTATACATATTATATAGGTTTTCCATCATCTAAGAAAGTTCTCAATATGTTTTCTCACTTAGGAATTCATGAAAATCTTTTCATGTTAACATGAAATGCGACATCATTTTTACGAGCTGTATAATATTCTATGAAACTATCATAATTTACTTAACCTTTTTGCTCTTGGGCTGTTTCTTTTCCTTACACATAAATCTGTTAAACATCTTTATTATAAGTAAATTTTCCCACACCCTAAATGATTCCCTTAGAATGAATTGCCAGAAGTACAGGAATTAATAGAAGCACATTTCAATGTCTTCTAAAACATACTGCCAAACTGGAGAAGTTATTTTTCTAAGAGAAACTAGAGAGTTTCCAGACTGTCTTAGAATAGCACCCAAAAGGTGTTCTAAGAATAGGGATCAGAAACTATAAATCATTGATGAGATCATTTTAAGACTGTTAGAAATTTTTAGCTTCTTCATGTTTGTTTTTCCTCCCCAATATTTAGCAATAGTGATTAGAAGTAAAATTCTTATAGTGAAAAAACCTACAGATTTATTTTCTGGAACAACAAAAAAGGGGAAAGCTGGGAAGGCTGCACACAATTTTCAGTCAACCTGGTTAGAGAGGAATGTGAAACAAGTGAAGGCCACTATGAAGAGGAAAAATTAGTATAATTAAAGAGTATGTAAAAGAGGATATACGGGGAACTGGGAAGAGGGTGAAGTGACTCTGAGAATTTAATTCATTTTCATTCAGATAATGATAACATAAAATCTGCCACTATTGCTAATTTTCTCATTAGCTCGATCTATAACACAAGGTGCATTATTATTTATTTTACAGCATAATATACAATGGATTAAATTTGTCTTTACTAAAGTCCAACTTCTGTCAAACTCAAGGCCATTTATTTTAAGTCCCAAGCTTGTTCTAGTTTGCATGGTTACCTACATTCCAATCCAGCTTAGAAAGCCAACACAGCTCAGTGAATTAATCAAGTTACTATTAAAGAGCTGTTGGCACTGCTGGTTCTCTTCTAAAATATCTCATTACCTCACTATGAGACCAGGAACAAGCTAATCAGCCTCTACCAAAATTAAATGAGCACTGTTATCTAATGATCATAGGAATTACGTCTCATAAAATGATTTCAGTTATCCGTTCTTAGCTTCTTTGAGCCAAAAAAATAAAATGGAGGACAACAGGAGAATTAGAAGCAATGTTTTTCTCCTGCCTTTCCCCACTCATATTAGGAAGAGGATGTGAAATACAGGCTAAGAAAACAAAACAGAACAGTCATCACACCTTGAGCAATATACCTCCCAAGAATCTCTCACTGACTCTTATCAACTAAATGGCATAACAAAAGATTTCAAGTGACCGTTAATTATTAGGCAAGAGAGGTCTTTAATAAAAAAGCCTTTGGATCTTGAGACTTGACCACTATTTGCTTCACTGGCCCACAAGAGGGAGCCCTGCAGTCATGGTATCTGCTACCATTAAGCTATGAAAGTGATGTTTAATCATGACTTTTCCTTGGAGATTACAGGTAATTTTTTTTTAAAAATTCAGTGCTCTATATAAAGTTTTACCTCACATAGAAGGCAAAGTCAAGCTGAAAGCTGATGAAATAAAAAAATCTGAAGATATTCTTTACTCTGTTAATTCTTCCTTAAACCCTTCCTTTCTTTCTCCTAGTTTCCCTTAAAAAGAAAAGGAGCCATATCTAAAAGCCTACTGTTAATACTGAATAATTACATTTGTCCTACATCTATGAGGCAAGTTTTCTTGGAAGATTTTTTACTTTTAGCATGCATGAAAAAAAATGAAAAATAAATAAATAAATAAATAACATACGGAGAAGCAGTAAAGCAGAGTAGATAAAAACAATAGCTTTGGAATTACTCTGAAGATTAGGAATGTCCACTCTACTAAACTGGGATAGGTGATCTGTTGGATCCCTTTTCAGCTTAAATTCAGGACTTGAACATAGCTCCTTATTCATTAAGTTTTGAATTCCCCTATTAGTGAGAAAGAAAGGACAAGAAGGTATGCAAGGCCTTTATGCAGCACTTCCTTCAAAATATAACATACAAAAGAAAGCCTTAAGTTAAATCTCCACAAGGTTCCAATTTCTCCAATTCCACAAAGCACATGTGGATTTAAACTATCATTAAATTGTATTAAGATTAAGGTTCAATCCATAGCAGTTCCCTAATTTATGCTATGAAGTTAGAGAGCTGATAGAATCTTCTGTTCTTTTAACTTCAGAGCAAAGAATGGTTCTCAAGTGCTGTTCCCTGCCGTGATTCTACACAGCAGGGCTAACCTCTACAAGCACTGCTTGGGAAGGGGATTCTTACAGGAAGGAGGAGCATGGGTGATAGAGAAGACAGGGAGAAAGGACAGAGGATTTTTGTTTCCTGTGATATCTAGATGTTGTTTTGGAACAATCAGAAATAATGCCAAAATAAATGAATGCTTGGAACAAACTAAAATGTAACAGAAAAAACTGACAAGATACGACCTTAGTCTGTAATACCACTATAAGTGCAGGTTGGCAAGCTCGATTTTGAACAAGTGACTAAATTACAAATGATGGATAGCCACCTAAGCAGGCCAAACAAACAGTGGCCAAAAAAAGTATGTTTGTGAATAGGACAGTAATGACCAGGCACAGTAGACAAGATTAGAAGAAAAACACTATGACAAAGAAAAATGCACCACTAAGAGAAATGCCAAAGCAAATGCTTTTTATGCCTAAGGTGGAGAAGAAAAGCATTAAAAGCTACAGAATATAATAGAATTTACCCTTGTATGGAAGTTACTATATATTAAAGGCTGAGATAATGCAAGACAATAAAACTAGTATGGCATGAGCTTTTAAGCTCAAAATATGCAAAGAAACATGTTGTTTTTTTTCCCCCTGATCACCTAAGTATGAAACCAGTGTAGCAAGTCCAACACCACCCTGTTAGGAAGCTGGGAAGCAACACCAAATCAAATGCATATGAAGATCTCAGGGAAAGTTTAGGGGAGAGTTTCATGTTTTCACAGTGGACCAGTATAATAAAGATAACATGAGCTACTGGACTCAACAGAAGAGCAGCAACCAGCCTGAACTTGGTTAACAATTAAAACAGATTATATTTAGAGAACTACTTAGGACACACTAAAAGCTAACTGATAGAAAATATACAGCTGTAGTCAATTCAACACAACAAGAATATATTGAATCTCTACTATGAGTCAGAGGTTGCCAGAAACCAGGAATAAAAAGATGACTAAGACTAAAAGCCTAAGATTGAGAACTACTAGGCTACAATATAAATATCCTGAAAGACTTCCTTGCTGCCTTACCATGAAAGTGTTAAAATGAATAAAAAGCTCAAGATTTTGGGCAAAACCCATTTATATGGAATTAACCATCACTGTGTGACAAGATTTTTTTTTTTAAAAGAGGCAAACTTGCATTTATATGGATACATTAAAACCTCAGAAGGAAACATATTCCTTATATTTTATCTCGTCCTAGGTTGGCAAAGAGACTGTACCCTCTAGTCTAGATGAGTGTTGATGAGCTTTGGTGAATTCCATGAAAAGAGGTAACTGTCAAGCTGGCAGCTTTCATTAATTCTTAATAACCACACCAGAATCTTTCAAAAGAACACATCATGGGCATGTGAAGTAGAATTATAATAATGTGTTTATGTTTTAAATTATTAGTATTTGTTACCCCTGAAAGAGTGATTTGTTAAACTTACGGACAAAGTTAGAGCAAATGAGATGAATATTTAACAAAAAGTCAATATAGAATTCATTTTCATCAAGTCCAATCAATATAAGACTAAAATATTTTTCTTTCAAGAGAGCAAGTATACAGCCAGTTGAACAGAGGAAAATCTGTGTAGGAGTTATTTGAGACTCTTAATTCAGCCTACCGTAAGCAGGCCAAGTTATTCACAAGAGGCGAATTCGAATGAGCGAGTCTGCTAGACAACCTTAGAGTTCCGTGAAAACAGAATCTTGAGAAAGCCCCGTGAGAAGCTGTCATATTACAGAATGTGGTTCAGGAGCAAAAGGAGCCCGACTCAGGGAGACACAGCTCTGGTTCACCTTTTGGTGTAAGCCACTTTGCTGTCAGCCTGCACCTCTGCCAGTCTCTTGCTCTCTCTAATCAATCTCTTTCCACCTCCTCCTTTTCTTCTCCTCATTATCTTTCTCTCAATTTGTTATTGCTATATTGCTAACTGTTATTAGGTATCTCAAACTTAAAACAGAATTTTCACTGTGTAAAGTCAGTAGATTAAATCAGTTAAAATCAGTAGAATGAAGGGCATCAAAAATCAGTTTATTAAATGCAGGAGGAAAAAAAAAAATGCAGGAGGACCAGAACTCTATCATTTAGTGAAGGTAGTACCCGGAGAGAGGGTATGTTGGAGGGTTAGGGGTCTTTTAAAAATGGGGTAAGAGTTGAAGTTTCCCACTGGGTCTTGGAGGAAAAGTGTTAATGCTAATAGTTTTAAGTTTCTGTATTTGCCAAAAACTAATCATCTGCCCATACAAAAACTGGACGATTAAGTCTGGCCAACACTTTATTTTTTTAAAGGTAAATAAAAGAATTCTTTACTTAGTAAAGCTCACTACTGATTTGTTGCCAATTCTGCCATCCTGAAGACCATTGCAAGATTCCATGCACAACTACAGGGCACAGACAAAGGGCCAAGGGGTTGAACATAAAACATCAATCTTAGCTTTTTTTTTTTTTTACCGGGAGGTCCTGGGGATCGAACCCAGGACCCTCCATATGGAAGACGGACGCCCAACCATTTGAGCCACAGCCGCCCCCAATCTTAGCTTTTTGATTACCTAAATAAATCATTCATGGATTAGTTATGGCATTTGCATGACCAGAAACTGAGCTTTCACAGTCCTCTGAGGTTGAATAAAAACATCTGGCTAATGTAAACATCCAAAAATCTTAACAGAGCTAAGATCTTCCAAATTTCTTAACAAACACAAGTCCCTCATTTTACTAACCTATAGGAAAGTTATGAATAAAGATGGTTTGTGATAATTCCTACTGATATGCATGTCTATTTAAATTACAAAATAGAATACTACCCATAGAAGAAAATATTATTTCAAAACAATACCCCCAAGTGTTTCTGGTCATTCTAAATTGAAATACGGGATCTTAGCATTTTGAGGATATTAACAATGACTTCTTTATGTGACTACCTTTTTTCAAACTCATAAACAATGTAAATATGTAGGGTAAATATTATCTTTTATTCTGTAATATAAAAGATCTAGTTAATCCGATAAAAATTCAAGCAAAGATAAAAGAGTATTTCAGACAACCCCTTTAGTGAGAGCGGGTATATGTGGGTGAATTTTTTTATTTCCTGTCCCATAGTCAAGATAAAACCTCATAAATTTACAATGAGGTTAGTGTAAGCAGTGCGCTAAAAGCATCAAAGAGCCACAAAAAGCTAGTTTAGAACAAAAGCTTCTCTATGATACATCCATTTCAGGAAAGACTGAAATATTTTAGTAGAATTTATCAATTAACGCAGTCATTGCAACTAAGCTGCCAGACTAACCCTGACTACAGATTTATACCAGTTTTTTTGGGAAAAACTTCTTGGCAAAGAGGATTCCTGATCATCAAAATTCCTCTACACTCTGCAACCATGAATACAATAAGTTTCAAGATGTCACAAAGTATGAACTATCTCAATTCTTTATAAACAACCACAGAACTGATCTAATACCAGTTAATTAACAAATAAGTAGTCTGAATATAAATTCAATTTAATAATACCATACTTTAAAAATGTTTTATTTGGAGATAATTTCAAACTGATAAATAGTTACAAGAATAAAAACAGTACAAGGAATACCCATATACCCTTTACTAAGTTATGCCATTGTTAACATTTTACTCCATTTGTTTTATCATTTGCACTGTGTGTGTGTTCAGAGTTCTTTTTCCTGAACTTGTGAGGATAAGCTGCAAACATTATAGTCCTTTATCCCCAAATACTTTAGTGAATAACACCACAATTTAACATATTTTCCTATTATAAACAATGCCAAAGTGTTCCCTTAGCAAATACTTCCAAGTGGTGAAATCAAAGAGAAGAAATTAGTTCTTGATACATATTGCCCTCCAAAAAGTAACAATTTTAACTTCTAAACACCAGCATTTTAACTGATCTTTAATTTACTATATTTGACAGGCATTTTTCGTTTGTTTAGTAGTGAGATTGAACATTGTTTCTCGTGTTTAATGGCTTTGTATGCTTAATGGATTTTCTTCTTTTGTCTCAACAGGGCTTAGGAGAATAAGGATTTATGACCAAAAAACACACAAACAAACAAACAAACAAACAAAAACCAATCCAAACCATAAAAGCTCACAACAGTCTGCTCGTGGCAGAAAAAAACTGTGTTATCTACATAATAAAATTATAATTGAGGTCCCACTTGTTAACTTTGGGGTCTGGAATTGTTCCCTAACTGGAGTCTGGCTGGATCACAGGGGAATGCATCTTGATATTATAAATCTAAAACACTGGCTTATAATAAACCATATACATCTTAAAAGAAAGCTCAATATTGAAATGTAGAATCTAATTTCCAGGTAAATTTAGTAAAGAGGATTATGTTCAACATGGAGAAAAATCATAATCCAGAAATAAGTTAAAACTACTCTAGCACCTAAATAAATATCAGTAGTACTTCACAGATGTAGGACATAGGAGAAATATAATTATAGACAAGTAACAGTTTTAATAAAATACTAGTAGCATAAAGTATATCTTTAAACTGTTGATATATATTTTTTCCTGAATTTTAAACTCCTCTTCAGGAAGGCACAAGTCTAGTTACAGAGTAGAGGATGGATGGCAGGACAGAAGTCCTAAAAGGGCAATGTTTAGTAGAATAGCAGAATGAGCCCAGACAGTGGGGATAAAGGTCTGGATCAAGAAGGACATGAGACAAAGGAGGACAGGGAGGAGAGGATATGACAGCTATTTTAGGCTGCAAAATGCATGGCATTTAATGACAGGTTAGATTTAAGCAACCAAAAGCAGAAAGACACGAATTTCACAACAGGGAATGAGTTTAGGGTAAAAGCAAAGAGGGACACAGAAAAAGTGGGTTGGGGGATTGTAGGCAGAAAAAATTCTAGCTTCAATGAATTTAATACACCTGTCCAGAATTTTGCAATAAAAAAATCTATAAAGAAACTTAATTTCAGTATGCATGTAATTTTTATGTCATTGTGGAAAATCATATTTTGAATTGCATACAAGGCAAAAGGCACATTTTAATCTTTTCAGTGCTTCAGTACTTCCAAAGGTTTAAACATATCCTGCAGAGTTGCTTAGTACATGTAGGTGCCTTTGCCAAATCAGAGATTATAGGAGGTGAATGGGTTTGTAGCACAAGTCACAGCTTACTAATCCAAGGACACTTCCTAGGGAAGTAGGGATACAGAAGAACTTTGCCCTCCATACAAATAAATTCCTTGTATCTTCAATAAGCACAAGGGGAAGTGAAATGCCCTATTCTCAGGAAACCTAAGTTAAAGTCCTCCTGGTCATGAAGTCTGAGGCAGCTCGTACTCTACAGTGCGCAATATTATTTCAAGCCTTAGTTAAACTAAGGAAACGCTTTAGAAGCTGACTCCCGCAGAGAACAAGTTCAGACAACGTGAGACAATTAGAGTAGTAGGCCCAGGAAGAGAAGGTATGAAGATGGCTCATAGGAGGCTTAGGTCCCAGCAGGAGCACATGCCCACCCCACCCCAATTGGATCCCAGTTCACAAAACATATTAGATTTAAAACCTGCTATTCTCTGACTGAAGTCCCAACACTCAGAATCATGGGCACAAAAAAAGGCTTTGTTTTACACCAGTACATTTTGGAGTCATTTGTTACACAGAGGCTTTTGGTATCCTGCAAGTTCCTGCTGGGTGTCAAGAATGCAAGAAGGCCCTGACCATTCTACCTGGACCATTTCTCAGAGTTGTATTTGCAGCTAGCAACCTTGAGGGATAAGGTACCATCTTTCTCTAGGATAAAGAGAAACCATCATCCCATAACTTTAACCCACGAAAAGTTTTAAATCCCCCAAGTTTGCTGTTCCTTGGCTGCAAGGCAAATTTAAATTCACTGTGTGTACAGCATCTACATGCACCCCTCCATGTCGCTGCTGTGGGACCTCAAGGGCAAGGGGAACTGACGATATTGATGCTCATGCTGATTGCTGTGGATGATAATAAAGTCTTTCATCTCTGACTCATGAATCTATATCTTCTGCCAGGATCCAGGAAGTACTAAAAGGCTGCAAATAAGGTAAAATCCCAGACCCTTCACAATTCTTAAAAGTTACATAGCAGTAGGAAACCAGAACATATTTCATAAGCAAGCCTTTTCTGTATTTTCTATCCTCTTGCCTCTTTGTGTTTCATTCTAAGTATTTTCTTCTTACCTACACTCCAGTTCACTAATTCTCTCTTTATTTGTCTGAGTTCTTTAGCAAAGGTATGTTATTTTTTAGCCTTAGAATATCCATTTAGTTTTTGTTTTGTTTCTTTATAATGTTTCGTTATTGGCTAAAATTCTCAAACCTGTTTTTTTTCCCCCCATGAACATAATTACATTTAGTTATTTTAAAATCATGTACAATTATTCTATTATCAAGATCCCTTGTGTGTCTATTGTTTGTTGTTTCTCTTCATTTTTGGTCAAACTGTTTTGCCTCCTTATGCCTTTTTATTTTTAAAATGAGACTTGGCATTGCACATGAAAAACTTAGACGGCAAAAGTCCTAATGTCACAAATCATCTCTAACTAATCAGTGACTGAACTATCTCAAAGCTGGAATTTATTCTTAAGGTGCAGCACTTTGGGGCTCCAAGCTAAGCTCGCAGGGTATACCAGCTCACAACCAGCTCCCTCCCTTTGGTGGGATCTGAATGCCTGTTTTTATCTTTCTGGCCTTAAGAGTCCATCAAAAGTTCTGTTCAGCTTCTCAACCACCTTTCCCAGAATCAGCAGATGCTACTGGGGAAGAGTGGCCTGAAATGCCAGACTCACTTCTCTGCCTTAGCATTCAAATATACATCTTTTTATGTTTGGCCAGATTTTCTTTTTTTTTTTTTTCATTTGGAATGTTATTAAAAATTACCTTTTCCAGTGCTGGTAATTGAATCATGACTTCTGTAAGACATGTTCAAGTTTTAGCCCCTAGTCCTGTGGCTATGAACTCATTTGTAATAGGATCTCCTATTTAGATGAAGCCAAATTGAATCATGGTGGGCCTTAATCCAATATGACTGAAGTCCTTATAAGCAGAGAAACTCTAGACAGATACAGATGACTGAATGCTGGCAAACCACCACTAGAATGCTGCAGACTTCAGAGACAGCATGGCCTGCCGATACCTCGACTGAAGACTTCTGGTCTCCAAGACTGAGAGACAATAAATTCCTCTTATTAAAGCTATGGTATTTGTCATAGCAGTCCTGGCAAACTAAGATACAGGTATTAACAGAAGTGGAACTCCTCCAAAAACAGAGTTAATATGTTTAATATTTAAGGGTTTTTAAAAGTTCTGTTTTTCCTTTTTCACTAAATTATGGGCCAGATCCATACAGAATGTTTATTTGTTTTTAAAATATGCATTCTGGCAATCATCTTTAAAGGTGATGTGTGTTTTCAAGTAAACCAAAAGGATAGCATCTTGTCAAACTATGAAATACCTTTACAAAATATCATTTACACAAAAACATTATTATAGAGTAGTGCAAACTATTTGGTATAAAACAACCTTTGCTGATATTTTAAAGAAGAAAAAATGTACAAAAGTTATCTCACATTTAAATTAGAAATGACAAGAAAAATAGCATAAGCTTTCGTATGGGAATACCTTCCTTTTAGAATAGTCTCTAAAGTTTACTAACGTTATCTAGAAATAAAGTATCATTTATCATGAACCACTTTTTAAAAAACACTCCAATCATAATTTTTTTCATGTATTTTCCCCCCTTTGGAAAAACTACAAATTTTATGAAGACCTGAAGATTAGTGTAAATCAGAGAGAAATATTGTGTCTGCCAACACTTACAGTGAAAAATACGAAAATCAATATATGGATGAGAACCTCTTCTTTCTGATTCAAATCCTGCTCGACTCCTTACACGTACATCTCCTGGACAGAATCAAGAATAAAACATAAGTTTAGAAAAGCCTGCTATTTGAGAAGAAGCTCCCATATGCAACACAGGTCTATGTGGTATCACAGTCATTAGTAACAACCAACTAATGATATAATGATATACAAGCAGCAAGGAGTTAAGAGCTGACTTATTTTGCTTGTAAGGATACATATACTTCATTAGCATAAAATTTGAAGGAGTTCGCAAATTTTCAGTACTGAGATGTACAGCTGGATAAGGATTTTTAAAAATCTATTCCAATCATTTTTATATTTGAAAATTAGTCTTCTGAAAGATGATATCTCAATCTAACATGTTATCATTTACAAGGAGTTTTTTTAAATTAAAAAAAAAAAGAAAGGCTGCTGGGAAATAAAATCTGCTTTATTTACGGAGATAGAAAATCCTCAGTACAAAATGTTAAAAGCCACAGCATGTTTGTGAGGAGTTTGGCTCTGGCCAAAATCCTACATATGATCATTCAGACCTGACCAGCGATAATTACAAAGGCCTTATGGGCAAGCCTCATGGGGAAAGCTGCCCTCCACACACAAGACTAGGTGCACAATCTTGGAGGGAGCTGCAGTCAAGGACTTAGGTCCCTCTGATTGGCCAAGCTCTTATGCATATCTGCATGCCCATCCCAGGTGCTTCCATTCTGTGGCCTCCTTATTGGGGTACCTTCAGCAAGGCCTTCCCTAGGTGCCTCTGCTGAGACCTCCTGGGGAGCTGGGGCAGGAACTGAAGAAACTTTTCTTTCCTCTGACTCCTAGCCCCTTCTTCTTTCCCTCTTCTTGGCGGATGGATCCATAAAGCAGAAGAAGCCTTTTGTTTAGGGCTCCCTCACAGTGAGATGATTGCTGTCAGGTAGGCTAAGCACCTGACCCTTCCCTGGTACTGTTTCATAGGGGAAAATGTAACATTAAAGGAGCCAGCACCTTTTGTCTGGCCTCTTGCTTATACTGTCACAGTAAGTGAATAAAGGCATGATTGCTACTTTCATTTTAGCGTATTGTCTTTATGGACCATTCTGACACCTGGCAGCTCATTTCTTGACAGTTTATAGAGAGACAGAGGCAGTAAAGAGGAAAAGAGGGAATATTAACTGAGAAAAATATGTAAAAGAGTAGAACAGAATTGAGGGCTGAACTCAAAAAGGCAGATAAGAGAAAGAAACTACATTAAAAAGGGGAAAAAAGGAAGACCAAAGACAAGACTTTGGCAAACACTTAGGCTTGAGAGTATGAAAAGAAATTAGTGAGGGAGGAAAAGGGAAAACAGAAAGTAAATGAAGAATAAGTATGGAATCATAAAAGTTGAGAGAGGAATTCTGAGAATGAAGAGAGTATAATTATGGAATACTCCTCTAAAAAAGATGAGTAAATTTTCCTTTTGAAGTTTTATTAGTACATTTTCAATAGCAGGAATAAAAGTGCAGGGACTAAGGAATTGTATAGGTGGAGATATAAATCTGGCAGCAAAGACAGGGAGAGAAAGGAGAGAGAGAAAATTATAAACACACACACGTTCATTTTACTATGTGGAATTGAGTAATACATGAAAAAAGTTAAGAGCCAGGACTAAAAGAAGACAAATGGTCATCCTCACCAGCCAAGTGAGAACAAAAGACATACAGTGATAGGACTTGCTGATCAGTTATTTCATAGTCTCATTTTTGAATGTGTTAGCATATATGTCTTTAGGATTTAGCAAGTCTACAAATTGAAGGCACTTCATTTCCTATAAAGAATGTTCAATATATAATTTTTAAAAGTATACTAATGACAGTGTCCCAGTTATTTTTTTTTTCTTTTTTTTTTTTATTATGGGTAAAAATCAAAATTCTCACAATACATACAAACATTTGCAAAATGATATATAAATATATGTGCATATATGTGTATTTGCTTACAAAAATGTTATTTATATATATATATATACACATATATTTTAAGAGGTGCTTAGATTACCTAAAATATTACACGGAACCCACTGTGTCCCAGTTATTAAGCCAGAAATTTCTCGATTACCTATAACTCTAAAATGACTCTCTTTATTCTCAAAACAATCAATATTGATTTCCAGACTTCAAACTTCAACGTAATATACTATTTCTGCTGCAGTGATGAAAAGCTAGTTTATGGACAATATCTCAACCTCAAATTACAGTATATGAGACCAAAATTAACTCAGATTGGTACACAATAATGCTTACCTAGCATACGAATGTACAATGCAGTCTGATCAGAACTGTCATAGGATATAGCTCCACGCCGCTAGGGAAAAAAATACACATTTTTAATATATAGCAATTAAATTATATAAATTTCAGTTCAACAACGTATTTATTCTTTGTGAATAAATTATTCTTTGTGAAGCAAAGTTATATATACAAAATGAAACTAGATATAGCACCTGCTCTTGAAATCTCTAGTTGGGGGGAAAACAATTATACAGTATGGTTAAATTCTATCTTTAAACATGGATACAAAGTAAGGAATGTGAAGTAGGTAGAAATTTCATCTGTCTGAGTAAGTCAGAAAAGGTTTCTTAGGGTGACTTTTGAATTCATTCTTAAGGGATTAATAGCAGTTGGCCAAATGGAAAAGGACAATCCATGCAAAACAAACAAGAATACAGGCCAAGAACCCTGCAAGTGTAAATCATCAAAGTACAATCTATGCAAAAGAAACATGAATACAAGCCAGGAAGCCTGAAAGTGTAAATCATCAAAGTACAATGGAGGAGTCGACAGAGGGATGTGTAAATTTAAAACATAACCCATAGGCAATCAGAAATCATAAAAGATTTTTAAGTGCAGGTGAAATGTTTAAAAAGTTATCTTTGGTGACAACATGAGGGATGGATTGGAAAAGGAAAGAAAATAGAAATGAGTAAGTTACTGAAAAATGGCATGGCTGCATCCCTTGATAATATGACAATTCAATAGAAAAATATACATCCAATTAGGGAAAGGCCTTCTACAGAAGTAGAACTGAACAAATGAAGAACTATGTTCCAACTACTTTACTATTCCCTTCATTTAAACATGAATGAATAAGCAGACTAAACAAGAATCATTAGACATTTCAAGAAACTCATCAACCAGAAATAAATGGAACAAAATTGAAAAAACAAATGGCCTAAAGGCTAGCAAAAAGAAGTTTTTAAAATCCAACTAGTATACTCAAAGATATATGAGAAGACATTGAATCCATAAAACAAAAAAACAGGCTGCCATTGAAGAAAAGCAGATTTTAAAAACATACCTTGTAGCAACATTACTCATAATAGCCAAACAAGAGGAACAACACAAATGCCAATAACTGATGAATGGCTAAATAAAATGTGGTATATCCATACAATGAAATATTATTCAGCTATATAAAAGAATGATACATGAGGAACCTGAAAAATATGCTAAGTAAAAGAAGTCAGTCACAAAGGACTACATATTGAATGGCTCCATTTACATGAATGTCCAGAACAGGCAAATCCATAGAGATAAAAGGTAGAGTACTGGTTGCCTAGAGTTAGGGGAGTTGAGGGAAATGGAGAGTGAAAGTTAATGGGTCTGGGGTTTCTTTCTGCAGTGATGGAAATGTTCTAAAACTGACGATGGTGATGGCTGTACAACCCTGTGAATATACTACAAAACAATGAACTGTACACATTAAATGGGTGAATTATATGGTATGTGAATTATATCTCAATAAAGCTGTTATAAAGTATATATGCCTTTTGAGTTTAAAATATGATTATTAAAACAAAAACAGAAAAAACCATAAGAGCTGAAACATCCTCTGCAAGTTCTGTCAACTTTACCTCCATGCTACTCTCCCTCCCTCCATCTTCACTTCCTCACTCCCGGAGGCAAAAGCATCTCTCACTGCAAAATTCTGACTGGTATTCCTGGGGCATCTTTTGGCTCCCAATCCACTCTTCACATGGAAGCCAGAGTGAGCACTACAGCTCCTGCTCAAAATCCTCCAATGAGTCCCCACTGCACTTGAAATAAATTCGAAACTCCAAGAAGCTCTGCTGACAAAGCCCTCCATGCTCTTGGTCCTCTTGTCCTACCATCCCACCCACGTTGGCCTCCTTGCTTCTCCTAACCAGGCCAAACTTGCAGCCCTTGTATTTGTTGGTTCCCTACCCTAATCACTACATCCCCATTCCTTTCCTCTAAGGAAGGGAATTCTCTTATCTCTCAGGTTCAGGTTGAAGTGTCACTTCTTCAGAGAAAACTTCCCTAACCACCCAATCTAAGGCTATCTGACACAGTTCCCTGTCTTAATTATCTGTCCAGCACTTAGCTGATGGTATCTTGTTTTTTTCTACTAAAAGAAAAGCTCCACAAGAACAGGAATCTTGTCTGTCTTGTTTAACACTGTACCCCTGTCCCATAAAACAGAATCTGTTATTTAGTAGATTCTAAATAAATATTTGGTAAATAAATGACTGAATGTATTTATTGCAAATAAACTAATGAATAATTTAATGAATAACAGAACTGATATAAATGAAGGCAAATTTTTAAACCTGGAGGATAAAATTGCCCAGACCCTAGAATGATACCCAACATTTAGACTAGTGCCTGGCACATTGAAGGTGACCAATACTAACTGAATAAACGAACAGGCAAGAAACTCTGAAAAATAGAAGTAAATGCAAATAGTACTATGCTATATTAATAAAATAGTGTGACACTGCAAAGAAATAGACAAAATCATCAATAGAGAATCTAGAATCAAATCCAAGAAAATGAAGTCATATCCTTAAATCCTTCCTTAAATCAATCCTTAAAAAATGTATAGGGGAGGAAGATGCGGACTATAGTTAGTAGTAATACTTTGACAATGCTCTTTCATGATTTGTTAACAAATGTTTCACAACAATGCAGGGTGTTTATGTGTGTGTGTGTGTGGGGGGGTGATGTGTGGGATCCCTGTATGATGTTATGCATGTTTGTTTTGTAAGTTCACAATGTTTACCGAACACTTATAGTTTATGTATGATCATGTAGGAATGATATACTTCAATAAATTTTTTAAAAAACAAATATATCATAAAGTCAAAAAAACAAACCTCAAACCAAGAAAAATGAGTTCAACAGATATGACAGACAAAGGGTAAGTTTTTCCCTACTATACCCCCCACCCCCGCCAAAAAGAGTGGCATACAAATCAGTTATAAAAAGATGAATATTGGAGACAAACAGGTAGGACATAAGCATACTATTCACAGAAAAAAATATAAACCAATAAACACAAGAAAAGGTGCTCAACTTCATTAATACAAGAAATATATATTAAAGCAATGAGATTGCATTTTACCTATCGGATTAACAATCTTCCTCTTCCCTCACAAAACTCTAACACAGGATTTACAACTCTTCTACACCCACTCTCCTCCTACACTGCTGTGGAACAAAGCAAGGGAAAAATCTTTTTTTTTTTTTAACTATTAAAAAAGGAAATTCACTTTATCTAAAGCCCTCACTTGAAATAAATACATATTAATATGCAAAACAATTTCCCAAAGCATTATCTCCTTAATACTTATTATTAAAGAGTAAAATATCAATTAAAATCTTATGTTATATCATGTATCTTTTTAAAAATTAATGAAATATAAGAAGAAAAGTTTCAAACAGAAAGAAAATTTTAACTACGAATATAGGTTGCCTCCAAGGAGGCTGAAGGCCAGAGTAAAAGGGGGTGCTTTTCAATGTGTAGCCTTTGTACCTTTTGCATTTTGTGGCAGGGATAATTATTATATATTACAAAATAAATCAAATTAAAATTTGAAAATAAAGTAAATGTCTACCACCAAGAAAACCATGATCTCAAATCCCAAAGGACTAAATCATACAGAATATGCTTCTAGCACTGGGCTTACAGTGTCTTCCACTAACAAAATAGCTTAAGGACGCCTGCCGCACTGTTTCATGGTAAACTATTTATCCTGGAGCAAACAACCACTGTAATCACTTGGTATTAAAAGACACCACTCACACCTGCTGTTCCAATCTCCACCCCAAGATGTTTAGCTTATTAGATTACAGGCCTCCCCTTAGTACTACCATATTAAGGGAAAACCTAGCAGCCTGGATAGTGCATACTCCATCAGCTAAATCACATAAATCATAGTAATGAAAGTACAGATATTACATAACAGCTTGCCATGGTCTATACCTATCAACCCACCAGTATCCAATAACAATTTGGATAAACAGCTTGTTAAAACAATTTTAACCTGTTATCACTACCAGTCCTCTTTAAGAGGATAGTTGGAGTAATTTCTTTTAAATGTAGGATTAATTTTTACTAAAACAGCCACTAATTTGAAGGGTAAAATTAATTTATCACTTCACATCTTTAATATTGAGAAAGATTGACCAACATCAGTTCTCTGTTATATATAACATTAAGTCAAAATCTAGATAATGAACATAATCTATGGTTTAACAATGACATATTAAATTTATTTAAGGTGGTCATTTTAGTCTCCAATATAGATGCATTAATTTAGATAGTAAAATGGTAGTCTGTATTAATCTTAATATGAACTTGGCAAGAAGGGTAGAATTTAATTTTAAATATATTTTAAATTATTTAGAGACATGTAAAATATTTAAGCTATTCTATTTATTATAAAGTACTAATTGGGGAGTGGATATAGCTCAGTGGTTTGAGTGCCTGCTTCCCATGTATGAGGTCCTGGGCTCAATCCCCGGTACCTCCTAAAAAATAAAATTAAATTAAAATAAAGTACCGATTTAATTAAATTTGGTTCACACTTTACCTTTAATGTTATAGTAAACCATAAGCATATGACTTTTATGAAATAAATCCAAATGAGACCAATTTTTTTTAAGTGAATGGACTTTTAAAAATATTTTTGAACCCATCAACGAAAATATCCTAATAATTCATTTTCATCTGTCCCCTTAGGAACAAATGAAAATGAGTATTTTTAAGCTCTCTCATTAAGCAATATAGATAGACTAATCTAAAATCACTCATTTTGGAAAATTACACAATATCTTATGAATTGCAAAAATAAAAATTTGACTTACATATTTGATATTATTTTAAAAAATAATTGTATGTGCTTTATATAAGACTGCTATACAGACCTAACACATATTATTTAAAGATTATCATTTAAAAATCCATATATTAGAATTCTATTTTTAATGAAAATAGTAAGATGAGTCTAACCAAAACCTTGTGTCACACTGTCAGTCATAAAACACTCAAGCTATTACCCACGTTCCCACCTCACCTCACCAGTGAATGGAAATAACTGAGAAGCTTCTACTCGTGACTTTCCTAATTTAGCCATCCTGGGAACAGCTTGTAAAGCAAACTAGTATAGGTCAAAACATGGGCGAGGCCGAGCTAATCAGAAACTGACAGCCGTAGCATAAACACATTAAACTGTAGGGTTCCAAAGGACCCACTGCCATGCTCATGAGTTCTGGGAGCCCCAGTAAGACACTCCTGGCTCACCTTGAATCAGAGTGAATCACTCTTCAACAAAAGATTTCACTTACAAGGTAAATGAAAAAGACATAAAAGTTGTTCCCAATATTAGTTAATATATAACTTTAAAATTAAAGAGTCATGTTTTAAAACTGAGTGAAGAATTTTTTAAGTGCCATTGATTTTTATCTTGTTCTAGATTTTCCACTAAATGCTGTATTGTATAAAAGTATGTACACTCCCTTAACTTGTTAAAAGTAACACTATATAAACTAACACTTGGTGAGCACCTACTCTGTGCCCAAAAACATTCCGGGTGCTTTCTCACATAATCTCACTAACCCACATCAGACCTCAATTAGGTAGGTTTTCTTGGCCCCATTTTGCAGATCAGCAAACTGATAGTCAAAGAAAGGGCTTACACACAGTAGCACTGAATAAATGGTTTGGTAATATTACCCCCAAAACAGTAAAATATAAGCAAAAAAATGAAGCCTTGCCAAAGTATGCAAAGCAGTTTTCTCTAATATTGCAACATGAGCTTTTTCAGAGTGTATTCATTTTATATATGATAGAAAAACATGCATTTGGGTACCTAAAGTCTAAGTATTGCATTGATCCACTGAATTGATCCTTCCCATTCTTCTGCCCTATGGAAACAACAGACTTACATATGTGACTTATATTCTATCATTTTTTTTAATCTTAAGCTTAAAATATTAGCTTTCTTTCTGTTTAAAAACTTAATTTAAATTTTTGGTGGTTATTAAAAAAGTAAAAAGTCTCTGAAAACATCCGCATATCCACCTACAGCAGCATTAATGTTAACTTGACCTTCATTCAATAACTTGGAAAGTTAATCCTTTAGATACAATGAGCAAAGTAAATTATAGCCATCAGTGCTACAAAATTAATTCTTAATTTATAAAATGCAAAGATTTTTAATTTGGAGTACATTGTTTTTCTTTAAGAGCTTTCTTCAATCACATTCACTAAGATAGGAGGGCCACTTCAAATAAGAGGCACTTAAGTCTAATGTGAAAAATTAGACATCAGGTATTAAAAATCTTGCTTGAAAAAGAAAATTAACTTTATAGAAGCTTTGTATTGCTTAGCAAATGATGATGGCTTTACAAATTTTAAGTTAATTCTATTCAACTTCTTAATACAAAAGGAAAAAAGCCAGGTAATGGCATGAAAGACAGTTTTTATACAAGTATAGAATAAATAATTTCAAATAGTATAATCTTAAATATTCCCCACTTTAAGCATTAACTTCTTTTTCTCCAAAAGAGAACTTTAAAAGAGATACACCGGACAATCTACACTGCATAGTTTTAAAATGCTAAAAGTTAAATTTCTTTAATCATACAAACTTCTTTAAGAGCAGGACACCAAAGAAAGCTACTTCAAGACAGAGGAATGATAACACAAAAAGCCCTTAAGGAGGAATAAGGTGGAGTAAGAATAGAAATACAAGTAGCAATTTTAAGATTTTCAGCTGATAGGTAAAATCATGGCTCTTTTAATCAGAAAATCAACTGGCTACACTACTCCTATCAAGTATGTAAACTCATGATTAAAGTCAAAACCCTAAAAATAACAATGGCCTACCTTCGAGGTGATCCACTTGATCAGAACCAAGGCCAGACACCAGATCAATGTAATTCCCATTGGTTCAACCAAAAGCCCACTGCATAATCGTTCCTCTCCACCAGCGAGCAGTGAGCAAGGGAGGCTTCTTAGGAGTTTGAGAAATAAATAACAAGCTGGCCGAGGCAGCGAGAGGGGACACTGACTGACTTGAACCTCAGGCAGCTGCCTCCGTACAAAAATCACCTGACTTCTCTGAGAATGCACTGCCCAGCCAGCCTCCTGAGCGCTGGTGTCACACCACAGCACCAGGGTCCAGGTAGCACAACCCAAGTCATGTTGGAAGAGTAAAAAACACTGAGTGAGGGCTGACCTAACAGTCTCACAAAATGTACACAAAAGAGGTTCCAGTCTAGCCCCAAACACTTCTACAGTCTTATATTAACAGATTACTTTGAACCAACTTTCAAAAAATGTTTGGCAGTACTAAAAATTTACTCATTCTTTTCAAATACACCATCTTCACAGACATATGGTCCCAGCATTTAAAAAATATGAAAGCATTTTATTCTCTTTTCAACTTTTAACCTTTTAATATGTTTCATTTTCTATTTCCTTTAGAGCTAGGGTTACTTTATACTTGTTAGATAGAGGCTGCCATAAATATTGTCTGTGCTACCTAACATTTTAATTCACTCGGTTCACATTTACTGGCAAAAGGCCAGTCGATGCATTTTCAAATAATTAAAAGTAAATTATTTTCAAGCCCTAACTGCAGTCGAGCTTATAATTTTTTGGTACGTATCTTATTCTACTCTTGGCTATGAATGAGTGCTCTAATTGCAAAGTGTGTCTACTATATTCATCCATCTCCATCGTCTCTCATAGCAGCTACCAGGCTGCAGCTAGTTTTGCTGAAGAAAATCCTTTTATTGGACTTTCATTCTGGTATTCAGCAAATATTTATTAAGCTGCTACTATATTACCAGACCCTGGGCTAGGTGCCAAGGGCATAATGGTTGAAAAAAAGGAGATATAGCTCTGTCCTTGTGGAGCTTACAGTTTAATGAATCTGCATTAATCAAATAATTATGCAAATAAATACAAAACTGCAACTGTAACAAGTGTAATGAAGCTGAGGCTGGAAGGGCCAATAAAGGCTGGGTCCAGGGAAGCGGCTGTGGCTCAATCAGTGGGGCTCCCGTTTACCATATGGGAGGCCCCGGGTTTGGTTCCCGGGGCCTCCTGGTGAAGGCAAAAGCCCACCCGCGCAGCGTGGTTAGCTGACCCAGCGAGCACAAGCAGCAAGGGGGGGGGATAAATGAATAAATAAATAAAAATCTTTAAAAAAAAAAAAAAAAAAAGGCTGGGTCTGATCTAGCTATTGCTAAGAGACTTCTTCCCAGAGTCCCTGAACTATTCTTCAGCTGAAATGAAAAGAGGCAAGAACAGAAGAGGGCAGGCAGAGGGATCCACAGAGACGGAACCACATGCAAAGGGACAAAGGAATGAGACCAAACGCAGAGGGTAAGGAAAGGAAAGAAGTCGGGCCAGAGAGCAGAAGGTGGGCGAGCCAGCGCTGCCACATGAGGCTGGGGCTAGGGGACCAAAGAAGCCGGACCATACAGGGGCCTCCCAGCAGGCCATGGGGAGGTGCTTGGTTTTCATCCTAAAAACAAATCCCAACCTGCTGAAGGATTTTAGCAGGTTTTGCATAAAAAGACCACTTCAGTGAAGTATGGAGAGGTGGGATAGGGCATGATGGACAGTGTAGAGGCTAAGGTCAAGATTCAGGGGAGAGGTGGTGATGCCCAGGATGGGGTTGGCAGAGGTGGAGATGGAAAGTGGACTGACTGACTGAAGAAGTACTTAGGAAGGGACAGCACTGTGCCATGGATGATAGCCCAGGACAAGACAGTCATCTGCATAGCAACGATACACAAATGATGGTTCTTAACTACTGGAAAATAGCCCAAATATTTTAAATATGAATGTTACTTTCATTGGCCGGTCCTCAGTACAAAGAGTTTAAAAGAAAGATTAACTCTAAATCTGTCAAAATAAAGCATAAATTAGATTTATAAGTCTAAGCCTAAACTTTCCTAAATTGAAAATGTTCATAAAACATGGCCATAAATTCCTCACTACACTTCACATTTTATGTCCATCTCCTTCTGCTACTGCTACTGCACAAGCAAGCTGTATGAACTACTGCAATGCCAATCTTTGCACAAACTGAGGTAACACTTTTATTTTGTGCAGCACGAGACTGTCAGGGTCTTTGATAACTTAACAGGCCAAAGCAGCACCAATGACCAACGAGCCCAATTCTCAGGAGAAATGCTGGTCATCATCTGTGAGGGGCCAGGCAGCCTGGGCGGGTGGCTGGCACTGGCTCAAGTCACTGTCTGTCCTCTGCTCTGTGGGGCATTCTCCAAATCAGCCCACTACAACCAGGCAGGGCCCTTGAGGCTCCTCCGCTCATGGGCATACTTCCCTTCTAGGCAGCTGCTCAGAAAGAGGCAGGTTTTGAGAGGCAGACACAAGATTACTAGCTTTGGTACAGTATTTACATATTTTAAATAAATGTCTTTTTGGATAATGGTGAGCTCAAGAGCCTGCATTTTCTTTTAATCTAAAAGAAAGGGATTGAAAGGGGGAGAAGGGAAAGAATGAGAATCGAAACAAAGAATAAAAAGATAAAAAGGACAGTAAGAAAGCCAGTCCTAAAAGTTCTCTCGTTTAAATGAATTTCTGTTGACATTACTTCCACCATCTCAAAACTCTATCAGGCTTGGAGACAAGAGCTTGGGTTTACCTCCCAGCTTTACCGCCATCTGCTGAGTAGCTCTGGGCAAATCCCCACCTCTCCGTGCCTCATTTTCCTCCCCTTCTAGGGAGTCAAACAATATGTATAGAAGAATACCTGGCGCACAGGAGGCTCTCAGTACATTTAAGATGAATCAGAATGAACACTTAAGACCTAAGAATGATAATGCCGTAATCACTCTAGCTTCACCTCAACTCTAGGCTCAACTGCAGCCACAAAGGTCCATAAGGAGAACCAGCACTGCCGCCTGCCAAGGGCCCTGAGAAGCCTCCTTTGACATTCCTCAGGGCTCGGGCCGTGGCCTACAGCTTCAAACCAACTAATGGGTTAGTGCCTTAAAATCTACTTAAATTTCTACCATATGTCTGATACTGAAATAACAATACACAATTCTCCCAGATCAGAAAATTTCCTATTTGAATAGAAATAGCTGTTGAGTTTATGCCAAAAGTCATAAAGCCTTTATTACTAATGACACATTTACAACACTCAAATCTTATAAAAATCTCAGGCCACACAGTTTTTCTTAAAGTAGTGCCTATATTTGGGACAAAATTTCATACTTTTTCATAATGTTCAAAGTTCACTTTCCAAAATTCCTCCATTTCCCCACTAGCAAAAAAAGTCTTCCTCTAACTAAAGTTATTTTCTGATCTTCATAAACTTCCTTTTGAAATCTTAGAGAGTATAAAACAGTGAAAGTAAAAGATCTCAAAAAATTAAATTCCAGATAAACATTTTATGTATAACTTTCTTAACTGCATGAACCTAATGACTTTGAAATTTTTCTTATTTTAAGATATGATCTAATTTATCTTGATACATTATAAGGCTTCTCTTAAAAATAAGAAGAAATTTAATAAAGTAAAAACAATGGCTGTTGTCAAAGTAACAGGAATTCTCCTTCACAATATTATGCTTTTATCTTAGAAAGTTCTCCTTAAAACCAATCTTTCCAGAGTCAAATCACATAATTTATTATTTTATAAAGAAATAGTTGCCTCTTTTACACTAATAACAACTTCATTCTTTTACCTTAACTTTCCTCAGCTGTCTCACGTCCTTAGTGAAGCACAGCAGGGTAATAATAAATCAGTTGACTATTCTAAAAATGTTAGTGCATACGATATATCTAAAGTTTTGAAAACAAATTTGGTATTATAAGAAAGATTTTTTTTTCTTATTTTTACCTTTCTGGGGTTTATAAGGCTAATACCTGAAAAATTAAGTTAACAGCAAATCTTACAATTTTATAAGTGTGATCAATAGAAACAAAAGGTATGACTTAGATTACTCTAAGCAACAATGATCAAAGAACAAATTTTATTCATGGGGCTCTTTGCACCCACAGGACACCTGTCAATCTTGGCAAGAGCCTGCTGCTATCCATATAGAGAATCGGCATGTCTCTCTCTTGACCAAATTAGGCTGACTTCATCTGCATTGACATCAGTGTTATTAATTTTGGAATATCATGGGCAGAAATACCCTATCACACAGGTCTTTATACAAATTAATTGTCTATAGAAAACTATAACCAAATTTATGACAGAAATGTGAACACTATAGTCAAACACTTTTATAATTCTGAATTCCAGCCAATTTTAGTAACAAGCAATAAATCAGTGGATTTTTTGTTGTTAATTTTAATAAAAACCATAAACAGGGGCTTATTCTTCAAATGGTGTGAATTTCAAAAGACATGATACTAAGAAAAAAATAGGCTTTTGTAACTAACAAAAAAATATTTGAAAACTTAGGGAAGGACAGGAGTTATACCAGTCAATTAGATCTTTGCGTTATACCAATTTAGAACTATAAATAAAGTTTTTGGTATATAGTATTCCAGTATTTGATGGCAATGGACATGTGGCTCCTCCCAGTAAGAAGGAAGTAATAAAAACACCTTGATAGTTTACAAACATTCAAGTCTTCTGGTCCAGAAAACTATATTCTGTGATACTGAAAGAATTTATAGATTTGCTTATCAAGTATTATTTTAAAATTACGGAGAGGTGGAAAATTGTCACAAAACATATTAGCAAATGTTGCTCCAACTTTCAAAAGGAAAAATAAAGAATTGTAGTGTAGATCCCACAATGTAGAGACTTAGAAAAGGAGCTTGCAACAGGTTTATAAAAGCATAAGGTTACTACTATGTTGAGCCAGGAGAATGTCACAGACACAAGACATCTTAATTTCAGCAAGGCTACAAACAAAGTCTCTGATGAGATTTTTATGAACAAGACAGAGCAATACCAGCCCTATATTACAGTTAGGCAGACTCCTAGCAGACTGAACAAACATATCCAGAAATATTAATACTTGTTTTATTAACAATGGAAGATTTCTAGAGGTAAATAACAGAACTCTGCATTTAACCTTGCCTTGTTCTATAGGAGAAGTTTAGTTCTTCTGTGAAATTCCTGAAGATGGAAGTAAGACCAATGGGCAGAAGTTGTGGAAAACAGAATTTGACTCAATATTACTTTCTAAGAACTTTCTAAAATTAGAACCATGTAAACTGGCAGAAGCTGTCTCAAACTAGCCTCTGTCAAGGAGGCTGTGGAGCAGGCTAGAATAAATGACCTTCAAAGTTTCCACATTGCATAAAGAAAGCTAGGCTTCACACAAAATCTATGAAACACTGTTTTCAAATGTTAGGCAATGAGCAGTGCAGGACTTCAATTCCTGAAAGAAGGGAAATAAACAAGGGGAGGTCTGATTGTCCAGGTTTCTTCCTGGAAACAGTTACTAAACCCTGGGACATAACAGAAAAGCCCTGTAAAGCACAATGGTCTCACAAAGCTGGGGACACAGGAACTGGAGTTAGCAGGCTGCAGCACCTGGAATTTGTAGAGAGGGAGCGGAACAGAGAATGGGCTCCAGTAGTCTAAAAGTTCTCTTGAGACTGACTGAATACTAAGCTGGGCACACATAGGATGAAACTCTGTGAGGCCAGGAAAAAAACAACTACTAGGGATGAATGCACAACTCTGTGATTATATCAAATGCCACTGATGGTACACTTTAGATGGACTATATGGTTTATGAATACATTTCAATAAAATTGATAAAATTTTTTTAAAAGTTTGACGTTATACAAAGCATCTTCTGTGACCACAACAGAATAGCAGAAGGAAAGCTAGAAATTCACAAATATGTAGAAATTAAAAACACTCAAACAATCAATGAGTCAAAGAAAAATTCAAAAGGGATATTAGAAAGTATCTTGAGATGAAAACAAAAACACAACATACCCAAACTGACAGAATGCAGCAGAGGAAAATTTATAACTATGAATGCCTATATTAAAAAAGAAGATCTCAAATCTGTAACCTAACTTCACATCCGGAGGAACTAGAAAAAAAAGTGCAAACTAAACCTAAAGTTAGTAGAAAGAAAAAAATAAAGATTAGAACAGAAAAAAATGAAATAGAGAATAGAAAACAATAGAGAGAACCAATGAAACTAACAGTTGATTATTTGAAAAGAGAAATAAAATTGACAAGCCTTTAGCTAGACGGACGAAGAAAACAGAGAATATGCAAATAACTAAAATCCAAAATGAAAGGGGGGGCATTGTCACTGATCTTGCAGGAATTAAAAGCATTATGAAAGAATATTATGAACAACTGTATGGCAACAAATTTAAAAATCTAGAGGAAATGGACAAATTCTTAGTAACACAAAACTTAACTCAACTGACGCAAGTAAAAAATAGATGATCTCAATAGACGTATAGCAAGTAAAGAGATTGAATCAGTAATAAAAACCTTCCCAACAAAGAAAAGTCCAGGACCAGACAACTTCACTGGTGAATTCTACCAAACACTCAAAGAAGAATCAACACCAATCATTCTCAAACTTTTCCAAAAGTACTGAAGAGGAGGGTAATGTTCCTAAAGCATTCTATCAGGCCAACATTACCCTACTACCAAATACCAAAGCCAGATAAAGACATCAAAAGAAAACTACAGACCAATTTCTCTTATGAATAAAGATGCAAAAATCCTAAATAAAATACTAGCAAATCGAATCCAACAGCATATTAAAAGAATTATACACCATGACCAAGTGGGATTTATCCCAGAAATGCAAGGGTGGTTCAATAAAAGAAAATTAATGTACTATACCATCGTACCAGACTGAAGAGGGTGGGGTGGTGGAAATCACACATTCACCTCAATTGAAGAAAAGACATTTGACAAAATCCAATACCCCTTTCATGATAAAAACACTCAGAAAAATAAGAATAGAAGATGACTTCCTCAATATGATACAGGCATACATGAAAAACCCACAGCTAACATTCCCCCTGAGGTCAGTGAACAAAACAAGGATGCTTGCTTTCACCACTGCTGTTCAACATTGTACTGGAAGTGTTTGCCAGAGAAATTAGGCAAAACAAAGATATAAAATGAATCCAAATTGGAAAGGAAGAAGTAAAACTATCTCTATTTACAGACAACATGATCCCTTATATAGAAAATCCCAAAGAATCCACAAGAAGACTATTAGAACTGATAAATGAATGCAGCAAAGTTGCACTTTGTTCAGTAACACTGAAAATCAGTTGTGTTTCTATACACCAACAAAGAATACTCTGAAATGGAAATTAAAAATACAATCCCATTCACAATAGCTCCTAAAAGAATAAAATACCTGGGAATAAATTTAACCAAGTTGGTAAAGGACTTGTACACTGAAAACTAGAAAACATTGCTGAAAGAATTAAAAGAAGACCTAAATAGTTTGATGCCTTTCTAGAACAGGGGCCAATAAGCTTTTTCTATAAAGGGTCAGAAAGTAAATATTTTCAGCAGGCCAGATGGTCTTTGTCACAAGTACTTGGCTCTGCCATTGTAATGCAAAGCAGTCAAAGAAAATATGTAAGCAAATGGATGTGGCCATGTCCCAATAAAACTTTATTTATAGGGAGTGGATGTGGCTTAAGCAGTTGGGTGCCCACCTCCCACATGGGAGGTCTCGGGTACCGGTTCCCCATGCCTCCTAAAGACAAGCACATGCTGCAAGGAGCAGATACTGCAAGGAGCAGATGCCACAAGGAGCAGATGCTGCAACCAGTGGGTGATGCAACCAGCAGTGAGTGGAAGTGGCTCAAGCAGCTGGGCACTCGCCTCCCACATGTGAGGTCCCAGGTTCGGTTCCCGATGGCCTCCTAAGGAAGACAAGCAGATAATGAGTAGACAGACAAGGGAATGAATGGGGGAGGGGGGACCGGAGAAATTAAAACAAAACAAACCAAAACAAAAAAAACTCTATAGACACAGAAAGCTGAATTTCATATAATTTCCATGTGTCACAAAATATTCTTACTTTGATTTTTTTCCCAAAAAGGATGTTGTAAGAAACATCCTTAATGGGGCAATGCAGAAACTGGCAGCAGGTGGGATATCATGAGCTGTAGTTCGCTAACCCTGCCCTAGAGCCACCATGCCCAATACTGGCGCTACTATCACATGTGGCTGATAAGCACATGTAATGTGCCTAGTTTGAATTGAGGCATGCTAAATTTAGCACATCTCAATGACCTTAGGACCAAAAAAAAAAGAGCATAAAACATCTCAATAATCCTGTTTTGATCACATGTTGAAATATTTTGGATATCTTGGGTTTAATAAAATATATGAGTAACATTTTTTAAAAAAGGAAAAAAAGCCAAATAGATGGCAAGACATCCTGTGTTCATGGATATGAAGACTTAATATGATTAAATTATCAATACTACCCAAAGTGATCTACAGATTCAATGCAATGCCTACCAAAATGCTATTACCTTTTTATGCAGAAATGTAAAAGCTGAAATGCAAATTCATATGGAATCCTAAGAGGCCCTGAACAGTCAAATCAACATTGCAAAGGAAAAAGTTGGAGGACTCACGCTTCCCAATTTCAAAACTTACTACAAAGTCACTGTAATCAAAACAGTATCATACTGGCATAAAGATAAATAGACTAATGGAATAGAATTGAAAGTTCAGAAGTAAACCCCTACATCTTTTGCCATGTGATTTTCAGCAAGGGAGCCAAGTACATTAATTAAGGAAAGAACAGTCTCTTCAACAAATAGTGCTGAAAAACTGGATACCCACTTACAAAAGAAGGATTTTGGACCCCTACCTCACACCACATACAAAAATTAACTCTAAATGGATTAAAGACCTAAATATAAGAACTAAAACCATAAGAGTCCTAGAAGAAAACATAGAGGGGAGTCTTCATAACCTTGGATTTGGTGGTGACTTCCTAGATATGAAAGCAAAAGCACGAGGAACAAAAGAAAAGATAGGTAAGCCGGACATTGTCAAAATTAAAAACTTTTGTATGGCAAAGGGCATTATCAAAAAAGTAAAAAGACAACCTAAAGAATGGGAGAATATAACTGATTGTGAATCACATATCTGATAAGGATTTAATACCCATAATATACAAATAACTGCTACCACTCAACAACAAAAAGATAAATAACCTAATTTAAAAATGGGAAAAAAGACTTGAACAGACATTTCCCTAAAAATGATACACAAATGGCCAATAAGTACATGAAAAAATGCTCAACATCGCTGGTCATCAGAGAAATGAAAATGAATACCACAATGACCACTTCACCCCTATTAGGATTGCTATCATTAAACATAATCATCAACATAATAAATGTGTTGGCAGTATGTACAGAAATAGGAATGGTGCAACCACTGTGGAAATTAGTTTGGTAGTTCTTCAGAAAATGGAAAATAAAATTACCATATGACTTAGCAAATCCCCCTTCTTGGTACTACCCAAAAGATGTATGATTGCCTATGTAGAAAAGAATTGAAAGCAGGAGCTCGAAAAGATATTTGTACACCAATATTTATAACAGCATTATTCACAATAGCCAAAAGATGGAAGCAACATGAGTGTCCATCAATGGATCAAGAGATAAGATGTAGTATATACATACCATGGAATATTATTCAGCCATAAAAGGAATGATGTTTTGATGCATGCTACAACATAGATGAACCACGAAGACCTCATGCTGAGTAAAATTAGCCAGACACAAAAGAAAAATACTACATGATCTTGCTTATATGAAATATCTAGAAGAAACAAACTTAGAGAAAGAGTAGTTCTTAGGTTGCTAGGGGTATGTGGGTTGGGGGGGGGGCAGGAGGGAATTACAGCTTAATGGATGAAGAGTTTCTGTTTGAGGTGGTGAAAAAGGAGAGGTAATGGATATTGGTGATGGTAGCACAATATTGTGAATGTTAATACTACTGAATTGTACATTTGAATGTGATTAAAATGGGAAATTTTGAGTTGTTTGTTACTACAATAAAAAGTTTAAAGAATTTAACAATTGAGTTTAACAGCAGACTAAAGACTGTAAAAAAAAACAAACATCAATTGCTAAAATTGATGACAGAATAAGAAAAGTGTGGGGAAAAAATGAACCTGTGGGGCATAAGTGGTCTAACATTGAGTAACTGGACTCCTAAAAAGAAGGTAAAAGGCAAAAAACATACTTGAAATAATAATGGCCAAAATTTCTCAAATTTGATCAAAATTATCAATCTATGTATTAAAGAAGCTCAATGAGCCCTAAGCAGGAAAAACAAAGAAAAGCACACCAAGTTATAATCAAATTGCTTAAAATCATTGATACCAAAACTAGACAAAGACATTACAAACATCCCTCCTAAACACAGACACAAAAATCTTTAAGAAACGATTAGTAAGTCAAATCCAACAACATATATAAAGGAAAATACATTATGACTAATCAGAGATTATCCCAAAAATGCAAAATTGGTTTAACATTAAAAAATTAAATGTAATTCAACATATTAATAGAATTAAAAAATAAAAATCATGAGTATTTCATCTGACAAAGAGAAAGCATGTGACAAAATTCAATGCCCATTTATAAAATAATTTTCTCAAATAGGAATGAAATGTCCTCAACTGATAAAGCTCTATTATTTCTATTCAACATTGTATTCGACAACAGAGCCAATGCAACAGGCAAGTAAAAGAAACACAAGGCATACAGATTGAAAAGGAAGAAGAAAACTTTTTTTTCCCCTTTTTTTGGGCAGGGGGAGGGCTGACAACATGATTGCCTATGTAGAATATCCTAAGGACTGGACAAAAGAACGACCAGAATTAGTAAGTAAAATTTAGCAAGGTCACTGGACACAAGGTCAATATACAAAAACCAACTATATTTTCTACACACTAGCTACAACCAACTGGAAGGTAACGTTTTAAAAATATAATTTACAAAAGCATCCATAAACATAATTTATCTGTTAAGGATAAATTTAACAGAATATGTAATAACTTTTGTGTAACATTTATATAATCTAAATATCTTTTAAAAAATATTATTAAAAAAAAAAGAACATGTGCAAGAGCTGTACAATGAAAACTACAAAGCATTTTTGAAAAAAATTAAAGACCTAAATAAACATAGAGACATACCATGTTTGTGGATTTGAAGACTCAATATTGTTAAAATGTCGATTTTCCTAGCCAAAAGGCAGAAACAGCCCGAATGCCCATCAACAAATGGATAAAAAAATGTACACACACACAATGGAATACGATTTGGCTATAAGAAAGAATGAAGTTCTAAAATATGCCACAACATGGAAGAACTTTGAAATCACTATCCTCGGTGACTTTAGCAAGGACAAATATTGTATGATGTCCCTTAAAAGAGATACCTAGAAATAGCAAATTTGCAGAGACAGAAGTAGATTAGAGATTACTGGGGAGTGGGGGGAGGGAGGAAAGGGGAGTGTACGTTTGGTGGATATGGAATGTTTGTAAATTAATTTTTAAGAAAAAGATGTCAAAAATTCCCCCAAACTAATCTATACATTTAATGCAATGCCAAACAAAATTCCAGCAGAATTTTTTCTTTAAAGAAATTGACAATTCTAAAATTTACATGGAAACATACAGACGTAGAAATGCCAAAAACTTTATGAAAAAAAAAATGAAAAGAACAAAATTGGCGAATTTATGTTACTTGATTTCAAGTCTTATAAAGCTAACGTAATCCAAGACAGGTGAGATAGGCATAGAATCAGTAGAACTGATTACAGAGTTTATATGATCAACTGATGTTTAACAAGGTTGTCAAAGTAACTCAAGGGAAAGCATAGTCTTGTAAACAAATAGTGCTGAAAAACTTGATAAAATATGACCCCCTATCTCACACCATATAAAAATTTAACTCAAATTGGGTTATAGATATAAACAAAGAGGGTAAAATAATTTTAAAATATCTAAGAAAACATGAAAATATTTTCCTGTCATTGGGGTAAGCAAAGATTTCTAGATAAGACACAAAAAGCACTTATCACTGAAGAAAAAGATTTATTAACTGGACTTCATCAAAATGAAATACTTCTGGGGAGTAGATGTAGCTCAGTGGCTGAGTGACTACCTCCCATGTATGAGGTCCCAGGTTCAATCTTGGGTACCTCCTTTGGAAAAAAAAAAAAATTCAAACAAGTGTTAAGAAATGAAAAAGCACACAAAGACTCAAAGAAAATATGATTCTTCTGGGCGGGGGGAGGGCTGACAATTTGTCAATACATAAATATGACAGAAGAATTATATCCGAAATATTTTAAAAAAACAAAAACAAAAACCAGCTTTTATAACTCAGTTAAGAGGACAAATAACCCAAGACAAATCACAAGTAGTCAATATGCACATGAAAAGATATTCAGTATGTTTTATCATCCAAGAAATGCAAATTAAAACCACAAGATATCATTACACACCAAAAGAATATGTGGTAAAATTAAATTTATAAGACTGACAATACCAAGTGTTGGCAAGGATATGGAGTAACTGCAACTGATTAAAATGAAACAAATGTCCAAAAAAAACTTGAATATGAATGCTCATAGCAGCTTTATTCATAATAGCCAATGCTGGTAACAACACAAACCTCCATCAGCTGATAAATGGACAAATAAATTGTGGCATAATCAATGGAACAGTATGCAGCAACAAACTGAATGAACTACTCATACAATGCAATGACATTGTGCTAAGCAAAATAAGCCAGGTACAAGAGCACATTCTGTATAATTCCATTTATATAAGGTTCTAGACCAAGCAAAACTAACTGAGGTAAAAATTAGATCAGTGTTGCCTGGGGCAAGGGCTGGGATAAACTGACTATAAAGGGGTAGGAGGGAACTTTTTGGGGTGAATGAAGAATAGAGTATCTTGATTGGGGTGTTGGCTTACATGGGTATATACATTTGCTAAAACTCATCATGCACGTAAATTATACCACAGTGAAGTTGAATTTTAAAAAGAGGAGCAAAATCTACCCTACCCAAAGGATGTTTAATGGAAATGGAGTATAAAATTAAGTCAGGAGTGGTAAGGAGGTTGAGACTACTGGAGAAGTAATAAAGGGTCAGATATTAAAAGACTTTGTCAACTCATGTTAGGGAATTCGAATTATATACAACCGACAAAGGGAAACCACTGAAACGCTTTACATAGGAGAATGATACATAAATTGGATTTTAGAAAAGCCACTTTTGTTCCAAGTGTGTGGAATGAATTAACACAATGAAAGACTTCAGTCTTCAGGGAGCTCTGTAAAGGAACTGTTGCCTCAATCCAGAAAGAGATGATGGCCTAGAATAGAGTAGTGGACATGGGAATGGGGAAAAACACTGGCAATTCAAGAGAATGATGCTTTAAGGTTTCAAGAGAGCGTTAAAGTGACCCAGGGACAACTAAGTGAAATGTCCTTTCTGTAGCTGGGTATGTAACTCTAAAAGTCTTCAAAGAGAGCTGGGCTGGAAAGAGGGATTTGGGAATAATCCTCTAGTATTTAAGACCACATGATGAAGAAAGAAGATGGCTAAAGCCAAAACCTTTAGGATCACAAACAGGAGAGGATTGGGGGGACAAATGGCCAAAACTCACAAACGGTAATTATTCAAACTCAACAGCACACCCCCACTACTACCAAGCTCCTCCACCCCTATGCTATCTGTCCATTATCTTTCTCACACACTCACATACATTTATACATTTAACATTCCTTTCCTTATCATACCTTGTTAATGTTAATGCTAGTAAGAAGTAGCTTTGAATACAATACAAAAGCAAGTGACAAGGTCATTGCTCAACAAATAAACTGAATCACCTAGTAGGTCTTAAAAGTTTTTCCAGGTCTAGGCTAGAGAATTGACTTCTGGCTCCACTACCACTCCCAGTCACTGCTTCTTTAATTCCTTGCAAAAATGAAAGCAAGACAAAGCAGCTAAAATTAAAAATCCTTCCATCCAGTTCTGAAATAGACACAGATTTGGAAGAAGAAGCCAAGAATAAACTGCACCTGAAACAAGATCTATGTTGTTCTTATTATTCTTATTGTTATTGTTTACTAGGTTGAGGTGAATGAACCTGCTTAGCAAAGTCTCAGAGATGATTTCCACTTCCACTGAAAACGAAAAATTTAGAAAATATCTTCTGAAATGAATGCATGAGCTGGTAAAAAAAAAAAAAAAAGGAATACTCAAGCCAAACACTAAGAGAAAGTAATGAGGTAATAAGCAAGCAGAGGGAAGCGGCTGTGGCTCAATCAGTAGGGCTCCCGTTTACCATATGGGAGGCCCCGGGTTCGGTTCCCGGGGCCTCCTGGTGAAGGCAAGCCCGCCCGCACGGCGTGGTTAGCTGACCCAGCGAGCACAAGCAGCAAGGGGGGGATAAATGAATAAATAAATAAAATCTTTAAAAAAAAAAATAAAAAAAAATAAGCAAGCAGAGCGAATCTGAGCTTTGGGTTTTCATAATCTCATGGGTAAATGGAACAAAAGACAAAGCCCAGGGTCTGCCTGCCCAAAGTACAAGGCACTTCCCAGTAACCACTACCACTGGAATAAATATGAGCAATAACAATTACATTATATGCACATTTTAAAAATAGTTTGAATTAAATTAAGTACAATTTGACAACCATCAGCTAGGAGAACAGGATACTGATTCAAACTTTTGCAGACTGGCAAGAAAATTTGTCATCTCTTGGATTTCTTAAACTAGCTAACTAAAGTTGCTACCATTTTTTTTTTTTTTTTTTTACCGGGAGGTCCCAGGGATCAAACCCAGGTCCCTCCATATGGCAGACGGATGCCCAACCATTTGAGCCACATCCGTCCCCAAGTTGCTACCATTTTGACAAACTTAATTGCAAAATCAATTTAAGATTAACTGTAATCCTGCCTTAAGGAACTTTAACAAGAACAATATACAAAAAGCAGTGTAGTAAGGTTTAGAAAAATGAACTATTTTCTCTACAATTAAGAACATTTGTTTACATTCAAGAAAATGAGAACACAGAGGCATCTGTATTTACAAGATACAATGTTTGGTTTAAAATTGAATGGGCAAAGCAAGAAGGCAAAAACAACTTTTAGAAAAAATTGCATTGAGGGGTGCAGATGTGGCTCAAATGGTTGGGCGTCCATCTCCCAAATGGAGGGACCTGGATTCAATCTCCAGGACTTCCCAGTAAAAATAAAGAAAAATACAGAAGGCTTGTGGGCCGCCAGGCCCCACAAGCGGGTGAGCCCCCCAGGCCCCGTGTGCAGGTGCACCATCAGGCCCCGCCGAACCACACAGCAAGTTGATGATGTAACAGGAGAGTGACATAAGGGAGAGCCAAGACATGAAGCGTTGAAAAACCAGGAACTAAGGTGATGTAGGCGGTAGGACGCCTCTCTCCCACAACGGAGGTTCTCAGGATCAAATCCTGGTGAAGAAAGGAGAAGAAGGATGAGAAGAGAGGGCAAGAAACAGACACAGAGAATTGCCCAGCGAATGGACACAAAAACAGCAAAAATGGGGGGTGGGGGTGGGGTGGTAAAAATGGATAAAAATAAAATAAATAAATAAATCTTTTAAAAAAAATTGCATTGACATACATGGTATTTCTTGTTCAAAAGAAATTCATTTCTAATCAGCACTTTACGAAGAAATTTAAAACAATCTGTATCACCTAAAATCAACAAAATTCTCTAATAATTTTTTTTCCATCTAATTCCTTACAGTTTGGAATTTTCACAAGGCTGAAATTCATGCACACAAATATCCTCTTAAAATTGGAGCAGGGGAGCACAGGCTGTGGAATCATCTATCTGATCATGGATCCAAATCCCAGGTCTATCCTTCCTAGCCAGGTAGTCTTGATACCAGTTACATTCTAAAGGCCTTAGTTTCCTCTACCTGGATCATGCAAAAGTAACTACACAGAGTTGTAAGGATTAAAAGAGAGAGAGTGATGGTATGTGTAAAGATAATCAACTCAGGAGATTAACCAAGGTGTTCTTATGAAAGACTTATTAAGCAAATGTTTGATCATGATGTTCTCCTTTTCAAATTTTTGTCAGCTAGTTCTCACAGATCCCAATGGTAACTGCCCATTTTCAGTCATCTGTACCAATAATTAGGCATGCATTTAACAATGTTAAGCCAGTCAGAAATCTGCTGAAGTGACTGAGTCTAAATTTCAGTCTTACTAGTTTAGAAGATCAGACATGGCTGCCACAGGTGTTTAATCGTTGAAGTACGATAAATCCTTTTTAATATCAAAATAGTTCATGTACCCTCACATGAAAGGTGTTATTCTTCTGAAGACAATGCAAAATGATTGAGAAAATACAAAATGACATAACCTTATTGTGAATTCAGTATTTACATTTAAATGAATTTTAATTAATCACAATATCTAATTATATTTGGAAAACACAGTGCCTATATGTAAGTGATTTTTTTTAAAGTTAAATGTTTGAAATACATGTCAATTTGTGAATCCCGTGTCAAAATTCCCAGATTCTCCACGGACTTGCAAGTCAGCCATCAAATGGAAACCACTGGCCAAAGAGTAATAAGAGTCTGGAAGAACAAAGAAGCAGAGGCAAGGCATGTGCATGCATTAAAACATGCACAGGCTCTCTCCAGCTCTTCCTCTCCCTCACTATCTACCCTCCCACACCCCCACACTTCTAAAAGAGATATGCAACATTTAGCATCCACCATACCTCTAAAGAAAAAGTAATATAAGAAAACTTGATTTAAGAAAAACCTGTATGATCAAGGTTAAAATAGGGACACATGAAAGAGCACAAAATATTTAACCCTCTCATATCAAACTGCATACATAGCACATTACAATACATACTTCCCTGCCCTACAGAATACTTTCTATTACCAAGAAGACAGAAAGCCATTTTGAAATCACCTTTTATGGCACCAATTTAACCCTATTTTTACCCTACTTTTAACCAACTTCCAGCCAAATAATTGCTCATGATTGCCTGATCACAGCATGCGCATTGCCACTGCCACGCTTCTACCTAATTAACTGCCCCAATCTGGAATGGACTCCCTCATTCCCAGGAAAGCTGCATCAATTTTAAGACCTACATGTGGATAGAAAGAGAAAAATAAGATTCAATCATTTTTGGCCACCAGAATTTCTTATTTCACAATTTACTGGGGAAATTTATATATAAAAAAGCTAACTAATATAAGGTAATTTGATAAACTAAGAGTTTTAATTCATTCTAGAGACAAGTAGAAATCAGACACAATACAGGTAGTTCACAACCGATGAATAAGAGATATTTAAAGAGTTGTTTAGAACTAAGACCACAGAGTTAGATTATCAGAGATGTTGTCTGGAGCTCCACTGGCAGCCCAGCCAGATCCTTAGAGTGAGGCAGTAATATGGAGACCTGACCAAGTTCCAGGCCAGGACCCAAGATTATACTTGGGTATACCACAGGTATTTTAGTTCTCCTGACTTATTTACAACAGCCCAAGATATAAGAAACTGATACATGAACTAGAAAGCCAATATACTGATTCAGTAACCTAAATATTTTTTTTCTAACACCAAATTATATCAAAAGACATTCCATCTAAACCATTAGATCCTGGAGGAGCCTACCGAATGACCGTGCCCCACCAAAGAGAATCTATAAGCATCAGTGTTCCTCTTCTCTTGTCAAAACTGGGTAATCATCTATAGATATCATGGAGATCATCCCCCTTGTCACCACAATCTGTTTCCAGAAAAACATACAATGGATGAAATTTATGTCTTTATTAGCTACATTTATTCTGGCCATGCCTCTAAAGCTTAGCCACAAAGAGTGAGTCTCTATTCATCATACCGATTACATTCCTTCTTTCATTAATTTAATAAATATTCCTTAAGCATTTGCTATGCCAGTGTTATAAGTTGAAATGTGTCCCCCAAAAAGGCATGTAAATTCCTAACTCCTGGGACGTGTGAATGTGACCTTATTTGGAAATAGGGCCTTTGCAGATATAATAAAACCAAGATTAAGTCATACTAAATTAGGGTAGGTCCTAAATACAATACTTGGTGTCCTAGTAGGAAGAGGAAAATGCCATGTGAAAATGGAGGCAGAGATTGGAGTGATGCAGCTACAAGCCAAGGAACGCCAAGGATTGCCTACAACCATCAGAAGCTAGGAGAGAGGCAAGGAACAGATTCTTTCCTAACTGATACCTTGAGGTATGATCTCTAGACTCCGGAACTCTGAGACAACAAATTTCTGTTGTTTTTAAGCCACCCAGCATGCAGTACTTTGCTACATTAACCCTAGAAAACCAATACAGTCAGAAATTAAGCTAAGTGCTGCTGGTCCAGAAGAAAAAAAAAGAAAAATACAAGTCATTGCCCCCATGGAGTTTCTAGCCACAATGTAAAATATCATTACTTTTAAAGCCAAATACACAGTTCCTGGGTGTTTTTAAAATAACATATATAAATTTTTAATCCAAAATACAGAAATAGCCTTACAAGAACAACAAAAAACAATAAATAAACCAATCCAAAGGAATATTGATAGTATTTGCTAAGGTTCTCAAATATACAGAAGGAAATATAATTTAAAAAATTGGTGAGAAAGCCTATTAAAAGCAGACAAACTATGAGTATTAAGAATATTTATTTCAATATTCAACACTAACAATGAAAACTATATAAATGAAAATCTCTAATTTTGTAAACTTTGAATACTTAAATGAAAAACATTTTTTTCTCTTGGACAACCTCAATATCTAAGCTGGTATGGGTAACTTGCTATTGCCCACACATGCTGAATATATTTGCTTTAAATAGATGCATAGGAGGCATACTTTCTACTAACTTTCAATGTAAAATTGAAGATGCATTCTGTGAAAATATGGAGGGCTTACAAATGGGAAGGGGGAAGACCCTTCAAATGCCACATGCCCTACAAACACTACTCAAAATGAGGTACAATCGAAAACAGGAAAAAGGTAAACGACCAGTGCCATTTTATTCATGCTACTCCCTCCCCTAACCCACCTGTCCTACCCTCCAACGTCCCTCACACTCACACCTGTTTTGAGAAGCACAGAAGCCACTGCTCTCTGGGCACTGTCAGTCAGTGTTGCTTTTCATCTAATGTATATAAATAAGTGTCCTGGGATATTCTCAGTTTTGCTACTCCAGATCAACTCTCCATCCTTCTCTAACCTGCTTTGTGCCTTAGACCTCAAACATTATTTTGTTTAACTCCCTTTCATATTATAGATGAAGAAACTGAGGTCAGAAAGATCAAATAGGTTGACTAAAGTCACACTGCTAGTTTGTGTCACCACTAGTATTAAAAGCCAGATCTACTCCCCATTCAATATTCTTTCCATTAGCCATAATCGGTAGTTCCCAGAAGAATGATCCCTGAGCAACTGACTGTTAAAAACTGTGCTCTTGAAGCAGATTCAGAAGGACAAACAATAAGATAAAGATCACAGTTCTTTACAATAAAAAGGTACACTGACTATTTAATAAATTGAAATAAGAATGCCACTTTGATGGACTTTGACTTTCACAAAATTGAGAACAGTATCAATGTGATGTCAAGGTCAAGTCTAAATAAAAGCCTTCCATGGCTGTTAGTAGCTAGACTTACAATTGCATTATACCTCTTTAATGACTTTGTAAATTATAAGTCATACTTAAATGTCAAGAAAAGAATGAAATAACATAAAGAATGGCCAATATTTTGTCTAATAAATAAGACTGGATATTCTTTTTTTTTTTTTTTTATAGAGATCTTTTTTAATTAGTTCACGAATCATTACACAATTGATAGCAGGCTCTAGCTTTTGTTTCAAGGAAAGCATTTAAGACTGAATATTCTATAGTAAAGTAACTGTACAAGTAATGGTGGGCCTTCAATTAGCTCCTGATTCAAGACTGTTGAAGGCAAAGAGAATTCCCTCACCTAAATGACTCTAGCTAGTTATCTTTTGTGTAGCAATTTATTTCTACACTTTTAAACTGCAAACAATACATAGGCCAGATCCTAACCACCAGACAACTAAAATTAAGCCATTGCTCAATTCTAATGGTTTTAAATATAATTTATGATTTATGAATATTTTTCTCTAATAGAAATGAATTACATATATAAATAAGTTCACAACTGGTCAAAGATTTCAAAAGGAAATTCCACAATTAACTACAACTAACTGATATATGCATTAGAGAATATCCATTCTTTAATTATGTGGTATTCAAGCAACCTATATATTTTTCTATGGACTTGCAACAAACCCCAAATTTCTTATTTATTACTATTTTCCACATGCTACATAAATTGCTTTTAGACACAGATATTCATCAATTAATAACAAGTATGCTAAGCTGGTACTATAAATGCTGTGGCCAGGACATGACAACCACACCGACATATACAAGAAAAGAGTGCTGGTCACATATGCTACTTTTTCAGCCATATCTGCTTAACCAAATAAATGATGTCACCAAAAGCATCTTTAAACATGATCAGCCATGCAGAATTCTAAGGAACAAAGAGTCAAAAAAAAAAAAAGAACCTGGAGCAATCCAGCTCCTGAGCAGCTGTCAACTTTCTTTTTTTTTTTTTTTTTTTTTAAAGATTTTATTTATTTATTCATTTATCCCCCCCTTGCTGCTTGTGCTCGCTGGGTCAGCTAACCACACTGTGCGGGCAGGCTTGCCTTCACCAGGAGGCCCCCGGAACCGAACCCGGGGCCTCCCATATGGTAAACGGGAGCCCTATTGATTGAGCCACAGCCGCTTCCCCAGCTGTCAACTTTCTATACTTAAATTCTATTGCATTCCAGGAGTCATTAACCTAGCCTCTCTGTCTAGAGACTGACCTTCAGGCAAAGAAATATAGCAGCAATGAATAGTCACGTAAGTATGGAAGTCCTAAAATAAAGATAATTGGTGTTTAATCATAATTACCAACAAGGTAGAAATAATGCTTTCCTAAGAATGAAGCCAAAGAAATTAACCTAATCTGCTATTAGGTTTATTTGATAAATAGAGACATCTTCTGAAATGTATTATTCTGTATAACCATAAGACTCTACATTTAGACAAACTACAACCACATTAGTTTTGTTTATTTGAGGTAATGTTTCAGTAATGTTGATTTTTAAAGTATGGCTCCTGTTTGGTGAAGTTTCTAAAGTGTCAGATGGAAAAAAATTTTTTTAATTAGGCAAGTAAACATTTAATGGGAGGCAGGTACCACCTTATGTAAGAAAATAAAATTACGTTATTTATTTTATTACCATACTTTAAAAGTTAAGTGTCTTTCTTCTGTCACTATTTGAGTATAAATTGGTACAAGCTTTCTGGAAGGTAATTCAGCCATGTTTATCAAAAGACTTAAAGTTACACCAACCTTTAAGCTAGCCATACCATTATTTCCTTATTCTTAAGGAAATAATCATGGACATACATAAAGATTTAGCTACAAAGATTTTCCTCCCAGCATTGTTTGTAATAGTGAAAAGTTATAAACATTTTATACATCCAACAATAAGGGATTGACTGGATATACAAAAAAAGATTATATAATATCATACAGTCATTTTAAGTGAATGATGTGAAACATGAATATTCAAATTGTTTCTAAACCATCTGATTGTAATTTAGTTCTTGGATACTTTTGTCGTTTTTGTTTTTACATTTGTATTGTGATAACACATATTTCCCATTTTAACTACTTTCAAGTATACAATTCGGTGGTATTATGCTACCATCATCACCATCACCATTACCAGAACTTTCCATCACCCCAAACAGAAACTCTGAACCTATTTAGCATTAACAACCCATTCTCCAGCCCCCACACCTCTGATACTCTGAGTTCTACTTTCTGTTTCTATGACTATGCAGTCAAGTTATTTCAAATAAATGAGATCACACAATATTTGTTCTTTTTCTTGGAGATTTTCAATTATTCAAAATTTGTAGTAAAAAAACAATGCACATATTCAATAAGCAAATCCACAAAGACAGAAAGATTATTGGTTACCCGAGGCTGCTAAAGGTAAGAATGGGGAGTGGCTGCTAATGTGTATGGAGTTCTCTTTGGGGTGATGAAAATGTTCTGGAATTAGAAAGGGGAATGGTTGTACAACTTTGTGACTATTCCAAAAACCAATGAATTGTACACATTAAAAGGGTGAGTTTTATGGTATGAACATTCTCAATTTTTAAAATGCACATATGCAAATATTTTACAATTTTAACTCATTAATTTATTCTACCACATTATTTTGTTTTTATGAAACCTTAAATTAGGACTTCCCTTGGCATCTGAATGTTTTATACACGTTACTGATGAGTGAAGTTTCAGCTCTGAATTATCTTTTTTAAAAAATCTGGGCCTCTGCATGATTCCTCACGTAAAACAGCTCTGCTAAAGCAACTAAGTACTACATACAAGGGCAAGACAAGGTTCAGATGTAGCTATTCAGCACATACTTCCATCAAAACAAAACAGTTTTACACTAACAGATGAACACGTCAACACATTAGGATTGTAATTTTAGAGGTTGTTGTGACTTAGGGTATTTTTCTGACATTTATATTTATTATAAATGGACAACTTTTTAGATATTATCATTAATTATACATTGAAACAAAAATTTCCAACTATTACTCTTAAGTTTCTGGATTACTCCTTTAAAACTATCCTGAAACTGCAAAGGAAGAAGCTTTCAAACACTTAACATTTGCAATGTTTCTGAATGAATGAAAAACTTTACCACACAATCAATATAGAATAAATTAAATATTGAAGCCGATAAAGATTGGAAATGTCATCCTCAACCGCTATGTAGCAAACACTGTTGGTTACATAATTAACATCTTCCTACCCCTCCCTTACTTCTTCCTAAAAGTAAAATTTTGTTCCAGGATCTGGAGAGCCACTTGCTGCAGGAGTTTGGCTGCAGCCTCTGCCCGGAAAAGCGGGTCCTGACTTGTCTAAGTAAATCACAATGGTTCCATCCCTCTTGCCAGATAATGGACAGGCATGGGAACCAATCAGAGGTGACAGGAAGCCTGCAGGGGGTGGGGTGAAGTGAGCCTCTGAGACAGGTTTCTTTGTACTTAAAACAATACAAAAGAGAGAGCTCTTCGCTTCCTCTGGAAGTTGACTTGTCTGGAGGCCTGGAACCGTTAAAGCCACTTTGCAACCATGATGGAAGCAAGCTTAAGATGGAAAGGATCTGGGTCACTGATGATGCTACTGAGCTGCTAAATTAACCAAATCTGGAGCCACTCAATCTTGAGTCGTCTTCTTAAAGCTTATTGTTTAAGCAATTTGGGATGTTTTTTGCTATTTGCTACTAGCAACTAAAAATAGTCTAACTGATAAAACCAAGAGGCAATGTGTACATCTCTACCCAGCTCCTAGTCCAGTGACACTGTGTTGGTAGAATGAAATCAACCATAGTAAAAATATGTACACCATGGAAACTGCCAAATGCTAAACCTTTTTTATTTCCTCTAATTCTTAAACATTTACCAGCACACCACTGGATACAATCCTATTTCAAATTTTTCTGTTCATCAAACCAAACTTATTGTTAATTTAAAAAAAAATCTTATAAAACTATGCACAGTAAGAGAGAGAGAGAATATATTTAGATACAGAGACACTAGAATTGTTATACTGAACATCAATATGTTCATGAGAATGAAATGACACTTTCTTCTTCCATTTGTATCTAGAAAGAGCCTGTATAATCTTTTGCAAGTAGGACGGTAACTCATTTTTAAACTGGGTGATTCTGTGTTGATTTCTGCAGTACAAAGTTTTGAATCTGTTCTCTGCCTACCTTGAGAAAATGTTATAGGCATAAGATGAATTGCAATATGCATTATAAGAAGAGAATGCTGAATTCTTCACACACAGTCACTTTGAGAAAAAAATCTAAGCCAATGTGTCTTTTTTTGCCATTGACTCATGAAACTGTATTAAGTCCAGTAGTAAAGACAGTATAGTAAAATAAAGGAGCACTGGTCCATAAGCCAGAAGACTTAGTTTCTAATACTAACTAAACCTTACCAAACAAGAGACCTCTGGCAAGCAGCAATCTCTCTTGAGCCTCTTCTCAGTTGTTAAATGGGGTTAATACTTAACCCATTCCTCTTCATAGGGTAAGATACAGAAGATGAAAACACTTCAAGAGGGTATTATATATCATTACTTCATTAAATACACACCTTAAATCTGTTAACAATTGTACTTTGTTTCATTTTCATACAAAAGACAGCTTTATAACCAACAAGATATGATGCCAGTTTCCTTGGTAACAAGTTAACTTCCTTACCGCTTTAAAGATCTTTGTTATTTTTTTAAAGGGGGGGAAGGGATCTTTCCTGCTTTACTGTCTTTAACTTACCTTAAAAAAATTACAAGTATGATGTTAAAATAGTCCTATTACCATAACATGGCAGTGGAGGGGGAAAGAAAACTATAGATCAATTTTAATAATGAATATTGCAGCAAAAGTCCTAAATAAAAGATAGCAAGTAGAATCAGTAGAATGATATATCCTAACCAAGTAAGACTTATTCTAGGAATGTAAAGATAGGTTAATATTATGATATCTATAAAGATAATTTACCATATTAATAGGTCAAAGGTGAAAAACTTTAAGCATCTCAATAGATGACCAAAAATGCATTTGACTAAAATAAACAACCATTCCCAAATAAATACTCCTAACCAAGGGAAGAGAAAGGCAAAACCACCAGTATTTGCAGGTGGTTATTTTTTCAATAAAGAAAAATATTTTTTCAATAAAGAAAAATAGTTTTAAAACTATTAGAAATAGTAAGAAAATTCAGTATGTGGCTAAAAACAAAGTTAACATACAAAAAGCAATAGTTTGTCTACATAAAATCAATAACTAGAAAGACAACATGAAAGAAAAGATTCCGTTTATAATTGCAACCAAATAAAAGCAAACGTGGATAAACAGTAAAAATGTAAAGGACTCTATGAAGAAAATTTGTATCTCTATTGAGAGATCTCAAAGAGGAGTGGAATAGCAGATGGAATATTCATAGTGAGGAGGAGAAGGGAGGGGGAGGCAGGGGAGGAGGAGTTCTATCAGCCAGGGTCCCAGCAGGAAGCCCCAGGGGACACTGGAAGGGGTAATAAAGACAAACTCATGAAGGGATTATTTACTAAACTCTGGGCAAGGATAGGGACTCAACAAGGAATGGCAAAGCCCGCAGGGGCTAGCAACCACAGGAAGCTGTCACCATTGTTACTACTGGACCCTGGTGAGGGCTTCACTGTGGCAGGGCAGCCACCTGACAGGCAGTATGGTTTTAGGTATTGAAACTCAGCCCTGACAGAGAGGCTGGAAATTTACCCTAATCTCTCTTTCCTCCCATATCCTGCTACACCTTCCGCGCAGACCAAACCCTTGATAAGCTTGAAGGCAAGAAAACCTGGGTGAAGCATGGCACAGAGGTCAGCATCCCGAGGTACGAAACAGGATGGAGAGAGTGGAGAATGGCTATAAAGGGGCAAAAAGAATATCCGGAACAGCAGTTGGTCTCTTCTGAATGTTTACTCTATGCCAGGAACCGCTCTGAGGACTTTACTTGGATTAATTCATTTAATTCTCACATGGTCTAATAATTCCAATTTGACCCAAACTATAAATTCAAATAATAGTTCATACCAATAAGATATTCTGTGGGCAGTGAGAGGGACAGGGGTAGTTTTTGACAAAGAAGAAGTTCTTATCGAATAATAAGCACAAATGCAAGATCACAAGGGGGGGGGAGAGATTAGTAGCTCTATCAAATATCAGACTATATTATCAAGCTATAGTAATAAAAACAGTTTAATCTTGGCACTTGAATAGACAGTTCGATAGAAAAAAATAGTCCAGAAATAGACCCAAGTTCACATGATAAAAATGACATTTCAAATAAATGGTGGAAAGACACATTATTTAATAAATTATTTAGGGGAAACTGGCCAGTAACTAGAGAGAAAGGCTAGATTTCTGCCATATTCCTTACTTCACAATAAATTACAGATGAAAAGACAAACATGAAGAATAAATTGTAGAAGTAGAAACATCAAAAAGTAATATAAGAGATCTGTAGAAAAATACAAAGAATAAATATATTTATTACACTGAGGCAGAGAAGATAAATCTTCCAAGCATGACATAGAACCATTTCTATTCATTTTCCAAATATTTGCAATCAACCTTATTACAAATTCTGCACAAATTAAGCATCAGCTCCCCGTTCTCTATCCTCTATCTTCTGGCGACCTAAATTCTAGATATTAACTCCATGAGTTTGCTCATTTTATTTAGTTCATATTAGTGAGATCATACAATAGTTGTCCTTTTGTGTCTTATTTTGATAAGGGAAGCGCAGGGACCCCCAACCCTGCCCTCAGCAGAAACCCACAGCTTTAAGAAAATAAACCCCCCTCGGTCCCCAGTCTCTCTCTCTCCCCTCCATCCTTCCCTTTTCTCTTTGGAATCCACATCAGGAAAATAAGCACCCCGGGATGCCACTTTGAATTGAAATTTACAACTCTATACAGATAATGACTCTTTTCCCTCCCTAATGGCCTTCTGCTTTTAGAAAGATAAACCAACATCTTCTTTGCTTTTGTAACCCCGCCTGCCTGCTTGCTCAGGAATTTGCCTGCTTATTGTACCTATATAAATTTATGAAAATTGGAAAAGGGCGCTCAGATTTTTTGGAGATTTAACTCTCCTCTGGGTCCGCGCGTAATAAAACTTGGTTCATCCCTGCTCCCAAGAGGACCGTTTGAGTTATTTCTGATTGGCCGCAACAATTTCACTCAACCTAATGTCCTCAAGGTTCATCCATGTTGTCGCATGCACAAAGACTTCATTTCTTTTTACAGCTGAATAATATTCCATCATATGTATATACCACATTGTGTTTATCCATTCACTGGTTAATGGACACTTGGGTTGCTTCCATCTTTTGGCAATTGTGAATAATGTCACTATGAACATCAGTGTGCAGATGTCTGTTTATATTATTGCTCTCAGTTCTTCTGGGCATATACCTAGCAATAGTATTGCCAGGTCACATGGCTCCCCTGCTTTCAGTTCTTCTGAGTATATACCGTAGCAGGATTGCTGGATCACGTGGCAGTTCTATATTTAGCTTCTTGAGGAACTGCCAAACTGTCTTTTCCATAGTGGCTGCACCAGTCTACAATCCCACTAACAGTGAACAAGTGTTCCTATTTCTCCACATCCTCTCCCATACTTGTAGTTTTCTGATTTTTCAAAAAACGTTTTTGTTCTGTTTTCTGATTTTTTAATAGTGGCCATTGTAGTAGGTGTGAAATGTAGTTTTGATCTGCATTTCCCTAATAGCTTGTGATGCTGAACATCTTTTCAAGTGCTTTTTAGCCATTTGTATTTCCTCTTTAGAAGAAAATGTCTATTCAAGGCTTTTGGTCATTTTTAAATTGGGTTGTCTGTCTTTTTATCGCTGAGTTGTAGGATTTTTTATATATCATAGATATTAAAATTTTATATAAGGTGTGAGATAGGAGTCCTCTTTCATTCTTTTATATATGGATATCCAGTTCTCCCAGCACCAATTGTTGAAGAAACTGCCCCAGTGGGTGGACTTGGCTGCCTTGTCAAAAATCAATTGACTACAGATGTGAGGGTCTAGTTCTGAACTTGATTCAATTCCATTGGTCAATGTCTTTTATGCCAGTACCATGCTGTTTTTACCCTTTAAGTGCATTTTATATCCTTTTGAATTATTTAATTTTATCATCAGTAGGATATTACTTTTACAATAATAAGAATGATAATTGTAGCAGTTTGGCAGTTTGATATAGTTATGAATTCCAAAAATAGATATTGGATTATGCTTGTAAACTGGTCTGTTCATCTGGGTGTGATTAAGTTATGATTAGGGCTTCGATTGGGCCACATCAGTAGGGTGTTGAGCCCCACCCTTTGGTGGGTGGGGAATCAGAGATAAAAGACATGGCAAAGGACAGAGTTGGAGTTCTGATGCTGAGTTTTAATGCTGGAGCCTGGGGAAGTAAGCACACAGAGGAGCTTGGTCATGAGGAAGGAGAGAAGGCCCCAGGAAGAGATGAGCTGTTTGCCTGATAGTCTACAGCTGGCCTTGCGGAGCGAGGCAAAGCCTAGAGAGCCTCATAGTCTACAGTTGACCTTGTGGAGATAGCAGAGGAGCTGAGCCCAGAGACAAGCAAGCCCCAGGAAGAGAGGAACCCAGGAAGCCTGAACCCTCGCAGACATCAGCAGTCATCTTGCTCCAACATGTGGAAATAGCCTTTGGTGAGGGAAGTAACTTATGTTTTATGGCCTGATAACTGTGGGCTTCTACCCCAAAAAAATACCCTTTTATGAAAGCCAACAGATTTCTGTTATTTTGCATCAGCACCCCTTTGGCTGACTAATACAATAATATAAAAAGTTTTAAATCAATTACATAGTAATGATAGATGATCTGTGATTTCAACTTTCAGGAATTTAAACTAAGCACTAACTTATAGTAGGTATTGAATTTAGAAATCTCAAACTCTAACTAAAAAAAACATTTCAAAAGACATTGATATGCAACACTCAACTACCCTAACAGTTTTTTTCAAATGAAATTACTTCAGACAGAAAACCTTTGTTTACCCCATTATCCTTTAGAGGTTAAACAGGATCAATGGGCTTTGAAACCAAGTTGTAAAATAAAATTTGAAATTTAACAAAGACATAGGCAGAAGATAGGTAAAAGTAACTCACAATTATGACACACAAAAAATACCTCTGACAGTAGCAATTTTTAAATGTTCTTAAACCTTTTTCATATAATAAAGGGTGTTGTCCCTTTGATACTAAAGTTCCAGTAAAAGTTAAAATGATAGAATAGATCCATGATTCTATGACCCAAGACAAAAATCACAAGCCATTAAAAGACAATTGCAAGACAGAACAATGGATTTCAGTGTAACCTAACAGTACAAAAAATTAACTGCTATGGTTTCAGATTTCACAATGCAACTAACCTTTACAAAACTATCACTTCTTGAGTTTTGAAGTCATATCAAAGAAGAATATCCACAATCATATGGAAAGGCTACTGAACACTCCTCCCTTTCCAACAACTTCAGAGTGGAACCATATTTTCTTCAAATACTTCAATAAAGCAACAAGTTCAAAGCAGAAGCAGATGAGAACCAGCTGTCTTCTCTTAAGCCAGAACACTAATGAGATGTGAAAAATGTAAAACCACTCTCCCTAACCAGTTTTTCTTTTTTTGCTTTGGAAAATATAGTTGTTTTTTTCATTTAAAAATACGTTCTTAATGTTAACATGTACTCAGTATTTTTGTTATTTTTAAATGAATAATATTTAAAGTTGTTCTCAGCTTTAGTTTCTAATACCATAAATATCAATACTTAAAACCCACATGAGCAAAAGCTCTTTGGAGTCCTTAATATTTCTGAGAGTGAAAACGGGTCTTGAAACCAAAAACTTTTGAGAATCATCATCACTGTCTATCCTACAGACCAAAAAGTAGGAACAATTTATTTATAAATCGAATGAAGTATAACATAGGGAAGGTGAAATGTTACTCCCTACTGTATTTGTTTAAAGAAATCAAGAAATGAGAAAAAATAACCTACACATTTACATTTCCAGTGCTCTTCATTTCTTCCTATAGATTTGTGTTACCATCTGGTGTCATTTTATGTTAGCCTAAAGAACTTCTTTTAGGATTTCTTATAAGGCAAGTACTACCTAGCCTCTCAGGCTCTGTGTAGGAATGTCTTTATCCGGACTGGAGTTTGAATCCAGTACCTGGTATGTGGGAAGCCGAAGCTAGCGCTCAACTACTGAGACACTTGGGCTCCCCCGAGTTGGATTTTTCATTTGTTTTGCTTGTTGTTTGTTTTTTGTTGTTGTTTTTAGGAGGTACTAGAAACCAAACCCAGGACCTCCCATGTGGGAAGCAGGCATTCAACTGCTTAAGCCACATCTGCTCCCCTCACTTTTATTTTTGATGGATAGTTTTGCTACAGAATTCTTCATAGTTACTTTTCTTTCATCACTTTGAATATGTCACCCCACTTCTTCTGGCCTCCATTGTTTCTGATGAGAAGTCAGCAAATAATCACACTGATACTCCCCTTTATAGGATGAGTTGTTTTCTCTTGATGTTTTCAAGATCTTTGTCCTTCAAAATCTAACTATGAGAAAAAATAGATCTTTGTATTCCAGAAATATGAAGGATGGTATAAAATAACATTATAAGCACTTTTGCATAAAATTATAAAATTCCTAATCAGAGCTTTAAAACATTTTAAAAAATGGAGATCATTAAAAAGAGGAATAGAATTTTATTAATAAATGACTTTGTCAGAGATAAAGTTCTAATTTTGTTAAAATATAGGACAAGGGAAACGGATGTGTCTCAAGAGGTTCGGCATCCATCTACCATATGGAGAGACAGGGGTTCAATCCCCGGTACCTCCCGGTAAAAAAAAAAAAAAAAAAAAAGATATATATATATATATATATATAGGACAAAAAAATAATTTTTCCTTTCTGTTTCTTACTCCTGATCTTCTGCGAATTTTTTTTTTACTATTAGAGGTATTATATTAGAATGCCAACAATAAAGATTCAGCAAAAACAATTAGTCATAAAAAGTCATCTGAATTATTACTTCTTCAGCTATTACTTCTATTATTTGGAAGTACACTTAATACATATTAAATAATAAAAAAAAAAAAAAAAAAACTCTTGCAATGCTGGGAAGAAAAACCTCCTTATGGCTATTTTCCAAGCAGTGAGCAGATTTTATTGAGGTGGCATTTACATAAAACATCATAACCCCCCCGCCCCCCCAAAAAAATCTAACTATGCTTTGTCTAGGCACGAGTCTCTTTGAATTTACCCTTCTTGGGTTCACAGATCTTCTGGATGTATGGTTTAAAGATTTTCATCAAAATAGGAAAGTTTTCCAAAGGCCATTTTTCTGCACCTTTCTCCTCTCCTCTTGGAACTTCCATTTCAGATATGTTGTACATATGATGCTTCCAACAGATCTCTGAAGCTCTGTTCATTTGCTTCAGTCATTTTTCTGTTTTTCAGGTTGGATCATTTTTATTGTTTTCTCTTCAAATTTACTTTTTTTTTAAAATGCCAACTTAAATCTACTTTGAACCTCTCTAGCAATTCTTTTTCATTTCAGTTATTGTATTCTTCAACTCTAAAATATCTATTTGATTCTTTTTTAAATCAAACTTTTTACTTCGGAATGAATTTAGATTTATTTACAAAAGAGTTGCAAATATAGTACATTGAATGTGTGTCACCCAACTCCCTCTAATATTAATATCTTACATAATCATGGACTATTTGTCAAAAGAAAGAAGTTAACATTGATACAAAACTATTAACAAAAAAGTTGACTTTTAATAGATTCAGATTTTACCAGTTTTTTCACTAATGTTCTTTTTCTGTTCCAGGATCCAATACAGGACATATCACATTGCATGCAGACATCATGTCTCCTTGGTTTCCTCTGATCTATGACAGTTTCTCAGTCTTTCCTTGTTTTTCATGACCTTGAGAGTTTTGAAAAGTACTGGTTGGGTGCTCATGTAGAATGACCCTGAATTTGGCTTGTCTGTTGCTTTCTCATAACTGGACCTAGAATATAGACTTCAGGAAAAAACACAATAGAGGTGAAGTTCCTTTCTCATTACACCATACCAAGGGGTGGTAGCTTTTTTTCTCTTTAAATAATTTTCGTATTTTTATTGAGAATATCCATTTGTTGATTTATTGTTGTCATACTTTCCTTTAATTCCTTAAACATGTTTCTTTTCGTTCTTCTGACATATTTGTTACAGCTGATTTCAAGTCTTTACTAAACCCAGTATTTGGGAATATTCAGAGATGATTTCTATCTACACCTTTTTTTCCCCTATACAGGCATACCTCAAAGATAACATGGGTTCAGTTCCAGACTACCAAAATAAAGCGAATATTGCAATAAAACAAGTCACACAATTTTGTTTGGTTTCCCTGTACATATAAAAGTTATGTCTGCACTGTACTGTAGTCTATTAACTGTGAAATAGCATTATATCTAAAAAAACCAATGCACATTGTTTAGCAAAAATACTTTATTGCTAAACATGCTAACCATCATCTGAACCTTCAATGAGTTGTAATCTTTTTGCTGGTAGAGAGTCTTGCCTCACGTTGATGGCTGCAGACTGATTAGGGTGGTTGTTTTAGTTTGCTAAAGCTGGCTATGCAAAATACCAGAGATGTGTTGGCTTTTATAAAAGGGATTTATTAGGCTAAAGGGTTATAGTTCCAAGGTTGTGAAAATGTCCAAATCAAGATATCATCAAAGATGCTGTCTCACCAAGATTGGCTGCTGGCAGATCCTGGACTCCTGCTATGTGGCAAGGCAAAATGGTGGCTCTCCATCTGGGTCTTGGCCTTCTCTTTACTTTGGGCCTGCTATGCTGATTCCAGCCTCTGACCTCTCTCTTGGCCTCTCAGGATTTGTCTGTCCTCTCTCTCATATGCAGGATCAAAATGGCAGCTGTCTTTCTCTGTGTGTTTCTCCTTTCAGTTCTCAGTTTATATAAGACTCCAGTAAGAGGGTAGAGTCCTAACCTGGGTCATGCCTCACTGATGTAGTCCAGTCAAAGGTCCTAAAGTGACCTAATCATGCGATCTAATCAAAAGGTCTCTTAACTGAATCTAATGCAACCAAAGGATCTCACATCCACAGGAATGTATTATTTCTAAAAACATGATCTTTTCTGGGATTCACAAAACTTCAATCTATCAAAGTGGTGGTTGCTGAAGGCTGGGGTGGCTGTGGTAATTTCTTAAAACAACAACAAAGTTTGCCATATCGATTGACTCTTCTTTCACAAAAGATTTCTCTGTAGCATGGGTTGCTGTCTGATGGCACTGTACCAACAATGGCACTTCTTTCAAACTGAAATCAATCTTCTCAAATCCTGCCACTGATTTATTAACGAAGTTTATGTAATATTCTAAATCCTTTATTGTCACTTCAACAATGTTCACAGTATGTTCACCAGGAATAGATTCCATCTCAAGAAACTACTTTCTTTACTTATGCATAAGAAGCTACTCCTCCATCATTAAAGTTTCATCATGAGATTGCAGCAAATCAGTCAAACCTTCAGGTTCCAATTGAATTGTAGTTTTCTTACTATTTCCACCATATCTGCAATTACTTCCTCCATTGAAGTTGTGAACCCCTCAAAGTCATGCATCAGGGTTGGAATCAACTTCTTCCAAACTCCTGTGAATGTTGATATTTTGACCTCCTCCCATGAATCATGAATGTTCTTTATGGCATTTGGATGGTGAATCCTTTCCAGAAGGTTTTCAATTTACTTTGCCCAGATCCATCAGAGGAATCAAAATCTATGGCAGCTATGGCCTTGCAAAATGTATTTCTTAAATAATAAGACTTGAAAGTTGACATGATTTTTTGATCCATGGGCTGCAGAATGTATGTTGGGATAGCAGGCATGAAAACATCTCAAACATCTCTATCAGAGTTCTTGAGTGACCAGTTCATTGTTCATTGTCAATGAGCAGTAATATTCTGAAAAGAATCTTTTCTTTCTGAGCAGGAGGTCTCAACAGCTGGCTTAAATTATTCTGTAAACCATGTTGTGAACAGATGTGTTGCTTCATTGACAGAGCACATGCAGAGTAAATTTAGCATTATTCTTAAGAGGCCTAGGATTTTTGGAATGGAAAATGTGCACTGGCTTCAACTTAAAGTCACCAGCTGCATTGCGCCTAACAAGAGAGTCAGCCCATCCTTTGGAGCTTTGAAGCCAGGTACTGGCTTCTCTTCTCTAGCTTGGAAAGTCCTAGATGGTATCTTCTTCCCACATAAGGCTGTTTCGTCTACATTGAAAATCTGTTGTTTAGTGAAGCCACTTTCATCAATTATCTTAGCTAGATCTTCTAGATAATTCACTGCAGCTCCTACATAAGTACTTGCTTTCTTCTGCAGCATCCTAACTTCTCTCAGCCTTCATAGAACTGAAGAGAGTACGGGCCTCAAGATTTGGTTTAGGGAATGTTGTGGCTGGTTTGATCTTCTATCCAAACCACTAAAGCTTTCTCTGAATCAGTAACAAGGCTGTTTTGCTTTTATTTTCCTTCATTTTTTTTCCTTTATAGAGAAGTTGTGGGTTTACAGAATAATCATGCATAAAATACAGGATTCCCATTATACCACACCACACAAATAACTTGCATTTGTGTGGAACATTTGTTACAATTCATAATGTTGTACTTTCTTATCATTCGAGTCTGCACCAGAATTGCACTTTTAATTTCCTTCAAGAACTTTTTCTTTGCATTCACAACTTAGCTAACTGTTTGGCACAAGAGGCCCAGCTTTTGGATTGTCTTGGCTTTCAACATGCCTTCCTCGCTAAGCTTAATCATTTCTAGCCTTTAATTTAAAGTGAGACACCTACATCTCTTCTTTTCACTTGGACACTTGGAGAGCCATTGTAGGGTTATTAGCTGGCCTGATTTCAATATTGTTGTGTCTCGGGGAACAGGGATATCCAAGGAGAGGGAGAGAGATGTGGAACAGGAGGTTGATGGAGCAGTCAGAACACACACAACATTTATTGATTAATTCACCATCTTATATGGACATGGTTCATGGAGTCCAAAATCAATTAAAATTGTAACATCAAAAATCATGATCAGATCATGATAATAATGAAAAATAATATGAAATAATAATGAAAAATAATAATGAAAAAGTTTGAAATATTGGAAGAATTAACAAAATGTGACACAGAGACATGAAGTGAGCACAAACTATTGGGAAAAAATGGTGCTGATAGACTTGCTTAGTGCAGGCTTGCCACAAACCTTCAATTTGTATGAAACATGGTATCCGCAAAGCACAATAAAGCGAAAAGCAATAAAACAAACTATGCCGGGGGGTGTGTGGGGGGCACACTTTCCTGTTTCTTTGCATGTCTTTTGTTGTTGTTGAACTAGAGATGATTTTGGATAATATATTGTACCAACTCTGGATTTTTTTTTTCCCTGAAGGGTGTTGTTACTGCTGTTTTGCTTGTTTCTTTCTTTCTTTAGAAACATGACCACTTTTTACTCACACAGCACAGGGTCTCACCCCTCCAACACAAAGTAAGGTGTGTGGAGCTACTATCCATAGACCCTGACCTGAGAATTTGGAGACCAGCCCCGATGGGATTTCTTCCCCTGCTCTTTTGGACCCTTTTGTGCTGTGAAAGTAATAAAATGGTCATTTGCTCAAAGTTTCTGTTGTGCATGAGCTTGTGTTTCCATGAGGCACTGTGTAGCAACTTGCTCCATACTTAAAAAGACTAAACACTACAAATCCACTTTTTAAAAAGTACTTACATTTCAAAGAGCTACAAAATTATATGTACCCACTGATCACAAATAGGTATACAGACATGGAAAATACATAAAAATTATGTTATAATAATGAAATTACAAATAACTTTTCATTTTCAAAACTTTCAATAGTCCCACCTACTGGATGTATGGGATCAAAGTCCCCCCTCAATTAACGGTGGAGTGGGCATCATCATCCCAGGGTCCTCAGGATTGGGAAATGAACTACACACTAAAATAAACTTACTAGTATTCTACTATAGACTACTTGTGATTCTAGCAATGGAAGAAATACCATTGTTGTGGAGGCAATGACCCATGGATGTTCTGGGTTGGGGAGAGGGGAAAACAGGTGTAACAGGGGGGGCATTTTCAGGACTTGGGAATCATCCTGAATGACATTACAACAACAGATACAGGCCATTATCTATCCGGCCATTACCCACATGCTTAGTGGCAATGCTCCAAAATGTGTTTATCAATTGCAATGAATGTATCACACTGATTAAAGATGTTGCTAATGTGGGAAAATGTGGGAGGTGTGGGGAGCAAGGCATATGGGAATCCCCTATATACTCTCTGTAACATTTATGTAATCGAAGTATCTTTTAAAATATTTTTTAAAGTGGGGGAAAAAAGCTATTATAATCAAAACAGCACAGTACTGGTAAAAAACAGGCACATAGACCAATGGAATTGAATTGCAAGGTTAGAAATTAACCCTCCTATCTATGAAAAAACAAAACAAAAAAAACCTTTCAATAATATTGTTTAAACTACCCTGATAATTTTAAAGAGTGAAAAACAGTTTCAAAACAGATTTAAGGATGAGTGAAGTGATGAACGCACAACTATGCGATTATAACAAATACCACCTATTGTACATTTTGAATGAATTGTATGCTTTATTAATATCTATCAATAAAATTGGTTTAAAAAAAAAAAAAAAACAGATCTAAGGAATTTTATCTATCCACTTTTATAATGGTATTAAATGTGGATCCTTCTGGCCAATGTTCCAAACTCAGGGTATGTATTCTACAATCCAGCTATTTGTGTTCTTTCTTTAATACATAAAGAATTATCCACTCATACTTCTCAAAGGCACTAGTTAGCAGACTTAACCAAGGAAGACTGGCTCCATACAACTATATAAACCTTTTCTACTTTTTCTAAAAAGCTTTTTGCTTTATCTTCTGTATGTGTTAGAAAACACAAAGTCTTAATGCAAAAGAATATACTGAAACCTGACCCAACAAAAAACTTTATGCCTTTTCTTATCTAGCAGCTTCCCTTAACCTAAAATTCTAAGGATAAAAATAGCCCCACTGTGAAAAGCATACCTTCTCATAAAAGAGCAATTTAAAGTTCCCTCCTCTCATAAAAACAATAAACAAAACCAGTCCAGCTCAAAGAAATCAAAATAGTGGCTAAAAACTCTGCTGTCCTCTTATATTTGAAACTATATAACCTCTAAAAATGCAGCCAACTTATATACTATCTTGATATTTCCAAGCCTCCTAACAATTAAATTTAGAATGTGAAGAGAGGGAGATGTGTGGAACCCCGTAACGCCACTGCAAATTTGTCTGTAGAAAATAAAGAGGTGGTCCCGATTCTCTAAAACAAGATGTGCCATAAAAATATCATTATTTTAGGTACACTGATGAGAGAATCACTAGCCATTTATGGCCATAAAGGATTTGAAATGCTTCTAGTCAGTACTGATGTGCTGTGAGTGTAAAATACACACTGGATTTATCAATGTAAAATGTATCACTGATATTTTTTAATATCAATTACATGTTAATATTTTGGATATATTGTGTTAAATACATTAAAATTTCACCTATTAATTTCACCTGTTTCATTTTATTTTTTAAAATGTGGCTACAGGGGGAAGCAGATGTGGCTCAAGTGACTGGGCTCCCATCTACCATTTAGGAAGTCCAGGGTTCAATTTCCAGGGCCTCCTGGTGAAGGCAAGCTGGCCCACGGGGCAAGCTGGCCCACGTGGAGTGCTGGCCTGAGCAGAGAGCTGGCGTGGCAAGATGACGCAACAAAGAGAGACATAGAGGAGAGACAACTAGAGACGCAGCAGATCAGGGAGCTGAGGTGGTGCAAGAGATTGAGCACCTCTATCCCACTCTGGAAGGTCCCGGGATCAGTTCCTGGTGTTACCTGAAGAGAAGACAAGTGGACACAGACGAGCACACGGCAAATGGGCACAGAGAGAGGACAGTGAACACAAAAACAACGGGGTGCGGGGGGAATGATTAAATAAATAAATCCTGAAAAAAAATGTGGCTACAGGAAAATTTACAATTACATTTGCCACTTGCACCAGTTCCTAACGAGGAAAAATTTTATAACCATTTTCTTTCGGTTTAGTATTCTTTAGTTCCACACTTTCATGCTGAAAACAAGGGTATGTTGACCTAGGGTTATGTCCCACAGGGTACAGAAGATAAAGGCTGTCCTCAGTCAACAGGTTACTCAATGACAGGGAGACAACCTATTATGACAACCAAGAACCCAGGAGATATCCGGAGATCTTTTATAAAGTCCTCGAGGGTTAGAAACCTGTCCCTCATTCTAAATGCATCATCCATCAGCTTTATATGAAGGAACTAGAATACTAATATCCTTTCAAGAGGCTCTCCAGAAACCCTTTTAGTCATCATTCTAAGAAGTAATAGTGATCATCTTAAGATGGCATAATATAGTTTAAAACAGAAATAACTGGATGCCTCAAGAGGCTATGCAGTGGCACTGTGGGAAGGGGGAAATTTGAGGGAGGGTGGGTAGAGCAGAAAGCTGGACTCTCAGTAGGACTGAGTCACAGATAGGACTGAAGCACTTTTTACATTTCTGATTATCACTTTGTGCTGAGCACTGGGCTGAAGAGAGCTAAACAGTGTCCACTCCTAAGGAGCTTACACGCATAGTCTAATAAAACATACTGAAGTCAGGAGAGATCAGAATACAAGGTCAGCTGTTCTAAGAATACTGGGTTATATGTACTCTAAGGATTGAAATCAGAGTCGGTTAATAAAGGCAAATAAATCAGTAGACAGAAAGCTAAGACTAGGTGGATTCAGGAAGCAAGGGCGGCGTAGTAGTTGGGCAGTTTGATGTAATTATGAATTCCAAAAAATAGATATTGGAATATGCTTGTAAACTGGTCTGCTAATCTGGGCATGATTAAGTTATGATTAGGGCATTAACTGGGCCACATCAGTAGGGTGTTGAGCCCCACCCCTTGGTGGGTGGGGGAATCAAATATAAAAGGCAAGGCAAAGGACAGAGGAAGCAGTTCTGATGTTGGAGTTTTGATGCTGGAGCTGGGGAGGCAAGCAGACGTAGGAGCTTGGTCGTGAGGAAGGAGAGAAGGCCCCGGGATAGAGATGAGCCGTTTGCCTGAGAGTTTACAGCTGGCCTTGTGGAGAGAAGCAAAGCCTAGAGAGCCTCATAGTCTATAGTTGACCTTGTGGAGAAACAAGGCGATGAGCCCGGAGAGAAACACAGCCCCAGGAGGAGAGGAACCCAAAAAACCTGAACCCTGGCAAACGTCGGCAGCTGTCTTGCTCCATACACGTGGCAATGGACTTTGGTGAGGGAAGAAACTTATGCTATATGGCCTGGTAACTGTGGACTTCTATCCCAAATAAATACCCTTTATAAAGACCAACCCATTTCTGGCATTTTGCATCAGCACCCCTTTGGCTGACTAAAACAGGAGGTTACAGATAAATGGGAATTTGGGTATCCTAGGTGTTCTTAACTGGACTCCAAGAAACCTTGGAAATGTTATATACATTTCTGCAAATGCTTTCTTTGAGGGGGTGGGGAGTGAGAGTACATAGCATTCAACAGAGAGGCAGTGGTCTCCAAACATTTGATATTTATTTACAAATTATACACACATATTGTTATGTATTCTATGCAACACATATAAAATTAGGATCTATTAAAAAATAAGGTCATAAATAAATTAAAAAGCTCTAAAATTTTATTTTTATCTCTCTTGCATAGCACACTTGAATTCTGCTCTAAAATACCCCAACATTAAAAAAAAAAAAAAAAAGAAATTAAAAAGCACCAGAGATGGGGAAAAGATAGAAAACGTCTACAAAGTTACTAAAACTACATCTTAAATGGATAAGCTAACACCAACAAAAAAAAAACTTCCAAAAAGTTTTTTTTCCTGAAAATAAATCTAAAGTATTTTCATTGTGAGGCAAGGAAAGAAATGAAACTAAACAGTACTGATTCTATACATACCAGGTTATCTATAGACTACTTTTATTGCCAAATTGTCTTCTTCCATGTTAACCTTATAAGCTACTAAAAAGGCTTTAAAATATTTGTAAAATATAAATTCTCATTTTAAAAATTTAAAGATTTTAGAAAAGCTGTCTGTCTAAAATGGTTCCTATTTTCCATTTTTCTTACTACAAAATTTGAGGTATTATCACAAAATTTAAAGTATTTGTTTGGGGCAGGGGAGACTGTGTGCCAACCGATTTAACATTGAGAGTATTTCTGTCGTACATTCTGAAGTTCTCAGGTTTTTCGTTCTCGATATACTTGCCAAGCACAAAATAAATTTGTTCTCTCCAATTCCACATTCTCAGTTCTAGAAAAATAGTTATCCCTTCTTCATTTTACTGTATATTAATAATATAAAGAGACAGCTGGTCAATAATACAACATATTGAAATGAAAAAGGTCTTTATCAAATTAGGATATTGAAAAGTCCACATGTTGAAGAATTTTAAATACTGAAAACTTATTAATAATCATCTACTCCCATGATTACATGCTAGTACTGAAAACTTACTAGTAGTATAGATCAAATATATCATTAAATATCAGGCAGAAAATTGGAATTTTCCACAAATAGGATAAAATGTTCACTGCCAATATAAAATAATTCAAAAACTGATTTTAAAAATACTAATTTGCCAACAGAAAAATAGACAACAGCTACAGACAATTCATAGACGATAGTATACAATTAATAATAAACATATTTTAAAAGCTTATCAATAAAAATCCAAGAAATAGAAACGAAAACTACCAGCAAGGCATGAAAAGGTACTCACATGCTGCTCATGGAAAAATAAATTGCTATTCCTTTCTAGGTAATTGACAACATGCTTTGATGTACTAACTCTACTAGAAAATGACTTCAAAAAGTTTTAGAGAAATATTTATGTATGAAAATGGTCATCATCATGGTATTTTATTTATGCACAGAAAAAAAATATTGGATGAAAATGTTCTAGAATGTTAACAGTGTTTATCTCTGGGTGTTAGAATTATGGATGATGTTTACTTTCTTATTTTTTTGCATATTCCACGTATTTTATAACAAGAAGTATTTTTAGTCAGAAAAAAATACAAGCTACTTTTTAAAGTTCCTTTTAACAAATATCACCAGTTCTCTATATAGAAACAATTAAATAATTGTTAGCTATTTCTATTCCACATGGACAAGGCTCCCATTCTAATTCTGGATTTCTACCTCCCACTCACCAAAAACATCAGCCCCCACACCAGCATGGCAGAGGGAAGATCTAGTCAGAGAGATCTAAATTCAAATCCTAGAAACACCACTTACAGCTGTGTTACTTGGAGCAACTCATGTTTCTAAACAGTGCATTCTTAAGTAACACTTCCATAAATTTAGAGAGGAAGATAGTGTCAATACCACAGAGGGCAGTTCAGAAAGGATATAAATAAGGATGAAGGTGGAATTTTTTTTTTTTGGGGGGGGGAGCTATAAAATGAAATAATTTGGGATTCATCCCAAAGAGTTATGGTGACATATGATGTGACATGATTAACATGAGACTAAAAGATGAAAGTTTTTCTTCATTGTTCTATACTGAACACTTACTACATACTGTACACTAGGGACACAGCAGTGAATAAGGCAAACAATATCCACATCATCTATGGTGGCTGACAGACAAGTTAGCGGTGTGTGGCATAAATAAAACCAAACAAGGTTAACAGGTAGAACGGGGGAGGGGTGCTATGTTAAATAGGGTGGTCAAGGAAGGTTCCTCTGCAAAGATAAGGCTGAGACTAGAACAGCAAGGTGCCAGAGGAAGATCTTGTGTCTGAGAAAAGAGCAAGTGCAAAGTCAAAAATGGGAACAAGCATTGTATGTTCACAGACAGCAGGACTGCTTTGACAGGACATGAGATTAAAGTAGTAGCAGGGATCAGATTATACAGGGCCATATCTTGATAAAGTTTGGATTTTAACTGTTATGAGGACACTGCCATTTTTAGCAGTGACATGCTCTGACTGCATTTAAAAAATAACTTCGACCATCTGTGGAGACAGAATTCTAGTGACAGGAGGCTACTGCGGCAGGCCAAACAGGAGATGGTCATGGCTTAGACTAGACTTGATAGTACTAGAGGAGGCAGAATAAAATAGAATTCCCATGGAAGTTGATTTCAGCTCTTTCAAATCAGTGCAAAAATGTCTGTAAAACCTTCTCTGATACTCCCAGCTCCACTGTACCACCACTGAACTTCATGCACTATCCTAATGAGAATATGTATCAAAGTGTATTGCAAGTATGTATTTACATGGCTATTCTTCCAACTGGATCAAGCTCCAAAAATGAAGGCAGGAATAATGTCTTATCTTTGCAACACCTAGCAGAGTGTGGCTGGCACATAAAGTTTTCAGTAAACGATAAATTTAAAACAAGCAAAGCTTGTGTGGTTTAAACCACCACAACGAATTGATTGCCATACTCTTCTCATTCCAAAACTGTTTGAGCAAAGGCTGACAAGTCAAACTCGGGATGTTCAACGTAAAGGATTTCTGCTTTGCCTTTGTGTGCCGTTTTGATCCCTCTAGTTTTGGTTTACTAATCCATATGTTGAGGGGACAGATTTGTATGGTTTCTAACGATAATGTTCTAAGGTTCTGAGTCATAAATTTTCCTGAGGACTTTTTACATTTTATAAATATGGGATATGCAAAAAGAGACTCTCAGATATTGAGTAAATGAAATTTCAGCAGAAAACTATTCATCTTCTCAGCTCTGAAATAGGAAAAACATTCTTTTTTGTAGACTATCCAAGAGGACAATCACGTCAATTATCTTCGTTTTTCCATTAACAATGTGGTATGCCCTCCATACAGTAAAATTCCATTTAATCAACTACTTTGAACATCTATTATATGCCAGGCACATAGGAATATAGCAGAGAATAAACCACTTCTGACCCACCTACATGTACTTTTTAAATTAGCTAACTAGACCTCAATCTCTTTATAATTTTAAAACTCTACTTAAAGGATAGTCTACCTATTAGACACAAATTGTTTCTTTAAACAGCTTTATTGATTTCTGATTACAAAAATGATACCTTTTCATTGCTTAAAAAAAAATCAGCATGAGGACCAAACTGGATTAGGGTGGACCCTAATCTAATATGACCGGTGTCCTTATAAGGAACACAGAGAAGGACACCATGTGGTGACTGAGGCAGAAATGGAAGTGCTGCAAGCCCAGGATGGCCAGCCATCCCCAAAATTCGGGAGGGTTATGGAACAGATGCTTCCCGCCAGGCAGCAGAGGACGTAGCCCTTCTAACACCTTGACTTCAGACTTCTAGCCTCCAGAACTGAGAGAGAATCTATTTCTTTGTTTGAAGCCATCCAGTTTGTGGTACTTTGTTATGGCAGCCCTAGGAAACTGAGACACATACTTTCCTATGACAAACATGTATTTATTGCATCACTTTATTGGATACAGAGTTTTCTCCTGAATTAAAATACCATAATTTAACTAATACTCACTGATCAAAAGGGAAATAATCTGAATGCCCATCACATACATTTTGCAAATTGTTACAATTTAAAAAATCTATGTGCATATATGTTTAAAAAAAAAAAGATTTATTTATTTACGCTATCCATTTTAACAACCCCCACCCCCCATCCCCCCGTTTTGCAATTTTGTGTCCATATGCTGGGCAATTCTCTGTGTCTGTTTCCTGCCCTCTCTTCTCATCCTCCTCCTCCTGTCTTCACTGAGATTCAACCCCGGGGACCTTCGATGTGGGAGAGAGGTGTTCTGCCACCTGTGCCCCTCAGTTCCTGTTTTTTTTTCGGCGCATCTTGTCCTAGTTCTCCCGTGTCTGTCTCCTGTTACGTCACCATCTTGCTGCGTGGCTCGGCGGGGCCTGGTATGCCCGTGTGCAGGGCCTGGGGGCCCATGCACCTTTTATATATTTTTTTTTTCTTTTTTCTTTTATCGAGAGGTTCCGGGGATGGAACCCAGGTCCCTCCATATGGCAGACAGACACCCAACCATTTGAGCCACATCCGCCCTTATGTGCATATATCTTAACAAGTGTTTACAGTTGCCCCTTTGCATGAAAGAAAGGATATTATTCACATTTAAAATTTTTTTTCATAAAGGGCAGCCCTACTGTCCTCCCAAAAGCTTAAATCAGATGACACTCCAGTCTCCACACAGAAGAATATTCATTTTCTCACACCTCTGCCAACTTTGGGTCTTGTTAGTGTTTGCCAATACAAAAGTACTCCTTCCCCCCGCCCCCAAAAAAACCCTTCCTTTGTATTTCCTTTATTACTAGTGAAGTTGAACATGTTTTCCTATATTTGTAGTTCTTCTTGGAACTGCTTGAGTCTTTTGCTTGTTTTCCATTGAGTAGTCTTTTTTTTTTAAATATAGATTTGATTTATATTTCCCTTGTTAAAAATAATCTTTTCATATTGTTATATAGAATAGTTATTACTTTTCTTAAAATACATGTTCACTATGAAAAATTCACACAAATAGTAAAACGAAAGTAAAAAAATTTACCCAAAATTCTACCACCATCATCCCATACATGGTAAACAGAGTGGCTCTTTCTATATTAGGAATATTAACTTGTTTATCCCCCAAGGTTAAAAAGGCTTCATTCTTAATTTTTAAAGTGCAAATGAGAAAGGTCTTTCTTTATAAAAGGCCATTCCTATAAAGTTGCATATAATCACATTTTGACAAATCTTATCTTCCCCACTGGCCCATTACACCTTCAATACTGGTTTTGCCTTCTCTATGATTATACTTTAATTAGAAGTAACTCATCTTTTAAGAAATAAATGTGTTTGCCCTCTAACCTCTTCAAATTATTACTGGTCTATAAACAAATGCTTAAATGTATTAAAGAAGACCTGCCACTCAAAGGAACAAAGCTAGTTCATGAAAGAAAGCTATGTAAAGAAATCCTACAGATCAATCCCTTTGTAAAGAAGCAGGGAGTATCATGAGAAAAACAAGAGATTAAAGATTGGAAGAACTAAGTTTAAAATCTAATTTCACTTTCTAAATGTGTGATCTTGGAAAACCACTCTTTCTGAGTCTCAGTTGCCAAATGTTTAAAATGTTGGGGATGAATTAATTATAAGGTCTCTTTCAAGGATTAATACTCTGATTCCATGCCAAAAAATGTCTACAATGATGAAGTATGGAGACCCAGGACCAGGAACAATTAAAAAAAGAGGCAAAAAAAAAATTTGATAGACATATAAGATCTTATTTCTGTGCGCCCATAAAGAATGGTAACACAAAACAACAAGATAATTACAAGGCAGAATATAGTAAACCAGTGGTCTATAAACTGAGTTAGACATATTCCTTAGGTATATGAGCATGGAGAGTTAAGGCCATTGATTTCTAAGTCCTCAAGTTCCATACGTACAGTTTTCTAGAACTGTTCTGCAGATAAGACATGTCCGTTTTCTTTCAGTCCCTCTCCCCCTTCACCATCACCCTTGTGCTGCTCCCTACAAGAAAACCCTAGCCCCACCCTTTCAGAAACTTACAGTGGAGCACTGTCTTGGAGTCTAACACCTGGGAAGTCAAAAGTACAGTTCAAAGTATTACTGCTAAGAAAGTTAATTACTCCAAAGACTGGGTATCAAATCCTTTTGCAATCATGGGGTTGCCAATTCTTGCTTCCCAGAAAATGTAAGGAGAATCAAATCTAGTTGTTACCTGACAAAGCATTAAGAATAATTTTGATTATGGATCACTTTGTTGCTTTATGCATAGAACTCAGAAGAATGAGTGACACTGATAAAATAAAGCACTTTTTATTTCCATTTACTAAATTCATGAATGAATTTGCTTTTGTTGCAGAAAAATACGGTAAGGTAATTGATAAAATGCTTTCAAGTATAAACAAATACATTAGAATATTAACATGTAGAGAAAGTAAAACTGAAATAAGCATTCAAGGAGAAAAAGACTTTTAGTTTTCTGGTAGAGTTTATTCATATATTTTTAAAAATGGATGATAGGGGACATCAAATCATTAAGATTCTCCAGGGTACATTTTTTAAAAGTGTGATTTAAATGATACACCAGAAGTTACACCATTTACAAATACTGAAACTTGAATGAAAAATTTTAGATATATGAGAAGGTACATTGTTTTTGTTTGTTTTTCAAATTTTTGAGGCGATATAGTTGTAAAAATGTATGAAAAGCCCTGTAGTAACAGTCAGGATATACCATCAGTCCTAACCTTCCTTGTGAGATACAGACATCCCACCTGGATGATCTGAAGGCACTTGAACGTACCATATTCAAAATCAACTTATTTTCTATATTGCTCCCACCTCCAACACACACACAAAGAAAAGATAAAAACCTGTCTCTTCTTCATATTTTTATTTTTGTTACTAGCTTCATAAGCTACCTATCCTCCTAAACTAAAAAAAGTGGACTATTTTTTATCTCCCAAATTGAATCAGTACCTAAGACCTAACTCCTAAATTTCTAGCTCTATTCCTTCAAGATCTCTTCACCAGCTGCCATCAAATAGCTCTTCTACAAAACAATAACTAGATTTTACTTCCCAACATCTCCCATGGAAAGTGAAAACTACTTTCTAATTATCAGAGTTATACAAATATAGCTGTCATGCATATAAATGGGTTAGCCAAAGAATTACAGAATCACAAATTTGGAAGGAACTAGAAGAGTCAATCCTTTTGAAAATACCCTTATCCAATTATCTTTTTTTTTTTTTTTTTAATTTTTACTGGGAGGTCCGAGGGATCGAACCGAGGTCCCTCCATATGGGAGATGGACGCTGAACCATTTGACCCTCATCCGCCCCCTTTTCTTTCTTTCTTTATTTTTTTAAAACCACTGTCTCTACCCCACTCGACTGGGAATTTATTATCTCATCAGGCAGCACCCTTTCTCAGATAGACAGCTCTGTTAGACATCTGGACCCAAACACAACTCAGCTGACTTTTTCTTCCTAAACTATTTTTGTTAAAAAGGAGGTTGATGTTAATAGAATATTGGTAAAATTACAGAAAATCCCAAATAAAAAAATTTTAATTACTGGGCATTCCACCATCCAGATAGCTACTACTAGCATTTTAGAGTACAGCTACCTTTTTTTTCTTCTTTTCAGGCATGCATGGTGTGTAAATATGTATATATTTTGTGATTTACTTTTAAACAAAATCAGAATAATCTGTAGATACTCTGGGCTTTTTTTCACCTTATTTTGTAAGCATTACCCCATGAATATTCTTCAAATTCTTCAAGATAGTTTAGTGGTTACATAATAGAGAAAGAAGAAATATTATAAATTATATTATATATCTTTCAAATTCCTCAAAGCATTTTAGTGGTTACAGAATACAGAAATAAAAACACTGTGTTCCATAATAAGAAATACTATAATTTATTTAACCATGTGTAAATTATTTGTTTCCAATTTTTCACAATAATAAAGAACGGATGATACCCTTGAATATTAATCTTTATTCACTTTCTAATTATTTCCTCAGGATATTCTCCCAAAAGTAAATAATTGTGCAAAAAAGTATTAATTTCTTGATCCAATTGCCAAATTACTTTTCAGAAAACTTACAACAATTTATAATCCTATAGTCTTGCATAAGAGAGAATTTCTAGCCATTAAAAAAAAATTGCCAATTTAGCAGGCAAAAACCAGTATCACAGTCTTTAGAAGCATTTCTTGTTTACTAGTGTGGTTAAACATGTGATCTCCCTTACTATTTCTGTATTGTTTCTGCCTACTGGTCCTTATTCTACCCTCTGAGGTAACATCCTTTTCCTAAGCAGTAAATGACCCAGAATTTAATCCATTTACACTACCTAGTTGCGTTACCTTGGACAATGACAACTTTACCATTCCTCCTCCTCCTACAAATAGGAGACAAACCACTTACCTCGAAAACAAAAAACAAGAAACACTTATCTCATAGTGCCTAACACAAAGGAAGGAAGGAGGTACAGCATTCAAGGACACACAGCTAATCAAAATCTCTATTAATCCTCTTCTCCTTCCTCTCATTCACATGGTAGTCCTTCAAATATTGGAAGACAGCAGCGATCTATCATCTCTCGCAAACCTCTCTCTTGTCCCCATCCCCACTCATCCTGGTCTAAATCCTGAACCAGTCTAAACATCTAATTTCTTCAGTCATTTATCAAACAATGTGGTTTCCAAATTCCCTTACCATCCTGGTCACTAAATTCAGAGAGTGGTTTAGCTAAGTTATGTTCTCCAAGAATATGGCTTCTAGAACAAAATACTCTAGTTGTTATTTGAAAAAAAAAAGACTAAAGTGAAGCCTGTCACTTCAAATTATCAAATATTTCCCCTTACCCACATTTTACCTAATAGCCAACAAAATCTATAGCCCATAAAACCTAAATCTCTTAACTACAGTCCACTCACCTTCACTGATGAGGCAAGCCAGAATAAAAGTGAGGGTGCTGGGATGGGACAGGCTTAGGCTTTGTACCTTGGCCCTACTAGGTTGGTGTGATGCCTCAGGCAAGTGATTTAATGTCTCTAAGCTCAGTGTACTCCTTGGCAAAAAAGGCAGTAATACCATTTATTTCAGAGTTTTTGTAAAGATTAAAAACATCAATTATAGTATCTGGCACGTAGGAGATAGTAAAAAATGTAAATAATTATAACGATTTACTTTCTTCCCCAAATTCTGCCCTGCCCTGCCTTTGTCCTCTCCTATTCCTCTCCAGTCCTCATCTTCAAAAAAAAAAAAAAGAGCCTTACCTACCAGCAGGTGGCAGCATGGAGCAGCAATCAAAAATTCCTTCACAAAATTATAAGTAGGAGATGCTTCTGATGTCAACCATAAAATCAAGACACAGGTATCTCAGGAAGGGAAACTGCCAGCCACCAAAATAAAGCACTTTGAAACTTTTAGAAGGTTCATCTGCAAACTTAGTTTTTTCCCCCTTTCCTCTTAAACTGATCAGATGAACACTTACACCTGAATGCAAATATGCAAAAACTATCACTTACCTGTGAAGAACCTTCTGAAAGACGTATTTGGCAACAACATAAAAATCAACAAAGCCAATACTACTTCTAGGTAAGACAAGGCCATTTAAACATGGAAGAGAATAAAATCCTAAATTTTCCTTTAATTCAAATTAATCATAAAATCTGAGCAATTCATAACCAGAATAAAAAAGTTTTTAATTGTTTTCAAATTAGAAGATTCAAATTGAAATGAAAAAAATTACATGGGTTGTAGAGGATGTGGAGAAACAGAAACACTCATTCATTGCTGGTGAGAATGTAAAATGGTGCATCTACTGTATAAGACAGTTTGGTGGCTCCTCTGAAAGTTAGGTATAGAATTACCTACCATAAGATCCAGCAACCCACTTCTAGGTATATACCCAAAAGAAGTGAAAGCAGGGATTTGAAGAGATGTGTGCACATCAATGTTCATGATGGCATTAGTCACGATTGCCAAAAGATGGAAGAAACCCAAAAGATGGATAAATAAAATGTGGTATATGCATGCAATGGAATATTCAGACATAGAAAAGAAAAAAAATTCTGATTCAGGTGACAACATGGATGAACCCTGAAGACATGATGTTGAATCAAATATGCCAGATACAAAAGGACACATAGTGTATGATCACACTGATATGAAATAATTAACACAAACAAACTCATAAAGTCAGAATTTAGAATATAAGTTGCCAGAGGCCGAGGTTGGGGTAGAAAATGGGGAATTAATGCTTAAATTGTACAGTTTCTAGTTGGGTTAATTGTAAAGTTTTGGTAACGATGGTGGTGATGGTAGCAAAACATTGTGAATTTAATTAACAACACTGAATTAGATATGTGAATGTAGTTAAAAAGAGAAATTTTAGGTTGTGTATATGTTACTAGAATAAAAATTTTTTAAAAACACAGGATTGTGCAATACAAAGAGTGAACCCTATTGTATATGATCAACTATATAGTAAATAGTACAATTATAAAACTGTTCATTCATGAATTGTAACAAATTAATCACACTAATGCAAGGTGTTAATAACTGGGTGGCATATGGGAATTTAAGCATGATTTTTCTATAAACCCACAATTTCTCTAACTAAAAAAAAAATTAACTGTTGAGGTTTTCTGGAAGGGACCACAGGGAATTAAAAAATACCTAGATCTGAAAAAAAATCTTTAGCCTGGAGACTTCTAACAAAATTAGAAATATATTTTATATAAACTTTCATATAACCATTTAAAAAATGTGATACCCACAGTCCTTAGTACAAAAAAAAATTGAACTCCTTACGAAGATCTGCCTACAATGAGGCTTCTTTCCCATCTAAATTTATTAGTTTTTTTTAGATCAAAAAGTGATTATTAATGATTCTAGAGAAAATTTTGAATTAAGCTAAGCTTTGTCCACTTTCCCTTTTTTCAGCTCTTCTCTTCCCAAACTTGTCCATATACCCAACCCCAGCGGAGAACCCCATTGTCTAAAGCTGCTCTGGTCCTTTTTGGGGGGGAGGAGGGAGGAGTATTACTTAAAACTTAGAAGTGTCTCATCAAATTGCCTCTAAAAGAACAGATAGCTCTGCTCCTTTTTATCCTAACTGAGCTCCCTGATATTCTTTACTCCTGTCAAGGGCTTCATATTTTACCTTTCACAGGACATTTGTGTTTTAAAAAGAACTCCTGAATAGACAGTATATATAACCAAGAGTACTCTAGGCACAACACTAAAATTTGGGGGTAGGTACATACTAAAACCTCTCAAATCATAGAGACTAATCTGAACGTGTTTCTGAAAACAGCCTATAAACTAGCAATTTGAAACTCTACAATTTAATCAGAACTACATTCCAAATATACTATAAATTTACATTAATATTGTGTTTGAGCATATAGTTGAAATAGGAATATATATTAGTTTAGAAATGAAAGCCAAAACATGGTAGTATTAAATTTAAATCAAAGTATGAAGCATTTCTGAAAACAGAAATGAAATCAAGGTCCCACTAAAACATGCATTTTGGGAATAGGCAGGGAGGAGGGTCTCTCAAAAAGAAACACTTCCTTTGAGGTCTCCCACTGACTGCCTACAGTGTCACCTCTATCAGTTTCTGGATAGATTTGTGAAAAGGTAACTATTATGGTAATAGTAATTTGAAATAATGCAAATTTACAAACTGATATTCGATATATAAGAACTCTTATAAATGAGCACAGGATATTCAAACAACACTTCACAAAAGGGGAAATGCAAATAGTACCAAAAACACCTCAGAAAGTGTACACCCTTGCTTATTGCAAGTTAAAACAAACTCAAGGTACCACACTGTCTCTATTAAAGTAGCAAAAAGTTTCTATAAAATGATATCAATATAATGTGTGATTGGAGATGAAAGGGATATATCATTTATCTTAGTATTATAAAATGATAGAGCCTTTTTAGAGAGAGAAAAAAAAATGCTCTTACCTTTTGATCCAACCTAGTGATTCTATTCTAAGGACTTTATCAAACACACACAAAGCTATTAAATGAAGCTTTACGTACAACACCAAAAACCTGGAAGTAACACCAATGTTCAACATTTGGAGAATGTGCTACTGGTAAATCGATATGATCACTAACAATGATCATTAATTAAGATGATCTGTATCTGCTCTATCCAATATGGCAGCCCCAAGCCATACTTAGCTATTTAAAAAAGCCAGAGGTAAGCATATTAAAAATTCTGTTCCTCAATCACACCAGTCCCATTGCACACTAGCCTCAACTACCACATAAGGCTTTCTCTGATTTATCCAAGAAATTTAAATATTCCAACTTTATACTCTCATTGCAATATAGCAATTACACCACATATTAACATACCATTTTTCTCACAAGCCTGTAAGCTTCTTGAAGGAGAAATCAACCTTTGTCCAAGGGGCTCTGGATGGTTCTGGCACAAAAAGGACTTCAATAATTTGTCATATACTAAGTGAAACACTGTGTTAATGACAAGCGTATGTACACTTTGGCTACAGGTGAAAAATGTTTATGTATAAGGAAAGTAATGTATACTAAGGAAAACTAGGTTAGGTTGGCAAGGTTACATGTGATTTTTTAAAACTACAAATTCTTTACATTTAATACTATTATCTATCTTTGCTTCTCAGCACCTAACACAAGATGCCTCACTCACAGAAAGTGATTAATAAATATTTGTGGAATAGTCAAAAAAAGAAAAAAAAAAAAAAAGAAAGAGCATAGGTGCTAAACTAGACATCATGTTTAGCATAGTACAGTATCAAAAGCATATGGTTTATACGTTAGATTCCAAATATTGTGTTCAGTAATAACATATATTATAGATTTCTGATAGATTTTTTAATTTAAACTTCAAATCTCAAACCCAAATAAGATTTGTTTCCAGTTCAAAGAAAATCTGGCTGAAGTAATCTCAAGTGCAGTGTTTAAACGTGCCCATCAATGTACTATGCACTGCCAGTGTACAGGATGTCCAAACGTGGACATTCACATTCACATTCACAGAAACCTACCTGCAGAGCAACAAGGGGACAGTGAACAAGATGGGTAATTTCTGCTTTCACAGTATTTTTTTCCATATAAGAACTTTCTTCTGCAAGATAAATCTTTACACTCAGCTATCAATAACAGATATCCAATAATGGGAAAAATAGGCTTCTTCTATTATGCTTATTATTCAAATCATATTAGCCATTTGAAATAGTAGTATACGGCCTGGACTTTTTTTTCTTTCTTTCTTTTTAAGTTAATGCCTTATCTACTATTTGGCATTCTTGGGAGAGCTAATATTCCACATAAATGAATTTTCTAGGTAATTCGAGCTTGTCCACTTAAGCACCAACACAAACTGTCATAGAAATTTAAAAAGACAAATCTTTCAACTTTTACAAACATTCCCTATTAAACATTATTTTGACTAATAAATTATTGTGCTGTGCAACATTCAAGCCCCTAAACTAATGTTTCCAAGGTACGTTTTCTAAAGTCACTTCCTTTGAAGGGTTTTTCTTTCTGATCCCTGGCTTTCGGTGTGTCACTGTCAGCATTTGCTGCTATCTAGTCGCCTCCCACCCCCCATTATATAAGCCATTACTTGGAAAACAAGTTTGTCAGAATTTTGCCTAAAACACACAGGTTTTGAGAGAGTCTCTAAATCTATTTCGTTTGCTCAGAATCTTAACTGCTTATTTCCTGGTTCTGTTACAGTCTGCAGTTACAAGTTCCAAAGCAAGTTTTGGATAAATGAGCTGCTGCTATACCTTGATCAAAGTCCTTACATTGTTTTCATATTTAAAAATGATGCTCAGCCAGAGGTAATTTCATTATCTATTCACTCATTCAACAAATATTTACTGAGTACCTACTATAAGCTAGGCTCAAATACCATTGTGAAATTAATTGAAAAATTTGCTAGTTTTGAACATACTGTAAAACTGAAAAAGTCTAATAAAAATAACTGTTCTATTTAATGCTTAAAAAAAAAAAAAAGACTACTTTTAAGCCTTTTAAAAGAGACTACAAAACAACATAACTTCTGTACCTTTAGACTTAGGAACTGAATAGTCAAAGGTAAAGAAAACTTTTGATTTAACCAAATATTTATTTTATAGAGCTCTTAATACAATTCCAAAAATTTCTACTTCCTTTTTTTCCATTACAAATTGCAATCTAGCCCTAAAGAAATCAGTTATCAACATATGCCTTATTATTAAATGATAGCCAAAGTCTTGACAAAGATAAATATGCCCCACTGTGCATCATAGCAAGTTTACCATCTGCTTAATGTTGAGCAATGTTGATTAAAAGAACGTGTTGATTCAGGAAAATTTCTGTCTAAATTTTCACAAGTTCCTATCTACTTCAATTTGGGGTTTAGAAAAAAAATTTTTAAGTCTTAAGTGTTAGCAAACTATGGTGTAACTCTATATTTGCTTTATCTGCCACAATGATACTTTTAAAATTCCATTACCCATTTAAATAGAATAGAAAATGAGTCAAGGAGTAGGGCTTAAAATTGGTCTCTGTGGATTAATTAACACATCAGGTAAAACCCTTGACACCAACCTTTTTTTAAATCCCTTGGAATCTCCCTTCTCATTCATTTTCTCCTCAGGGAGCAAAATAGCTTTATTTTTATTTTATAATTTCATAAATGATCAGTGATTGCCTCTATTATTTAGACTGAACTAGAAATGGGTATTAGTCATGCACCTGCTGATCTGAGAAAGTAAAATAATACATAGACGTGAAAAAAGTCACTACCACTAAAAACCTTTGACTACTACCATTTTCCAGCAGTGTATTCATACCTCTTAAACATCAATTTTGGAAACTGAAAATGCTAGATCAAAATAAATTGTTATATTATTTAAATTGCCATTTAACATTACAGTATTTTTCAGAGCCTGCTCTGACCTCATTAGCATACTATATTGTCCTGTGAAAGAAGTCTGATATTAAACAAAAAGGATTAAGGATTCAGAAAGAAACCCAAATATAGCCTCTTGCTCGTTCTACAAACAATTTGGACAAAAAAACAAATGACAGATATTTACTGGACGCCTATTATAATCAAAACCTCTACCAGATACTGCCCACACAACCTGTAAAAATAAAAAAAACAGACCCTGTTGTTCACGATGCTTATGATATAACTGGAGAGAGAAAACATACTCTCATAAAAATATTAAACAATAAGAAATATATATATTTATATTCAAAATCATGAGCACATAAATAACATTCTGGAAGCAGAAAGTGAGGGCACTCAGTTCAGATGTAAACAAAATTCTTTTTGCCTCCCTATTTTAAAACTGTCAATCAAAATCGACCGGACGAGTAGTTGGGCCAATAGCATCCCCATGGCAAAAGCCAGAAATTCTCAGGAGCAACTGGTATTAAAACAGTCTTCCTGTGAGTGCCCATCGGTAGTTTCTCTCCTAAAATCTCCTTATCAAATTAAAAACAAAACTGATTCCTGGCTACCAACTTTGCAGAAGCTGAAGCTTCAGGGAAACACTCCTATACTTGTTTCTCTGATACCACTTAAGGCCCATCCCACAGAAAGGAAGGGATCTGGAAAAAAGCAGCAGCGGGGCATCTCGGCCTATTGTCCGGGGAACTGCAGGACCACCCAGGCACCGCGGGGTGCGCAGGGGCTGGGAGAGACCAGGCGCTAACGCTGCATAGGTGTGCCGGGGGGAGGGGGAAAAGGACAGGTGTGCCCAGGGCCACAAACAATTAAGAGGGGCCCAACTTCCAGACCAGAGATAACGAGAAAGGGAGGACGACAAATTCATCCGTGACGCTTAAGCCGCTGGGAGCGGAGGGTGACGGGCCAGGGGAGGTTCTGAGTGGCTCCCGGAACCCACCTGGGTGGGGGTGTGAAGAGGCCGGAGGGCTGGGGGCGGACAGTAGCGAAGATGAAAAAAAGGAGTCTCGACTCGAGAGAGAGAAGCCTAGGAATCCGCTAACAATGGACAATGCTGGGTCTGGGGTGCGCGGCGATGGCTGAGAGTGTCGCGGAGGTGTAGCGGGTGGGCAGAAGGAAACAAAAGAGCGGAGCCCCCAAGTGTGGGCCCCTGGCGACGGCGATTACCTGCGAGAGCTGCCGGGGATTGGGGCAGCCGAAGAGCGCGGAGCTGGAGCTGAAGCTGATGGCCCCACGGCGGCTGAGGACGTGCTGGGGGACCGGCCTGTCCAGGGGCAGCACCGGCAGCTGGTAGCATACTTCCATTGAACACGCCCGCCCGGCCCCGCGCGGCGCCCGCCCGGCCGCGGCCGCTGGCCCCTGCGCTCAGAGGGGGCCGCGGCTCGGGGGCGCCGGACCGAGGCAGGGGCCGGGCGGACGCCGACCCAGGGCCGGGAAGCCGCGCTCACGCCTCTCCCTCCCCACCCTCCGCCCGGGCCGCCGGCGGAAAGGCGCTGCGGCAAGCCGCCGCGACAGTTACGGGGACCCGCGCGCGCCCGGCCCCAGGCGAGAGGGACGGAGTGCAGGCGGGGGCAGCACAGGCAAAGTCAGAGGAGACCCCCGATGGCCTGGGGCTCCTGGACCAGGAGGAACGGGCCCGGGGGAGCGGCAGAACAAGGACCGAGCAAAGCGGCGCAAGAAAAGACGGCTGCAAGGAGTGGCGAGACCCAGGGCGCGCGGGGCTCAGGACCAGGGAGCAGCTCCGGCCGCCGTCGCCGCCGGAGTCTTGCCCCTCCCCTCCCCTGAGCCTGACTTCACTCCGCTGCCGGCGCGAGCCCGGCGTAATTCACACTTTGCAGCCGAGGACCCTGCGCCAACCACGGCCGCCGCCACCGTGACGTCACGACGCCGCGCCGCAGACCCCGTGCCCCGCGCCGCCGCCGCAGCACGCCCGAGGAGCCCGACCAGCGCCGAGGGGCTGAGCGCCCTTTCTCCTGTTCCGCACCCTGGCAGTTCTTTCACAGCCCCCTCCCGCGAGTCACCGCCTTCCTCACCCCCAGCCTCATCCCGCAGCACCCCCACAGACCCTCCCCTCTCCTCCCCGAGGGCGCGTGCGCAGGAGGCCCGCACCGTTTGGGAGCGTTCCCCTCTTCGCTGAGCTGTAGCGAACAAGCGTGCAGAGGGTATAGGGTGGACCCGGTCCGCGAGAGAAGCGTGACTCCAACCCTCCGACCCCAGAAACCCAAAGCACGCTGCACTCGGGTAGCGGTCGCTCTGCCGCAGGATCACCGCCGTTTTTCCCTCCTTGAATTTCCATTCTTGGGGTCCGCTCGGGACCGTTGCGGCAGTGACGTCAGCAGGCCGGGTCCTCCCCGGTACGTCACCGCCTGTCCCTCGGTGGGGCCGGGCTCTGCGCTTCCCGGCAGGTGCGCCGGGCCAGAGAGGCGGACCGGGGGACCAAGAGTTCTGGAGTTGATGAGGGGGTCTTGGGGTGGGGGGGAAATGGAGACTGAGAAAGAAGTGAAAGTATGCACTGGAGAAAATGAGAAAGGAAGGATGAGACTGAGACGACAAAGGAAAAGGGAGTCTGCATGCTCTACCAACTCTTGTTTCTAATTCTTTCCTGTCCCTGCGACGTGTGTCCAAACAAGCTCTCCCCTGCTCTTGATTTGGCTCTGCTCTCAGGGCACCCATCGTTCTACTTATTTGCGATGACTAGCCACTGGCAAGGCCTTTAAAAGAACTGCAGAGCCTCTCCTGAAGATGAGATCAGTTATCAAATGCACATGATCCTGTAAATTAGTCAAAGTCTGTAATTTTATTATCTTTCCATGACATCTGTTTCTTTTATGTCACTTAAAACATTCTACCTCCTCCTCGGGTATTTTTCTATTTGCTTTCTATTAAGAGAAATATAGTCTCCACTGGTCTTGTGGATTTTGTCTTCACTAGAGGGTAAGCTCCTCTTTAGTGCAGGAACTGACCAACTCATCTTTGAAACCCTAATTGCTTCCACAACACCTAGTAGATTTATTGAGCAGCTACTGTATGCTTGTGATTATGCTGAGCACCTTCTCCCATATTATCATATTACTTCTTACAAAACCCCAGGAGGTAATTATTAGTATCTAAAATTGAAACTAGGCTCATGGAAAAATTTGTTGTCCAAGATCTCACACAGGTTAAGTGGCAAGATCTCACAAAGATAACATTTTCAAAAATGTTTGAAAACTGTGTACATCTAACCAATATTAGAAGGGGATATTAATGTGTTACCAGACAGTATATGCCAGATAAAATAACTAGAACAAATTTAATAACAGCTAAGCGATTCAGGTCAATCAAATCCTTTAATAAGACTTGGAGTGTCAAGCAGGTAACTAAGCAATGCATCTCCCCTGAGGAGGGAAGGGAACTAACTTTGACTCCTAACAGGAGCCAAGAACCATAATAGGTAATCTACATATAGTGGCTAACTTAATCCTAGACAACAGTCATGTAAGTCAGATAATTGTATCCCCATTCTACAGATGAGGAATCAAGTTCCAACTTCCTAAGTCATTTGTTCCACTGAATCCTGGTTTGTGTGATTTCAGAGCCATCCAGTATTTCAAGACCAGAACACCAGCTGATTTCAATAGTCTTTACTGTGTTGAGAGCAAACTTTAAACTTAAATAATGGGGGAAATCCCAGTACATTCAGCAACAACAAAAAGATAAGTAGGAAAAAACAACAAGAAAGTGCAAGATTTATATAAAGGAGCAATGTAAAAGTAGACATGGATATCTAATATTGGAGCAATACAAAAGTAGACATGGGTATTTTTGTATTTCTTGGATAGGAAGACTTAAATCTACTAAAAACATCAATTCACCCTAAATCTACAAATTTAACATGACCTAAAAAATAGTCAAACATTTTTTAACTAGACAAACTGATTCCAAGGTCATATGAAAAAAAAAAATACATAAGGTTAGCCAGGAAAATTATAGAAGTTAAAAAAAATAAGGAGAAATAGCCCTGTATTAGGGTTGGATCAGAGAAGCAGACCACTACGAATGATACCGAATATAGGACTTATTACAGAGATTAGACTTTACGCAATTGAAAGAAGCTGGGGAAGTAAAGGTCAGGAAGGAATGGTTAGAGGATCATAGCAAAGTCCCCAACCAGGGTTCATGAAGGGGAACTGGCATAGAGGTCAAAGGAAGGCTGCTGCCTCTGTGTCTAGTAGTGGATGTTAAGTCACTGGAGGTCAGCAGGGTAGGCAAATGGGCAGAAAGTTTGCATGCAAAATGGAAGAAAGCTTCGACAAATAGGAATCTGTGAGAAACCCGATCCCATATCTGTCTCTCACTGCATCTAATCCCATAGATAAATTGATGTGCAGAAGCAACTAGTACTCTTGGCCAAGAAGCTGCACACATGCCAAGTCCAGGAGAAGCCAGAGAAGCTGCAGTCCTGCTGCTGCCCCTTGCCAATAAGGTGAATTAGCAAATCAGTGAAAATGTGCACAAGTTCCAATAGTACCTGGGACCTTACATTGACCTCTAAGCTTAATGGCTGCTCCTTCATTTCCATTTTTCAATTTTTCTTTTTTTTTTTTCCGCAAATTTCTATTATAGCTAACTGGAACCCAACCATTAAGGACGAGAATTCTGGAAAATGTAGCTCCAGGTTAAGTAGGTTGACACAAAATCACCTCCGTCTAGTCTTTATCAACTTGATATCCGTACATACCTCATAACCATATTTAATTTTCAAATAAAGGTGACTACAAAATCGTGCTTCACTCATAATGATGCAACTATTTTTCATACAAAAACAACTCACTCCCTTCCCAAAAGAAGAGTCTTCTTTAAGTGATGTTCTTTCCTCCTCTTGGTTAGTCACAGTATCCCTTTGAGATTCCCTAACTTAAACACTGAGAAATAAAATTTCTATTAATACATCTTTGGGGAATGAGAGAAGGAAAAAGAAAATAATTGGTTAAAATATATGCAAATATATTAATATCAAAATGAGGAAGAAATGCTTGTAAGTATTACAGTCCTTGTCTATGCACGTGATAACATGATCATAGCTAGAATTTATAGCTACTTTCTTTCTCTTCCATTACCCATTTTGTATTCCCTTAACTTTCAGCAAGCACCTCAGCTAGTAGTGGTTCCTTGCCTTGTGGGGTGACCCAAGGCCTCATCCCTGAAGAATCTGAATTATTAAAGGTTTCACTTCTATTGATTTGTTGTAGTTTTCCATTAACTCAAATCATAGTACTAAGCACTGAGGCACCCTCAAAGAATCTCCTAAACTCCAGGCATATTCCTTGCTTTTCCCATTGTATTGTGGCAACTGGAATTCTGCTGGATAATGTGGATCCATCGCCTCAGCCAGTAGAGTAACCACCTTCTTTGCAAGTTGTTAAAATGGCACAAGAAGCCCAAAATGGCCATAAGGCAATCTCAAATCCAGTTTAATTGAACTCTTGCATATCCTCTGGTGAAAGCATTCCTCTTTGGGAAACTAAGAACTCTGGAACCAGAAGAACCCAAAGTTATAGGGACGGGAACCCAAATTTTGCATATGGTTCACTGGGGGTGAAAGTGAGAGGCTCCACTCCCATTTCCACCCTTGGTTCATGGACTATGGCTATATATTGGTCACCAATTTAGAACATATACCAAATCCTGGAAAATATTATCCAAGCCACATAAGGTTTTGTCACCTAGATGGTACCAGTACTGAGTCTTTAAAAGGTCATTCCAATGCTGCAGTGTGGATGAACCTTGAAAACATAAGTGAAAGAAACCAAACTCAAAAGGCCTCACATTTTTTTCTTTTTTTCTTTTATAATTTTTTTTTTATTTTTAAAGAAGTTTTAGATTACATAAATGTTACATAAAAAATATAAGAGATTTCCATATGCCCCCCTCCCCCTCCCACACTTTCCCACATTAACAACATCCTTCATTAGAGTGGTACATTTGTTACAATTGATGAACCCATATTGAAGCATTGCTACTAATCATGGACTATATTTTACATTATAGTTTACACTTTGTCCCACACAATTTTATAAGTTATGACAAAATATGCAATGGCCTCTATCCGTCAATGCAAAGTCATGCAGGACAAATCTAATGTCCCAAAAATGCCCCATATTGTTGAGAGGAAATGCATTCTTCCCTCCCCTATCACTCAGAACTTATGGTGGCCTCTGCCTTTAAATCAATGTTAAGAGTTTCTCCATTGCTAGAATAATAATAATGTCTACTTTAGTCCATTGTTCATTCTCCAATCTGGTGGCCACTGCCATATCAATGAAAAAAGTTCTTATATTGCTAGAATAATAATAAGTCTATAATAGAATAATAGTGAGTCTACTTTAGTCCATTGTTCATTCCCCAGTCTTGAGGATTTGGGGATGGTGATGCCCACTCTGCTTCTAACTGAGAGGGGGCTTAGATCCCATAGGGCATGGGGCAGATGGATGGAGCTATCTTGCTTGCAGTTGTAGACACTCTCTGTTCCTTGGGATGGGCATTGTCTATCATCATCTCCTTGTTAGTTGTCCTGGGTAAGTTCAATGAACTAGAGAGTAGGTGTTGCAACTCTGCTGAGATTCAGGGCTCAACCAGCACATGGATGGACCAAAGATTAAAGTCTCTGGGAAATAATATTTATCAATTATAGTGCTAGTTATGGGTTCAAATAAAAGGGGCAGAAGAGCCATATGTAGAGAACCTATAAATGAGTCTAACTCTGTTACACTGGGGAGCATAAATTCCAAAGTAAGACCCACTGACAGAGTGCTGAATTCCTGAGCTGTCTGCCCTGCTTATAGTTTCTAGAGTCCTCAGGAGCCTGCTATGTAAGGCACTGTTTACTGTGGCAGTCAATGAGATCCTGCTGAGACGTGCCTAAGCATAACCTATGGAATGACCTCCCTATTCACTTTGAAATCTCTTAGCCATAAAAACTCATTTGTATTTACCATTTCTCCCTTTTGGTTAAGGTCTTTTTCCAGATGCATTGCTAGTTGGTGCTTGGTAATAATTCCTTGGTGCCAGGGAGGCTCATCCCCAGGAGTCATATTTTATGATTCTATTTTTATGAAATATCTAGAATAGGCAAAGTCACAGAGACAGAATGCAAATTAGTGGTTGCCAGGGGATGGTGGCAGGGAGAGTGGGGAGTGACTGCTTAATGAGTATGCCATTTCCTTTTGGGGTGATGAAAAATTTCTGAAAGTAAATAGTGGTGATTGTTGTACAATATTGTGAATGTACTTAATGCCAACAAATTTACATTTTTAAATGGTCTAAAAGGTAACTTTTACATGTATTTTACCACAATAATAAAAACAACCATCCCACAATTCTATCAAGCCAGCTATTTCAGGATAATGGGCAACATAATAAGACCAGTGAATTCTAGGAGCATGAGCCCACTGCTGCCCTTTATTTGCTGCAAAATGGGTTTCTTGGCTAAAAGTAATGTTATGCAGAATAGCAAAATAGTGAATAAAGTATGTCTAAGTCTATAGATGGTGGTTGTAATAACACTGAAGGCATGGAAGGAAATTCATTTCCAGAACAGGTTATCTATTTGGTGAGGAAAAAAGAACTGCCCCTTCCATAGTGGGAGTGGCCCAATATAATCTCCCTGGTGGCTGACTGATACTCTCAGGGTATTAAGACTTAGTCTTTGTCTCTGCTGTTGGCAAGTTGGGCATTCAACAGTAGCTGTAGCCAGAATGGCCTTGTTGAGAGAAAATGCATGCTGCTGAGCCCACTCCTAACATCCATCCTGGCACCATGGCCACTTTGTTCATGAGCCCATTGGGCAAGGACAGGATAGCTGGGGAAAGAGGCTTATTGTTCATTGAATAGATAAGATCATCTCATCCACCTGATTATGACCATCCTTCACTGAGGTTGCTCTTCTGTGAATAATCATTTGGGACACAAATATCTTCATACTTTGTGCCCAATCAGAGTGTGTGCCCATTCAATCTATTCACATAGCTCATCTCCTGACTTCCTTGTCATCAATTTTCCAATCATGATCTTTCCAAGTCCCAAACCATCCAGCCAAACAGACACTGCCCATGAATCTAGCCAGACAGACACTGCCCATGAATCTGTATAGATCCATACATCTAGTCATCTTTCTTTTCAGACAACATGAACAACCAGGTACACCACTCCAAGGTCTTCCCACTGGGAATGTTTCCCTTCACCATTTTCAGGACCATCCCAAAGAGGTTCTGTAGTGCTACAAACCATCCACTTTTTGCTGCATAACATGCAGAACTATCTGTAACCTAATCCCAAATATTTTTCTTCTGTCACTCAATTGGTCATAGGGAACTTCTCATGATGCCCTAGATGAGAGTTGAGAGGAGGAGGCAATGTAGCAGTAGTAATAGTAGTATGCATGGTCACCTGGGCCACTTGTTAAATACAAGTTACTTGTGCCTTCTAGTCTTGCTTGAGCATGATCCCATATATGCCAGTTCCACTTAATGATGGAGTGCTGCTGAGCACAAAAAACCTTGGTGGGTTTGGTGGGTCAGAATACATCTAGCAAATTATGGATAGCACAGGTCACACAGTAACTTGATAGCTCGTGGTCAGGGGTTCAATTTCTGCTAGGGCTCTGTAGTAAGTCAGAAGCAGTTTCTCAAAAGAAGAATTATTATCTACAGAAGATGACATAGAATTCCTCCAAAATCCTAAAAGCTTGCACAGATACACCTCTATGGGAAAGGCTCCACATAGTATCCCTGTCTCAGATACTTGAGTACCATATCTACTAGGCCAGATGACCCAAGTAACAGAGATGCTTATGTGGCATCTCTTGTTCCGTGCCCCACTCAGTCTTTAGAGCTACTTGGTTAATGGGTCAAAGTAGCATTCCCAGATGAAGTAAATGTCTCCAAAATCCAAAGAAGGTCACTAGGCATTGGGCCTCTTTCTAAATTGTAGGAAAGGCCATAAGCAGCAATTTATCTTCGACCCTGGAAGGGATATCTCAACATACTTCAGATTCCTGGGCCCTAGAAATTTTACCAAGGTGGCAGGTCCCTGAATTTTTGTGGAATTTATTTCTCACCCTCTGGCATGCATGAGTATTTCTACAGCGATTAGAGTAATTGCTACTTCCTGTTCACAAGTCCAAGCAGCATGATATCATTAATGTATTGGACCAACGTGACGTCCTGTGGAATGGAGAGGCAATCAAGAACTCTGCAGACTAGATTATGACAGTGCTGGAGAGTAGATATAGCCCTGAAGAAGGACAATGAAGGATTACTGCTGGCCCTGAAAGCAAACTGCTTTTGGCAGTCTTTACTAACAGGTATAAAACTGAAGACATTTACAAACTCAGTAGCTGCATCAGGTGCCAAGGGTTGCAGTGATACCACATCTGGAACAGAAGCTGCAACTGGAATCACTCCTTGATTAAGTTTATGATAATCTACTGTTATTCTCTTAGATCCATCTATCTTCAGCACAGATCAAATAGGCAACTATACTGGGGATATAGTAGGAATCACCACCCCTGCATACTTCAAGTCCTTGATGGTAGCACTAATCTCTGCAATCCCTCCAGGATTATGATATTTCTTTTGGTTTACTATTTTGGTAGATACAGGCAGTTCTAGTGGCTTCTAATTGAGTTTTCCTACCATAAGTAGCCCTTCAGAAGTCAGGGAATCAATATGGAGATTCTTCCAGATACTGAATATGTCTATTCCAACTATGCCTTATGTACTGAGAAAATAACCACAGGATGAGTTTGGTTATGAGACCACTATGAGTTGGAACTGAGTAAAAACTCTGATCACCTGACTTCTCTATAAGTTTCTCCTAGTAGACCATATTGGTATTTGGGGTGTCCAGGAATTAGTTTCAATGTAGTGTCAATGTCCAGTAATTCCCTCCACCAAAGCACAATCACTCTGATAAATGGCCATAGCTCCCTTAGGGGAAGGAGAGGAGAAAGTTTTGTAGTGTAAATGTTTTGGCTTTGTAGCAGAATCTTCCTCAAGGGAACTCAGGCTTCCCTTCACTCAAGGGGCTCTGGATTTGTGAACTGCCTGAAATCTGAGAATTAATTGAGGGGCTCTGATTTTCTATTGGTGTGATTTAAGTCCAATTTCTATTCTCCAGTTAGAACTTTTATGCTTATATAAATCAAGACTTTGGTAAGCTGCTCTTCTGTTTCAGTTCTAGGGACACCATGACCAACTAGCCACAGCCAAAGATCTCCTTGGATCCAACCATTCTGGTTACTGCTTTGGTTCGGCTGCCCATTAAGGTAGTCATATTTATCTTGTCTTTATCAAGTGCTGCCCCTTGATGCCTGCCACTCTGGGATGCCATCATCCCCATTGAATTACAAAACCCAGTTATATATCAGCAGTCCCCACTGTTATTCTTAGCCATCACTGGACTCTTTTAAAATGCCAAGGTTTCCCTTACAAATACATTTCTCAAAGCCTTGGTGAAGGGAATGTCCTCTGATCCTCCCAGGGATACACATACTTGGTGTGGGTATGCAAGTCTTATATAATAAATCCACATCAGCATTCTAATTATCCTAAGCCTTTTAATATCTATGTCTACAGTATACCAAGAAAGTTGTGACATTTCAACTTCACACCAGTTTAGATTTTTGAATCCAGATTTCAGTCAACTAACCAACCAAAATTTTAGGGCCACTCCCAAATACTCAAACTTAACACATGATAAAGAATCTCTGCCGAGTGTGCCCATATTAACAAAATCAGCCCAATCCACCACTATATTCCTTCATCCTGATCCAACATCTTTAGGATCCTTCTCATGCATGATCTCTAAGTTTCTATCAATATAAGTTGGCAAAGTCTTTTTTCTCAACGCCTACACTGAGGTATAACACAAACACCATGAAATGGGCCCATTTTAAGAGCACGGCTAGATGTGTTTTAGTACATTTATGTAGTTATGCAACCATCACCAAGAACACTTTTACCCCTTCCAAAAGTTACCTCATGTCCATTTGCAATCGATCTCTACTCCCACCTCAACCCCCAGGCAACCACTGACCTGCTATTTGTTGCTACAGTTTTGATTTTTCTAGATATTTCATATACAGGCATACCTCATTTTCTTGTGCTTTGCTTATTGCACTTCACAGATACTGCATTTTTTACAAATTGAAAGTTTGTGGCAACCCTTAGTTGAGCAAGTCTATCAGAGTCATTTATCCAACAGCATGTGCTCACTTTGTGTCTCTGTGTCACATTTTGGTAATTCTTACCATATTGAAAACTTTTTCATTATTATTATATCTGTTATGGTGATCTGTGATCAGAGATCTTTGATGTTACTATTTTAATTGTTTTAGGGTGCCACAAACCACACCCAGATAAAATGGCGAACTTAATCGATATGCTGTGTGCATCCTGAGTCCTCCACCTACTGGCTGTTCCATCTCTCTCCTCTCCTCACGCCTCCCTATTCCCTGAGACACAACAATATTGAAATAAGGCCAATTAATAACCCTACAATGGCCTCTAAGTGTTCAAGTGAAAGTAAGAGTCTCATGTCTCTCACTTTTAATCAAAATCTAGAAATGATTGAGCTTAGTGAGGAAGGCATGAAAGCTGAGTTAGGCTGAAAGCTAGGCCTCTTGCGCTAAACAGCCAAGTTGTGAATGCAAAGGAAAAATTTCTTGAAGGAAATTAAGGTGCTACTCCAATGAACACATGAATGATAAGAAAGTGAAAGAGTCTTACTGTTGATACGGAGAAAGTTTTAGTGGTCTGGATAGATGATCAAACCAGCCTCAACATTCCCGTGATACAAAACCTAATCCAGAGCAAGGCCTTAGCTCTCTTCAATTCTATGAAGGCTGAGAGAGGTGAGGGAGCTACAGAAGAAAAGTTTGAAGCTAGCAGTGTGGGATAGTCTGAAGCTCTTTTATGAAAGCCAGAAAGAAACTTATCCATTTCTGTGGGTGTGAGACTCATTTCACTGGACTACATCAGTGAGGCATGACTCAGGTTGAGTATCTGCCCTCTTTCAAAGGTCTGATTAAAAATTGAGACAAAGAGAGAGAGGCACACAGAAAATGGGAGCCGCAATTTTTGATCTTGCCATGTGAGAGAAAGGACTCCAGTTTCACTCACAGCTGAGCTGCGAGAAGAGAACCCCAAGAGAGGCTCAAAGAGCTGAGGCCCAGGGAGAGATGAGCCATATGCCTGATAACTTGCAGCTGAACTCAAGAAGAAAGCAGGGAAGCCGAGACTGATAGAGGAAGCCAGGAAAGAGACAAGCCCTATGCCTGATTGCCCTCGGCTGAGCTCGAGGAGATAGTAGATTCTAGAAGGGACAGCAGAGACTTCAGAAGAGATTGGCAGCCATCTTGCTTCACCACGTGGCAGTGGTCTTAGTGAGAAAGCATCTCTACTGATGCCTTAATTTGGACATTTCACAGCCTTGGAACTGTAAGCTTTTACCCCAAATAAATCCTCATAATAAAAGCCAACACATTTCTGGTACTTTGCATTGGCAGTCCTTTGGCAAACTAACACACAGAGGTTGACTCATGAGGTTAAGGGAGGAAGCCATCGCCACAACAAACTACAAGATGAAGCAGCAAGCACCGATGTAAAAAGCTGCAGTAAACTATCTAGAAGATCTAGCTAAGATAATTGCTGAAGGTAGGTACCCTAAACAACAGATTTTCAGTGTAGACAAAATAGTCTTATATTGGAAGAAGATGCCACTGAGGACTTTCATAGCTAGAGGGAAGTCAATTGCCTGCCTTCAAAACTTCAATGGACAGGCTGACTCTTTTGTTAGGGGCTAATGCAGCTGGTGACTTTAAGTTGAAACCAATGTTCATTTTCCATTCCAAAAATCTTAGGCCCTTTAGGAATGATGCTAAATATACTCTGCCTGTGCTCTATCAGTGGAACAATAAAACCTGGGTGACAGCACATCTGTTTACAATATGGTTTACTGAATATTTTAAGTCCACTGTTGAGACCTATTCAGAAAAAAAGATTCCTTTCAAAATATTACTGCTCATTGAAAATGTACCTGGTCATCCAAGAGCTCTGTTGGAGATGTACAATGACATCAATGTTGTTTTCATGGCTGTTGACACAACATCCATTTTGCAGCCCATGGATCAAGGAGCCATTTCAAATTTCGAGTCTTATTATTTAAGAAATACATTTCATAAGGTTATAGCTGCTATAGATAGTGATTCCTCTGATGGATCTAGGCAAAATAAATGGAAAACATTCTGGAAAGAATTTACCATTCTAGATGCTATGAAGAGCATTCATGAATCATGGGAGGAGGTCAAAGTATCAACATTCATAGGAGTTTGGAAGAAGTTAATTCCAACCCTTATGCATGGCTTTGAGGGGTTCAAGACTTCAGTAGAGGAAGTAATTGTAGATATGGTGGAAATAGCAAGAGAACTAGAATTCAATTGGAGCCTGAAGGTATGACTGGATTGCTGCAATCTCATGATAAAACTTTAATGACTAAGGAGTTGCTTCTTATGGATAAGCAAAGGAAGTGGTTTCTTGAGATGGAATCTATTCCTGGTGAAGATGCTGTGAACATTGTTGAAATGACAACAAAGGATTTAAAATATTACATCAAGTTAGTTGATAAAGCAGCAGGAAGGTTTGAGAGGACTGACTCTAATTTTGAAAGACGTCTACTGTGTAATGCTATCAGACAGCCTAATATGCTATAGAAAAATCTTTCATGAAAGGAAGAGCCAATTGATGTGGCAAAATTTGTTGTTGTTTTATTTTTTTTAATTGCCATAGCTATCCCAAACTTTAGCAACCACTACCTTGATCAGTCAGCAGCCACCACCATCAAGGCAAAAGCCTCCACCATAAAAAGATTATGACTTGCTGGAGGCTCAGACAATAGTTAGCATTTTTTAGCAATAAAGTATTTTTAAATTAAGGCATGCACATTAAACAATTAACTATAGCACACTTAGTAGACTGCAGTATAGTGTAAATATAACTTTTATTTGCACTGGGAAACAAAAAAAAAAAAATCATTTGACTCATTTTACTGTGATATTCACTTTATTGTGGTAGTCTGAGCCAAACTCACAATATCTGAGGTATGGAAAAAAACAAGAAAAAAAAAAAAGAAGGAAAAACAAAACAAAACAAAACAAAACAAAACAAAAAACAAAAAACAAAAAAAAAAAGAAAAAGAAAAAAAAATCTGAGGTATTTCTGTAGTAAAACATAGGGAGTGCTAAATCCAGCCATTTCCTGCTGCAGAGACCCAGAAAAATGTCAGAAATTAGAGGCCCCAGCTGTCTTGGAAGGCAGGGATGTGGATGAGGAGAGTATAGAAGGAAGAATAGCAGAAAGGATAACCAAAAGAGTAAAAAGATAGAAAAAACAAGATGACATATGAAAACCAAAGAATAAAATGGAGGAAGTAAACAGTGCATTTACAGTAATATCATTGAATGTGAATGGATTAAACTCCCCAGTCAAAAGATACAGGCTGATAAAATGGATTAAAAAACATGAGCCATCCATATGCTGCTAACAAGAAACTCACCTTAGACCCAGGGATACAAACCTGCTGAAAGTGAAAGGTTGGAAAAAGATATGCCACACGAATAGTAACCAGAAAAGAGCAGGGGTAGATATACTAATATCAGACAAAACAGACTACAAATGCAAAAAAGTTATAAGAGATACTGAAGGCCATTATATATTAATAAAAGGTATGATCCACCAGGAAGATATAACAATCATAAATATCTACGCACCTAACCAGGGTGCCCCAAAATATATGAGACAAACTCTGGCAAAACTGAAGGGAGAAATAGATATTTCTACAAAAATCGTTGGAGATTTCAACACCCCACTCACATCATTAGATAGAACAACTAGACAGAAGATCCACAAGGAAACAGAGAACTTGAACAATATGATAAACAAGTTAGACCTAACAGACATATACAGAACACTGCATCCAAACTCAGCGGGTTATACATTCTTCTCAAGTTCCCATGGATCTTTCTCCAGGATACACCACATGTTAGACCAGAATGCAGCTCTCAATAAATATAAAATGATTAAAATTATACAAAGCACCTTCTCAGATCATAATGGAATGAAACTAGAAATCAATAAAAGACAGGAAAAAAGGAAAGTTGCAAATGTGTGGAGACTGAATAACACACTCCTAAATAATTGGTGGGTCAAAGAAGAAATTGCAAGTGAAATCAGTAAATATATTGAGACAAATGAAAATGAGAATACAATGTATAAAAACTTATGGGATACAGCAAAGGCAGTCTTGAGAGGGAAATTTATAGCCCTAAATGCCTATATTAAAAAACAAGAAAGAGCTAAACTCAAAGATTTAACTGAACAACTAGAGAAACTAGAAAAAGAACAGCAAACCAATCCCAAAGGAAGCAGAAGGAAATAATAGAGATTAGAGCAGAAAGAAATGAAAATGAGAACAGAAAAACAATAGAGAAAATCAACAAAACCAAAAGCTGGTTCTTTGAGAAGATCAATAAAATTGACAAATACCTAGCGAGAATAACAAAGAAAAAAAAGAGAGAAGATGCAAATAAATACAATCAGAAACAAAAGGGGGGGGGCGGTTTACAAATGACCCCACAGAAATAAAAAGAATCATAAGAGGATATTATGAGAAACTATATGCCAACAAACTAGACAACCTAGATGAAATGGACAAATTTCTAGAAACAACCAACCTACACTGATGCTACAAGAAATACAAGAACTTAACAAACCAATCACATTTAAGGAAATTGAATCTGTCATCAAAAATCTCCCAGCAAAGAAAAGTCCAGGACCAGATGGCTTCACTGGTAAATTCTACCAAGCATTTAAAAAAAAATTAATACCAATCCTGTTTAAACTCTTCCAAAAAATTGAAGAGGAGGGAAAATTACCCAACACATTTTATGAAGCCAACATCACCCTAATACCAAAGCCAGATAAAGATTCTACAAGAAAAGATAATTACAGACCAATCTCTCTAATGAACATAAATGCAAAAATTCTCAACAAAATGCTTGCAAATCGAATCCAACAGCATATCAAAAGACTTATACATCACGACCAAGTGGGATTTATTCCTGGTATGCAAGGCTGGTTCAACTTAAGAAAATCAATCAGTGTAATACACCACATTAATAAATTGAATGAAAAAAAAACACATGATCATCTTAATCAATGCAGAAAAGGTTTTTGACAAAATCCAGCATCCTTTTTTGATAAAAAACAATTCAAAAGATAGGAATAGAAGGAAAATTCCTCAAAATGATAAAAGGCATATATGAAAAACCCACAGCCAACATCATACTCAATGGGGAAAGGTTGAAAGCTTTCCCCCTAAGATCAGGAACAAGACAAAGATGCCCACTGTCACCATTGTTCTTCAATATTGTACTAGAAGTTGTAGCTAGGGCAATTAGAGAAGAAAAAAAATGAAAGGCATTCAAATAGGAAAAGAGGAAGTAAAACTCTCATTGTTTGTGGATGACATGATCCTGTACTTAGAAAATCCTGAAGTATACACAACAAAGCTACTTGAGCTAATAAATGAGTTCAGTAAAGTGGCAGGAAACAAGATCAACATGAAAAATCAGTAATGTTTTTGTGCACTAGTACTGAACAACCTGAGGAGGAAATCAGGGGGAAAACTGCATTTTCAATAGCAACAAAAAGACTCAAATACCCAGGAATTAATTTAACCAAGGAAGTACAGGACCTATATGCAGAAAACTACAAAACAATGCTAAAAGAAATTTGAAAAGACCTAAACACATGGAAAGACATTCCGTGTTCATGGATTGGAAGGATAAATATTGTGAAGATGTCAATCTTACCCAAACTGATTTATAGATTCAATGCAATACCAATCAAAATCCCAACAGCTTACTTTACAGAATTAGAGAAGGCAATTACCAAATTCATTTGGAATGGTAAGTGCACCCGAATAGCCAAAAGCATTCTAAAAAAGAAGAGTGATATGGGAGGAATTTCACGGCCTGACCTTGAAACTTATTACAAAGTTACAATGGTACTGGCATAAAGATAGACAGACTGATCAGTAGAATAGAATTGAGAACCCAGAAATAAACCCTCACCTATACAGTCAACTGGGTTTTTTTTTACAAACCTATCAAGTTCACGCTAACAGGAAAAAACAGTCTCTTCAACAAATGGTGTTGGGAGAACTGGATATCTATAACCAAAAGAAACAAAGAGGACTCCTATCTCACCCCCTTTATAAGAATCAACTCAAAATGGATCAAAGATCTAAATATAAAAGCCAGGACCATAAAACTACTAGAAGAAAATATAGGGAAACATCTTCAAGACCTTGTAGGAGGTGGTAGTTTCTTGGACCTTACACCCAAAGCACGTGCAACAAAAGAAAAAAATAGATAAATGGGACCTCCTCAAAATTAAACACTTTTGCACCTCACAGGACTTTGTCAAAAGGATGAAAAGGCAGCCATCTCAATGGGAAAAATATGTGGAAATCACATATCTGATAAGGGTTTAATATTCAGGATATATAAAGAGATGTTACAACTCAAAATGAAAAGACAAACAGCCCAATTAAAAAATGGGCAAAAGACTTGAATAGACGTTTCTCCGAAGAAGAAATACAAATGGCCAAAAAACACATGAAGAAATGCTCAACATCCACTCATGATTAGGGAAATGCAAATCAAAACTACAATGAGATATCATTTCACACCTATCAGAATGGCCATTATTAAAAAGACAGAGAACTACAAGCATTGGAGAGGATGTGGAGAGATCGGAACACTTCTTTACTGTTGGTGGGAATGCAGAATGGTACAGCCACTGTGGAGGACTGTTTGGCAGTTCCTAAAGAAGTTGAATATAGACTTGCCACATAACCCTGCAATACCACTACTGGGTATATACCCAGAAGAACTGAGAGCAGTGACACGAACAGACATCTGCACACTGATGTTCATAGCAACATTATTCACCATTGCCAAAAGTTGGAAACAACCCAGGTGTCCATCAACAGACGAATGGATAAACAAACTGTAGTCTATTCACACGATGGAATATTATGCAGCTGTAAGAAGAAATGAAGTCATAAAGTATATGGCAACATGGATGAACCTGGAGGACATTATGTTGAGTGAAGCAAGCCAGACACAAAAGGACAAATACTGTATGAATGTGTTACTATGAACCAAATATATTGTGTGACATGTCATTTGATTAAAAAAATTTTTTATATGTATCCAGTACATTTAATTGAGAAATGTATATATTTATTCATCTGTGTTTACTTTTTAGTTTTTAATTGTTTATATTTTCAGGTATTAAATTTAAAAAAAAAAAAATTAGAGGCTCAGTCTAGGGGACTTAATATCTACTAAGAATGGTTTCATAAAGAAAGAATTGAGAAAATTGTGGGGAGGAAATAATTCAAGAAAATTGTGCAGAACTGAAGATTATACATTTCCAGATGGAGAAAGCCAAGTTTGTGCCTAAAAAAAAAAGGGGGGGGGGGGATAGAGAAAAGATACCACGGCATATCATCGTGAAATTTCAAAATAATAGGGACAAAAATAAGGACCTTAAATCTTTCAGAGAGAGATAATAAAAACAGTTCACATTCAAAGTTTCATGAATCAGAATGGCAAAGGTCTTCTCAACAGCAAATTAGGAGCTAGAAGACAATGAAACAAGGCCTTCAAAATTCTGGAGGAATATGATTTCCCATCTTGAATCTGTATACCTGACCAAACTATCAATCTAGTATGAGAGTATAATAAAGATATTTTTCAGACATCAAAGAATTCAAGTATTTAGCTCCCACATTTTCTCAGGAAGGTATTAGATGATATACTCTAGCAGGAGTTGGGTAGGAACCAAAGAAGGCAACTATTGTAATCCAGCAAATAGAAACTTCAATGTGGGAGAGAGGGAAGGGAGGTCCCCAGAATGAGAGTTCCTGGGTCATAGCTGGGGAGCAGTCCTGCAGAGCAACCAGACCAAATGAGAGCAGGAGAATGGGGGTTTCGAGAAGAAAATGAAACTCATAGACTACCTAATGTGGCTGAAGCTGGGGAGAGAAGCTTTAGAGCTCTGGCAGAAAGTTTGAGGATAAATTCATTATTACTACACAGAAAACTAAGTGTCCCCTCCCAAAAGATTCAATTACTACCATCAAGAAAAACAAGTAAAAGAAAAGAAATTTAATCATCGCACATTGTATGGCTCTTCTTATAAACAATAATTACATATTCACATAACAATATAAATATTGATTTAACAAAAAATGGTGTAATAACCATTTGAGAGAATGAAGTGGGTGAAAAGTAACTATTTGGGTGGTATTAGAGAGCTAAATCTTTCTCTCCTACAGTAGAATATTAATAGGTAATATCTAAAACTGAAGTGTGAATTACTAATATAGAAAATATAAGAAACAGCTAAAAGCAGTGAACACGACTGCCTCAGCAAAGCAGGAATTGTTAAGAGAAAAGAGATGGGACCAGCAGCCACTGGTTTTCATTAGAACATAGTGGAAATATTGCATTTTAAAAACTACATATGAATATTTCTTTTCTCATTAAAAGACCCCAAAATCACGTTCATGTTACAATTTCCATGTATCTGATTTAGACAGGAGATGTTTCACAGAGGGTCAATTCTTCTAAATTCATTTTCACACTTGAGGTATAAAAAAAAAAACCATATAATCAAGTTAGCTGGGTTTTTTTTAGGGCACAGTACAAAACCCATCTGTTCAATTAAGGGTTGTGGGAGGACTGGCAAATGTAAAATCACAAATGTTAGTCTCTAGTTATAAATATTTAAGTGTAATGCCTGAGGTTTACTTTCTTTTTTTAAAAGTACAGCTCTCTCCTGCTATCACCGAAGTGGAACAGTTATAATGAACAAGAGACCCCTCCCACTCCACGTAATAAAATGTGCATAAAATGTTGAACAGAATGAATATGACTCAGAACAGCAAAATCTTTTATAGCGGACCTGAAAACCGATTGAGGAACATTCTTTCCTACAAACAAGTATCTCCAAACCTGTTAACTATCATTTTTATATGAAATAATAACAGAGTTAAAGAAGGCATCTGTATTATTTGCATTCCCTACACTTTTGATTTCCGTAATCTGTCTTAGTGTCAAATATCTGCTTTAATACAGTTCAAGTAATGAAATATTTAAGCTCTTAAAGCAATTTGTTACAAGGCTTTTATCAAAATGATAACACAGGTTGGGGGAGAGGAAGAAGTCCTGTAAAAGATTTTTCAATTCCATTAGTTCATTCAATTGTTTTTTCAAGAAATATTTGTTGAGTGACTACTATGTGCCAGGCACTCTGCTGGGCACTAGAATAAATTAAGACAGAAAAAGGCCCCTGCCCTACTAGAGTTAAAATTCTAATATAGAATGGCAATAAACAAATAAATACATAAATTAACCTAATCTGACAAGACTAGTGTTAGATGCTTTCAAGAAAAATAAACCAGGATAATATGTTAGAAAGTGGGATACAATGGTTAGGGAAGGCATCTTTGAGAAGTTAACATTTGAGGAGATATTTTCATCAACTCTGGAACTGAACTAGGCAAAGACAAGGAGATGACTTTCCTGGCAGAGAGAACAAATGCAAATGCCTTATGGGTAAAGAGCCAGAATAACTGGAGCCTGATGATTGTGAAGCAGTGATAGGAGATGAGATCAGATCAGTGCAGGCGCCTGTAGGTATTGGTTAAGGATTTAAGGATTTGGATTTTATTCTAAGTATGATGCGAAGCCATTGAAGGGTTTTTGTCTTTTTTGGTTTTTGTTTTGTTTTGAATCTGATTTATAATTTTTGTATTTATGTTTTATTATTTATTTATTTTTTAATCTTTTAGAGAAGATTTTATTGCTTCCAAAGTCATTCTGTATGCTTTGAAGACTTTCTTTCTTACTTTGACACCATATTTTTTTGGTGTTTTTAAAATTAACTATATTCCATGGTATAGCTTTAGGTTCACTGTTTGTGTAGTGTAATTCCATGGATTTTAAAAAAATTTAATTCTGTTTTATTCTGAATGTGATTAAAAAGGGGAAATGGTAGAGTGTATGCATGGTAACACAGTAAAAACATATTTATATTTTAAAGATATCTCTGGCTGCTTGTGTAGACAATAGTTTTCTAGGTGAAGAGTGGAAACAAGGAGATCAGTTAAAAAGATTTTTAAAAGCCTGAAAGATGGGAAGCGGCTGTGGCTCAATCAGTGGGGCTCCCGTTTGCCATATGGGAGGCCCCGGGTTCGGTTCCCGGGGCCTCCTGGTGAAGGCAGGCCCGCCCGCACGGCGTGGTTGGCTGACCCGGCGAGCACGGGCAGCAAGGGGGGGATAAGTGAATGAATGAATGAAATCTTAAAAAAAAAAAAAAAAAAAAAAAGCCTGAAAGAAAGATGATGGTACCTGGGAATAAGTAGATATCTTCAGAGGGGTGCTATGCAAATTAGCAGTTAACAGTCTAAACCTACAAATGTCATACCTTTTTCCAGCTAAAATCACATGGCATCTGTATTAGTCAGCCAAAGGGATGCTAATGTAAAATACCAAAACTGGGTTGGTCTTTATAAAGGGTATTTATTTGGGGTAGAAGTCCACAGATACCAGGCCATAAAGCGTTAAGTTTCTTCTCTTACCAATGTTAATTGCCACATGTTGGAGCAAGACAGCTGCCGGCCTTTGCCAGGGTTCAGGCTTCTGGGGTTCCTCTCTTCCCGGGGATGCATTTCTCTCCGGGCTTAGCTCCTGTTTCCTCCACGAGGTCAGCTGCAGACGATCAGGCGAACGACTTGCTTCTCTTCTCCTGGGGCCTTCTTTCCAACATCAAAATGCTTCTCAAAAGACTGCTTCAACTCTGTTCTTTGCCTTGCCTTTTATATTCGATTCCCCACCCACCAAGGGGCGGGGCTCAACGCCCTAACCATAACCTAATCATGCCCAGATTAACAGATCAGTTTACAAGCATGATTTAATTATATTTTTGAAATTCATAATTACATCAAAATGGCCAACTGTTATAGCATCCTTTTATCCCCTGAACTTCTTTAGATTAGAAACCAGCAGGAATTTCTGAAAAAACAGCAATAACAACAAAACAGTTAATATTCATTGAATGTTCTAGTCACAGCTCAAATCCTTAAAGTAACTCTAAAGTTGAGGGATAAAAATGAAATCTATATTGAAAAATCTTAGAATGAATTTATTTTTAACATAAACAACATATACTATTATCAAAATTTGACTGAATGTAGTCAAGCATTTTATGCTTATTATATATTAGCAGTATCAAATTGTTTTTTTAAATGCAACTAAAATAATTCTTGCTCTGATAGTATTTAAGAATCTCAAAAATTCTCGGAGTGGAAGAAGTCAGTATTCAAATTCAGTTGTTATTACAATTAATTGTATAATTACAATAATTTTGTTTCATCATTTGTAACAAAGGTACCACGCTAATACAAAGGGTTAACAATAGGGAACACTGAGTGTGAGGGAGGTATATGGGAGCTTTCTGCATGATTTCTCTGTAAACCTACTCTAATAAAATTTTTTAAAAAAATTTAGTTAAGTTTAAAGTGAAATTTGTTCTGTTAGAAATAAGTGGATAAAATTAATAATGGAAGTCATTGACCTTAGGAAATGGAATGAGTTAATATTGAAGGTCAAAGCTTTTCTGCGATTTCCAAGGAGATGTGGAAGTGATAGGGACAAGGCATGTATGAGAAACGAGAGTTCATCGCGGTAGCCAATCCCTTACTGAGCTCCAGAATAAAACTCCTGTGGGGGCAGGTCACACTCTTGCTCTGAAAGCACAAACCCTTGGTGCCTGCCGCTGTTTGATAGAGAATGACTGTGCCTTGCCTTCACTACATGTACCAAAGCCGGTGATATATCTCATCAGAGTTCCTATTATACATTTTTTTCTTCTACTGCTTTTCCAGAAAACCTTGAAAATGCTTTTCAGCTATTCAGTGACACGTACTTTCTTTTTTCATTTAAAATATGATCAGAGTTGACCAACAAAGATGGAGTCATTAACTAAATTTAAGTTTGCACGTTTATCGTGACTTTCCTTACACATCTCCATATTTTGATTTTTTGATTCAGACTGAACCTATTTTAGGTGAAACAAATGCTGTTGACAGTGCCTATAAACACTTGGTTGGCAACAATATGCCTTGACAACTCAGTTCTCATAGATGTGTGTCCTTGGTTTGAACAATCTGTCCAACCCCAGCAGGCAAAATAATATAATTGCCATGTACCTATTGTCAGTTATAATAAACTACACAGCCTGCAAGTCAATCAAATTATAGTAGACACATGGGTGTATGAAGGAACAGATAAGAAATCATAAGCAAACAACAATACATAAAAGATGTTAGCCAAAGGAGTGCTTTACAAGTAGAAGGTTTACTTAAAACACATACACAACAAAGTCTAAATACAGCTCTGCAACAAAGCCATAAGAGATAAGTTGCTTCTTTCATATGAAAGAAATAACTAGATGAAATGTTTTTCTTAATCTGTGGAGAGTTTCATCTGCCAATGAATCCTCACACAACCCTCCCCAACTCGATCACATTTAAGTGAAATTACACTGTCCAGCCCTATACTAAATGCAGGAATGGAGAAAGTTCACAAAGAAACAGAAATTTTAAAAGCTTTGCACGTACATGAATAAAAGTCATCGATGAAAAAAACTTACCAATCAATCTGGAACATGAGTGATCAGAAATGGCAGGGTGGGGAGGGGAGGCTCTGGCTTCTGAACTCATCCTACCACCAGTCTTCGGAGTTCCTTCCATCCTCAGTGCCCTTCCGTACATAATATTAAACTTCCTATTCCTACAAGTACCTTGCCCTTTAGTCTCCATGTCTTTGTTCATGCCATTCTCGCTGTTCACTTTAAATTGAACACCTACTCCTTCTCACCCATTCCCCAGACCCCAAGTCTATATCCTACATGTCATATGATCCAGTTTGAATGTCACAACCCCAATGAAACCTTTCCTGAAAACCTTAGCTGGATGCAATCCTCTCTCTTATAAAGTCTTTCTCTTAAGGCACTTCCCTTTCCTCATTGTACTATATTTATTTATATACAGACATGATGTCTCCTCACCCCTGAATATGGGTGTTCTCCAAAGAGCTCTCTCTGCTGGACCCTCTTTTCTTGTCAGCCTATGGTACATCGACACAGACACGTGTACATAGCTGTCCACCCCTACCGTCCTCCCGATTCTTCCACAATCTTATCCCTCGGCCCATGACCCCTTGAACATGACTCCAAAATCTCTATTCCAGTCTTCAGTTCTATGGTTCTCTCAAGTTTCATTTTCTCGTTTCTGATTGCCTGCTAGACTTCTGCACCACGTTGTCCCTTTAAATCTCAAACTCACTAAGTTCATAAGGGAAATGATTCCCTTCCCTGCCCAACTTTCTTCCTCTGTCCTTCTTTATGTTAATGACACTACTGCTGCCTTCCTGGTCTCCTGGTCACTTGGGTGCAAATCCCTTGCCCATCCTCACTGCCCACATCCAGTTACAGAGCTTTGCCATTTTTCACTGCTGTAATATTGTTGTAATTTCCACCTTTTCTTCTCAGCCCCTCTCCCCTCCAACCCCTCACTACCATCTTGTTTTGGCATTTTTAACCTGATCTTTGGCACTAGCCTCCTAATAGATAAACTCAACCCTAGTTCCCTGGCCTCCAGAAAATGGAAATCCTTGCCTTGCCTCTCACTGTCTGCTTCCCTGTTCACTGTAGACCCAAGTGGGGAAAGCACCGATTTGGTTGATTTAGTTTAGAATAATAGCTGCTAACCTAGTGGGTGGTATCATTTTGCATGGTCAAAACATGGGTCTGTCTTTTTCAGATGCTTCACATGTTCTAAGTAGTAAGGACACCTCGGTCCAATTACCTTAAAACAGGCCCAGCCCATTCTTTCCCTCCTCATCTTCTTATTCCCATGCAGTAAACAAACCTAAGCAGTCCTAAGCAGCAATCAAGCCTATGCAGATTGGCATAGTAATTAGAGTAAAACTTTTTTACTCTTTGCTACTCTTGTACCCCTGGTTGCTGGGGATATTCACCTCATCAGGGTGGTATGTTCCAGTATAGTTTATGTGGTGGGGCAAATAAAGCAAGTTGTGTTGGTTAGCTATTGCTGTATTACAAACCACGCAAAAACTCAGTGGCTGGATGGTTCTGCGAATCTGAGCCAGACTTGGCTGATATTGGCTGGGTTTGTTCATGTGACCCAGGGATTAACTGTTCTAGGATGGCTTAACTCACAGGTCTCCATTGACTACTATTTATTGGCCAAAGCAAGTCACTAGGTCAGCCTAGATTCAAGGAGTAGGGAAAGAGATTCCATCTTTTGATGAAAAGAGTTGCAAAGTCACATTATAAAGGATTCAGGGAGAGGAATAATTGAGGCCATTTTTGCGATCAATCTACCTTGCAGCCTGCTTTTTTTCCAAAACACCTAGGATGATCTCACTTAGGATAAAGAAGCCTTCCTTATGGTTTAGCCTAGCTTTCTAGAGCTTAGCATTAGATTTGGAGACACAGCTACAGATCACATGTTTCCTCTCTTTTTTTTCTTTCTCTGGTTTATGAAACCTTCTTTATATTCTCATGAAGAGGGGGCAAGTTGGCCAAAGATAGTGCTTGCCCAAATAGCATCACAGTTTTTCACTCTCTAATCCAGCTTATCCACTGATGCCAGCTGAATCTTCCTGAAAACTTTTTCTGATCACATCACTCCTCAAATCAAACACTATTATTAACTCTATTTTGGCTTTCTAGAAAATAGAGTTCTGGCTTTCAGGGCTCTCTGATTTGGATTACCCTAGACTCATGTCCCCCTCCTTACCTTCATGTACCATGAACTCCAGCTAATGGGAAACTTCAGTGATCTACTTGCATGCTGAAATGGCAGCTCCACCTCCGGAATTCTGCAACTAGAATTTAAACTCCAGGAGGGCAGGGCAAGATCTGTCTTGTCCACCACTGTAGCCACAAGACTTAGAGTGGTGCCTTACCTAGAGTGGAAAATCAATAAACACAAATTGAAAGAATGAATGGATAGAGGAAATAAATCAAATTTCCCTCCATTATGCCTTCCCTCATGTGATTCCCTTATGCCGTGATGCTCTTGTACCATATTGCAGCATTTACACTGTTCTTCGCAAAACAAACCAAATGCTATATCCTCCATAAAATTTTCCCACAAGGGCAAATTTCAGAGTTCACATTTCTGTCCTAATCAGGATCCTTGGTTGCAAACAACAGTAACCAACTCCAATTGTTTTTTTTTTGTTTGTTTGTTTGTTTGTTTTTAAGATTTTATTTATTTATTCATTTATCCCCCCCTTGCTGCTTGTGCTCGCTGGGTCAGCTAACCACGCCGTGCGGGCGGGCTTGCCTTCACCAGGAGGCCCCGGGAACCGAACCCGGGGCCTCCCATATGGTAAACGGGAGCCCTACTGATTGAGCCACAGCCGCTTCCCAACTCCAATTGTTTTAAACAAATAGAACAACGGAAAGGAATATTGAACGGATACAGCAGAGAGTCACAGAAGAGATGAGAGACTGAAAAGCAGTCATTTGTCAAGGATGCTACCTCCTTTACTGTCACTGTGTCCCACTGCTGTTGCTTGATTCTTCTCACCATCCTTTATCTTTGCATCATTTGCTCAAGATTCAGTTCCCAAGGGGATGCGTATATTTGGCTAATCCTAGGTTATATGCTCACTGTCTCAATGGCGGGAGCCAAGGAATACCTGACTTCTTGACTCTGATTGTAGGCAGCAAGATTCTGCCTTTCACAAAGACTCATATAATGGGAGATTCCCTAGAGTTATGAGAGGTTTCAGATGTTGGACAGCTGAAATAAAAGAACAAATGTCACTACATTCTAATGGCCATATCTAAACTCTTCTGTAAGACTGAAAGTCCCAAGAAAGCACAGTTTATGTTCGACTCATTTTTTTTTTTATCCATTGCAGTTCCTAGAAAAGAAACTTCCACTTCTTACTAAGGCCCTTTCTAATTACTTTATCATATCTATCTCGATTTAAAGTTTCTTGTTTAAGCTACTCCATACCCCTTTAAAATTTTCAGATTTTAAAACTTCCTGATGTATTCTTCAAAATTTGGATAGACATTTGTCCAATAAAAAATGAATGACGTGTTTTTTTAAACAAAGAAGCTGCAGTATTTATATGTATCATCTCCTTAATTTTTCACCATTTTTAAAGCTTTTTTCCATTGTAGCAATTAATACTATTATAAAAGCATTTAAAACAAATAAAACATTCAAATTCTATTCTTGAAAGAGACAGTTTCAATTCCCTGTTTAACCATACATCTTTGTTATCGTCTCTCAATTCCAAACTCTAAGCAACTCTACTTCATAATTTTTCCCACATCAAATTTCTATTTAATACATAAAATAGCTAGCAATAAAAATATCAGACTATTTCTTCAGCTATACTGTGCCTTATTTAATTTCTCCTTTCTCCTTGTTGAATGCACCCTTCTAATTACTTTATCATATATATCATGTTTTAGAGATTTGTAGTATAAGATACTCCATGACACCTTAAAATTTTTCAGATTTATCAAATTTCTGATGTCTTCTTTAAAATTCTATCTCTTCTAGCAGCTTCTATGCTACTTATGGGTAGGGTCTATTCCCTGGCTTCACTGAGTAACCAGCGCACACGCAAAAATATCTGTTGAACAAATTGATCAGTAAGCACTGAGAAATAGTACATCTTCAGGAATTAGAAGTATGTCTGGATCAAGCAGAGAAATGGTAGGAATTATATTCACGCTATCATCATTAATACATTATAATGCTAGGATTCTCAGAGTGTGGTCCACAGACTCCAGGAACCCCAGAGACCCTTTCAGGGGATCTCCTAGGTCAAAATAATTCTCACATTATTTGCCCTTTTCACTGTGTTGGCATTTACAAAGATGGTGTGAAATAAACGGTTGGTAGCAAAAAGCAAACTGAAATACTAGTCATTGTATTTTTCACTGCTATGTACTTGCATTAAAGAAAATGCCATTGTTAAAGACTGAATCGGGAAGCGGATGTGGCTCAATCGATAGGGCTCCCGTTTACCATATGGATGTTTAAATGTATATGGATGTATATCATGTCTACTGCTTGAAAGGATTCCAAGGTGCTTAATACAGTGTAAAACAAGGACAATTAGGATAATAAAAACAGAACATAAATCACTTTAAAAAAGCAGAGGGGTAGAGATTACCAGACTCCCAGGCATGAAAGTTGGGCATTGAATTTATTCTAGTGTCTTGGCAAGTATGGCAATAGTTAGAAGATTCTTACATAACATGGTCTACGTTTTCTGACTAAAAGAGCTAACACATTTGTCTGCAAACATACACTTTCTCCTGGAAACAAGTAGTTCAGAAAGATTGCCAAAACTCTAGTTTGAGAGTCAATCTCTCAGGATTGACTCATCCTTCTTACGGATATGAGATCAGGAGAGGGATTTCAGCCTTCCCACCTAGTTACAATTCATGTCCCAGTCAATGAAAACTGCCTGCCTTTGCCAGGTCAACTCAGAATCTTCAAATTTATATGATACAAAACCATTAGTGACCCAAGTTAGGCTCAGCTATTAAAATGAAAGAAAATGTACTAAATTAAAAATTTTTTGAGGTACCAGGGCCAGGGATTAAACCCAGGACCTCGTATGTGGGAAGCTGGCACTCAACCACCGAACCACATTGGCTCCCCTGAGTTGATTTTTCATTTCTTTGCTTGTTGTTTGCTTTGTTTATTTTAGGAGGCACCAGGAACTGAACCTGGGACCTCCCTTGTGGGAAGCAAGTACTCAAGTGCTTGAGCCACATTCTCTCCTGCTAAGCTAATTTAATATGTATAAATATATTATTCAGCATACAACATAGTTAAAATGCAAAATAAAATTCGAGTGATCAGGGTGCAAATAGTGATAATAGCAATACCATTGGAATAGAACTTTACAGTTTACAAAACTATGTTCACATACATTATTGAAATCCACTGATTTATTCAACAAATATTCATTGGACATCTAGGCAGGTATGCTAGGAGAGAGAATTGTAAAATATGATATGGTTCTTGTCTTCTCAAAGCTCATAGTTTAGTGGGGGAAGTTATATCTTATAGAAATAATTACCCAAATATTTAGTAAATTACAACTGTGATAAGTGCACAGTGGAGAAGTACAGAGTCCAATAGGGGAGCCTAACAGAGTAGAGGAGTGAATGAATAAATGCAAGGAGGAGAGTGAGTGTTAGAGACCAAGGAAATAGGCTGTGCAAAGAGCCTGGGGAATGGCCTTTCAAAGAACTGATGGGAGGATGCCAGACTGGGGGCTCAGAGCAGAGAAACACCAGGTAAGATGAGAGAGAAGAGGGAGAAAGACAAAGGGTCACATCATACTGAGCCTTGTAGATCACACTTTCCTAAGCATGCAATCACAGGATCTCATAAATTAATATATGCTATTGGATAGTATAGGGCAAAACCAGCCATACTGCAGTTAGAATGTGTGGGATCCACATGATTTCATTCAGGGGCCTTAAGGAAAGCTGAGTGCTGCAAATACCAACGCAGCTGCCTCCAAACTACAACAGCCAATGGCTGAACAAGAGTTACCTTGGGGAAGCAGATGTGGCTCAAGCAGTTGGGTGCCTGCCTACCACATGGGAGGTCCCAGGTTCGGTTCCCGGTATCCCCTAAAGAAGATGGATGAGCAAGACAGCCAGCTGCCACAATGGGTTGGCGTGGCAAGCTGACTCAATAAGATGACACAAGGAAGAGACACAACGAAGAAACATAATGAAAGAACAACAAGCAGGGAGTGGAGGTGGCTCCCTCCCACATGGGAGGTCCCGGGTTTGGTTCCCAGTGCCTCCTAAAAAAAAAAAAAAGAAGAAGATGAGCACCCAACTAACAGACACAGAGAGCAGACTGTAAGGGGGGGAGGGGAGAACTAAATAAATCTTAAAAAAAAAAAAAAAAAAGAGTTGCCTTGGCTCTCTAAATATCTAAATGACTTTAGTGAGTAGATCATCAGTTTTGCTGGTTAACAGTAAAACATTCTCACTTTAATTCCATTTCTGACTCACTGCTTTATGACTATGGGCAAACCTTCAGCTTCTTTGAGCTTCAGCTTTTTTATTTACAGAATGGAGATTATTTTTGCCTCACCTGGTTATTGTGGGGATTAACAAAGGAAAGTACTTTGCGACGATAATGTAAATGCTCAGTGTTGATAGTTTTTATGGTTCTGAGTCATGCCATGTTTTCCTTTGTGAAATTCTTGAGTAATTTCTCATTCTAAAAGGTTTTAGAATGCCTTCTTTCATATACTCAAAAGGTAGCTTGGTGTAATCTAAAAAGCTTTGGAGTTGAAAAGACTCGAAGTCAATGCCAGTCCTGGTACTTCCCGGGGGGTGACAGTGGGACAGGTGAGTCTCAGTTTCATCATCTGTTACATGCAGCAGTAATATATACCTCTGTTGTTATCTTAAGTATTAAATGAGATAACATTGGTAAGACTCATACAATAGTGTCTATTATATAGCAGACCTGCAGTTAATGTTTGTTCCCTTTTAGCTTTCTTCCTCCAAGAAGAAAAAAAAAATCTGCATTGCGTTTAAAAAATTAGTGCAGATCAGCACTTCACAGACTTCAATGTACAAAGGACTCATGTGAGAACTTGTTAAAATGCAGGTTCTGATTCAGTAAGTCTGGTATGGGGGTCCATGATTAAGGATTTCTAACAAGCTTCCAGGCGATGTTGTCATACCTGATCCATAGACCACATTTTAAGTAGCAAAAGGTCTAGATGACCTGGGTAGCATCAATAATGTCATCAACCTGCTATCCATGTCAGAAAGAGAGTTAGCTAAACTTGGGATGCAGCTGAGTGAACCTCCTTGCTTCCTGTAAGAAGGATATAAAGTCTAGGACTTTCTTACAGTTTGATTTAATTTACATTTTTTGACCTGAAAAAAAAAGAAGCACATTCCTACCACAGAAAAATCTAGTAAGAATTATTCTTAGTAGAGAGGTTTTGCTAATCACTCATTCTAGGGTTTTTTAAGGGTGCTAAGAAAAACCAAAGGTGAAAAAGAACAAAAACATACCTATGGCAAGGAAAAGCAAAGTTTCACTTGCTTTTCAACTAGTAGCATGATTATAGAAGCCAAAAAGTCATTCAAATGAGGCATAGAAGGCAACAAAAGGGGAAGCAGATGTGGCTCAAGTGGTTGGGCTCCCATTTACCATATTGGAGGCTCTGGGTTCGATTCCCAGGGCCTCCCGGTGAAGGCAAGTTGGCCCGTGCAGTGCGGTGAGCTGACGGCCCGCGTGGCGTGGTGAGCTGACGCAGCAAGATGATGCAACAAAGGGAGACAAGCAGACACAGAAAAAGGCACAGCAAATGGACACAGCAAGCACAAGCAGCAAGGGAGGGATAAAAAATTAAATAAAAACTCTTTTTAAAAAAAAGGCAACAAAGGGCAAAATTCCTTTTTTCCTTAGAAGAAGGAAAATTGTGCAATAAGTAATCATTTTTTATTTATTTATTTATTTTTTTTTAAAGATTTTATTTATTTATTCATTTATCCCCCCCTTGCTGCTTGTGCTCACTGTGTCAGCTAACCATGCCGTGCGGGTGGGCTTGCCTTCACCAGGAGGCCCCGGGAACTGAACCCGGGGCCTCCCATATGGTAAACGGGAGCCCTACTGATTGAGCCACAGCCGCTTCCCTCATTTTTTAAAAGATGCTATGAGACTGCAGCCTCCTCCAAAGATAGATCACCTTTGGGGCCTCTAATCAGGTAAAAGAGTTGGTTTTACTGACTCATTGAGTACCATGCATTTTCCCAAATTCCTCTTTTTGTTGCTTATGGTCTTCTCAAAGAACCTCCTCTAGACAAGGATGATGTGAGTGCTGTCTAAAGCTGTAGCAGAAAGAGCAAGGCAATTTGAGTGATGTATCAGAAAGAACATGGGATTCGGGGTCCTAAGATCCAGGTTCTAGTCCTGGCTCTGCTTTAAGTCACTAAGTCACTCTAAATCAGTGTCCTCAAGTGTAAACGAGGAACAAGACAAATGCCTTCCCCACTCATGTGGGATCTCATGAGAGGATGTGAAGTGGGAAAGTGTTGGATTCTTCTAGGTTTTTGGCTATGCCGCATAAAAGAATTTAAGAACACGCCCGTTTAGCTAGGCCAGTAAAAAGAATTTAATGGGAAATGGGGGGAAAGAACAGAGCTTGCTGAGAAATGGGAGAGAAGGATGGAAATATGCACCGAGATTTGAGACAGGCTCCTCTAGGCAGAGGGAGCGGGATTTGGCTTCTGTGGTCACCTTGTAAGCTATTAATTATCCCTCCCCTTGCTAATGCTAAGGGGAAGAGTCCCAGCTGTTATTGGTTACCCCAACAATGGTGGGGGCCAATGGTGAGGCCTATTTGTAATATCTGGGGCCTCCCCTCAGCCCCGGAAAGTGTCCTAACTGGGACCTTAAGGTCAAGGTCAAGGTCTTGGCAGGATCTCACAGCCATGTTGTCTGTCAGCCATCTTGTCTGCCGGGCCAGCCGCCTTCCCCCTTTCACTATGCTAACCTGTCTCAGATGCATGTTATTGGTTTTCTTTTTTCTTTTTTCTTTTTTTTTCTTTATTTATTATTTTTAAAGAAGTTTTAGATTACATAAATGTTACGTCAGAAATATAGAGGATTCCCATATACCCCCCCTTCCCCTCCCCCACGTTCACCCATTAACATATTTCATTAGTGTGGTACATTTGTTACAATTGTTGAACACATATTGAAGCATTGCTACTAACCATGGTCTAAAGTTTACATTATGGTTTACACATTGCACTGCACATTTTTATAGGTTTTGACAAAATGTATAATGGCCTGTATCCATCATTGCAATGTCATGCAGAATGATTCCAATGTCTCAAAAATGCCCCGTGTTATACCTATTCTTCCCTCTCCCTCCCCTCAGAACGTCTGGTGACCACTGTTAACTGGTTTTCATAAAGGACTACTGAGAGCTCTAGGGCAGCAACCCCAACCACCTACACACACACACATACACGTGCACGCACACACATACACACCTGCACACACACACAACCCACAGCAACCTCAAGCCAAGCACTTTTATTCATTTTATATGTTGGGCTTCCTCCTAAGATGCGTTGTAAAGAAACAGCTCTGTGGCTATATCATTTTCCCAGGGATGCTATAACAAAGTACCTGGCAAACTGGGTGGCTTAAAACAACAAGAATTTACTCTTTCACAGTTCCTCAGGCTAGAAGTCTGAAATCAAGGTGTCCTCAGGGCCATGCTCCCTCTGAGGCCCGAAGGAAGAATCCTTCCTTGCATCTTCCAGCTTCCGGGGTTGCTAGCAATCCTTGGTGTCCCTGGGCTTGTAGCTGCGTCACTCTGATTTCTACTTCGGTCTTTATGTGATCTTCTTCCTCTTCCAGCTGGGCTTATCTAAGTCTCCAAATCTCCCTCTCCTTATAAGGATATCAGTCATTGCATTTAGGGCCCACCTTAATTTGGTATGTCCTCACCTTTATTTGAATGTATATATCTGCAAATATCCTATTTCCAAAAAGGATCATATTCCCAAGTAAGGGGGAGTTATGACTTGAACATGTCTTTTGGGGGACACAATTCAATCCACAGCAATGGCTAACAGAAGTTTGAAAACAGCTGAAACATGTGGCCCTTTCTCCCTCTCGTTTCTTTCTCTTTTAGTGGTTTCAATCTCTTTTGCTCTCGCCTAGCCATCTTCATTCAAGGAGGTCTCTGCTCTAAGGAGGGGGAAGGGGGAAAAAGGCAAGTCTTCTGTTAACCTCTGTCAGACAATCTACTATTTTCATTGCAAAAGTCCTATAAGAAATGATCGCACCCACTGCTTCCATTTCCACCACTCTCCTTTTAACCCCTTATTGTCTGAATTACGGCCCCAGGACTCCACTGCAACTATGTATTTGAAGCCACCTTCTTGCTAAATCCATTGACCTCTTTTCATTTCCTATTTCCATTCTCTCAGTAACTTTTGAAATGGTTTACTCCCCCCCTTTTCCTTGAAACTTTCTTCTGCCTGGTTTTCAGAGAAATGATGAGACTCTGGTATATCCCCTCCTTCTATGGCGGTTGCCCCTTTGATTCCTCCTGTCCCAGTTCCATCTGTCTGCCCCTATCCCTCTACAACCATGCCTCAGAAATCTTGCTCAGTTCCACAACCTCAGCTGTGAACATCCAAGGTCCAACTAGTACCTCTCCTGGGCTCCCATCCCTTAACTTCAATTGCCTGCTAGACATTTCATTTCCAGTGTCTTGCAACCAGTGATGTCGGAAACTGAGATAATTGTCCTAGTTTCCAAACCACTCCCCTTCCAGACTTCCTCTCTATGTTATGGCATCAGCATAACTTTGCCATCAAATTTGTCTAATCCTTTGTTCTGACTCCTCTGTTCCCATATCTGATCAGCCACAAACTGCTATTGATCCTTTCACCTCAGTGCCTCTAGAATCTTCCTTCTTCTTCACTCTTTCCTCTAGGCCAGTCTAGTCCCTTTATTAAGACGTCCAGACAGATTCATCTTCAGTGCCTCTGCCCCCTTCAGTTCTTCCTGTGCACCATTACTTAATTTTGTTGGCCTCTGACTAAAAAACCTTTCATTTCTCCCTTTTACCTCTAAGATACAATGCAAACTCCTTAACCTGGCATGCTGAGTCTTCTCTAACCTTCTATGACCCAAACTTACTTTTCTAGACTTATTCCCTCAGTCTCCCTAACGTTAAATTGTATCTTACTTAAGTCACATAGATAACCTCACAGATAATTCACTCAGTCTCTTGCCTCAGTTCCAAGAAACAAGGATTCCAAAAAGAGAAACCAAATAAGCTCATTTTGAATCAAAGGTCCACCCCTGGGCGGGTTGGCCACAGTCTTGGAGTTATGGTCATGCTCAGGTTTGCCTTTTCTGAGTATGAATAGAGCAGTTTTCTACACAGGGAGTTTAGGCAAGGAGAAAATTATTTCTAGAATGAAGAAAACGCTAAGTCTATGCCAGCACCAAGAAGAGGTGGTGGAGAGATTTTTACCCCCACCCCATCTAAACACATTCCCTCCCCCCCAGTCCCGCCCCACCCTAATTAACCTCCCTCAGGTATGCACTCCATCTTTCTTTAATGTACAGGACACACATGGATACGTGAATCAGTCTCATGCAAACATAGTCTCCTCCCTGCTTTAGACAAATTGCAGCCCATAGCCCTGCCCCGCTCTCTTCTGAGACAGTCTGGAGTTGCCACTGGTTCAGGTCTATAAACGGATGGTACATTTGTTGGACATTTACCATGGCCAAAATGAAAACTGACTTAGGTTTTGTTGGGGATGGAATCATTCCCCGCAGCCCCCCCCCCCAAAAAAAAGACATGTTCAAGTCTTAATCCGTGTTCTTGTGGATATAAACCCACTTGTAAATAGGAACTTTGAAGATGTTATTATTAGTTAAGGTATGGCCAAACTGAATGAGGGTGGGCCTTAGTCTATTTGGCTGAGGTCCTTATAAGCAAAAAACAAAATTGGACATGGAAGTAGAAGCAAGAAGTTAGTGGAAATAGAGGAGCAGATTGCCATGTGATGGAGAATTGCTGAAACACTACAGATTCCAGGAGAAAGCAAGCCCTGCCAGTACCTTGATTTTGGACCCCTAGCCTCTAATACTGTGAGACAATAAATTCCTGTGGCTCAGGCCAACCTTTGTGTGGTATTTGTCATAGTAGACTTGGCAAACTAAGACAGGTTTCTTGCTTTACTTGCTTATTTGTTTGTTTTTGAGGCTATAAAATATTATAATTATACTAAAAATATTGTAAACTGAGACTTGATATCCCATACAAACAAGATTGGCCCAATATTTTTCTTTCTTGACTCTCTTACCAATTGTTAGGATGAATAAAATACTTTGTTGTACATATGAGGCCAGAAAGACATGGAGGTATGACGGCTATTAATTCACAATATTTTTCTTTTTCCATTTACGAACATATTGTCCTAATTAAAGATGGCAATCATGTCATAAAATAAAGATTGAAATTTAAAATGGTGCAGCCACTGTGGAAAACAGTTTGGCGGTTCTTCAGAAACTAAGTATAGAATGACTATATGACCCACCAATCACACTTCTAGGTATATACCCAAAAGAATTGAAAGAAAGGACTCAAACAGGTGTTTGTCCACAAATGTCCATAGCGGCATTATTCAGAATTGACAAAAGATGGAAGCAACCCAAGTGTCTATCAACTGATGCCTGGATAAACTGTGGTAGATAGGCAAAATGGAACATTATTTAGCTGTAAAAAGGAATGACATTCTGATACATGCAACAACATGGATGAACCTTGAAGACATCATGTTGAGTGAAATAAGCCCAGATACAAAAAGACAAATATTGTATGAGCTCACTGATATAAAATAAATAGAATAAACAAATTCATAGAATTAGAAGCCAGATACAGGTTACTGGGGCCTGGGTGGGGTTAGGGAATGGGAATTTAATGCTTAAATTGTATAGAGTTTCTATTTACAGTATTGGAAAAGTTTTGGTAATGGATGGTAGCACAATATTGTGAATAGTATTAACAACACTGAATTTGAATGTGGCTAAAAGGGGAAATTTTAGATTGTATATATGTGTGTGTGTGTGTGTATATATATATATATATATGCTTTATTGAGATTTATTTCATATACACAATACAAATTTATTTATACATACCATTAAACCCATGCATTTAAAGTATACAGTCCAGTGGTTTTTAGTATATCACAGAGTTGTGCAACTATCATCACCATCTAATTTTAGAACATTTTTACCACCCAAAAAATATACCATGTGCATTAGCAGTCATTCTCCATCCCCTGGGAACCACTACTCTACTCTGACTCAACAGATTTACGTATTCTGGACATTTCACATTCATGGTATCAAACAATATTTGGTCTTTTGTTACTGGCTTCTTTCACTGAGCATATCATAGCATGATCAAGTACTTCATTCCTTTTTATGGCTGAATAATATTCTATTGTATGTACATACCACATTTTGTTTATCCAGTTAGCAGTTGATGTACGTTGGGTTGTTTCTACTTGTTTGGCTATTATGAGTAATGCTGGTATGAACATTTGTGCACAAGCTTTTGCATGGACATATATTTTCAGGTCTTGTGTATATACACAGGAGTGGAATTGCTGGGTTGTGTGCTAATCCCATGTTTAGCATTTTGAGGAACTGCCTAATTGTCTTCCAAAGTGGCTGTATCTTTCTACATTCCCACCTGCAAAGCATAAGGGTTTCAGTTTCTCCACAACCTTGCAACACTTGTGTTGTTGTCTCTCTTTATTACAGCCACCCTAGTGCGTGTGAAGTGGAATCTTTTTGTGGTTTTGAAACATCCTTATTTTTCACAAGAGAAAATCGAGGTCTTGGGTCTCCTGCTCTATGGTCCCACTAGTGATAGTCAAAATCTGATCTACAGAGCTGTGTTATTTTAGAAGAAAATGTGGGAGGATACCTAATTGATTGTTACCCTTAGATAAGTGAACATGGGGCATGAGGGCAGGAATGGGGGGAGGGGGAAACAATTAAGGTTTTTCTTTACATTCATGAATTGTTAGAATGAGCGTTGTAGGTATATTGTATTACTTTAATAGTTTTTTAAAACATCAGAAAAACATAATGAGAGAATCCATGATTTCCAGCTTTTTTGTTAACCCTTTGAATGTTTGGATTTCCTATATATACATATACACATATATATCTATATAATATTTATATAATATATTTATAATATTAAACATATATAAAAACTTATTTAAAAATACTAGCAAGGTTAAACATGGCCAGATAGAATCTGAGTGTTCTGAGCTGAGCGTTACACCATGGCTAATGATTTGCTGGAATGTTTGAATAAAAGCCTTATGCTATCAGTGTTTTCAGATTATGGAACACTTAACTGGAAGAAATTTGTTTTTTGTGATTAAAATGCAATAGAGATACAGTGGGTCAAATTCTCCTCACAACCCTTGAACACAGTTTAATAAATAGACAAGGCTTATGACTTGATAAGCTGAAGTAAGCACCAGGTTGTGCCATTTGGCAGATTTGCAGTCAGGCTTCTGGAGACTGAGTTTTCTGATCTAGTTTGGCATGTAGGCCAAAGAAACTAGTTTACCAATTCAAAAACCTCTATGGACTCATTCTTCCACACAAAGAACACAATAGATTTAAGCAATTTCAAACACTTAATGACAATACAGTGCTTAAATGATTTAATGATTAAATGATTTAATGCATTTAATGATTAAATACAGTTCTTAAAGTAAGAAAAATTTATGAAAATTTTAAAAAGTGAAGTCTAATGTATCTTACATATATCCTCTGAAACCTTTTTTAATATAAAACTATATAGCCACACTATATTAGGATATGCAGAAAACATTGCAGCTACAATCTCTGCTTTCCATAATTTGATTTTCTAAGGGCTGTGTCATGTTCCTCTTCAGTATGAGAAAAATTGTCCAGTAGTGTTTTGAGCAGAGCTCAAGTTAGAGAGAGAGAGAACAAAACAGCAGATAGACCAAGATCTTAAAGGGCTCTCAATCCATTTATTACCATTAATTACTATATATTGCCTGGAGAATATGAACCTGATAATAAATTGTTCAGGGTCTACCTCAAGAATGAAAAGATCAAAGTTCAAGCAGTAGAGGAAGTAGAGAAGAATTTCTGCACGCCTTGCTCTGCAATACCACTACTCTTTGTTATCAAAGTCATTCAGTAGGAAATCAAGAATTAATAACACTTTCCTAAGGTTTGGGATATGTGTTGGGAATAGACAGGAGCAGAAGCCCTGATCTCAAGAGGAATGCAAATTCCAGAGACAAGAACCTACTACCACTGATATGCCTTTACTTGCCCAAAACTTTAGACCTTTGGAATGAAGAGTAAGAATTAACTAATCATCCTAACAAGAAAACTGGTTTTAGGACATTGTAATACTCAATAGCTTGAAATATCCCTTATACTAGTTACACTTTTACACTTTATAAGGAGCTGAATGTGAAGTACACTTGAGATGAAAAGTAATGCTCCCCTAGATAAAACACTGGTCTCCAGTAAGTAGGGAAGATAATTCAATTCAATAACCCATGAAGTACCTTACTGTATAGGTTGCTGTGTTTTGTGGTTTAGAGAAAATTCCTCTAATATAAATGGAAGAGTCCATTTAAAAAACCAAGGTGGCAAATAAGACAGGCTTTTAAAAGCACTTAACATTAATATGCCTCCATTGCCAAGCAACCAATAGTATGTTTCAGGATGGGAGAAAGGAAGTAGAGCTGAATAAACAGAGGAAAAATTAAAATTTACAACCAATTCACATAATTTCCCCTAAGTATTTATCAGTAATCCTCAATAATATTGTAAAAGATGTCTTTTTTAAAAATTTGTCTGACTTCAGAAAGATCTCACTATGACCATTTCCTTCCACTACAAAAAAAGTCATTGTTTAAAAATAAAATATACCTCCTGCTCCTTGCCACGCTTTGAGTAACTTAACTTGTTTTACCATTTCTTAAGACAACCTCATTTCTTATTTGAGTACCTCATTATGTTGGATGCCAGAGCTCAGCTTGGCTTAGCTTATCTCATCTCATTTAGAGGCAGATCCAGGTTTAGTAGAGATAGAGTTTATACAATTTGGGGCCCGCTTTAATGAAAATAATACAAAATTATGATTGCAAAATTAGGTTAAAAAATTAGAATGAAAATAGAAGTCACAATAAATTTTAAAAAATCAAAATATTGAAAAATACTATAAACATCACAAACTCACAGACTTCACAGGAATATCATATAATATTTTTAACTACTTGACATATTTTTTGACATAATTCATTTCTTCTACATTTTTTTATTTAATACTCTTTGGTAGCCTCTTTATAAAACAGTTATTTTGTAATATATCTTCTACAAAGAGATTAGAAAAATAATTGTCTTTCTTCCAATAGAATTGTTCAAAATTTGTTTTTCATTATTAAGATTTGAGATGCAAAACCATCCTAACCTCATGCACAGACATACTTGCTGTCTTTAGTACTGCTACAAGTTTGGGTCCTAAAAACACAAGAATTCCTATTTCATACAACTCCCATCCCCCAAGGGGAAAAAAAAAAAAGTATGGTGTGTCAATAATTGCATATGCTGCATCATCATATATTATGACTGGAAGGCTACAGCTATGACTAGGCTTCAAAGCAAACTGAAACCTTTGCTTACAATTTTATTCATCTGATGATTGGAAGAATTCCCCACAGACCAGATTCTGGCTTAGGATATTTCAAGCATGTTTATTCACTACTACCGACATAGTCCTGGTAAGAGGTGCAATAGGACACGTTCACGTTGTTGAACCTTGACTTTGCCCCCATTATGTCATGACGCTGGGTGGGCCAGTATAATGGGCAGTAGAATTCCCAAAAGCTATTCCTTCACCCGGATACCTAACTATAATTTAATTGTAACTATAACTTTACTAATCATAGAAATGACTGCAAACCACATAAATATACCCTATGAAACCTAAACTAAATGTATCACCAACTTAACCCCCCCCTTGGCAGCATCCTCAAACACTCACAGCCACTCCAACATCACCTAACACAAGGACAATTGTTATAGAGGGCAAGTCAGAGGGGTTAAGAGGTTACTATTAACTGAGGAAGGTGGAAGTATCTTTCTTTTGCAAATCTTACAAAAATTTATGACCTGAACACATTGCTAAGGCCCTTTCCCAAGGCTTGTGCAGAAAGGGTACCTGAAGCTACAGCTTCCCCTGCTTCAATAAGCCTGCTCCTGCTCTCATCTTGTCTCCCTTAGTAAATGCCTACCATATGAGCAACACTGTGTTAGGGGAAGCATATGTGTCTCCATACAGAACTAAACCATGTGATTTAAAAGGAGTTCAATCAGCTCTTCTGGAAAAATTAAAATAAAATGTAAAAAACTTTCACTTTCTATTACAGCAAATAAACCTTAAGCTGGGTCTGTAGTCCTCTGGTTCTTCAGGGATCCTCAATAAAATTGTCTGGGGACAACTAAGGGAAGTTATCTAGTTGAGAACAAAATGAACGAATGCCATGGAAATTAAACCCGGGCTCAATCAGTTGGCATTCTGAGTGCCTGCTGCTCTGGGACAACTGGACACTAGCCTGGGGCTGGCTTCACGGGAGTGGCCAGCAGAGCAGCAGGCGGGCCTGGAAGGAAAAAAGGCCTCAAAAGGGGAAATAGAAAACACCAAAGATAAACTGTTCTATCTTTACAGTTTATGCCTTAGGCAGATTTTACTAGGTTTCCTAGAATAAATCTAGATAGAGAATCTGAGCCCAGCCCAGAAGGTTAGATTTACATAACCAAAAGGAAAACAGGCAGTACTGGAAACGTTTTTTTTAGCTTCCCAGAAAATATTTGTCTATTCTGATGAGCTCAAGACTTATTTGTACTCAAAGGCAGGAGGAGTGATTAAATGACTTCTTAAGGCACTAATCACCAATCTATGATAAAATACAAAAAAAAAAGATTGAAAATACATTCTCAAGGAAAGATTATGGACAAATATTGTAGGCTTGAGGAATCTTAATACTCTCTCTGTATAGGCTATTTAAAACTTTTCAATATTAAGATGCTCTAGTTTTCTCACTCAAAACAAAAAAGAATCAGTGAGACAATTAACTTAATTTTGTACATTTAATAATTGAAAACACAAGCAATTAAAAACTAAAAAGTAAACACAGGTGAATAAATATATACATTTCTCAATTAAATGTAATGGATATATGTAAATTTTTTTTTTTTTTTTTTTTTTTTGGTGAATCAAACAATATATTACACAATATATTTGGTTCATAGTAATGCATTCATACAGTATTTGTCCTTTTGTGTCTGGCTTGCTTCACTCAACATAATGTCCTCCAGTTTCATCCATGTTGCCATATGTTTTCTGACTTCATTTCTTCTTACAGCTGCATAATATTCCATGGTGTGAATAGACTATAGTTTGTTTATCCACTCATCTGTTAATGGACACCTGGGTTGTTTCCAACTTTTGGCAATGGTGAATAATGTGGCTATGAACATCGGTGTGCAGATGTCTGTTCGTGTCACTGCTCTCAGTTCTTCTGGGTATATACCCAGTAGTGGTATTGCAGGGTCACATGGCAAGTCTATATTCAACTTCTTTAGGAACTGCCAAACAGTCCTCCATAGTGGTTGTACCATTTTGCATTCCCACCAACAGTGAAGAAGTGTTCCTATCTCTCCACATCCTCTCCAATGCTTGTAGTTCTCTGTCTTTTTAATAGTGGCCATTCTGATAGGTGTGAAATGATATCTCATTGTAGTTTTGATTTGCATTTCCCTAATCATGAGTGAGGTTGAGCATTTCTTCATGTGTTTTTTTGCCATTTGTATTTCTTCTTCGGAGAAATGTCTATTCAAGTCTTTGGCCCATTTTTTAATTGGGTTATTTGTCTTTTTATTGTTGAGTTGTAACATCTCTTTATATACAGTGAGACAATTTTAAATGTGCCTTTGGGGAAAAAAAAACATAGATAAATCACCAAACTTTGAAATTATTAGTATATTTTCTAATTGATTTTCGTGAATAATTTTTCCATTTCCATTTGAATAAGAATATAACAGAGTTTTGCAACTATACTTAGGTAACATACAACATATGAAATCATAACAGTCAGTTAAGCTAGGAAAACCAAAACTTCCTTTGCAGCAGTCTTTCTACATGCAAATTACAACTGTCATGAACCTTAGAACACTAAATTAGAAAACTCGTGGAACTTCAAATGTATTACCTAATACTTTCTTTTCCTAGGATATTTAACCTGACGGTGAGTTAAAGCTTTCCTTTCCTTTTTATTTCTCCTTTGTAAATGTGATGCTTCAGACAGTTTTCTGAATGCTTCCAGTCTACTGTAAATAAGCTAAAGCAACTCCTGGTTGCCTTTTGACAAAAGTTATTACATAGCTCCTTAAAGTGTCAGATATTAGATTTTTTCCCACAAAATTGAATGAAATATTTGGGGAGGGAATAACTCAAAGCATAAGCGTAAAATGAAATTTTATCTGGGAAGGGTAGATAACATGCTAGAGCTTTTAGTAATCAGTGCCAAGATTGTGTAATGGCAATGCTATCCTTCCAAGCCCTTCACACTTCATGTTCATGAACACAAGCGTAGTTAAAAATCACCTACAGAGGTAAACAGCAAGAGCGGCCTATGGGAAAAAACAAAACTTTCAAATAATGTCATTATTTTAAGAAAGAGGATCTGAAATTGTAACTACATAAAAATATATTTACCCAACAAGGACTGGAAAGTCATATGCAAAAAGGAATAGAATTGGAGAGTAATATTTTTTCAAAAGAAGGTTTTGTTATTGTTGTTCTCTCAGCATCTCCGTAAGAATGATTTGAAAATAGGGGCATCGTCTGTTTGGAAAAGGAGAGTCATGTAGTCTGAGTTTGCTGGTAGGGGTTGCACCGTGATTGATGTCTCAGCCACATGCATTGGGAAGCAGAGAGCTGTGCTCTCAAAAGAAAAATAAAATCTGGGAATTTATTTCAATAGCTCATTATGAAATAACAGAAATAAGTTTAGAGGGCTAGAGAATAAACAGCTGAGTCCCCTCCCCCAGCCTGCCCCAGAAGTTTATCTTTTATTTGCTAGCTCTGACAGAAAAAGACTGAGTCTGTTCACAACAAAAGCTATCTAGGACAGAGGCCACGTGGACCTCAATTCCAAGGACTAGAGAGCCATCTACAAGCCCAGAGACTTTGGTAAAATAATAAAAAGGCATTGTACCACTTTAAAAAGGTATTTGTCAATTTCTGAATTAAAAAAAATATATTGGGGGCGGATGTGGCTCAAATGGTTGGGCGTCCATCTTTCATATGGAGGGACCTGGGTTAGATCCCCCTGACTTCCCGGTAAAATAAAGAAAAATATAGAAGGCGCGCGAGCCCCCAGGCCCGCGTGCGGGCGTGCCAGGCCCTGCCAAGCCATGCAGCAAGGTGATGACGTAACAGGAGGGTGACACAAGGGAGAGCCAAGATGGGACACACCGAAAAACCAGAAACTAAGGTGGCGCAGGTGGTAGGGCGCCTCTCTCCCACATCGGAGGTTCCCAGGCTTGAATCCCAGTGAAGATAGGAGAAGGATGAGAAGAGAGGTCAGGAAATGGACACAGAGAATTGCCCAGTGAGTGGACACAAAAACAGCAAAAACGAGTGGGTCGGAGACTCCAGCTCTCGCCATGGCCAATGAAAAACCCAAGGAAGGCGTCAAGACTGAGAACAAGGATCATATTAATTTGAAGGTGGCAGGGCAGGATGGTTCTGTGGTGCAAAGTCTATTGTGAATGACAGGGTTTGTCAATGAGGCAGATCAGATTCCGATTTGACGGGCAGGCAATCAGTGAAACAGACACACCTGCGCAGTTGGAAATCTAGGACGAAGATACAATTGATGTGTTCCAGCAGCAGACAGGCGGAGTCTATTTAAAAGGAAGCTTGCTATTTTACTCCAGAACTCTGTTCCTACAGACCAAGAAAACATTCTCAATTAGAAAAACAGCAATTTGGTTCCACCGCATCCTACTACAGTATAGTTTTCTCTATTCTTTCATTTTACCCTTCCCCGTTCCTTTATCGTACATAAAGTGACTGGTGTATGTGCACAAGCATAGTGTCTTTTTTTTTTTTAACTAAATGACCAGTGGTATGTTTTGATCGACATCACATGGAGATGGGATGGGGAAAAATACTGGTTCTGTGAAAATACCCTATTTCTCCATTAGTGGCATGCTCATTCAGCTCTTATCTTTATATTCCAGTAAATTATTTTGTTCTCACTGTTTAACAAAAACCAACAACGTAAAAAATCCTTGTATACCTTGTTTGATTGGAGAATTTTAATGCTTTTCATTTATCATTGTAAAACCAAATTTTATAGCTTTTCTGTGCATAGCTCTTACATGTAGGGCAATCTGTCTTTAAGTAGGTATAAATTACTCTAAAAGAAATGAACCCTAGATAGTCAAGAGTTTTGTTGTTTAAATAAACCTCTTGTTTAAAATGAAAAAAAAAAAAAAAAAACACATTTAATGAATTAATAGAAAAATTCACAAAAATTCGGAGCCGTGTTTGTAATTTGCCTCTAAAGTCTTGTCTCTTTCTGGAACACTTCTGATGATTCTAATGATCTTATCTCTTGTTAGGATGCTAGAGTGCAGCACAGCCCTTGGTTTCCTATCTATCTGTCTGCCTATCTATCTATCTATCATCTATCCATCCATTCATCTATCCATCCATCCATCTATCTACCTATCTAATCATCATCATTTCCCCAAGTTATCTCTTCTCTGAGGGACCAGAAAATAGGTTAATGCTACTGTTATGTTAGGGGTTAAGGTCTATGACAGGGAGAAACTCAAATTAAATCTGGGAATCATCAGATCTGACTTTAGCCCATACTGTATTGACTTGGGCCTAGACTAGACCTCTGAAAGATCTTCAGAACAGAGGCTAGGTCAGAACTTCTTTAAAAACCATACATAGAGCAAATGCATTTGAAAGAGTTTTGAGTTCCATATGATAAAAAATATCACTTAAAAAAAGGTTGGAATTTCTTTTAATTTCGCAACATTAGACATTCAGTATTCAAGTCTAAATCATCAATTTCTTTTCTCTTTTACTTTAATAAACAATAAAAAGAAAGCTAAGTAGCCCAAAGATTTCAACCTAGCATGTGCCCCTCAATCATTATCTATTATTATTGTACATTTATGAGTAAGAAGATGAACTAGTAAAAAAAAAAAAAGTGTATAAGAGGTTTTGAGATTGATAACCTATTGAAAATTTGGAAGAAAACTTAGGGGAGATGACTGTAAGAAAAGGCCCCAGGAAAAGAAAAAATAGGGTAGAAATTGGATGAGCGCGTAAGTCATCTGTAAGATGACAAAAAGAAAAGTAGCTGAAAGTCAGAAATAAGGAGAAGATGTTGACAAAACAATGGAGGGCTGATTGGCCATATGGGAAAAGTCCTTGAAAAGAAGTTGCTGTGTCATGATCCTGGAAAAAAGCATATTCATACACTTAATAGTCAATGGACACTCTATCATAGAATTATTTTCTGGTAACTTAAAATACCCTAATATTTGATGAGTGAGAATCTACTTTTCCTATGGCTAATAACTTCACTAAGGCTAGTTAATAGATGGGACAATTTCAATAATGCTTTTTCCATTAAAGTAATTAATTTTATGACATTGAACTTTCAAAAGCAATACATCCAAAATATTCAAATAGCATCTCCAATGGATAATGTTTTTTTTTTTTTAATTGATAACTGGCTAAAATGTAAATGAAATCAGGAAAATAAAAATAAAAAATCAAAACAAAGTGCTCTAGAAGCAGGAACCAAAATAATAACACTTTCTCACCAAAAAACAAAACAAAATAAAAAACTCTCTTTGATAGAAATGTTATACTGAGGGAAGCGGCTGTGGCTCAATCAGTAGGGCTCCCGTTTACCATATGGGAGGCCCCGGGTTCGGTTCCCGGGGCCTCCTGGTGAAGGCAAGCCCGCCAGCATGGCGTGGTTAGCTGACCCAGCGAGCACAAGCAGCAAGGGGGGGATAAATGAATAAATAAATAAAATCTTAAAAAAAAAAAAAAAAAAAAAGAAATGTTATACTGAAGGCCACCAAAACATAGGTTCTGACGAATCAGCAATTGGAATGAATTCCCAAAGGTAGAGGGGAAATGACTCTTGAGAGTTTTGCTGTGTCATTTCTAGAAGGTTCCCTTTTGGAAGACAGTGTTTAAAGTATATTAATCTTCATTGCTTTACTGGAATTTAGAGTTAAAGGCAGGCTGATAAAAACAGAGGCTGTGATCTATCATAATAATCCTAATGATTATTTCAGCAATGATGCAACTCTCTCCTGGAAGCAAAAAGGAAACCAGTTTGGTTTGTAACGAAGGTCTTAAGGGTATCTTCCGATTATAATTGGACTTTGCAAGGTCAAATTATGGTAGCCAGACATGTGTTTCTAAGCAGCGTAGATTAGAAAAATGGCCAGTATTCTCAGGCTAATTTAAATAATGCTATGGAATATAGTCCTGTGTGGCCTTGTGCAATTCACTAAACTTTGTTTAGGCTTGTTTTCTTGTCTGTGAAATATGAATAAAAATACTTACCTCGTTGGGTGGTTGTGAGAACTAAATGAGATAATGTTTCCAAAGCACTTAGCAAAATAACTGGCACATAGAAAGTGCTTCCAACAATGGGTAATTATATTATGAGAATGATCAAACTTGATTTACCCCTGCTTCACTGAGGCTGTTCTCTAGGAACAGTTTTTTTTAAGCTGATGACTATTCGAGGTCGGGAAAGGAACTCGAGAGAGCAGATCCAGGAACCTGCTGGGAAGGTGAAAGGATTGAAATAGTATATTAGAGGTAGTAATTCTTAGGCAGGAGCAGAAAGGAGAAAACATAATGAATATTTTTAGAGCTCATAACCAACTTTTGTTAAGGGATGCTGGACATACTCTAGTTTTAATTATACATTTCAGAGATTTTTAAAGCTGGAAGGGAATTTAAAGAGAGAATTTATCCAATCTTATTTTACTGATGAGAGAAATAAGGTCTGGAGAGATGAAGAAATTTTTCTAAAACTACGTGATTAGTTGGCCACAAAAGTGGAACTCAGAACTGCTGACTCCTATGTCAGTGTTTTTCCCATGACCTAATGTCCTGTGCCACATAAAAGTGAGCAAGACTTCAAGATAGGTTCAGAAATGTCCAAATGATTGTTTGCTATTAAGAAAGGAACAAAGAAGAGTTCATGTAGACCTTGGTTCATTTCTTTAGTTTTCTTTTATGTGAATGGCAAGAAAAGAGCAAGGCAAAAGTACTTCCAAGGAAGGTCATAATAATAGCCAGATTGACAAGAGAAGATGTACACTTATAGGAATAACTTTTAATAATTTCAGTTCAAATGATGTATGTAAATTTTTGTAAATTTCAGAAAGAATTCAATACACAAAACACTTTGGAATAATTATCAGATGCATCCCCAAAGTACTAAACAATAAGGAGTTTGCTTTAATTTAAAAAGTATGAATTTCAGCAACTTTACAGAAAGAGATAGTAAACTTTAAATTCTATTTCTATTACTTCAAATTGACTTCCAATCTTTGTCAGTTTACAAAATGCATTTGTTTTTGTTATAATGTGTTTATACACTGTTTAATATTGTTTTTTCCTTAAAAATTTTCCTCAATGTTTAATATGTAGATTTTCCATGAGTCAACCTCATCTATATACTTCTCAGTTTTAGTGACTAGATAGTGCCTCATATTGTTGGTGCATAATGAGCTTATCTTGTCCCTTATTGTTTCTAGTTTTCCACTGTTTTTAATAACACTGATATAAATCTTCATTTAAATGCCTTTTCTGCTATAAAGTTATTTCCTTGAGGTTTATTCTCAAGGGTAGAATTACTGGGTCCATATAAATAATAATAGCTACTATTTATTGTGCTCCTTCTATAAACCAGACACTGGTGTCCCAGGTATTGTCACATTTATCCTAAAAACAACCCTATGGTGTAGTTATTATAATTACCCCCATTTTATCTACCAGAGTTTGAAGTTGAGCGAAGTCGAGCAACTTACCCAAAGTGATAGAGAAAATAAGTGTTGGAGCTAGAATTCAAACCTAAGTCCACGTGGGTCCAAAGACTACGGTCATGCCACAGATCAGTGGTTCTCAAACATTTGGGCTTCAAAACCCCTTTACACTCTTGAAAATTATTGAGGAAAAAAATTTAAAAAGGAAACCCTAGAAAATAAAAAAGAAAAGTTGGATTTTAAAAATCAATAATAAAACATCATATTCAATTATTTTAAAAATTATTAAGAACCTGCAAGAGCTTTTAAATGTGAATTATATCCATTGATATTTACCATTTAGAAATTAAAACCAAGAAATATTAAAAATATTTATTTGCTTAATAATATCTATAATAAATCTATCACATGTTAACATGTTTTTATGAAAAAAATTGCATTGTCCAAAAAAAAAAAAAAAAAAAGAGCAAAGAGTTACATTAGTTTACGTTTTTGTAAATCTCTTTTGTGTCTGGCTTAGTAGAAGGAAGCTGGTTTGTCATATCTGTTTCTTCTGCATTCAAAGTCTTCTAACATATTGTTTTGGTTGAAGTACATGAAGAAAATCTGGCCTCACATATTTATTCAGTTGGAAAAGGGAGGAATATTTTAATAGCCTTTTCATATAATTGTGGATTTTTTTTATACGACAACCAAACTTGACAAGTGGTGGTTTCTTAAAGATTAGTTTCAATGTGGAATCTGAAACCTTATCAATGAACTTTTAATGCTCTGTTATATTAAAATTCACTGGACTCTCTAACTCTGCATGCATCTTTTTAGTCTTGCATACTAAAAAGATTAGCATTTGGAAAATATTGGTTCATTATGTTATGCAGATGTCCCAAATGTTGGCACATTTCATTACATAATATTTTTTAAATTATAAATTTATTGATATCACCACTGATCTCATCAGAAAAGTCTTTAAGGATTATGTTCATGGTAGTAGATCAAGTTTTCCAAAATTCTAATATTCTCCTGGAAGCTTGAAATTTATCATTGACAACACATACCGTCAGTTGTTTTCTTTGAAGTGACAGCCTCAATTAATTCATTTTAGAGAAAATGTATGTCAAATATCCAAGTCTTAACAACCAGAGTTTGTCTGTCAGTCGTTCTTTCAAGAAGATATGTTTCATGCTTCAGTGCAAGCAATGGCACAAGTGTTTTTATGGAGATGGTTATTACACTTTGGTATGCACACTTCCCATTTTGTCACACAGTATATTGAGAAGATGTATACTCTTAAGAGCTGAAATTTAATAACATTAATATTTTTCACTGCTTCAAAGACATGCTTGAATTAAAACTGTCTGTGTATTAGTTTCTCTGCCGCTAAAACAAATACCATGTAATGGATTGGCTTAAACAATGGAAATCTGTTGGCTCACGTTTTTGAGACTAGGAGAAGTCCAAAATTGAGGCTTCAGCAAGGCGATACTTTCTCCCCAAAGATTGTGGCATTCTGGGGCTGGCTGCCAGTGATCCTTCACCTTAGGTTTTTCTGTCTCATGGTAAAGCACATGGCAGAGTCTTCTTCCTCTTATGGGTTTCATTGACTTCCAATTTCTGGCTGTCTCCATGGCTTTTTCTGGTTGCCTCCATGGCTTTTCCTTCAATATCCAATTTCCTTTGCTTATAAGACTTCTGCCATATTGGATCAAGGCCCACCTTCATTCAGTTTGGGCACACCCTAATACATCTTCAAAGGTCCTATTTACAAATGGGTTTATATCCACAGAACCAGGGGTTGGTTGGGACCTGAACATGCCTTTTGTGGGGGACACGATTCAGTCTTTTTTTTTTTTTTAAGATTTTATTTATTTATTCATTTATCCCCCCTTGCTGCTTGTGCTCGCTGTATCCATTTGCTGTGCGTTTTTCTGTGTCTGCTTGTCTCGCCTTTTGGGTCGTCCTGCTGCGTCAGCTCACCGCGCCGCGTTTAAACATCTTTCATTAGCGTGGTACATTTGTTAAAATTGATAAACATGTTGAAGCATTGCTACTAAACGAGGACTATAGTTTACATTATAGTTTACACTCTATCCTGCACAATTTTGTAGGTTATGAAAAAATATATAATGGCCTGTATCCGACCTGGGTGAGTCCAATGAACTGGAGAGTAGGTGTTGCAACTCTGCTGAGATTCAGGGCTCAACTGGGACATGGACGGAGGAAAGATTTGTCTCTGGGACATATATTTAACAAGTATAGTCCTAACTATAGGTTCAATAAAAGGGGCAGAAGAGCCATGTGTAGGGAAACTATAAATGAGCCTAACTCTGTTACACTGGGGAGCATAAATTCCAGAGTAAGGTCCACTGACAGGGTGCCGAATTCCTGAGCTTGTCTCTCATTCAGTTTTAATGGCTTCCTTGTTTCATTTAATTACTCGTGTTGCAATTAATAATTTTCTTTTCAACACAAAAGGTCAGTATTTTAGCTGCATTGTGGGTTAAATCAGCTTTGGAGAACTTGCCTGGGAAATTCAGGGTGATTGATTTTTACGGGGTCTTAAATCATTAGTGACCACTTTTCTGAGAGATGAATTTCTTTCATATACATGACCATTTAGCTGATACTGTTTTCTTTTTGATGGCACTGTGACAGCCTGAATTTGAAACTCTGCAAGTCAATAAAACTGGTTGAAACTGTTAAATAATTTAGACCAAGTAAATCAAGTACACAAAAACATAATTATGTGAATTGCTATTATTGATGTTGAAATGTAACTGTTTACTCAATGCAAACTAAAGATGTTCCTAATTAAAGTCTTTTAAATTCATGCTGATATTTGTACAGTTGAGATGCCATAATTATGTTCAAATAATTCTTGGTGCTTCAGGGAACATATGGCTATAGAAAATAATAAAGTTGTTATAATTCTTTTCAGTGTTTAATGAGGTAATGCATTATGCAATGTTAATGTTCAGATGCAACAGGTTGTTAATGATGTGATTGTTGAAAACAATAAACTGCATTATCATAAAAATATCACGTGACTGGGCAATCTACTTTTTGTTTATTAGGCTAAATCATTATTTTCTACATGTTGGATGATAAATATTATGTGTTGCTTTGATTGACACATGGTTCATCTCCTTTATAAATTATACTGGGAGATGACTTTCAAAGGTTTATGCTTAGTGAGCTCTTAGAATGTACTGGTATTTATCTGCCCTCATAGACAAGAGATATTTCTGAATATTAGCAGCAACTGACATTCTGGTAAGTGGAGCAACAGGAACTAGGGAGATGGGTAAATGAAAGCAAAAAATTAACATGACATTTCATTTTCAGAAACAATTTGTTTACTACCTATAGCTCTGAGAGAACATGCTGCTCCACATTCTAGCTTTTTTATTTTTATTTTTATTTTTTTCATTCTTGCTTTTTTAATACTCTAAAGAGTGAACTAACACGAGCAACAAAAGAAAAAAATAGATAAAATGGACATCAAAATTTAAAACTTTTGTGTGTCAAGGGCCATTATCAAGAAAGCCTACAGAATGGAAGAAAATAATTGCTAACCACATATTTGATAAAGTTTTACTGTCCAGAATATATAAGGAACTACTACAACAACAACTAAAAGACAAATAACCCAGTTAAAAAATGGGCAAAGGACTTGAATAAACATTTATCCAAAGAAGATATACAAATGGGCAATAAACAAACATGTTCAACATCACCAGTTATCAGAGAAATGCAAATCAAAACCACAATGAAACACCACTTAACATCCACTAGGATGAGTATTATTTAAAAAACAGAATATAACAAGTGTTGGAGGATACAGAGAAATTGGAACCCTTGTATTTGTTGGTAGCATTGTGAAATGATGTGGCCACTGAAGAAATCAGTTTGGCGAAACCTCAGAAAGTTGGACATAGAATTACCATATGTCCTTGTGTGAGGTTGAAATACATACCCCAGAAAAACATGTTCTCAATCTTAATCCATTTTTACGGGTGTGAACTCATTGTAAATAGGACCTTTTGATGATGTTATTTTTAGTTAAGGTGTAGCCAACTGAATCAGGATGGGTCTTAGTCTTATTACTGGAGGCCTTATAGAGAGAAAGCCATAGGGAGAAGCCAGAAGCTGCATGCTTGCAGGAATTGGAAGAGAAAGGAGAGGACATCACCATATAATGGGAAAGTGAAGGAACCCCAAGGATTACCAGCCAGAACACTACCGACCTCAGAAGAAGAAAGTTTTCTAGTCTCTGAAACCGTGAGCCAATAAATTCCTGTTAAGCAACCCATCATGTGATATTTGTCATAGTCGCCAGGAAACTAAGACACCTAGCAATCCCACTATTTGGTATATACCCAAAAGAATTGAAAGCAGAGATTCAAAAGATATTTGTACACCAATGTTCATAGCAGCATTATTGACAATAGCCAAAAAGTGGAAGCAACCCAAGTGTCCATCAACAGATGAATGGATAAACAAAATGCAGAATCTATATACAATAGAATATTAATAGAATTAATAACTTTATGAACTATTCCATAAAAAGGAATGAAGTTCTGATGCATACTACAACATGGATGAAACTTGAAGACATGTTGAGTGAAATAAGCCAGACACACAAGGATGAATATTATATGATCTTGCTTATATGAAATACCTTGACTAAGCAATTTCATTAACACACACAGTAAATTACAGGTTACCAGAGGCTGCAGGGTGAAGGGAATGGAGAGTTATTGGTTAATGGGTACAGAGTTTCTATTTGAGTTGATGAAAATGTTTTGGTAATGGATGTTGGTGATGGTAGCACAACATTATAAATTTAACTAATACTACTTAATTGTACACTTGAAAGTGGTTAAAATGGGAGATTTTTAGTTGTATGCATGCAACTGCAATAAAAAGATAAAAAAAACAACAAACAACAATAACCTAAGTATGACTTACAAAATAAAATTAGAAAAAAAAAAAAGTGAACTATATCCAGTGAAAGCTTCTATGAACCAAATATACCTGCTTTATCTGCTGAACAAGAATGCTTTCTCCAAGTCACCAAGGCACAGGTCCCTCAGAGATAGACATTTGCAGCTTCAGAATAAAGAGACTAAAGAAGTCCTTATTTAGTTGTGTATGAATAAATCATGAGAAGGACATTAAGGTTTTTCTTGTCACAGGGCAATTCATGGAGTAGTGCTCTAGTGTGACAAAGTGGGAAAGTGTCCAGGCTTCAAAATCAGGTGGGCTTGGATTCACATCATAGCCTTGAAACATATTAGCCATGACTGTGGTCAAGCTGCTTATCTTCTTCAAGCTTCTGTGTCTTTAGACCAGAGTTCTTCAACTGTCACTATTGACATTTTGGACTGGATAATCTTTTGTTATGAAATTGTCCTTTGCATTGTAGGATGTTCAGCATCTCTACCCACTAGAGTGTTAGAGTAGGAATCCCCACCCTCCAGGTCTCCAAGTGCAACAATAAAAACCATCTCCAGCTATTGCCAAATGTTCCCCAAGGGGTAAAAGTTGAGAACCACTGTTTTAGATGTAAATTGGGGATAATAGAACATACTTCGTAGATGTGGTAGGCAGAATAATAGCTCCCCAAATTGTCCAAAATGTCCATGTCCTAAACCCTGAAACCTGTGAAGATGTTACCTTACATGGTAAAGGGGAATTAAGGTTGCAGATGTAATTAAGGTCGCTAATCAGCTGACCTTAAAATAGAAAGATTATCCTGGATTAACCAGGTGGACCCAAAGTAGTCACAAGCATCCTTAAAAGTAGAAGAGGGAGTCAGAAGAGATCAGTGATGTGATGTGAAAAGGACTCAACTTGCCATTGACCTATTACAATTATTGAACACCATATCAGACAGTATTATAATTTTTGATTCAAACATCAGATATAACTTAAGTAACTCATGTGACATAAAGATAATATATAGATTGTTGAAAGAGGACTGAGAGTCCAGAAATAAACTCTCACATTTATATTAATAGTCAACTTATTTTCAACAAGGGTACCAAAACAATTCAATGAGAAAATATAGTCTTTTCAAATGTGGTGCTGGGACAACTAAATATCCACATGCAAAAGAATGAAGTTGGACACTTACCTTGAACTATATACAAAATTATCTTAAAATGGATCAAAGATCTAAATGTAAGAACTAAATATATTCAACGCTTAGAGAAAATATAAGAAAGAAATCTCTATGACCTTGGATTAGGCAGTGGTTCCTTAGCTATGACACCAAAAGCACAAGCAGCAAAAGAAAAAATAAATAAGTTGAACATCAGCAAAATTAATAAATATTGTTCTTCAAAGGACACCATTAAGAAAGAGAAAAGAAAACCCACAGAAGGGGAGAAATTTTTTGCATATCATATATCTGGTAAGGGCCTAGTATCTAGAATATATAAAGAACACTTAAAATTGAAAAATAAAAAGACAAATCAGGGAATGGATGTGGCTCAAGCAGTTGAGCACCTGCTTCCCACATGGGAGGTCCCGGGTTCAGTTCCCCGTGCCTCCTAAAAACAAAACAAAACAAAACAAAAAGACAATAAGCAAACAAACAAAAAACCAACTTAAGGGGAGCCGATGTGGCTCAGTGGTTGAGCGCTGGCTTCCCACATATGAGGTCCCAGGTTCAATCCCCAGTCCCGGTGAAGAAGAAAGAAGAAAGAAGAAAGAAGAAAGAGGAGGAGGAGGAGGAGGAGAAAAAGACAACCCAATTAAAAAATTAGCAAAGGATCTGAATAGACATTTTTCCAAAGAAAATACACAAATGGCCAAAAAGCACATGAGAAAAAAAGCACATCATTAGGAAATGCAAGTCAAAAACACAATGAGATACCATTTCACACCCAGGAGGCTGTCTAGAATCAAAACGTCAGATTAAAACCATGTGGTGGCAATGATATAGAAAAACTGGAACCTTCATACACTACTGTTGGGAATATAAAATGGAGCAGCCACTTTGGAAAACAGTAAAACATAGTGACCACATAATCCAGCAATTGCACATTCAGCTATATACCTAGGAAAACTGAAAACATATTTCCATTCAAAATCTTGCAAATGAATGTTCACAGCAGCATTATTCATAATAGCCCCCAAAGTGGAAACAACCCAAATGTTTATCCAACCCAAATGAATGGATAAACAAAGGATAGTATATTCATACAAATAATATTCAGCCATAAAAAGAAATGACATGAACTTCTGCTACACCAAGATGAGCTCATAAGATGCTCCATGATGCTGTTTCTCCACAGAATCTTTGAACAAAACCCTAGCAGAGCCATCTTCCTCAAAACTCCAGAAAATGGTTAAAGGGTTGCACTAAACGGGTGAGTGCCAAATCAAGAAACCATGACTTTAAAAATGGTAGGAGAAGCGCATGGCATGCTTGCTAGTCTTTACCCCAATCCCTTCCCAGTATGGTATGGAGCCAGTCTGTCCAAATCAAGGCATCATCATGTGAAACTTTCTCCCCAAACACCTGCTGTTGGCGATCCTAGACTTCTGTCATATGGCGAGGTACATGGTGGCATCTGCTGGTCTCTCCCTTGTCTTGAGTTTTTTTTTGTTTGTTTTTTTTTTTGCTTCAGTTTCTGAATTCTTCTGGCATTCTCTCTCTTCTGTGTCTTTTCTCTCTGCACTCACCCCATTTATAAAAGACTCCAGAAAGAGGATTAAAACCCACCTTGGGTCATGCTTTACTGAAGTAACCTAATCAAAAGGTGCCACCTACAATAGGTCCACACTCTCAGGAATGGATTAGCATTAAGAGGTCCATTCAGCTTCAAATGGTCACACATGGATATACCCACATATTCTTTAAATATTCCTCAGTTGATGGACATTTGGGTTTTCCCCATTTTTTAGTTATTATGAATAATGCTGCTATGAACATTCATGTACAAGTTTTTGCATGGAAATATGTTTTCATTTTTCTTGGGTAAATATCTAGAAGTGGAATTGCCAAGCCTATGCTTAACATTTTGAAAAACTGCCAGATTGTTTTCCAAAATGCCTACACCATTTTACATTCCCACCAGCAGAATATGAGGGTTCCAATTCCCTTATATCCTCTCCAACACTTGTTACTGTCTTTTTGATTATAGTCATCTGAGTGTGTGTCAAGTGTTATCTCATTGTGGTTTTGATTTGCATTTACCTGAGTCCTACCCCTGGACCTGTGAATGTAAATGGGACCTTTGAAGATGTTATTAAAGTGGGGCCAATTCAAATGAGGGTGGGCCTTAATCCAAATATGGCTGAAGTCCTTATAAGCAAAGGAAATTGGGCATAGAAGTAGAAACCAGAAGAAGAGACACAAGGAGACAGATTACCATGTGATGGAAGATGCCAAAATGCCATTGCTACAAGGCTACTGACTCGAGGAGAAAGCATGGCCTTGCCAATCAATCCAGCATTTTTGGATTTCTATCCTCAATGCTGTGAGACAATAAATTACTCTCGTTTAAGCCAATCAACTGGTGGCATTTGTCATAGCAGCCCTGGCGAACTAAGACACTAATTATGTTGGGCATCTTTTCATGTGCTTATTGGCCATTTGTATATCTTCTTTGGAAAAATGTCTACTCAGATCCTTGGCCCATTTTTTAATTAGGTTATTTGTCTTTTTATTATTGAGTTGTTAGAGTTCTTTATGTATTCTAGATACAAGTACCTTATCAGATACATCATTTGTAAAAATGGTTCCTCATTCTGTGGGCTCTCTTTTCATTTTCTTGATGGTATCCTTTGGAGCACAAAATTTTTTCACTTTGATGATGTCCAATTTATTTATTTTTCTTTTGTTACTAATGCTGGTGACATCATCTTTAAACTGAAATCCTAAACATTAACTTGATTTTTACAACACCCTTACTGGCAGTAAAGTCATTAATAAACCCCAAACTTGTTCTTTTGATAAACTTGGTATCTCAGAAAATCAGAGAGATGCTGTGATATAAGCTTGAAGCAGAAACCAAGGACAACTGCCTCATCATAACTACACTCATATCAGATGAACTGAGAGGAAGTATGAAGGCACCATAAATACCTGTTACACAGTTTAACCCTTGCACCACTGAGATATGCTCTACTGATAACTCACTGCCTTTTTTTCTTTTGAGGTACCAGCGCCGGAAATTGAACCCAGGACCTCGTATGCAGGAAGCCTGTCTCAACCACTGAGCCACATCGGCTCCCCTGAGTTGTTTTTTTTGTTTGTTTGTTTGCTTGTTTGTTTTTGTTTTTAGGAGGTACTCGGGACCAAACCTGGGCTCTCCTATGTGGGAAGCAGGCTCAACCCCTTGAGCCACATCTGCTCCCATAACTGACTCTTAAATGTGGGGCTAGATACAATCACCCTCTGCCAAAAAAAAAAAAAAAAAAACAGACTTACAATGGGAGAGCCAGTTGGACAAGACTGTAAGAGATATTATTCATCCTCCTCCACAATCCAGTTTATATTTTCTTCACTCTTATATTCAGCTGCTCTGGATTCCTTGCCTGGTGGAATGACCTAGAACCTTCATCTCTGAAGGACTGAGGCCTTAGTTGCTTTACTCTTGCCAAGCTATAGTTACTATAGTCAGTCACTTCTTCACTGTTATTCAGCAGGAATGGAAGCACCAAGGAATGCCCCAATGACTCCCTTGAGTTTTAGGCTTTTCCCTTAACCCATAATGTAGCAGCAACCTTATCTCTTCATTATAATCAGACTCAATTACTCCTGCCAATAGAGTAGCTCCTTTTTTTTTTGCCTATTGGTTATTGAATATGAGAAGTTCAAAGTGACAAGGTATTTGTTGTAGTTCTAGGCTCATGAAATATTAACATGACACTGGTGAAATTACCTTCTCCTCCCTGGAACCAGGACTCTTAATCCAGAACAGCCCAGAGTTACAGGGATGGGAAACATAAATTCTGCAAGTGGACCCACAAGAGAAATACTGAGAGGACCCAGTTTTATTTCCATTCTTTCATTCCTGGACTGGTGTAGTGCACTTGTCAGGAACAGGCACCATATGTCATGCATTTGTTCCATGCATATATATATGCATATATAAGCATAATCAGTAAAAGTCACTAAAAGGGTAATTGTAAGACCCAATAGTACTGTATCCTGAATATAAAACTCTACTCTTTAATTCCTATAAGAGTCAGAATACAATTGAACATTGTAATAAATATACCACAATATTATAAGATGTTATTAATAAGGGAAAATGTGGGTGGGTAGGTGAGGGTGTGGGTTATATGGGGATCCCCTCTACTTTTGATAACTTTTCTGTAATCTACAAATTCTCTAAAAATAAAGTTTATTATTACTAAAAAGAATACAATTGAAGAAAAAGCCATATTTCTTGATAGATATGCAAAATATAAAGTGGTAAATTGGGACAAAAACAACATATAGAGGGGAAACAGGAATATGGCAGCAGAGAGTGTGTATGCTATTGAAGTTAAGTTGGTATCATTTCAAATTAGTAGGTTATAGAAGTAGGTTGTTTAATATAAATCCCAGGATAACCACAAAGAAAGTATTTGAACAATACACAGAAATGAGGAAGGGATCAGTCAGATACATCACAAAAGATCAACTATACAGAAAAGGAGTTTGCAATAAAGAAAAAAGAGACAAAAAGAGATATGACATATAAAACATAAGGACAGGGAAGTGGATGTGGCTCAAGTAGTTGGGCACCCACTTCCCATATGGGAGGTCCCAGGTGTGGTTCCTGGTGCCTCCTACAGGAAAAAAACAAAACAAAAACAAAAACAAAAAAAAAACAGACAATGAGCAAAAAACAACGAACAGCCAATAAATGCAAACAATGAGCAAAAACAACAAGCAAACAGATGAGGAAGCCATCTCAGGAGGTGCAGGGGAGAACAAAAAACATAAGGACAAAATGGCTGAAGTAAGTAATGCCTTTACAGTAATAACACTCAATATTAATGGATTAAACTCCCAAATCAAAAGACACAAAGTGGCAGAATGTATGAAAAAGCATGATCCAACTATATGTTGTTTACAAGAGACTTACCTTAGACCCAGAGACACAGATAGGTTGAAAGTAAAAGGTTGGTAAAGATATTCCATGCAAATAGTAAACAAAAAAAGAGCTGGAGTAGCTATACTAATATCATATAAAATCAACTTTAAGTCAAAAGCTGTTATAAAAAACAAAAAGGGTGACTAAACATTAATAAAAGGGGCAATCCACCAAGATGAAATAACAATCACAAATATGTATTCATTAACCACAGTGCCCCAAAATATATAAGGCAAACACTGGGAAAACTGAATGGAGAAATAGCTATCTTTATAATAATAGTTGGAGACCTAAATACACTATTCTCATCAATACATAGAACATCCAGAGAGAAGATCAAGAAGAAACAGAAAACTTGATTAAAATGATAAATAAACTAGACCTAATAGACATATACAGAACACTGCACCCCAAAACAGCAGGTTATACATTAATCTCAAGTGCTTATGAATCATTATCCAGGATAGACCACATGTTGGGTCACAAAATGAGTCTCAATAAATTGAAAAAGATTGAAATTATATAAAGCATCTTCTCTGACCATAATGTAATGAAGCTGGAAGTCAGTAAGAGGCAGAGAACTGGAAAATCCACAATATATGGAAGTTAAATAACACACTCTTAAACAATGGGTCAAAGAAGAAATTGCAAGGGAAATGAGATGAATAAAAACGGAAACACAGCACATCAAAACTTATGGGATGCAGTGAAAGGAGTGATGAGAGGGAAATTTATAGCCCTAAAAAGGAAGAAAGAGCTAAAATCAAAGTCCACACCTGGAGAAACTAGAAAAACTAATTAGCAAACTAATTCCAAAGCAAGCAGAAGGAAAGAAATATCAAAGATTAGAGCAGAAATAAATGGAAATTGAGAATAAAAAACAATAGAGAGAATTAACAAAACCAAAAGTTTTGTTCTTTGAAAAGATCAATAAAATTGACAAACCCTTAGCTAGATTGACAAAGGAAAAAAGAGAGAAGACGCAAATAAATACAATCAGAAATGAGAGGGGGAACATTGCTACTGACACCACAGAAATAAAAAGGATTATAAGAGAATATTACTAATAACTGTATGCCAACAAATTAGATAAGCTAGATGAAATAGACAAGATCCTAGAAACATGCAAACAACCTACACTGACTCTAGAAGAAATAGAAGATCTCAACAGCCCAATTACAAGTAAGGAGATTGAATTAGTCATCAAAAGCTTCCCAACAAAGGAATACCCAGGACCAATGGTTTCATGGGGGAATTCTACCACTCATTCTAAGAAGAATTAATACCATTCCTGCTCAAACTCTTCCAAAAAAACTGAAGAGAAGGGAACGCTACCAAACTCATTCTATGAGGCCAACATCAACCTAATACCAAAGCCAGATAAAGATACTACAAGAAAAGATTACAGATCAACTTCTCTTATTAATATAGTTGTAAAAATTGTCACCAAAATACTTGCAAATTGAACCGAACAGCACATTAAAATAATTATACACCATGATCAAGTGGGATTTATCCCAGGTATGCAAGGGTGGTTCAATCCAAGAAAATAAATTAATGTAATATACCACATTAACAAAAAAAAGGGAATAAACTACATGATTGTTTCCATTGATGCAGAAAAGGCATTTGACAAAATCCAGCATCCTTTCTTGATAAAAAACACTTAGAAAAAATAAGAATAGAAGGAAACTTCTTCAACATGATCTGAAAATCCCACGGCTAACATCATATTCAATGGTGAAAAACTGTAAGTTTTCCCTCTAAAATCTGGAAGAAGAGATGGATACCCACTGTCACCACTATTCTTGATCATTGTACTGGAAGTTCCAGCCAGAGCAGTTAAGAAAGAAAAAGAAATAAAAGGCATTCAAATTGGAAAGGAAGAAGTAAAACTTTCACTCTTTGCAGATGACATGATTCCATATATAGAAAGTCCTAAAAAAACTACAACAAAGCCTCTAAAGCTTATAAACAAATTCAGCAAAGTGTCAGGGTACAAGATCAACATGCAAAAATCAGTAGTGTTTCTATACACTAGCAATGAGCAAGCTGAGGAGGAAATCAAGAAAAAAATTCCATTTACAATAGCAACTAAAATAATCAAATATCTGGGAATAAATTTAACAATGGATATAAAGGACTTGTACACAAAAAACTACCAAGCACTGCTAAAAGAAATCAAAGAAGACCTAAATAAATGGAAGGACATTCCATGTTCATGGATTGGAAGACTAAATATTGTTAAGATGTCAATTCTACCCAAAAGGATTTATAGATTCAATGCAATCCAAGTCAAAAGTCCAAAAGCCTGGTGTGCGGGAGTAGCTCAGCGGTTGAGCAACTGCCTCATATATATGAGGCCCTGGGTTCATTCCTTGGCTCCTCCTTAAAAAAAAAAAAATTCTAAAAGCTTTCTCTGCAGAAAAGGAAAAGCCAATTACCAAATTTATTTAGGAGGGTAAGGGACCCCAAATAGCAAAAACATCTTTTAAAAGAAGTAAGTTGGAGGGCTCATACTTCCCGACTTCAAAGCATAATGCAAAGCTACAGTGGTTATAATATCATGGTGTTAGCACAAGGATAAACATGTTGACCAATGGGATCGAATTGAGAGTTCAGAAATAGACCCTCACATCTATGGCTAATTGAATTTTCCCAAATCTACTTAATAGGGAAAGAATAGACTGTTCAAGAAATGGTGCTGGGAGAACTGGATATCTATATACAAAAAAGGAAAGGAAAGGAAAGGAAAGGGAAGGGAAGGGAAGGGAAGGAAACGGAACGTCTATCTCACACCATTTATAAAAATTAATTCCAAATGGATCAAAGACCTAAACATAAGAACCAGGACTATAAAACTTCTAGAAGAATCTTCTGGATCTAGTGCTGGGCAATGGTTTCTTGGATTTTACACCCAGAGCATAAGCAATGAAAAAGAAAAGAAGATAAATGGGACCTCCTCAAAATTAAAAACTTTTGAGCATCAAAAGACTTTGTCACCAAAGTGAAAAGACAACCTACTCAATGGGAGAAAGTATTTGGAAACCACATATCTGTTAAGGTTTTAATATCCAGAATATATAAAGAAATCTTATAACTCAACAATAAAAAGATAAACAACCCAATAAAAAATTGGGCAAAAGATATGAATAGAAATTTCTCCAAAGAGGATATACAATTGGCTAAAAAGTACATGGAAATGGGGTGAGAAAGGGAGCTGATGCTTAATATAGGTAGAATTTTTAATAAGGTTTGTTGTAAAAGTGTGGAAATGAATAGAGTTGATGGTAACACACTTTAGTGAGTATAACTAACACTGTTGATCATAAATGTGATTGTGGCTGAAAGGGGTAGTCTGTGGATGTAAATGCCAATCGAAAGGAAGCTCTAGAATAATCTAGGGAATGTATAACATAGTGATTTTGGTGGTGGATGAAGATTGTGGTTAATAGTATAAATATAAGAATGTTCTTCTTTTACAAAGTGTTAAGAATATGGTGATACATGAGAAAATTACAACTAATGTAACTTATGGACAATAGTAATATTGTAATATTGTAATATTTTTTCAGCAATGGAAAAGAAGATATTATACCAACTCTAAGGGACAACAATAGGGGGATGTAAGAGGTATGGGATTTTTACTTTTAGAGTAATGAAAATGTTCTAAAATTGACTGTGGTGAGGACAGCACAACTCTGTGATGAAAACGAGAGCCACTGAGTGTACACTTTGAATTGATTGTACAAAGCATGGGACTGTAAAACACAGGGAATCCAGTGGTGGAAGATGGACTGTGGTTAACAGAACAAATATGAGAATGTTCTCTCATGAACTATAACAAAAGTATAATACTAACACAGGGTTTTAATAATCGTGTGGGTTGGGGGAAAAATACACCAAAGATAAGATATGGGCCATAGTTAGTTCATAGTTTCTAACAAATATTTCACAACAATACAAGGTGGTGTTGGTGGGGTGATGTATGGGAGCCCTATATGATAATATGCATGTTTGTTTTGTAAGTTCACAACTTTTACTATATACTTACTCTATGTATGTGCATATATGTAGATATACATCAATAAAATGTTATTTTAAAAAGCACATGGAAAAGATGCTTAACATCACTAGCTATTATGGAAAAGTAAATCAAAACCCCAAAGAGATATCATTTCACACCCACTAGACTGGCTACTATTTAAAAAACAAACAAACCAGGAAGTCACAAGCACTGGAGAGGTTGTGGAGAAATAGGAACACTCATTCCTTTCTAGTGGGAACGTAAAACGGTGTACCCACTGTGCAAGACATTTTGGCAGGTCCTCAGGAAGCTAAGTATAGAACTACCATATGACCCAGCAATCCCACTACTAATCATATTGCCAAATGAATTGAAAGTAGGAGCTAAAAAGATATTTGCACACCGATGTTCATAGCAGCATTATTCACAATTGCCAAAGGATGAAAGCAACCCAAGTGTCCCCAACCGATGAATGGATAAACAAAATGTGGTATATACATACAATGGAATATTATTCAGTCATAAAAAGGAATGAAGTCCTGATACATGTGAAAACATGGATGAACCTTGAGGACATTATGTTGAGTGAAATAAGCCAGGCACAAAAATACAAATATTGTATGATCTCACTGATATGAAATAATTAGAATAGCAAACTCATAGAGGTAGAATGTAGAATATGTTATTAGTGGGGATTTGACACTAAATTTCTATTTAGGTTGATTGTAAAGGTTTGGAAATGGATGGTGATGATGATAGCACATTACTGTGAGTGTAATTAACAGCACTGAATTATATAGGTGAATGTGGTTAAAAGGGGAAATTTTAGGTCATATATGTGACTAGAATAAAAATTAAAAGATAAAACATAGGACTGTCTAATACAGTGAACCCTATTATTGATGATGGGCTATAGTTAATACAAGTATTAGACTGTTCTTTCATTATTTATAATAAATGTATAACACTAACACAAAGTTTTAATAATAGGGTGGTATATGGAAAAAATACACCTAGTATAAACTATGGATGATAGTTAATAGCTCTATTTTAATAAATTTTCATTAATTGTAACAAAGGTAACTACTGCTAAAAAATAGTACAACTATTAAAAAGTGCTATCATCAATTGTAACAAATGCTCCACACCAAGGCAAGGTGTTGGTGGTAGAGTGGTTTATGGGAATCCTGTATTTTATGCATGATTGGTTTGTTAAACCATAACTTCCCTAATAAAGAAGTTTAAAAGAAAACAGCTAATGGGAGGAGAGAAATCACAGACAACAATATAGAAAAGGTTTAGTGGCATTTACTGTAAAGGGGAACAGAAACATAGGGCAATAGTCGGAAAGTGAAAGGGGGTCAAAATAATTTTTTTAAGGTAAGAAGAAATCAAGTATGTCAGTATGCTAGTGGAAATAATCCAACAGAAAACAAATTTCTGATGTAGTACAGAGAAGAGAATTGCTGGCGCTGTATTCCAGTGGCCTTGTAATGAATTGAAAACGGCAAATTTTTATTTGAAGACAAAGAATGAAGTACATAGTTTAAAAATTATTTTGATGATAATTTATTTTCAAGAATTCTTTCTTGTTCTCTGTTCCTATTACATAGCATATTATTCTTGTTTCAATGTGCAATATCTTCTCTTACCTCCCTGGGGATATTAATTACAGTCTTTTTTTTATTCTGGTCTCTGACTTTTGTGTTGGTGATATACTACAAAGCTGATGAGAAACGTGCTGTAGGGAGCAGCTTGCACACTGGTGAGCTTCACTGGAGGACACTGGTTCTCAACTGGGGATGATTTTAGCCTCCTCCCCTAGGGGACATTTGGTAATGTCTGCAAAAATGTTCAGTTTTCACAACTGGAGGAAGTGCTCCTGGTTTCTAGTGGGTCGAGGCCAGCGATGCTGTTAAAACATCCTACAATGCTCAGGGAAGCCCACCACAAGCAAGAGTTATCTGGTCTAAAATGTCAATAGTGCTTCAGTAGGGAAACCCTGCTGAAGGGTGAGGGGGTGGGCAGCCTGCTTTCTCATAGTGGATCTAATCTCAAGGATCTTTCTCTGGTGGTCAGTTTCTCCAGGGAAGGCTCTTCCAGTCACTTGCTGGCAGATATAAACATGTTTGCTCATGTTTTAGAGCTGGGCAAGGGAAGGGGCCTGGCAGGGGTTTTGAGACAGAGTAGGCCGACTTCTGCTTAACAGCCTGTTTTCACTGTAGCATTTCATTCCACCATTCTCCTTGTTAATGTTTCTCTGGCTCAAATTTCTTCAGAGTGGTGGTCACCAGGTTGAGAGACTCTGGTGGGAATGAGGATGTGAGTGCCCACTGTTTTCTTTTTATAGACTTTCAAACAATCTCCTTGTTATTGTTTGAAACTCACCCTTACCTTTCAGGGTGCTGGGGTTTCCAATTTCTGAGTCATCCTGGGGCCTCTGGGTCAAATCGGCTTGCGTCTGGCCTGTATCACCTCTGCAGGCACTTAGATTTGACCTTCCTCTCTTCTGCTAATTCATTTACCATTGTGCCATCTGATTTCCCTCTTAATATACTCTGGTTTGGGGTTACAGATGTTTCCTAGAGTCATCAAAGATGGAATTTAAGTTTCTGTTTCTTGTTCTTGAGAGGAGAAAGTATTGGAAATGTCTTAAAAAAGGAAGTAATCAGGACTTTAATGTCAAATTTCAGAAAACTCATTCTCTCTGCTTTTACCTGCTTCAAGTTTATAATGTAAGCATCATTTGTGTCCTTTGCAGTAGGCTGGTAAAGCTCTTTGAGTCTCTCTTTTTTGAGCTCTCATGTCTCCCTCAAGGCTGTGTTCTAGCTATTCTTTTTTTTATGCAAAGTGGGCAAAAATAATGAATCAGTGTTTTATGGAGGCCCAGAGGAGAAATGAGTAACTTTGGGAGAACCTGATGAGAGATTGAGAGAGGTGGGTCTTGAGTTGAAAGTTAAAGGCCTTAGATGAAGTAAAACTCATCTAATCCTCACAGTAATCCTGTGCAGAAGATGCAATGATGATCATGCTCCTAATTCTATAAATGAGAAAACAGAGGCATAGAAGGTTTAGCGACTCACCCAAGGTCCCTCAGCTGGTAAATGACGAGCAGGGACTGAGACCCAGGCGTGTGGCTCCGCAGAGTGCACTCCTCAGGACCACATGAAACTGCAATTCACTGAGAATATCACTGCCCAGGTTGAGGAGTGCTAGGAGAGAAGACCAGTGAGGAAGTCTGGCGCCACTTTGTTAAAGAGTCTTGTAAAACAGGCCAAGGAATTTGGATTTTATCTTGTAAACAATGTGCAACCTGCGTTTTTCTAGAACTCATCAGGCTATGGGACCTACATAAGGTCATGCTAACGATTTATCTCTAAACTGATCTATATCCTGATTCATAGCTCTCATCCAACCAGACCCTCTCCTGAGAGTTGCCTCTAGAACAGTTGGGTGGGTCTCAACAATTTTTCTAATCTTGCTCCTGCTCCAAATATCCCCCCACCCTGAGTTGGTGGGGCCTCAACCAGTCAGCTGAACAACTGATGATCTCTGGGCTATTATGTCTCTGTACATGGGTTCCTAATCATACTTCTCCTGGCTATCTCTGGAGGGATAAGAAGACCCCCAAAAGAGCTACAGAAAGAGCTACAGAAGGAGGGTTTATGTGCTGATAAAATACTACCTAGCATGTGGGGACATTTCTCATTTTGTAACCAGAGGCCAACCCCTACAGAGGATCATTAAATAAAGAGTTATTTGAGATAATTAAATGGTATGGATATGTTGATTTAAACATGTTATGGCCATAATAAACTATGATATTAAAGTCTTTATTCAAAAAAGTACGATATATTCTTACATTGTTAGAAGTCTTTGAGCCTATATGATATCGAACACTTGTGAAAAAAAAGAAACAACAAATATTACTGAACACCTCCTAAGTGCTATGGGAGATAAAAAGAAGTATCAGGTATAGTCAAAGACTTCAAGCAATATATAATCTTACAGTTTAGCCATGCATCAATTGATATGGCATATATATATATATATATATATATATATTCGTTTGTTTCTTTTTTCACATCTAAATTATATGTTACTGGAGAAGAAATCCTGTTCTATATGGGTCCTTTTATCAAGCACTCTTATATGCCTTCATAATTTTAGTACAGTGTTAGGTGGTATATGGGGAAAAATTACACCCTAATGTAAGCTATGGACTATACTTAGTAGTACAATTATAATATTCTTTTATCAATTGTATCAGAGGTACCACACTAATGCAAAGCATTAATGATGGGGGTGTGTGATATTATGTGAACACACTGTATTTTTCACATGATTTTTCTGTAAAACTGCACAGTGGGAGTAAGAAGGTCTAAAGAGCATGAAGACACAATTGTGCAATAAAGGGAGTAGTTTAATTCAGGCAAAGTTAAGATGAGAGGGTAGTGGGTAGTTTGTAGAATTCCATCTACCTAAGTCAAGTTATAATGGGGGTAAAAAATAAAGCTGAAAGAACGTGGGGGTAAAACAAAGCCAGGGAACAAGTATTTTAAAGCCAAACCCATCTGAAGGATGGAGACTTAGAATTCCCTCTGGTGACAGCTGTTGCCTTTGCAAGCATGCATCCTCAGGGCCTTCAGTCTCGGATTGATAAGCAACCCTTTCACGGTCCCAAATCATGTTCAGCACAGTAACTTCCATTAGTCTACAATGTTAGAGTACTTCTGTCCAGGTCATTATCTTTCCAACCATCTGACGTTTTAGGATTAAATACAGAGATAATGAAATTAACCAACCCATAAATATGACTTTTGTGTGAGGTTTAGGAATAAACTATCATTGGAGTAATCTGGCATATCCATTATTTGAAGTATAATATTTAAGAGAATTTGACAGATTACCCTTGCGATTCCAGTTTTACTTATGTAAGGAGTTCAGACTTGCAGTTTTAAGTTGAAAGGCATAAGAATTTGGCTAATTGTGTAAATAGTTCTTAAATTTGTAGGATAATTTGAGATTCACTTTATATACTATTGCTTAAGCGTTGGAATTAAGGTTCAATATTATGTGCTGTCTCAACATCTGGCAAAATCAGGCAGGCCTCAAATGGCCTAACTACAAGTTCCTGTCCCCCTCTGTTCCTACAGATAAGGTCCTCTAACCAAATAACTCTCTTTATCATGGGCACCAGGCAAAGTGCCTGCTTATCCCTGAGCAGCAGGCTCCGGTTCCCTGCCAGCCCCTGGAATTATTCCAACAAGCCAATTACATCCTCCTGTGGGAATGAGGGGTCACCTCATCCTTTTGTTACTGCAAAGCCTGCCTCCCACAGCCCCTGCTTGTACACTCTGTTCCTGAGGGCAACGCCTGTGTGGCCCTGCCTGGTGTACAGTGTCCTCTTTCCCCAGACTGTATCTATGACTATTCTTTCAGCTATCAATCTCATCTGTTCACGTGGGGTGTCCTACATCAGACCATCCTGCTTTATGTAGCAATTCACTGTGCCTCAGCCCATAGCACTTGTCTAGATGAGGACGATAAGCTGGTTAATGCCAAATATGAAGGGAGCAGCAGGTTCCAAGAACTCGTTGTGTACTGTGGTAATTGGAAGTGATATTTCTCTTAACGTCCTGGGCCCCCTTGTATCACATTCTAACTTAAAAACAGTTTTCTAACTGAAAAGAGATGTCTGGTCCTAGAGTAAAGCAAATAAAGGTTGTCCCATTTAGCAGGACTGCTTTCTTGAATAATGGAGCTTAACTTGCACGGCTCAGAGGATTACTGTCCACTTGGCTTTAGGCCTGTGTTCTCTTGGTGAGCATTCCTAAACCACCCTTCAGAAAAGGGAGGATTTAATATTTTCTGTAGAACAAATTACTTTAGGTTGTATTGGTGTCCTTTCCTTGTCCAAGAGAACTTCAGTTTATCTTGGCTATGTAAAAATTACAGGATTGAGAATTCACCTGTACAGAAGTCATCTTCAATTCACCTCAATAAAGTATTTCCCTTTGTACATGTCTAAATGGATTATCAGTAGAGTAAGGTCCTGTTTTTTATCATGGGGTGGATAGAGCTTACGTTTTTTGTTCTTATTGGCATTTCCCTTACATTAGGCTGCTAGAGAAGGCGTTCACTGATGGCTTTTCATGAGTTTGTGGATAGATGTGTCTCTCAGGGTAGCCAGCAGTAGCTTAGTCTTTGGTGATGTTTGCCTATTCTTCCATTACAATCTGCTTTCCTCTAGTAAACAGCCTCTAATGCTCTCCCTCCTAAAATCTCTGTTACCTCAGCACAACTTCCTTTGTCAACTGGTTTTATTTTAATTTCAAAAATTTACCTGATGTTTTCAAGAGTAACCTCAGTTCACAGCTCTATTGTGACAGGGAGGGGTGGTGGAATTCACAACAAATTGGCTTCCCCGAGAGCTGGACACCCACAGGAATATTTCACTCAGCTTTTTGGGTTCCCTAAGTCATTTCTAACCTAGAATCTTCAGAGTGGTAGAGATTTGCATTGGTTTCCAGATGCGTCCCTGGGCCTACGCCCGGATAACGCCTTCCTGGACTGCACCCCTGTGCCCTCTCTCAGCGCTGTGTTGTCAGCCACTTTCTCTAGCTGGGGCACCAGATCCAAGCATGCAGGAGAGTCGGACTGGCCTTGGCATGGTTCTGGAAAACGTGCTGTTCACACTTTAATGTTCCACAAATCACCTGGGGGATATTATGAAAAAAAAAAAAACAGATTCTGATTTATTAGTAAGTCTTGGGTGGGGCCTGAGAGTCTGCATTTCTGTCAAGCTCCAGTGTGATGTTGATGCTATCTGAACCACACTTTGGATAGCAAGGTCTTAGACGATGTTTTAAATATCCTCCCTCCCTCCCTCCCTCCTTCCCTCTTTCCCTCCTTCCCTCTTTCCCTCCCTCCCTTCCTCCCTCCCTTCCTTCCTTGGTCACTTTTCTCTTTCTTTCAAGCTTTCCCACTTGTTAGTTAGGCTCCTGTAACTCATTAAGGTTATATGATTTTTGACAACATGGATGAACCTGGAGGACATTATGTTGAGTGAAGCAAGCCGGACACAAAAGGACAAATACTGTATGATTGCGTTACTATGAACCAAATATATTGTGTAACATATTGTATGAATCAAAAAATTCTTTATATGCATCCAGTACATTTAATTGAGAAATGGATGTTTTTATTCAACTGTTTTATTTTTTGTTTGTTTATATTTTCAATTATTAAATGTACAAAATAAAGTTAAAAAATTAATAAAAAATGGAAAAAAAAGGTTATATGATTTGAGTTACACTTCAAATGGTCTTATTTTACATTGACACAAGGATTTAGGAAAAAGAAATGTGTTTGTGATGGCGGTGGAGTGCTGAAAAAAACTCCCATTAGTCATTAGCGAAAACCTTTTAAGATGTCCTTCAGATCAAAAACATCTCCCTAGATTAATTTGTTTATAGTGTGTCAAATAAGACTCTGAAGAGAATTTTCTTTATATCACTCATTTTTACTTCCTTTTGAGTAATAGGTCTCAGGAAATGTTTTTTTATTGTTTTTAAAAAAGCAACTGTCGATATTCCTTTCCTATTAAATTCTGGTGACATTATTGCTATTGAGTCTTAGAAGCCTCATCAGTAGTTGTCTTTTACAACAAAATATGTTCTGAATAGTTTGCCCATTATGCTGAGATGGAAAAAACGTTTTCCATAGCTAACGAAAATAACAAAATAAAAAGCATACTAAATTTTTAGTCTTTAATTTTAAAACTGAAAACACTACAATAATTATTTTGCATGGTATGTGCTTTGTAGATTATACTGGCTTTTTTGTTCTTGTTTACTCTAAATTTTTTCCCTCTTTATTAAAGAAGTTGTTGATTTACAGAAAAATCATGCATGAAATACACACACCAACTCACCCCCAACACCTTGCATTGGTGTGGATCATAGGTTACAATTGATGATGGCACATTCTTATAATTGTACTATTAATTAAAGTCCATGGTTGAACTTAAGGTTCACTGTTTATGTAGGGTAGTTTCATGGATTTTAAAAAAATTATTCTGTTACCATATATGCAATCTAATATTTCCCCTTTTAATCATATTCAAATAAATACTTCAATGCTGTTAATTGCATCCAAAATGTTGTGCTATAATCACTACTATCCATTACCAAAACATTTCCATCATTCCGAATAGGAATCCTGTACATTTTAAGCCTTAACTTCCCATTCCCTATCCCCACCCTGTCCCCTGGTAACCTATATTCTACATTCTGACTTTATGAGTTTGCTTATTCTAATTGTTTCAAGTCAGTGAGATCATACAATATTTATCCTGTTTTATCTGGCTTATTTCACTCAGTTTGATGGCTTCCTTGTTCATCCATGTTGTTGCATGTATCAGGACTTCATTCCTTTTTGTGGCTGATTGTGTGTTTATACAACATTTTATTTATCCATTCAGCAGTTGATGGACACTGGGTTGCTTCTATCTTTTGGCAATGTGAATTATGCTGCTATGAACATTGGTGTGCAAATATCTGTTTGAGTCTCTGCTTTCAATTCTTCTGGGTATATACCTAGTAGTGGGATTATGGGGTCATATTGTAGATCTATACTTGGCTTTCCAAGAAACTGCCAAACTGTCTTCCACAGTGGCTGCACCATTTTACATTGTCACCAGCAATGAATGAGTGTTCCTATTTCTCCATATCCTCTCCAACACGTGTAACTTTATGTTTGTTAATAGCAGCCATTTTAATTGGTGTGAAATGGTGAGAATGTTTTTTTCTCTTTTAGGAGGTACCAGAGATTGAACCTGGAACCTCGTACATGGGAATCAAGTGCTCAACCACTGAGCTACACCCGCTCCCCTCAGTGTGGTTTTGATTTGCATTTCCCTGATGGCTAATGATGTTGGGAATCTTTTCATGTGCTCTGGCTATTTGTGTATCATCTTTGGAGAGATGACTCTTCAAGTCTTTTGCCCATTTTTTAATTGGGCTGTTCGCCTTTTTGTTAAGTCGAAGAATTCTTTATATATATTGGATATTAATCCTTTATTGGATACATGGTTTCCAAATATTTTCTCCCATTATGTAGGATGTCTTTTTATTTTGATGATAAAGTCCTTTGATGCACAAAGGCTTTTAATTTTGATGAGGTCCCATTTATCTATTTTTTCTTTTGTTGCTTGTACTTTGAATATAAAGTCTAAGAAACCATTGCCTAAGACAAGCTCCTGAAGATGCTTCTCTATGTACTCTTCTAGGAGTTTGATAGTTCTAGCTCTTGTATTTAGGTCTTTGGTCCAGTTTGTGTGGATTTTTGTATGTGGTGTTAGGTAGGGATCCTCTTTTTTTTTTTGCACATGGAGATCTAGTTTTCCCAGCACCATTTGTTGAAGAGACTATGCTTTCTCAATTGAGTGGTCTTTGCCACTTTGTCAAAAATCAGTTGGCCATAAATGAAAGGTTTGATTTCTGAGCTCTCAATTCGATTTGGTTGGTCTATATGTCTGTCCTTGTGCCAGCACCAGACTGTTTTCATTACTGTAGCTTTGTAATAAGTTTTAAGATTGAGAAGTGTGAGTCCTCCAACTTCATTCTTCTTTTTCAAGATGACCTTACCTATTTTGGGCTCCTTACCCTTCCATATAAATTTGGTAATTAGCTTTTCCATTTCTGCAAAGAAAGTTGTTAGAATTTTTATTGAGATTGCATTGAATCTATAAATTGCTTTGGGTAGGATTGACATCTTAATGATATTTAGTCTTCCAAACCATGAACATGGAATATCCTTCTGTTTATTTAGGTCTTCTTTAATTTCTTTTAGCAATGTTTTGTAGTTTTCTGTATATATATCCTTTACCTCCTTGGTTAGATTTATTCCTAGATATGTGATTCTTTTAGTTGCTATTGTGAGTGAAATTTTTTTTTCTTGATTTCTTCTTCTAATTGTTCATTGCTTGTGCATAAAAACGCTTCTGATTTTGGGGTGTTGTTGTTGTACCCTGTCACTTTGGTGTATTCATTTCTTAGTTCTAGGAGCATTGTTGTGGGTATTTCAGGATTTTCTTTGTATAAGATCATATCATCTGCAAACAGTGAAAGTTTTATTTCTTTCTTTCCAATTTGGATGTCTTTTATTTCTTTTTCTTGCCTAATTTTTCTGGCAAGAATTTCCAGTACAATGTTGAATAACAATGGTGAAAGTGGACATCCTTGTGTTATTGCTGATATTAGAGGGAAAGTTTCCATTAATTAGGATGTTAGCTGTGGGCTTTTCATATATGCCCTTTGTCATGTTGAGGAAGTTTCCTTCTATTCCTTTTTCTGGGGTGAGTTGAAACAATACCTGCCCTCAGAGCCAGGACCCAGAGATCCAAATTCGCTTATCAAAAGCCATGATCAGTGATTGGCTGTGCATACTCCTGTTCTTGGGAACAGGTTCCTGTTCTAGCCTCTTCCTAGGGCTCATTTCTCTCCGGGCTCAGCTGGCTCGGCTCTAACAACAAGGCCAGCTGTAGACTATCTTCCCCGAGCCTCTGCTGTGTCTAATGGAGCCTTCTCTCCTTCCTCATGTATCTGCTTCTCTGTGTGTTTACTTCCCCGGGTCCAGGATCAAAACTCTCACCTCCCTTCTCTGCAGTGAGGATTCTCTGTGAGTTCCTGCCCACAGAGGAACTCAACGGGGGCGGGGACTCAACATCCTACTGACGTGGCCCAATCAAAGCCTTAATAATTATTTAATCAAGTAAAAGTGAAACCTCTGAATCCAGTATAATCTAATATGCCCAGAGGAACAAACCAGTTTACAAACATAATCCAATATCTATTTTCGGAATTCATGAACAATATCAAACTCCTATACTCTATATCTGCAGGAACAATTACGACTTCCTTTTGCTTCTCTTGGCAAAAGCAAAAGCCACCTCTGAGAACTAATAGAGTCCACTCAGAAAAGTAGCCTAAAAATTATCATTATAACTTTACAGGAGAGGAAACTCTAATGATAATTAGGCATTGTCTATATCACTCCAAGTTCCCTTCCAACCTTTGCTAATAGAGCTGTAAACGGATCAAGAAGATGCTGAGAATGAGGCTGGGGCTGGGGGGCTCAGTTTACTGTTCAGGTGTTCTGGCCCTCAAGTGCTGTTTAGCTGAAGGAGCACCTTACATTTGCTGGGCTGACTCCTATCGACTTCAAGGATGGGCAGGACACTTGCTTGAAGTTGGGTGATGTAAGAAGCATTAGGACGGGTCTGCCCCCTCATAGGAATTGATATTTTCTAAAGTGAAATAGTAAGTTAAAATAGTATACCATGGTTTGTTATGCACTGTCAGATTTCTCTCCTAAAAGATGACCCATTTATCATGTGCCAGTTTCTAGTACTACCAACATTATGTTTTATCACTTCCTTTGCATAATTGATGTCATGGCACCAGAATATCATTTAAATATGAATGCAACTTTTGAAGAAAATGTCATCTCCATTTTGTGAATGAGTAAACTGAGACTCCAAAAAGTTAGGTAACTGGCCCAAAGTCCAGAATACCCTGGAGGTGGGCATGGGGGTGGTCTGCCCTGAATTCAGGCAATAAGGAAGTACATTGTCTGGGGAGAATTTAAATACATTAATAAAACTGAGTAAAAGTCAGGCTAGTTTTAAAAAATCACTATGTACCAGCAATTCTAAATAATATCAGTGATGAAATACTCCTCCCCCCCAAATTTTTGTTGATCTAAGTTCTAAGAAATTGTTGTGAGTTCTATTGAATTGTAGTAATATAGTGTATGCTTAAAAATTAGCACATTTTACAAAAATTACTTTTCCTTTAATAGACATTGGATTCTGCATGGAAATTAATTCAGAGAACTCTCAGTTATAGAGTACATTTAGAGAATAATGATTCATTTAGAGACTAGGTTTGTAGTGGTTTGGAATGGTTTGAGCTTTCGGTGCAATTCATATCTTCAACCCCTGTGGTACTACATATTCCTGTGTTTAAACACTAGATTCAAAATAAATAATGATAGCATAGTAATTGTAAAGACAAAGAACAGAGCTTGAGTCACTCTAATTCTGTCCTTCTAACTGGCCAATTTGCACTTTTATTTTTGTTTAAAATTTAAAGCAGTAAAGCAGACTTTGAACTGTGAGGTATAATACTTGTATAGTAAGTATAAATTTTATTTCATTCAGGAAATGTTTTACTCAGTTTGAATATCTTTCAGTTTGGAATGCATTCTTCTTCTTCTTCTTTTTTAGTTGGTACCAGGGATTGAACCTGGGACCTCATAAGTGGGAAGCAGGTGCTCAACCACTGAGGTATGCCTACTCTCTTGGAAGGCATTCTTTTAAAATTATGACTTGTTTTAAAACCAAAGAATGAATGAAAGAAAATAATGATTATTTAATGAATATCACATCGCCATTAGTAAGAACAATTTTGTTGTCTAGAGGAGAGAGAGGATGTTAAAAAATGATCTGCTCTGGTTCTCAAATATTCAAGGTACATCAAAGCCAGAGTCTTGTAAGTAGCACAGGCATGTGTTCAAATCCAGATCTAATTCTATGCTGCTGCTGCTGCTTGTTTTTTTCTTTTCTTTTCTTTTATAAGGCCCAGATTCCACCAAGGGTTTCCTGGGAAAGAGAGAGGGAAAAGCATACACAATAGTTTTGATTCACAATTTATTTAGTGAATTGGGGCAGATGATTTAACAGTAGATTATGAGATACAGCTGGGAGAGAGAAGTTCTTGCTTCCCCTTCAGAGCAGCCAGTTATGTCATGGATGCTTGTAAATTTTCCAAAATGGCCATCTGTTACAGGGAGAGCTGGGTCTGAAGCCAGAGATTGGCATACTTACATTCTAGGAGTCCTAAGCATGCCCTGGGCTTGTGGTCAACTCCTGAGAGCAGCCTTGCTGTCTGGATGTTCAGGAAAGCAGTTGGTAAGGAATTTGCTTGAAGATTAATATAGTTGGGGGAGGGTTTGGCTGGAAAAAGAGGCACAGCACTACCTTCCTCTTTCACTTTTCTGTTCATAGGATGACTAGCAGGCTGCAACATCTGAACACCAACAGGTGCAGTGCTTGTGGTATTAATCGAAAGCTTCCACTCCAGCACCCACATGATGAGCATGTGCAGTGGGATGTCCTAATTCTATGCTTTTTCACCACTATTTTATGCTATCTCATTATCAGAAAGGTTGTGCATTTTCTAAAGATAGTTTGCTATCCACCAGTATAGTGTAATGGTTAAAAATATCTACTACATAACAAGTACAATGTCATGGACCTCCCTGTCCTCAAGGGGCTTCTACTCTAGTGGGAAAGGGGGACAGTGTAACAGATGGGTGTTTGGATGGCAGGGGTGGGGGAGGTGAAGTAATGATAGTCAAGTCTTTTCTCCTTTCTCACCAGAGATGGAGAAACCTACATCATGTTTATACAGTTGGATCACCTTGTACCTACACTACCCCAGGTGGTAGTAAGCAGGTTTTCTGCTTCTGGTGGAGGAGTATTCTGGTTTGACTCAGGGCAGGGGATGAAGACTTAAGTGGGAAAGATAGGAGTGTCTAGCTGAGGGGATGGAGAGGTAAATGAAGATAAGAGGTCTTAGGGGTTATTGGATATAGTGGACACCTCCCAGGTGGGGTGATTCTCTGCCTCAGTAGGACATCAATCCAGACTGGCCAATACATGCTGAGGCTTTGTGTGGGTGTGTAGGTTCCACGGTCCTCCTTTGTCTGATAGAGAGGATTGCTGGGGGGCAGGAGTGGCCATCTGAGATGGCCAGAAAATTAGTACTGGGCAGGTCAGCATGCACCTGCCGCATCACAGAGCTGGAGAAACCATTTTCTGGTATTGCATGAATTCAGCACTCTTGGGTGATCCCATGGGAGTGTGGAGCAGGGAGAGGGCCCACGGATTGAATTCTTATGAGTCAAGAGGGTGAAAACCAGGAGCATATGCAGTTTTAATTTTAGGAATAATGGAATGTGACATTTCTTGTACATGAACACCAAAGAGTAAAATTAGTGCTCGTTACACAAATAAGCCAGCAATTATATAATGTTGGAGGAAATACCGAATGCACAGGGAGTGACTAAACGGGGCAGGTAGGGCCTCCAGGCAAAAGGCGTTTAAGTCAAGAATGAGGAGAGATTAGCCAGGAGAAGGGGTACTGGGAGGCACCAGGGGAAAAAGAGGAGGAAGAGGGAATGAAGGTGTAAAGGTGGATGGGGGTGCCTGAAAATGCAGAGCCCCTCAGGTCGGCTGGAGAAGTTACAGGGTGGAAGGCTGGCATGAGGTGAGGATATAGAAGTAAGTAGCAGACTGGTCAGGAAGACCCCACACTGGGAAGTAGGGATTTATCTTAGAGGCAATGGGAAAAACAATTCAAGTGTTTTATGTAGGAGAATGACAAGATGAGGGAGAGGTTTTAGGAAGGTCATCCTGGCTTTCAAATGGAGAACAGATTGTTGGAGTCAAGACCAGCTGAAGGGAGGGGAGGTAGGAGGCTCCATCTGATGTTCTGTGAAGCCTCATCAGAAAATGGAACCCTGAGGTGCCCCTGCATTTGATTTTCACCTCTCCCTACGGTAACATTCATCTCTGTAGGCACCTCAGGTTTTGAGTCAGGACATTATAGCTATCACCACTGACGCTGAGACATGAGGCACCAGCTGCGGCCTCATCAGTTATTTTCTTCTTACAAAGTTAACTCTGGAGCAAGAAGGAACTAATGTATTTCAAAAGTATGTTTCCTTTGGTTGTCTATGCCAGGTTTATTGCGTAGATTCACTTGACTTTTTCAAATCTGAAAAGGCTGTTACGGAGGTTCCAAGGATTAGGAAGATGGCAACAAGCATCTGCCCCACTTAAGCACATGCTGTATTCTCTACTGAGTCAGAATACTATATTTTTGACTCAACTAACCTATAAGGATCCACTGAAACAGAAGCCCAAATAAATCACAGTTGTTGAAGTCATAATGTTGAAGCAAATATCCATGCCAAGTATATAGGACTGCCAAAGAAGTTTGAGTAAGTCAATTGTTTCAGAGAGGAGAAATAATTTCAATTTATGTTTGAGGCCAAACTCTGTGCATAATTTGGAAGGTTTTCAAAAAATTCTGAGAGAAAGCTTATAGTTTGTCACTGAAAGTTAGCTTCAGGTATTTACCAAAATGATAAAACTGGAATTTCAAGCAACTGGGCTTAATTCTTATTATGCCATATGTATATTTAGTATAACATAATGACATAGTGCGTAATTCACAGTACTTTGTCTCCCCTTATAGAATGAACACATCTTTATGTATGTTGTTATATGGGTAGTTTAACAGTTTCCTTGCTTTTAGTCTAGAGTACTAATAAATAATTTTAGTCTAGAGGCTAATAAAGCACTTAAGCTTTATTTTCCTCTGTGAATTCATTCCATGTAGTCTATAATAATCACAACTATTTTGAAAAATCCAACTAGAAAAAAAAAAGTCAAGAAGACTATATCTATTTTTCTGGCCTGTAAAGAGAGTTCCTTGGGGATCTTGAATCCATAATGAAGTACATTTACATTACTTATCCTCTCTAATGAAAAATCATGTTTTATCAGATACCCATTGGTGCTCTTTTCTGGTTCGTTAATAAAGTTTTGAACTGAAAGGGCAGAACTATGTGTTATTCACTTCTCTCAAGGTTCACCTCACCCTCTGGTAAGATCAGCCACCCACAAGCAAACTCTCCTAGCTGCACCATTGCCTGGACCACAGGCTGCCCACACACCCATCAGAATGAAGCAGTAGAGGAGACTTCGTGATGCCTTGCTAAAACCCACACGTGCTGTGTCTACTTACCTTTTATTTATCCTCCCTCAGGCCTCAGAGAAAGTTCACTGCAGCCCCATCACCTCTCACTCTAAAACCTGGTTGGATGCTCCTTAATAATTCCCCATAGCATACCTGAGGCCAGGCCATAGCTTATTATTATTTTTTTTAATTAAAAAAAAAAAAAAACTTTTATTGTAGAAACATATATAGCATAAAATTTGCCATTTTAGACATTTTTAAGTGTACAATTCAGTGGCATTAATTACATTTACAATATATTGCTACCATCTGTACCATCAGGCTTTTTAATAAAACTTCATTGACTGCTTGAGGATGGCACAAGTATAACACAGAGAATAACTTAAAACTGCTACTCTTAGAGCCCACGGATGAAAACATGAGCTCAGAGTCTTTAAATAAAGTGCTTCTTACTTAAAACTGGCCTACCTCCATATGAGGGGCTGGCTCACTCTACCCTCAACATTTCCATAATATTCATGCTAGTGAGTCCAGACCCAACAGTGTCACCAGGCCCAAAGGCACAAAATCCTATTTCTCTACCCCAGTCAATCCCCACTCATTCCTGATTGAGAGGTATTGTCTTCCCCAGATGACTGATAATAAGGACATCCATTCCCTGGGAATCCCACTTCTAAGTCTCTATGGCTCAGCAAGTCTGATCCTTCCAGATCACATTTACTAAAGTTAGGCTATCCATTCTTAAGTAACACCCCATGTGGGGCACCAAGAAGCCAGCCAGGAAGTAATACCCTAAGCCAAATAGAATTCCTTTCCAGCCTTTTCTCCAGCATGTCGTGAAGAGTAGAAAGGTCCTTCACACGTCTGCTATAGCCATGGTGTCATTCCTGATCTGTAAACAAATGCTTGGGTAAGAACACATAAACATCTCCCAAGAACAACCAGCAACTTTGAGACATAAGAAAATCTAAATTTGGATTGAGCAAAAAATTATAACTCTGCAGGAGCATAATTGAGCCAAAGTATTTGCATTGGGGTTACTTCATTGCATTTTGGCATCCTTTAAGAAAAATAGTGAGTACTTGCCCTTACACCTACACAATTAAAAGGCCTGTTGAAGTGATGTTTACAAAATCTGACTTAGTAGTTTGGCCCCAAAGGTAAATTCCAGTTCTACCCTAGAGGGGTGAAACTGCTTATAACTTCAAGACTAGAAGGTTTTCCAGCTTCAACTATTTTTAAGGCAGAATTTCCACACTGCACCTGGTAAGAGACAGCTTCCTTCAAATAGGCCCTATATTTCCAGCTTTATCATCCCAAATCTGCCCTCAACATCTGTGTTCCTGCCAAACAAAAGCTCTTTGCTGATCTCTGATTGTATTCCTTACTTCTTTCACTCCCAGACACTTACTTTTGTGGTTCTCCCATCTGAATACTCTTCTCATCAACCCATTTGTTCAAAATTCTGTGGAGTCTTCAAAAACTAGCTTTACTACCATCTCCTTGATGAAGCCCCTTTCCAATCCTCCCAAATGGATGAGATGGCTCCTCTGCCTCTTATCCCAGAGCACCATATTTTATCCTTTCTTTGTCTGATGGCAGTTATATTCTACTTTATATTAAAGTTATTTGGGTTCATGTCGTATTTGTTCTATTAGGTTTTCTCGAGCTTAGGGACAGGGTCTTCCCCATGGTGGAATCTCCCCATCACCTGCCATGGTAACTTGCACATAACAGGCATTCAAAATATTTGTAAAGTTGAGTTAAACTAAAAAGTGAATAGAAGATCTTACAGAAACTGATAAATCTGACCTAAATTATTTCACATGGAAAATCTGAAAATATTAGTTCAAGGTCGAGAGAGGAAATGTTTCAGTCTGTTGTTAACTTGCCAACTACAGCTTTGGCCAAACATGAACAAAGACATGTATTGTAAATAAAACCCCCTTAAATAAAAAATAATGAACAATTGATGACACACAGAAGAACAACTAAATACAATTATTCCTGGGTTGTAGAATTTGTTTGAGGTTTATGAGAAAAGCACAATCCTGGCTAAATGAGGACTGAGAAACAAGAAATTGGACTGCTCTCTCTACCATTTGGCTGGCTATAATGAAAAGAAAATGAAAAGTAGTAAACCAGAATGTAGTAGACTGAACAAAGATCTTTAGTAACACTTTTCTGGTGATGTTTTTCTCATTATATTACTATCAACAAGTATAGTTACTGTAGGAATTTGGCATTGTTTATGAATTCCAAAAATAGATATTGGATTATGTTTGAAAATTGGTCTGTACCTGGGCATGATTAAATTATGATTAGGGCTTTGATTGGGCCACATCAGTAGGATGTTGAGTCCCTGCCCACCAGAGGAGAGCAGAGGAGTGAGTTAGTTGGAGTTTTGATGCTGGAGTTTTGAGCTGGAGCCAGGGAAGTGAACATACAGGAGAAGAACACGGAGTAATAGAGACAGCTCCTAAGACACGGCAGAAGTCCGGGGGAGAGAGACAGAGCCGTTTGTCTGATAGTCTACAGCTGGCCTGTCGGAGAGACATAGCAGCTGAACCTGGAGAGAAATGGAGCCGCAGGAAGAGAGGAGCCCAAGAAACCTGAACTCTTGGTGGACGCTGGCAGCCATCTTGCCCCAACATGTGGCAATAAACTTTGGTGAGAGAAGTAACTTTTGCTTTATGGCCTGGTAACTGTAAGCTTCTACCCCAAATAAATATCTTTTATAAACGCCAACAGATTTCTGGTATTTTGCATCAGAACCCCTTTGGCTGACTAATACAGTTACTGATAGCATATTTGAGCTAGCTGCTGATCAGCTAACTATCACAATATAATGAATTGGAAAAACATCTTATTTAGCAAATGGTACATGGATTCATCTTGTGGGGGAGTCACCTTTTTTTAAGGATAAATATTTGAGAAGACTGTAAGGAGTGAATAAATCCTGGAAGGTTATAGATGTCAGGTGCTTTTAAGACTTATGAGGAAGGAAGGAGAGAGGCAAAGAGAGAAATTTATTAACAACTGCGGCAGGGAGGAGGGAGGAGGGAGAAAGTAGAGAGGAAAAGGCGGCCGAGGGAGATAAGTGAATACCACACTCTGTGTGATACATTGAACTGTGCAAGGTGACTCTCTCCGCAGTCTTTTCATGTTTTAGGAAATTTTACAGAAATCACAAAAAAAAAAAAACTTAAGGAGATTGGATTTCTTGTGAAAATGAGCAAGATAGCCTGGGTTCTGCATCAGAGTTTTTGTGGGGAACAAAATAGAGATGGTAAGCTCTGGTGCGGGCGCCTGAGTCAGAGGGGAGCTGGAGGCCTGAAATTGGTGAGAGTTCCCAGAAATCCTGGGGACTTCCCCAACCCATGGAAATTAGGGGCTTTGAGGAAATTTCCCCCAGAATTCAGAGATACAGAGGCCCCTTGATAAAATCAGTCAGCATTACAGCAAAGTTAGTGGTCACAGGGTTATAATCTAACAATCTAGGAGTATGAACTCATGGCTTCTTTACATAAACTCTGCCTCCATCTAAAGAAAAGCAAATAAAGGAAGGTGGTGCTCGACAACTGAGCCACATTTGCTCCCCTTTATTTTATTTATCTTATATCTCTTGTACAGTTCCCCAACCCACCCTATTATTATTATTATTTTTTTAAGATTTATTTATTTACTTTATCCATTTTAACCCCCCCCTTCCCCATTTGCTGTTTTGTGTCCATTTGCTGGGCAATTCTCTGTGTCTGTTTCCTGCCATCTCTTCTCATCCTTCTCCTCCAGTCTTCACCAGGATTCGATCCTGGAGACCTCCGATGTAGGAGAGAGGTGTTCTGCCACCTGCGCCACCTCGGTTCCTGGTTTTCGGAGATTTCGGAGCATCTTGTCTTGTCTCTCCCCTGCGTCTCTCTCCTGTTACGTCATCATCTTGCTGCATGGCTCCTAGGGCCTGGCGGCTCACCGGCACACAGAGCCTGGCAGCCCATGCGCCTTCTATATATATTTTTTTTATTTTACTGGGAAGTCCCAGGGATCAAACCCAGGTCACTCCATATGGCAGACGGACGCCCAACCATTTGAGCCATATCCGCCCCCCACCCTATTATTAATATTATTTTTATATCATTTATACATGAACATACATAAACAATAAGTGTAATAAATCTTGTGAACTTACAAAGGAAACATGCATAACATCATACATCATCATAACATCATACAGGGGTCCCATATATCAACCTACCACCAACACATTGCATTGTTGTGAGACATTTGCTACAAAATATGAAAGAATATCAACAAAATCTTTAAAAAAAGAAAGAAAAGAAAAGAATCCTTTTTGTACAGGAGATACAGGCTTTGTTGGAGAATGAGGCTTCTGGCTCAGGGTGGATCCTGCACTTCCCCATCTGGATCTTGTTTCCCTGAATCTGAGCTATATTGGACTGCTTTAAGAATTTTCATTGGAGAGAAATGTCTGAAGCTGCCCTGCTGGCAAGCTGTGGTTCCTGCCCTATATATTTCTAAATAGGATGGGGGCCGCCTTAGTTTGCTAGAGCTGCTATCACGAACACCACACATTTGGTTGGCTTAAACAAAGGAAATTTATTGACTCACAGTTTTGAAGCTCGGAGAGTTAAAAAACTAGGTATTAGCAAGGCTATACTTTCTCCCCAAAGACTAGAGTAGGGGTTCTTAACAAGGGGTCTGTGAGCTTGAATTGAAATTCAAAAGAACATTATTCTTATGGGGTCGTGTTGGTGTGGGTGTGATATATTTATTAATTAATACACAGCATAGTGTGGACTTAGTAAGGGGTCTATGGTTTTCACCTGACTGGCAAAGGGGTCCATGGAACAAAAAAGGTTAAGAACCCCTGGACTAGAGTGTTCTGGTGCTGGCTGGAGGCAATCCTTGGGGTTCCTCGGCTTTCCCATCACATGGTGTAGTCCTCTCCTTTCTTTCCCAGGTTCCCACTGACTTCCAGGTTCTGTCTCCTTCCTGTGGCTTTCTCCTTATGAGGCCTCCGGTAACCCAGATTAAGTGATTAAATCCCACCCTCACTCACCTTAATTAAACTAGTCCCACCTTGGCTAAAAATAACTTCCAGAGGTCCTATTTACAATAAATTCACACCTACAGGAATGCAGATTAGGATTAAGAACATGTCTATATTTGGGTACATAATTCAGTCTACGACAGGGGCCTATGGTCATTTTGTGTCTGAATGTTTGGTCGAGCCTAATAGACTTGCTGGTGGGCACTAGACTATCTCATAGAATTGTGAGAATTAAGTGCGGTAACAGAGGCAAAGCCCTTAGAACAGGGGCTGGGGCATATAAATGCTATATAATTGTTATAATTGTAATAGTGATGGTTATAGCTTAACATTTTAATAATTATATCTTTTTTTTTTTTTTTTTTTTTTTAAGATTTTATTTATTTATCCATTTATCCCCCCCTTGCTGCTTGTGCTCGCTGGGTCAGCTAACCACGCCATGCGGGCGGGCTTGCCTTCACCAGGAGGCCCCGGGAACCGAACCCGGGGCCTCCCATATGGTAAACAGGAGCTCTACTGATTGAGCCACAGCTGCTTCCCAATAATTATATCTTAAAAAGTAATGTGAATGATATGCCACCTTCAATGTCAGATCAGTATGTATCTATAGAGATATAACATACATATTCATCATATAATGCCTTGCACATAATTGGGTGCGCCTCAGAAAACCCCCCAAGTTCCATTATATGGAAATGTTTATGTGATTATGGAAGCCATTTTCTGGGTCAGGACTGCCCATAAGGAATAACCCGAGGCCCCCTCCACAGTGAACTAATTGGTCCCTCTCCTCATTTAGTGAATTTATCTGCCTGATCTCTGTGGGGGTGATGTTTTCTTTGTTTGCTACTGTATCACAAGCATAATGCCTGGCACATTTTCATTCATCCACATTTATCAAGGGCCATAGTGTGGCACTGGGCTAGTCGTTGTTAAAAAAAAATTCCTAATTGAAAAGATAAACCCAGACTGAACAAATTCTAAGGCCACCTCAGATTCTCGTGGCTTCAATTTTCTCCTGGGCCCTCTGCCACTTGTTTCTCCCCAGCCACTGAATTGCTGCAGCAATCAGCTCCCTGACAGTCTCACGGTTCTCCCGCCTGAGGCCACAGGCTTTGGCTCCTCCCTCTACTTTTGCATTTGGGCTTGGATAAAAGGTTTCATGTACTGAAAGGGCCAGGTGACATCAAAGAAGTTTGAAGGAGTTAAATTTGTGGGGGAAAGCTTCGATGGGTGGAAGATAGCTACAGGACAGAGATGGCAGATAAATTTCTTTTCCACCCTTCCCTTCAAGGTAGTGTTCTGAGCTGTTCTGGTGTTCCAGCACAGTGTGTCTAGAGATGGCTCCTTTATACAGAGGCCTGCTGTGTCCTCTCATGAAGGAGTGATACCAACTTGTGTTTGCTTCCCATCCTTCCTGCCTCATTTCCTTTGTCCCCCACTTTTGCTGCCCTGGGATTGTACCTCTCAATAAGGCACTAGCAATTGAGTTTTGCCTCAGGCTTTGTTTTCTGGGGAATCTGGGATAAGGCTTTTCATGCCTTCCTCACGGGCCCATTTCCATCTGTATTAGTCAGCCAAAGGGGTGCTAATGTGAAATACCAAAAATGGGTTGGTCTTTATAAAGGGTATTTATTTGGGGTAGAAGTCCACAGATACCAGACCATAAAGCATTAAGTTTCTTCTCTCACCAAAGTCCATTGTCACATGCTGGAGCAAGACAGCTGCTGACGTTTGCCAGGGTTCAGGCTTCTTGGATTCCTCTCTTCCCGGGACTGCGTTTCTCTCCGGGCTTAGCTCCTGGTTTCTCCACAAGGTCAGCTGTAGACGATCAGGCAAATGGCTCGCTTCTCTTCTCCTGGGGCCTTCTTTCCAACATCAAAACTGCTTCTCAAAAACTGCTCCCTCTGTCTTTTGCCTTGCCTTTTATATTCGATTCCCCCACCCACCAAGGGGTGGGGCTCAACACCCTACTGACGTGGCCCAGTCAATACCCTAATCATAACTTAATCATGCCCAGATTAACAGATCAGTTACAAGCATGATCCAATTATATTTTTGGAATTCATAACCACATCAAATTGCCAGATGGCTACACCATCCCAGTTATCACATTCTCTTCTGTTGTATCATGGGTCCTCTGCTTGCCCCTTTTGATTTAATACATGTTCTAATTTTGCTTAGTTCAGGACCACCACGCTCTTGAGCATGTCTCTGTTTTGATACCACATACTCACACATTCCTTTGTTTATCCCAGTCTCCTTATATCTTGCATTGACTTTTCCAGCCTCCATTTTTCCTTCTTATAGCTGGCAATATTTTGATTTTTCTTTGGGGAATTGTTCTTCTCATCCATAGTCTGTGTGGTTCAGATGGAGCTAAGCTTTCTTCCTACACCTCCCAGATCTTAGCCAGCCAGTGTATTCCATATCCCTACACATAATGATTGCTTTGGAGACAGTTATCTGACTAAATCAGTCCAAGCAGAGCCAGTTTTTAAGGTCTTTGTTGGAATACTGGGAAATAAAAACTCTTTTTATCTTCTTAGAAGAAGAAAGAAAATGAGCCCGGACATGGAGAGAGTTGGTTTGAGAATGAAGCCAGATCCCAGGGACAAAGAAAGAGACTAATTTTTGATGATGATGACATTTGAGCCACTGAATTCATTCACGCCTAAAGCTTTCTATCCTCTGACCTTTCAATTTTGTGTGAGAACAAATTATATATATTTTTTCGCTTAGACCAGGTTGGATTGGCTTTCTCTTCCTGTTACTGAAGGTGTACAAACTAATATGGCCCTCTTTCTCCACAGATCCTAGCCTCCTGGGCATTAGCATAAAAATCCAAGGTACCCAGTGTGATACAATGAAAGAGCTCCCCAGAACCTTGTAAGCTCTATGTTTCCACTATGATGTTGAGGGATGAACTTAAATGAATCATTTAGTGGAGACAAGACTTTGGTTACTGGCCCCAAGGGCAGCCACTCTACATCTGGTGCTCAAGTAGCTGTTCTGCAGGTACTTTCTGTCTTGTCCCATCTTGCCTCTCCTTTCCCTCCTGGCCTGTGTTTCTGTCTGAGTGCCTTGCCAGCAATCTGATGCAACTGCTTAAATTCTTTACACTGCAGGGAAATTTTATGGCCACTCAGGCACACAATTCTTAAGTAGAACTGAGCAGGTGGAATTTCTGGAACCTTATCACACTGGAGAGACAAAAGCAGTTCTCTTGCTGCATGATGTGGGGGCAGCTTTCAAAAGAACTTTCCAGCCTGACTCCCTGTGCCTTCTAAGGTTGGCTCCTGCTTGTCACTTCTACTTGACTCATGTTCTTGTCTCTTCTAAGTCTTTATTGTTTGAATGTTTCCCCTTAATATAGTTTTACTTCTACATTTGGGTTCCACACACTCACTCTGCCCTGGGTAATGTTCCTTCAACCTCACTTGCCCTTTTGGGTCCTGCTCTTTCCTTTAAGTAGCCCAGAAGACAGGTATTATCAGTTCTGTTCCAAACTGATGCATGGGACCAGGTTGCAGTGAAGTCTACTAACTGTGAAATAAAAGTATTTACTCCACTCTGACTCAAGCTTAGGGTGTACCAGTATGTCCCAGGCCAGGATCAGAGGACAACTTGGGGGCTCTTCCCCTACCCTGCCAGGTATCCTGTAGACCTCTAGAGCTTATGTATATCCTGCTGTGCTCTCAGAGGAGTGTCCTTATGCAATGATCAAAATGTGCAGGGGGTTTCTCCTGCTAACATGATAAGTGAATGGTTGATAGGTGAAGTCTTGAAGTACAGACTAAAAATGATTCCCACTCATGCAATGGAGCAATTTCTCTGACATGTTAGCCCCTTTATTCTAGCACGATTTCTGGACACTTGCTTTGCAACCATTATAGCAGCCATATCCCCAGTCTATTGGACAGTTACTTTCTGGGCAACCAGCTGACTTTAAGGTGGAATTCAGGTGTAAGATACATGGACCAAACAAAAGCAGTAAAATGTATTGAGCACCTTCTATATACAAGGCACTGGGCTAGTGGTTCAAACAATAAAACATTAAATTTAAAAATTATTGCAAATTATGAAATGTCCTTTGAAAGAAATGAGCAAGAGGCACAAGCTAAAACCTGTTACATGGGACTGTATAGCATAGTAAAACCTCATGTGAAATATGAATAAGGGTAATAATGCATATATAAGACTGTTTTCCTTTGACACTGAACAAATGTATGTTAATGTTACAAGCTATGAATATCAGACAAAAGAAACCATTACACTAAGTGCAAAAAAAACAGACACCAAGTATTACATATTGTATGATTCCATTTATTTAATATGTAAATATAAATGAATTTATAAAGATGAAATTAGATTAGTGGTTATGTAAGGCTGTGGAAGGTTAGTGGGATTGAGAGGTGACTGCTAAGGGGTGTGGAGATTTTCTTTTTGGAGTAATGAAATTGTTCTAAAATTTTTTTGGTGATGAATGTACAACATTGTGATCATACTAAAAGCCATTGATTATATACTTTGGATAGATTGTATGGTATGTGAATATATCTCAATAAAAGTGCTTTAAAATAAATATGCAAGAATAGCCAGAAATAGCAGCTGTGTACAGCAGGGGAAGCCTAGAGAGATTGAGAGGCGATGAATTTTTTGTTGGTCTGTTTTTTTGTTTGTTATTATTATTGAAATAATGAAAATGCTCTAATAATGATTTGAAGTGATAAATACACAATTATGTGATTATGCCAAATACCATTGATTGTACACTTTGGATGCATTGTATACTTTCCTAATACGTATCAATAAAATGAATTTGTTAACAACAAAAAAGAGGCACAGACAGGATAATAGGGTGAGGTGACTATTCAGGGAAGGCCTTTCTGAGGAGGTGACATGTGAGGTAGGACAAAAAGTATGAGGAGGCAGTGATCATGCAAGTAGTTGAAGGGGGATGTTGCAGCTCCAAAGAAAGAAGAACATGTATGCATTCCCTGAGATACAAAAGAGGTACGTTATCAAATTGGAAAGAAAATCAGAGTAACTGAAGGGTAGTGAGCAAGGTCAAGAGTGGAACAAGATGAGAATTGAGGTATGGGCAGCAGTGGCAATATGTAGGGCCTTAGAGAGTTTGGATGGAATTTTGTGTGAAATGGGAAGTCATCAAAGTGGGAGAATAACATAAATATTGACATTCCAAAGTCATTCTTGCTTTAAAGTGTATGGTGAATGGACTGTAGGAGGCAGAAGAGGAAGTAGAGCAACCAGTAAAGAGGTTGCTGCAAGAGTAGCAGCAGCTGTAGGGAGGAATGGTGGATTTCTCCATCCTTTTGGAAGATGAATCCACAGGACTTCCTGTTGGATTTGATGTGAGGGATGAGAGAGAAAAAGAGGAAGCAGGAATGACTCTTTGGCTTCTGGCTTGAGAGACGGGTCCGTGATGGTGTCATTAACTAAGACGGGGAAGTTTGAGGGGAGAATACATTTGTGGGAGTGAGGGGGAATCTGTTCAGTTTTGGAACTGTTAAGTTCCAGATGTTTGTGAGACAGCCAAGTGGGGATGTCCAGTGGCAAGTCTGGCATGTGCTTTCTGAAGCCTGGATAAGGAGTGTGATTTAGAGGCAGGAGGTTGGGAGTCGTCAGCATATGGACGGTATTTTAAGCCATGGGAATGAATGAGGTCATGAGGACAGTGTGTTGTAGGAAAACAGAAGGCAGAGGCCCCTTCCCTCCACTGCCTCTCCTCAAGTCTTCCCCTCAGTCCTTCCTTCTTTAGGACTTCATGTGCAAAAGATTCATTTCCTTTCTTCACTCTCACAACAGAGCCTGATGGTCCCTTAGCTCTGATTATCCTCTCAGGAAGCTCAGTCCTTAAGCCTGTCTCCACATCTCTATCTTTCACTCCTTTCAGATGAGGTGCCCTTCCCTAACCTCAAGATAGATGAAGATTGTCACGCTAAGAGAAAAGGAAGGAAGGAAGAAACCCAAACCACATAACCAACACCACTCAAACAAGCAAATAAACCAACAAACAAAACTGCAAAGTGAGCTCTCGGAAAGCAGATTACCCTCCTGGCCACGTCTTGGAGGGGCATTTGCTGTAATGCTATTTGCCTTTGTGTGAATCATGCGTCCAGACTGCTCTACTTTTGCTTGGTAGTCAGTTTATCAGCGTGTAGCACTGATCACATGGGAGGCTGAAAGAGCATAATTCGACTGATTCTGGGCCAACCACAACCACTCCTGGACAGGCATATGCCCCACTGAAAACAGGTCACGAAGCCCACACGCACCTGTAAAGATACCACGTGACCTTCCATATGGTGCATGTGCCTTCAAAGACCTCATTGTATAATTATCTGCAATTTTTATGTCAAATGGTCAGGATCTGCTCTTTTTTTGTGAATCCTACCTACTCCCAGCAGGCTCACCCTCTTACCTGCTTCCAGCAATACTCCCAGACTAAGCCAGGAACTAAATCGTATAGCAAAAAGAAGTAAACAGGAACTGTCCTCATTATGGCATTACCCACAACATTGAGGTTTCCTTTCAAAGGTTTTGCACCCTCTGCTCCTGCTCAGTTTGCCCTGCCCCTCTTCTTCCGGTGTGGCTCCAGATCTCTTTTCTAGCTTTTCTCTGCAGGGCTTCAGACCACTTGTTTCTCGTCCTCCCAACTGGTTCTTACCCTTTCACCTTTCCTGACTGCTGGACTGATTCACAGCTTTGCCCTGATATTTGACTGGTATGTGCATTTAGGCTCCTGGCTCCTTGTTGGGTTGCAGACCTACTGTGCAGCCCAGATCTATAACCCCTGCATGACCTCTGCTCTCCTAGCCCCAACTTCCTGCTGTCTTTACTCTTGGCCGCCACTCCCTCACAGTTCCTCTGTTGACATGTAATGCATACAAAGACTGCTTTTTGTTTCACAATTGCTTTAAGTATCTGGATGCTGTGGTTGTATATCCTAATTTGTATATTTCATGGCATTGTGGCTCACCAAAACTACTCCCTCTCTGCTCCACATTAAGAGGGTCTGCAGCAGTGTCTCTGCTGATTCTTCCTCTTTTCTTGGGAATGTCTGCTTCATGCTAGCTCATCACTCAGTGCTGCTTGGGGGAAAAGGGCATTGGTTGGGAATGATAAACTGGTGGGGTTCTAGCCTTCTTTAACGTTTAACATTAAGCCTGTCTCATAGGTGGCATTAACAAAACCACTCGAGGAAAGGATGTGTGGTTGGCATTAGTGATGTAGACTAAATTATTTTGGGTCTCTGCTTTTTGGGCCACATGATTGAATTGCACTTCCTCTCCCCCCAAAAAAGTTAGGCATAGCCATGTGACTTGTTTTGGACAAAGAAGTATGAGCAGAAGTTATATGTGCTACATCTGAGGGGAAACTAAGAAACCAATGTGTATTTTGTAACATTTCCTTTTTTGCTGCCAAGTCCACTGTTGTCCAATAGAAATTTAATGTGAGCCACATATGAAATTGAAAACAATTTAGTCACATTAATAAAGTAAAAAGAAAAAGAAGGTGAACTTAATTTAGTAATATATTTTTACTCCAATATTTCCAAAATATAATTTTATACAGGTGATTAATATTAAAAATTATTTGTGAGATATTTCACATTCTTTTTCCCCATATTTAAGTCTTTGAAGTCTGGTGTGTATTTTACCCTTACAGCACATCTCAATTTGGACTAGCCACATTTCAAGGCTCAATAGCCAGATATGGCTAGTCACTAGCATATTGAATAGTGTAGGCCTCAGCAATCATGCAATCACAGATATAAAGCCCCTCTTCACCTGGCTTCCCAGGGAGGATGACATAGAGCAAAGGGCACAACTGACCTGCAGTGGATATATAGGTGAGTGATAAGTAAGCCTTTGTTGTTTTAAGTCACTGAGACTTTGGAGTTGTCTGTTACTGCAGCATAACCTAGCCTAACCTGACTGACACAAAAATTGGAATAAGGTGTGAAGTACCCATGTAACAATAAGCTAAAATATGCAGTATTAGCTCAGAGCCGAAGCAAAGGTAGCAAGGAAATTTTTATCACCTAGAAGTGTATATCCATTTTATATAGTGGCAAAATATCTGATAAAGCTCTTGCTTTTGAAAACTTAGAGGTCTGATCATGTGCATAATGCAGTTGTAGTTTTAGGGAAACAGGTTGGATGACAAAATATTAGTAGCATTGTTGGTTGTGTTTATCAAGGTATTACAAGGGAGGAACCAGTTCAACAAAGAATTGCTTGATTTGCAAGTAAGAATAAAAGAGAACAGAAATTGTCCAAAACTTGAGGGACTTACAGGACAGAGGCAATTGCTTTTTCACCCCAAACAGTAAGAGAGAAAGCTAGGGAATGATTTCTAAGGACAAATACATTCAAACTCTGCCTTGCTGTAAGTATCAAATCAAAGCTCAAACAATGTGAAAATCTCTGAATGGGTCACATAAATCCTTTTTTTCTTTTTAACAATTTATTGAAGTATATTCATACATGAACATACACAAACTATAAGTGTTCAGTAAACATTGTGAACTTACAAAACAAACATGTTTAACATCATACAGGGCTTCCACACATCACCCCCCACACTCCAAACACCCTGTATTGTTGCAAAACATTTGTTAACAAATTATGAAAGAGCATCGTCAAACTGTTACTACTAACTATAGTATGTATCTTACTCCCCTATACTATCCTATATGTAGTAGGATTTATTTATTTATTTACTTTTATCCATTTTTACACACACACCCTGCCCCGTTTCTGCTGTTTCTGTGTCCATTCGCTGGGCAACTCTCTGTGTCTGTTTCCTGCCCTCTCTTCTCATCCTTATCCTCCTGTCTTCACTGGGATTCGATCCTGGAGCCTCCGAAGTGGGAGAGAGGTGTTCTACCACCTGTGCCACCTTAGTTCCTGGTTTTTCGGTGCGTCTCATCTTGGCTCTCCCTTGTGTCACTCTCCTGTTATGTCATCATCTTGCTGTGTGGCTTGCGGGGCCTGACGGTGCACCCGCTCACAGGGCCTGGTGGCATACCCACACACAGGGCCTGGTGGCCCACGTGCCTTCTATATTTTTCCTTTTTTAAATTTTTACCTGGAGGTCCCGAGGATTGAACCCAGGGATATGGCGGACGGACGCCCAACCACCCAAGCCACATCTGTCCCCCTGCTATATCTCTTAAGGTTGACCAAAGATACCCAAAGTTACAGTCTTTTCCCATACAGGATGGTCATATAATAAATCAGGCTTAGTTTATCACCAGCATTCTAAAAACAAGACCTAGGAAGAAAAACTAGGTCTGAGGACACATGCATAGTTTCTAATATAGCGAATATTTAGCCTACCCTGATTATCACAAAATCAGGTCAGTGAGAATATTTGCATACATAAATCCTTTTAATTGGATAAAATACCCTAGGAGAAAGACACTAGACTTGTACTTCCCCACCAAAGACTGTTAGACCCAAGTATCCACAATTGTGTGTGTGTGTGTAGAGAGAGAGAGATGTGATAAAGCAAAGAAATAACAGCAACTCTAAGGAGTATGTATGAAAAAGAACTGTAGCAATGGCTGGTGGTACATGGAATGAACTGGAATAAAATAGATTAAAAGCTTACTAAATTTAGCAATTGTACCACATGCAAAAACTCCCATGAGCCAGAACCTAAAAAGATCTGTGACGCTCAAGACTTTAAAAGATACCTGGTGTCCCTCCTTTTGATGTGCAGGAGGCTGGTCCCCAAGGAAGTCATTTTTTCCAATGCTCGCTTCAGATATGGTCAAAGAGGGTAATGGAATAGGAGGAACCTTCTGCAGGAAAGAGCCAGTGACACAGAGAAGAATGGACTGGGGAACGCTTTTCAGGTAACAGGATTAGTAGAATCTTAATAAACATTTCTAAAATAAGTGGCAATAGAGCAGTCTGTTGCTGAAATGGCTGATTCTGACTTTGGTTTACAATCTCAACCAGGATGGCGGGGCTATTCCTGTGCCAATAATGGGTCTTAATTTCCAGAATCTCTTATTTTCTACCATCATGATAGGCGATCTGAATTCTGATTGTATAAGCTAGTCAGTTTTTCCCATGCCGGCATATAAGACTAGAATCTCAAACACCTGACCTTTAACCATAGCTTGTTCACTTTCCTAGCCTGAACCAAGAGCTGTGGTGGAGGTGGTGGGGGACTGGATATGTGGTGATTGTAACAATATTCTTTGTGATTGGGCAACCATGGCTTATGCCTTAATGGGCCTTGACATAGCTATAACATTTAGAGTGTATTTTTGGACTATACTACTGTGAAATAACAGATGCTTGTTACTTTTTATCAAATACCAAGGTGATTAGAAATGTATGGCATTATTCACCCAGTAAACCATCTCCATACTCTTCTTCTCCTCTTTTAACTTACATTATCTCTTCCTTGTGGCTACCTTGGCACCCTACTATGCTTATATGTGACCCCTGGCCAAAGTAGATTTGCTTGAATGGAATCATGAACCCAGATGGACCAATCACAAAACATCTCAACTCCAAGTCACACTTGATTGGTACAGAGATTATCACCTGACCCAAAATTGAGAAACAAAATCTAGTATTGTTTGACTTGGTAAAAGAAAGGCTGGAAGTTGTAAGATGTAAGACTTGGAGAAATCCAGATAGTTGTATGAGAGAATGTAACCAACTTGCAGGGAAAAAAGAAATGAGAGACAACTCTTGGCAGATTTGAGTCTCTACTTCCAGTTATTCCTTCAAGCCAGCTGCTCTTTCCATGGTGTGATCACACATCCTTGGATACAACGAGACAACAAATTCCCATTTTTGCTTCGGCTAATTTGAGTTGGATTTCTGTAGACTACTATCAGAAAAATCTAAACCAATATGTGTCAGGCACTGAGCTATGTGCTAGTGACACAGAGAAAATTATCAGTTTCTAGTACAACTAGTGTTTTAAGTCAAATGATTACCTTTATACACATTATCTTATTATTTTAGCAATTCTGTGAAATAAATGTTAGCATTTGTAGTAGACCCTTGATAATCACAATAGATACATGTAGAAAGTTTTGAGAATGCCAAACTTGAAAATATAGTAGAGAAGTAGACCCTTCATTATGGGCTTCAAATTAACAATGAATGGAATATTGAATTTGAGGGTTTACTCATTCCTGTCACAGTATCAGAGACACTATCAAATTAGGCATTTGTCTATTTTACTTACCCAAAACTTTTAAGAACCATAATTTATCTTTGTTTCTTTTCCTCCATCACCAGTAATGACAGATAGCTTTTTCTGAGGTTTATTTTTCCTAAAAAATAAAAATTATAAATAGCTTCATGAAAATTATTGCTTAATTGACATCAAGGAGGAAACAAAGCCTTATTGAGATATGCATAGATGATGGTAAGTTGACAGGCTCGCTAGACTTACAATAAAAATGATTCAAATAGATAATGATGCCTCAGCCAAATGAGAAATTATTTCATGTCATGGTATTTCAGTTTTATTCTAATATAAATGTAGTCATAAATCTTAAATTACAGAATACTCATGGCCTATTGTATTTATAGATGAGGAAACTAAGAATCAGTGATAGAAAGTGACAACAAGACAATAAATACTTCAGTGAAGGAGGCTAGAAATCCCATCTGTTAAAGTACAGAGAACAAGAGGTTCACCTCTATGGTGGATTAAAGCTGGTCACAAGATCTCTGACACTCTTCCCCTTGAAAGGCAGAGTCTTTGTCTCCGCTTGAAACTGGATAGGCTCTGTGACCACTTTGACAGATAGAATGTGGTAGAAATGACATTGTGCCAGTTTCTGGGTCCAGGCCTTAAGAGACTGACAGCTTCTACTTCCTGTCTCTTGAAACACTCACTCTTGGAAGCCAGCCTCCAGGTGTGCAGTATGACTACCAGAGAGCACCATTGTGTGAGAAGCCAAAGTCATGTGAAGAGGCCCTGGCAGATAAGACACCATGAGAGGCAAGAGAGAGACCAAGAGCACCAAGATGCTAGGTGTATGAGTGAAAAGGCCAGCTGAGAATTGGATACACAGGTCCAGTGACCCCGGCTGACAAGTGGATCAGACGCAAACTGTCCAGCTGAAGCCATCCAGAATTCCTGACCCCAAAACTCTGAGCAAAATAAAACTAGCTGTTTTGGAATACTAAATTTTGAGGTAATTTAGTATGCAATAATAGATAATAGAACATTACAAAACCCTAAAATATGTGACATTGATTTTAGACTGGGCAGTGGGCAGAGACTGAAAAGGCCTCGAAGAGAGTGTTAATGGAGGCTGGAAAGACAAGAGATTACTACTGGGAGGTTGCAGGAGGGAGATCCATGTTATGCAGTGGCAGAAGGTTTGGGAAAACTGTCCCCTGAGGCACCAGGCCAGTGCTTGCTTGATCAAACAACTGGACACCAAAAGCTGGCCAAGTTGACACAAAAACTTAGCTATCATAGGGCATATTGAAGAAAATTTGCTCTCAAATGGTTCAGTTAAAAGAGTTAAAAAAAAAAAAAAGAAAAAAGAAAAATATATTATAAAAAGAATATTAATGGTAGAGCAGTTCGAGTCCCATAAGATAATAAAGAACAGACATCCCCCATTGAAGTCAATAATTTGTTCCTGATAATCAGACTTACTGCACATACACAAAAAAACGTCAATTTGGAGCCCATTTTCCATTATATTAAATGAGAAAAATTTTACGCTGGGCATATCATCCCAAGACACACAATCAATTTCCCTAAAATATAACTAAAACACAATAAAATCAGAAGCATCATGTTAGGATGTAAAAGGGTTAAAACCATTTTCTGATGTGCACACAATTAATATGGTTATTAATAAACAGTTGCTTGAAATGCAATATCCCAGACATAATCCCCATCCTTGCCACTTGGAGTATTTTTCAAATGGTCTAAACAGTATGATGCTGATATGATTATGACATTCTATCAATTTTATTTGAAATGTAATTCAAGATTTAGTTTTGTTAAAAATGTGGTGTTGAGATTTAAGGAAAAATAGAAAATTTTCTTATTTAAACTGAGGCAGTTTGATATTATTTATGAATTCCAAAAAGGAGATTTTGATTATGTTTATAAACTGGTCTGTTCCTCTGGGCATCATAACCTTTGATTGTATTAGATTCAGATGAGATGCCTTTAATTAAATTATGTTAAGATTAGGGCTTTGATTTGATCACATCATTAGGGCCTGTAGGGTTGAGTCCCCGCCCCCTTGGAAGGGCTGATAAAACAAACTCTCACACAGAGGTAGATATACAGAAAAAGATGTGGCAGAGGAGACAGCTTGGTTTTCATGTTGGAGCCCTGGGGAGAGAGGAACCATTTGCCTGATAGTTTACAGCTTTATTAAATCAAGATTAGGGCTTTGACTCGACCATGTCAATAGGGCATGCAGGGTTGAGTCCCCTCCCCCTTGGTGGGCTATATAAACGTATGCTCAATCAAGAACACAGAAGAAGTAGACACAGAGAAGATACAGAGAGGATCCTGTGGCCCTGGGAAGAGAGATGAGCCTGATAGTTTACAGCTGACCTTGTGAAGAGACCAGAGCAGTTGAGCCCAGAAAGAAATTAGCCTCAGAGGAAGAGAGACAAGCCCTATGTCAGCCTACAGCTGAGCTCGGAAGAAGCTGGGACCACAGAGCCTTAAGAGGAGAGAGGAAGGCTGAACCCTCGCAGACATCGCCCGCCATCTTGCATGAACACGTGGCAACAGACTTTGGGTGAGGAAGTACCTCTTACAGTGCCTCGAGTTGGACTCTTTAGGGCCTAGTAAATGTGCGCTTCTACCCCAAATAAATTCCCTTTATAAAAGCCAACAGAGTTCTGGTACTTTGCATCAGCACCCCTTTGGCTGACTAATACCTAAACAGTGGTGAAAAAATGTTGTACTGAAAAATAGGTTTGTTTAATGGACATAGCAGTAAATATTAGTAAAATCCAAGAAGCATTCTAATGGAAAAATGTTTTCTGCAGGGAAATATGGATTGTGCCTGTATATTACAAAGCTAGACTCATTTCAGCTGGAAGTTTGTACTCCTTTTCTAGGGCTGCTGGAAAAATTACTCTCAACTTGGTAACTTAAAACAACAGAAATGTTCACACTTATGGAGGCCAGAAGTCTATTGAGTCTTAGAAGCCTCATCAGTAGTTGTCTTTTATAATAAAATATGTTCTGAATAGTTTGCCTATCATGCTTAGATGGAAAAAATGTTTTCCATAGCTAATGAAAATAACAACAAAAAAATGGTTACTAAATTTTTAGTCTTTAACTTTGAAACTGAAAACCCTACAATAATTATTTTGCATGGTGTGCTCATTGTAGATTATACTGGCTTTTTTGTTCTTTATTTTTTCTTTATTAATTTTTTTCTTTATTAAAGAAGTTGTGGGTTTACAGAACAATCATACATGAAATACACCAATTCACCACCAACACCTTGCATTGGTGTGGATCATTTGTTACAATTGATGATGGCACATTTTTTATAATTGTACTATTAACTGAAGTCCATCTTTTAACTTAGGGTTCACTGTTTGTGTAGGTGTAGGTGGATTTTTAAAAAATTATTCTGTTTCCATATATGCAATCTAACATTTCCCCTTTTAATCATATTCAGATATATACGTCAGTGCTGTTAATTGCATTCAAAATGTTATGCTGTCATCACCACCATCCCTTACCAAAACATTTCTATCATTCCAAATAGGAACCCTATACATTTTAAACCTTAACTTCCCATTCCCTATCCCACCCTGTCCCCTGGTAACCTATATTCTAGATTCTGACTCTATGAGCTTGCTTATTCTAGTTGTTTCAAATCAGTGAGATCATACGATATTTGTCCTTTTGTGTGTGGCTTATTTCACTCAAACGATGTTTTCAGGGTTCACCCCTGTTGTAGCATGTATCAGGACTTCGCTCCTTTTTGTGGCTGAATAATATTCCACTGTATGGACACATCACATTTTGTTTATCCATTCATTAGCTGATGGATACTTGGATTGCTTCCATGTTTTGGCAGTTGTGATAACGCTGCTATGAATACTGGCGCACAAATATATGTTCGAGTCCCTGTTTCAATTCTTTTGGGTATATACCTAGTTGTGAGATTGTCAGTTCATATAATTCTATACTTAACTTTCCGAGGAACTGCCAAACTGTCTTCCATAGTGGCTACACAGTTTTACATTGCCACCAGTGATGAATGAGTGTTCCTATTTCTCCACATTCTTTTCAGCATTTGTAATTTTCTATTTTGTTAATAGTAGCCATTCTAATGGGTGTGAAATGGCATCTCATAGTGGTTTTAATGCTGGCTAATGATGTTGGGCATCTTTTTATGTGCTTTCTGGCCATTTATATATCTTCTTTGGAGAGACATCTATTCAACTCTTTAGTCCATTTTTTAAATTGGGTTTCTTGTGTTTTTGTTGCTAAGTTGAAGGATTTCTTCATATATTCTGGAAATTAATCCTTTATCAGATATGTGGTTTCCAAATACTTTCTTCCATTGCGTAGGTCGTTGTTTTGCTTTCATGATAAAGGGCTTTGATGCACAAAAGTTTTAAATTTTGATGAGGTCCCATTTGTCTATTTTTTCTTTTGTTGCTTGTGCTTTGGGTATAAAATTTAAGAAACCATTGCCTAACACAATTCCTGAAGATGCTTCCCTGTATTTTCTTCTGGGGGTCTGATACTTATTTCCATTTTGACTTGATTTTTGTATATGGTGTGAGGTAGGCTTCATCCTTTTTTTTTTTTTTTTGCAAATGGAGATCCAGTTTTCCTAGTGCCATTTGTTGAAGAGACTATTCTTTCCCAATTAAGTGGACTATGTCTCCTTGTTAAAAATAAGTTGGCCATAAATGTATGGGTTGATTTCTGAACTCTCAATATGATTTCACTGGATTATTAGTCTGTCCTTGTGCTAATACCATGCTGTTTTGATTACTCTGACTTTGTAGTAAGTTTTAAGATTGAGAAGTATGAGTCCTCTAACTTCATTCTTCTCTTTCAAGATGGTTTTGGCTATTCAGGGCCCCTTACCTTTCCATATGCATTTATACTTATAACTGTTACATCTTCCTGTTGAATTGTCCCCTTTATCAGTCTGTAATGATCATCTTTGTCCTTCATAACTATTTTTGACTTAAAGTCTATTTTATCCAATATTAGTATAGCTACCCCAGCTCTCTTTTGTGTACTACTTGCATGGTATATATTTTTTTCCAACCTTTTGCCCTCAGCATACTTGTATCTTTGACTTTAAGTGAGTCTCTTTTAGACAGCATATAATTGGGTCATGCTTTTTCATCCATTCTGCCAATCTCTGCCTTTTGACTGGAGAGTATAATACATTGACATTTAAAGGCACTACTGATAATAAAGGACTTTCTTCTGCCAGAAGCCTTTGTAAGTCTTATACTTTTTTTGTCCCTTAATTCTTCTGTTAATTCCTACTTTCATATTTATATTATTTTTTTGTGTTGTACCATATCGAGTGCCTTCTCTTTTCTATATGGATGTATTTTTCATATATTTTCCTTGTGCTTTTCATGGGATTAAAATTTAACATCCTAACATCCTAAATATATAACAATTATATTTGGTTTGATACTGACTTGATTTCAATAGTATACATACACTTTTCTTATACACCTCTGTCATCCCACCTTCTTTTGTACTTGTTGCCACTCATATCTTTGTACATTGTATGCCCATAACCATAGATTTATTGTTACTTTTATCCATTTGCATTTTAGTGCCTGTAGGAAGTAAGAAGTGGCGCTACATACCAAACAATACAATACAATAATACTGGCATTTAAAATTACACAAATCATCACCTTTCCTGGAGGTCTTTATTTCTTTATGCCATTTGAACCTCTGTCTAGTGTGTTTTCCTTTCACTCTGAAGAACTCGATTTACCTGAAGTCCTCAGCTTTTATCTAAGAATGTTTTAATCTCTCCCTCATTTTGAAAGTACATATCACCCCATTGGTGGGCCTTACCTTGGACTATATGTTAATCTATCTCCCCAGTGTAAAAGAGTTAGACTCATTTATAATTTTCCTACACGTGGTTCTTCTGCCCCCCAGCCCCATCTTTTTTTTTTAAAGGAGGTACTGGGGATTGAACCCAGGACCTTGTACATGGGAAGCAGGGACTTAACCAATGAGCTACATCTCCCCAATGAGAGTTGGTTTTTTCATTTGTTTGGTTTTTAGGAGGTACCGGGGATTGAACCTGGGGCCTCATACATGGGAAGCAGGCACTCAAACACTTGAGCTATATCCGCTCCCCTATAATTAGCTCTATACCTGTTATTTGAACCTATAATTAGCTCTATACCTGTTAAATATATGTTCCAGAGATATCTGTTCATATGCTGGTTGAGCCCTGAATCTCAGCAGTTGCAGCCAACACCTACTCTCTAGTTCATCGGACACATCCGGGACAACTAACAAAAGAATGATGATGGGCAACGTTCATCCCCTCAAAAAGAGTATCTACAACTGCAAGCAAGATAGTTCCATTCATCTGCCCCATGGAATCTAAGCCCCCTCTCAACTGGAAGCAGAGTGGGCATCACCATCCCCAAATCCTCAAGATTGAGTAATGAACAAACCTAAGGGGGAATGCAGCTATAGACCAAAGTAGACTTATTATTATTCTAGTAATGGAAGGACTTGTAACATTGATATAAAAACTGGTCACTAGAGGTTCAGAGGGGAGGGAGAGGGAAGCATAGGTATAACATGGGGCATTTTTGGGACATTGTGGTTCTTCATGATATTGCAATGACAGATATAAGCCATTATACATTTTGTCAAAACCTATAAAATTGTGCAGTACAAAGTGTAAACCATAATGTAAACTACAGACCATAGTTAGTAGCAATGCTTCAGTGGGTTTTCATCAGTTGTAACCAATTGTAACTAATGAAAGATGTTGTTAATAGGAGAAAATGTGAGGGAGGAGGGGGTGGGGTACATTGGAATCCCCTATATTTTCGATGTAATTATTATGTAATCTAAAACTTCTTTAAATATAAAGAAAAATGAAAGAAAAAGGAAACCATGGAATCAAGAAAAAGAGTATATTTTGCTGTATATAAAATTCTTGGTTGGCAGTGTTTTTCTTTCAGCACTTTAAAGTATTTCAATGCACTGCCTTCTTGCCTCCATAGTTTCTGAGAGAAATTGGCATTCAGTCTAACTGGGACTCCCTTGTACTCACTTTGCTTTTCTCTTACAGCTTTCATAACTCTCTTCTTGTCCTTAGCATTTGATAATGTGACTATTATATGACAGGGTATATTTTTCTTTATAGTTATCCTGTTTGGTGTTCTCTGGGCTTCTTGGATGTGCACATTTATGTCTCTTGCTCAGTTTGGGAAGTTCTTTGTTATTATTCTTTTGAATATCCTCTGTCCCCTTCTCTCTTCTTCTGGGACTCCCATAATGTGTGTATTGGTACGCTTTATGGTGTCCTAGAGGTGTCCTAGGCTATTTTCACTTTTTATAATTCTTTTTTCTCTCTGCTTCTCACCCTGACTCATTTTAATTGTCTTGCCTTTGATTGTCTTCGAGTTTGCCGATTCTTTCTATTGCCATCTCTAAAGTGCTGTTGAAACTCTCCTGGGGCTTTTTCATTTCAGTTATTGTGGTCTTCAACTCCAGTAGTTCTGTTTGGTTCCTTTTTAAAATTCCTGTCTCTTTACTAAGATTTTCATATTACTCATTTGTTGTTTTCCTGATAAGTCTTTAGTTCTTTCATCTCCTTGAGCATTTTTAAGATAATTTTTTATAAGTCTTTGTGCAGTATGTCCACATTCTGTTCTTCCTCTTTGGTGTTTTCTGGATTTTTATCCTCTTCTTTTGGATGGGCCATCATTTCCTGTGTCTCTGTTGGTCCTGTGCTCTTTTGTTGCTCACGGCACATTTTAATATTTTAGAGTGTTAACTCTGGGATTTATTTCCTGAGATGTGTTTCTTGATTTTATAATCAGCTGGTGATATGCCAGAGATTTTCTTGGCTTCAGCCCTCCTATTAGGAAGGTCTTCCCAAGGCGAATGCAGTGTGCTGGGTCCTCGATATCTTTTCTGGGCCTGTGTCTTGTGCTGGGCTTATGTTAGCTGTTTTGGAGTCTCCCTGTTTATAGGAGTTTAAATACCCCCTCTATTTCCCAGGAGACAGGCCTCTTTCTCCGGGGTGTATAAAGCAGGCAAGACTTTGTCCCAGGCTGTCAGTCTCTACAGTTTCTTTCATTATCTCAAGATGTTTTGCCTGCAGGACAAATTCTGGGAAGGAGGTCATGCCAGATAAGTTTCCCAAATCAGGTCTTTCCCAGCCAAAACAGGTCGGGGACCCAGGAAGGGACTTAGAACAGTTCTAAAGTGCCCTTGGATGGGGCCCAGACCTTTCTTGACCTGCCCAGCAAAATCAGCCCTTGAACTTGTCCCTGGCAGCTCTGAGGAAGCATTCCATCTCTAAGTCTCCTCTGCTGCCACCTTTCTTTGGGCAAGTTGGAGCAAGAGCTGCCCTCAGAGCTAGGCCCCCAGTAATCTGCAGTCAGTAATCAAAAGCAGTGATCAGTTATTGGACTTGACCACCCCTGGTATTGGGAAAAATGATTTTTACGTCCCTTTCTGTCACCAGAGAGGTAGCCAGGGGCTGGATCCACTGGCCTGTAGCAAGCGTGGGGGATGGGTGCTGATAATTGCCCCTGGGGAAATGCAATATACTTGTATTTACCATAATTTATCAGTCTCTTCCTCCTACTCTTCCCTGGATGCTGTACAGTGTTCTACTGTCCACAATAGTTTCAAAAGAGTTGTTTCAGAAAGTTCCTGCCTGTTGAGTAGTTGTTCTGCTGGAAGGACTGAATCCTGGAATACCTACTCCACCATCTTCCCACAATCCTGATTGCAGTGAAAGTTAAAACTTATGTGTTAGAGTTTTTAAAAAGCAAATGTTTACACTGCAGGGGTTCTTAACCTTTTTTGTTCCACGGACCTCTTTGCCAGTCAGGTGAAAACAACAGACCCCTGTGTATAGTCCACACTATACCGTGTATTATTTCATAAATATGTCACACCTGCAACAACACATCACCACAAGAATGTTTTTTTTAAATTTCAATTCAAGCTCATTGACCCCTTGTTAAGAAGCCCTGATCTATAGCAAATAGTATTAAATACTATAGAAACAGTTCACAGAAATCAATAAGATAAACACTGATAGATATGAAGAAAATGGCACAAAAAGAGAAGAAATGCAAATAGTGAAAAAAATTGTGGAAAAATTGCTAGTAAAGGAATGCAAATCATAATTCTGAGGTATCAGAACCATCTATCTAATTTATAATTAATTTATTCAGAATTAATTCATTTTAATCTATTAAATTAGAAATGTCATTTAAAATATAATACCGAATGATGATGGAGGATGTGGTGAACTAACTGGATACTCTGTCCATGTGTCAGTATAAAATAACAGAACCCTTTTGGAAATAATTTGGCACGCTTATCTAAGAGCCATGAAATATCAATACGTTTTTTTCTTTTTTTTTTTTCAGTACGTACTGGGAATTGAACTAGGACCTCGTACATGGGAAGCAGGTGCTCAATCACTAAGCTACATCCCTTCCCCAATAAGAGCTGGTTTTTTTTTGTTTATTTGTTTGTTTTTAGGAGGTACCAGAGATCAATCCTGGGACCCTGTACATGGGAAGCAGGCACTCAACAAGTTGAACTACATCTGCTCCCTAAATATCAATACTTTTGATCCACTATACTTTTGCAATTTTCTATTCTTTATGCACAAAAATAATCATTACAAAGTTGTTTATAATAGCAGAAGAAAGTGTCTTTTTTGGGGGGTGCAGCATGCAAATTAAATAGCTAATGGTTAAGTAAGCTATGATACCAGCCCATTTATAATAGTATGCAGTAAGCAAAATAACTTTATAAATGACAGGTAATGATGAGACAAGGTTAAAAAAAAAAAAAAAAGAATACAAAATTGAATACATCGTGCAATTATACAGCTTTGTTATCCAAGAGTCAATACCTACAAATAAGCAGTGAGATTATACACTTTAGAATAGTAACAGTGGGTGTAAAAAGTGATGGGATGATAAATGATTTTTTTTTAAGTTTCTCTATTTTTTTCAAATTAGAAAAGAACATATACTGCCTTTATAATTTTAAAAAATAAGGAAAAAAGAGAGAGATGATGTTACAAAACTAGTCAACTGGGAAATTGTTCCTAGACAAATTTTTAATAAGCATCACCAAAAGTCCCTGAAACAATCATATAGATGCCGATGACTCACTCTGGAAAGTATAACTGGAAGATTGTAGACCACTGTAAAAAGCCAGTATCTTACTAGGAGCTGATGACAACTCTAAGTGAGTTGTAGGTCACGCACCAACCTGCCCAAGGAGACTTTCCATACAGTCATAGCTGCTGTGACATTTTACAAGGCTTCATAAATACCTCAAACCATTCCTAGCCAGCAAATAAGCCTGATAGTTAGGTATTTTTGTCTTTGTACAACAAAAAGTGTGTCTGTGTTTTCCAACATTTTATAAGGTTAAGGTCACAGTGTTTTTCCATTATGAAACTGCTCTGGGAGGAAAAAAAAAAAAAACACCTACGTTTCTACTGTACAGTGTGTTTTTAATGCAGAAGTGATCAGTGGAAGTAGGATCTAATTTTTTTTTTTCCAAAATCATTCTAAAAGTTCAAAATGGATTTGTGGTGGTAGTATTTTAAATCAAGGAACTGCATTGGTGATATCATTTTACTTGCAGTTTTGCTCCTTCTTAGAGTGAAGGATGTTTAAAATGAATGTAATACAGTAGGGGATAATCTTCCATTGAGCTTTACAATTCTATCAGCAAAACGCCAGGGAAGAGGGATTATCATGTTCTCTTTGAATTACATTTTTGCAACCTGAGATTCAAGTTCAGGTTTCCTGACGCACCTGTGGGCATTGAATCTGAATTAATTATTGTGTCCAATTTCCTCCACCTTGTCCCGAAGACAAGTGCAAACAAGCCAGCCATGGTTACCCCACGGCCACTAGAGATCATATCAAAGGAAAGCGCAGAGCGGTGCAATGTTCTACTAGTAAGAATTTATCTCTTGAGAAGGACTAAAAGGAGAGTCAGGTGGGCACAAATTGGAAGCTATTGGATACACTTAATATCTTCTGGTTTAATTCACACCTTCCAGGGATAGAATAAACACATCACAAAGAACTTTGCCCTAATGATTGAAGGAAGTGTTTTTTTTGTTGTTGTTCTGCTTGTTTTCTACTCTAGGAGCAATTAGCTGAGCACTGTCTGTAATGGGGATGGCAGCCTCATGCCAGATTCCCTGTGTGCTAATGGAATTGCTACCCATTCTTAGGGGGAACATGGTTCTTTCTGACAGGTCTGAGATTTACCCTCCTCAAAGAGTGACTCATGAAAACAAAAAAGCAGATCCATTAAATGTAATGGATACATGTAAATTTTCTCGATCACTTTTCTAGAGTAGAATACATTGATACTAGCCAGAACTAAGATCAAACCCTTCCACTGCCAATAATTAGCTTCTTAATCTTGAGAACATTAATTAAATTTTGAAGCCTTAGTTTCCTTATCTATAAATTGGGGACGACAATTCCTATTTCTCATCATTATTTGAAACAGATAAAATAATATAGGTGATATACAAATTTCTTTTTTTTTTTATTATTTTTTTTATTGTGAGTAAAAATCAAAATTTTCACGTTTAAATAATGATCAGAGTTCTTTCAATAAGCATAAAATGCTGATTCTAAATGATAATAAACCCTTGTGACATAAAAAAAAAAAAAAAAAAAAAAAGCAGATCCAGGCTGTTCTGAGGTTCCTGTTTCTCCAAAGATTTGAAAGGATTTGTACCAATCCTCAAAATGTTTAATTTTAATTTTCTGCAATGTTTTAAGTTACCAAGAAATAATTTATGGGATTAATGAAGGAATTTTGTCATTTTGTCCTCTAAAAAGCATGCACTTGCCCTCAGATTGTCTTTTACTCTCGGCTGTAATTCTCCATAAAATCTTTTAATGAAGCACTCCAAAGATTGGCCCCAGGAGAAAAAAAATAAAATAGTTTTTCTTATTTTCTTTATTAAAGATATAAGTAAAGAATTCCTTCTTCTTTAATGCAAGTCTTGTGCTAGAATTCTTGAGAGTGACTGTGCCCCACTGGATTTAATTCCTTACAAGGGAGTATTTTTTAAATAAAAATAATATTATTATTATTAACAAAATTTCATCAATAACCATAACAAAAGCTACTAGAGACACTTTACAGTAATATGATTAAAAAGTGGATGACAGTCAGACTTAGTATCTTAAGCTAGTAAATGTCAAAGCTGGGATTTTCCCGCCTCTCTAGAGTTCACAATTCCTGGTGCTATTTCTATATGGCTGAGATGAATATGTAGGGGAGGCGGAGAGAGGTAAAGTGTCAAGAGATAGAGAGATAAGCCAGGGCCAGATCATGAAAGGTCTGGCCTCTGAGTATGGACTTAGTCATAACGTTGGTAGAAACCACTGGGAAATTGTGAGTTAGGAGAATGACAAGCTTTAGACATTCTAGCTGCATGATGGACAATGGATAGCAAAGGGAAAGACTGGAGGCACGGCCTGTTATGATAATACAGTGGTGAAGGTGAGAGATGATACTGGCTTGCGCTGGGTTATAGACAGTAGTGATGGAGAGAAATGGACAAATTCTAAGTGTATCTAGAGGTTAGAATGCACAGGACATGGACAGCAGTTGGAAATGTCAAGAGTGACTACTATGTTTTGGTATTAAAAGACTGACACGCTAACATGTTACTCTCCCTCTGGTATGTATTGTGCATTAACAGGGGCCATCTGAGACATGGTAATTGAATCTAGAAGAATAATAAATTTGGATAATTTATGCAGGATTTTGGACAAGAACCCTTTCAACCCCTAATTGGCTGCTCCCCTCATTCACTCTTAGGGCTGGTCATCCTAACACATTCTGGGGAACCAAACTTTTTTTATAATTTTATTTTTTTTAACTTTAAAATAATTTCAAATTTAAGGGTTGTTTCAAAGATAATACAAACCCCATACAGATAACTCCAGCACATCCCCACCCGCATCCCCCAGATCCACAAATTTTAACATTTTGCCACCTCTGTTGTATCTATCTATCTATCTATCTATTTATCTATCTATCTATCATCTATCACCTATCATCTTTCTATACCTATGTATCTATATCATCCATCTAATCTGTCTATAATTTTCTGAACATTTGAGAGTAGACTGCACACACATACTCATTGAACATATAATGCTGCCTTGTACATTTCCTATGAACAAGAATATTCACTTATGTAATCACCTCAAGTGCAGTTATCAAGTTCAAGAAATTTAACACTGATAGAAAGCTTACATTCTATATTCCAATCTGTTCTTATGTCTTAATAACGCACCTTTGAGCATTTTCTCCTCCACTCTTCAATCCCATCCAGTCTCATGTATTATATTTAAATGACATTATCTCTTTAGTTTCTCTTTCTCTTTTTTTTCTCTCTTTTTAATTGTGGAATATATATAACATAAATCTAAAACCTTCCCAAGCATACCATTTAGTGGAATTAATCACATTCATTTTATTGTGGTACCATCACTACCTTCCATTACTAGAACTTTCCCTTCATCACAAACAGAAACGTACACTTATTTTCATTAATTCCCCACTACCTCTGCCCCCACCTCTGGTAACCTGTACTCTATTTTCTGTCCTTATGAGTTTATATATTCTCTGATATTATTTTTTGTGGTTATTTTGAGGCTTAAATTTAACATCCTAAATCTATAACCATCTTGTTTACTTTGATACCAACTTAACTTCAATAGTATACATAAACTAAATTCCTATACTCCTCTGTCCCCCACTTTTATGTAGTTCTTGTCACAGGTTACATATTTATACATTATGAGTCCAAAACCATTGATTTAGCACTACACGTCATGCATTTGTCTTTTAGACACTGTAGGAAGTAAAAAGTGGAGTTACAAATAAAAAAATTCAATAGTACTGACATTTATATTTACTCATGTCATTATCTCATCTTTATTTCTTCATGTAGCTTCAGTCAATTGTCTAGTGTCCTTTACTTTCCACCTGCAAAAACTTCCTTTAACATTTCTTGTAGGGCCAGTCTACTGGTGGTCCAATCCCTCAGCTTTTGTTTATCTGGGAATGTCTTAATCCTGTCCTTATTTAGAAAGACAGTTTTGCCAGATATAGAATTCTTGGTTGGCAATTTTTTGCTTTCAGCACTTTAAATATGTCTTCCTCCTGCCGTCTTCCCTCATGTTTCTGATGAGAAATCAGTACTTAATCTTATTGAGGCTTCCTTGATGTGATATATTGCTTTGCTCTTGAGGTTTTCAGATCTCTCTTTATCTTTGGCATTTGACAGTTTGATTATAACGTGGCACATTGTGTGTCTATTTGGGTTTATCCTGTTTGGAGTTTGTTGAGCATGTATATTAATGTTTTTCACTAAATCTGGGAAATTTTCAGCCATTATTTCTTTGAATATTCTCTCTGCCCCTTTCTCTCTTCTCCTTCGGGATTCTCACAAAGCATATATTGGTTGCTTGGTGGTGTCCCACAAGTTCCTCAGACTCTGTTCACTTTCATTCATTCTGTCTTTCTGCTTCCAGATTAGATGATTTCAACTGTCTTGTCTTCAACGTCACTAATTCTTTCTTCTTTCAGCTCCAATCTGCTGTTGAACCCCTAGAGATTTAAAAAATTTCTGTTACTGTGGTCTTCAGGTCTGTTTGGTTCCTTTCCATAATTTCAGTTTCTCTATTGATATTTTCTTTGTATTCATCATCTTTTCCCTGATTTCCTTTAGTTCTTTGTCCATGTTTTCCTTTAGTAATTTGAGCATACTTAGGATTTTTTAAAAGTCTTTGTCTAGAATGTACCCAGGTCTCATCTTCCTCATTGATGGATTTTAATGCTTTCACCTTCTCTTTTGCCTTCCTATTTCTTTGTATGTTTGTGTCCTTTGTTGAAACCTTGACATTTTGGCATTTTCATGTGTAATTTCTGGAATTTAGACTCTGAGGCATCTGTTCCTTAAGCTTGTATCCAGCTAGTGTTATGACAGAGCATTCCTTGAATGCCAAAAGCCAACAAAAATAAAAGGGAAAAATGAAGACACTTTCACAGTCTTTGCTGTTTGACCTGTGCGAATGCTCTCTTTCAGAGCTTATCTAAACAATGAATTTAGAGAATAGCTCCAGGCCAAAGCACAGGGCCCTCCCTGTATCTTATCTTGGGCATGTGTGTTTGGCCCTAGGAATTCCCCTATTTACATGGATAAAATATCCCCTCTTCCCTATGAAACAGTTTCCTTATGGTCCTGAGCACTGCACTGTGTGTCTGACAGCCAACAATCCTTGCTCCAGGCAGTACAATTTAAGTGCTCTCCCCCAGCATTCTATAGGAAAGCTCCGTGAACAGACAACGTATTAATCCTCTTTTTTTTTTTTAATTAAAAAAATTTTTTTAATTTAATTTTTAAAATAATTAAAAAAAAATTTTTTTTTTTAAAAAGATACTTAGATTACATAAATGTTACACAGAAATTATAGGGATTCCCATATGCCCCACCTCCCACACCTCCCACAACCTCCCATATAAACATCCTTCATTAGTGTGACACATCACCTGCAATGGATATACACATCCTGGGGCTTTGCCACTAAGCATGCACCATAGTTCACATTGTAGACCACACTCTCTCCCACACAGTTCTGCATGTTATATGATGGCATAAAATAGCCCATATCTGTCATTACAATGTCATTCAGGATAATTCCCAAGTCCTGAAAAAGCCCCTGTATTACAACTGCTTTTCCCTCTCCCTGTCCTCAGAGTGTCCAGTGGCCACTGGCTCCACATTAATGTTGTAATTTCTTCCATTGCTTGAATCACAATATGTCTATAACAGAATACCAGTAAGTCCACTCTAGTCCATAGCTCTTCCCCCAATCCTGAGGAGTCTGGGATGGTGATGTCCACTCCACTTCCAAGTGAGAGGGGGCTTATATCCCATGGATAAGATGGATGGGATTATCCTGCCTGCAGCTGCAGACTCTCACCATTCCCTGGGATGGCTGTTGTCCATCATCATCTCCCTGCCAGGTGCCCTGGGTGAGTCCATTGAGCTGTAGAGTAGGAGTTGCATTTCCACCGAGATTCCAGGCCCAGCTGGCACATGGACAGCCCAAAGACTCCAGTCTCTGGATATACACCTACAAACTCCAGCATCATGTATAGGTTTGAACAGAAGGGACAGATGAACCATGTGCAGGGAAGACATATTTGAGTCCAACTCTGTCACTCTTAGGAGCACAGATTCCAAAGTAGGGCCCACTGATAAAGCACCAAACTCTGGAGCTATCTGCCCTGAAATAGGACCTGGGTGTCTCCAGAGCCCTCAGGAGTCCCTCTATTTGTGGTGACCACTTTGGAAGTCTATGAGGTCCTATTGAGATGTCACAGGTGTTACCTCTGGGATGACCTCCCGATTCACTTTGAAGTCTCTTAGCCATATGAACTCATTTGTCTTTACATTTCTCCCCTTTATTTGAGGTCTTTTTCCAGTCATATTGCCAGCTGGCACTTGGTAGTAATTCCTCGGTGCTAGGGAGGCTCAGCCCCAGGAGTCATGTCCCATGCTGGGAGGAAGGTAATGCATTCATATGCTGAGTTTGGCTTAGAGAGAGGCCACATTTGAGCAACAAGGAGGCTCTCGGGAGGCAACCGTTAGGCACCCCATAACAATAGGCTAAGTTTCAATTTCAAGAGCAAAGACTTATAAGGCTAGTCATGAATAATAAGGGCCCATCAATGGATCATCCTCCTTTGCCAGACACTGCCCCTGCACTTGGGGGACTGACTGCTGCTGCTGCCTTGGAGAATGTGGCAGAGCTTTCCAGGACGGGAATTCAGTATTCTCTCATTTATTGAGTGATTCTCCACCCACTGTGATCATGTCCTGTGAACATTTGAAAAATTTTATATAGCTTCTATGTATGTTCAGGTGAACTTCCTCCCATGCACCCCGCATCCCTGACACCCCCCACCAATGATCCTCTCCCACCCCAGTTGTAACCCTTCTGTGATCCAAAGCTTCTTTAAGGATGAAGTCAATACAATAGCCAAATACAATTAATAGGAAAATGAAATAATAATGATAAGTTTAAATATAAAAGATAAAATACATGAAAACTTAAAAAATACTAAAAATAAAATTAAATTAAAAGATTGGGATATTAAAAAAAAAGAAAAAAATATATTTTTGACATTTTGCCTTTTATCACTGCAATATCTGGTGTCCAGTCTATACCATGGCACCTTCCCCTTCTCACTAACCAGTGTCACACTATTTTTCATTTTGTTTTCAAAGAAGTTTTAGGTCACAGCAAAGTCACACACAGAATACAAGAGACTCTCATATACACAACCTCCTTCCCCTTTCCTCATCCCATATTAAAACCTTTTTGTATGTGGGTGGTAGCATTGTTATAACTGATATACAGATAGTGAAACATAGCTACTAAACATTGTCAATGGTTTACAGTATGGTTTACATTTTAGACCGTACACTCTTATAAATTTTGATGTTATTTACTATGTCCTGTGTCCATCACTGTAAGGTAATGAAAAACATTTCCACTGACCACTAAATACCTCTTTGTTTGATCTATTCTGTTCCTCCCTCCCCATCCTCCTGGGGCCCATGACGACCCCCTGGCTTGACTCATTGGATGACAAGATTCATAGTTACATGCAACAAGAGGTCTTGACACACTGGTTTGTCCTCCCCTATTAGTAACTGCCCATGCTCTTAAGAGACCCCCACCTGTCTATTTCTGAGTGAATCGGTCCTCCCAAAGATGGGAGTCCATCTCCTTCCTGCTCATTATGTGGGTCTCCATCCACTGATACAACACATTATGACAGGATGAACACTCACACACTCCCTAGAAGCCTGCTTCAGGTGTGCCCTATCCCAAATGCCACCCCAACAACACCCTAAACAAGTGACACTTCCTTGTCATATTGCCATAAGAGCATCCCCACCTCTGTACTTTCAACCTCATACCCACAAATCCCAAGTGTTCACCTGGTCCCTCTCCCATCTCTCCCCCCAGTATCCTGGGTATTCTAACCCACCTTTCCCAATCTATCCACCTGTCAACCCTGTACCACTAAACCCAATAATATCAATACCCACCTGTCCTATCCTTTCAATATGCAACTACACTCTATCACTTTACCATAGATTATGTCTGTATGGGTGATGGCTCACAACTTTCTCTTCTCTTTCTCTTTCTTGTAAACCTATCTTTCAGACAATAGCTCTCTGAGACTGCTCAATTTCCCTAATTCATATCAGTGGGGTCATGTACTGTTCATCCGTCAATGCCTGGCTTGCTTCACTCAACATAAGGTCTTCAAGATTCATCCATGTTATCCCGTGTGTTAGCACGTTATTCCTTCTTCCAGCTGCGTAATATTCCATTGTATGTATGTACCACATTTTGTTTATCCATTCATCTGTTGATGGGCACCTGGGTTGATTCCAACTTTTGGCAATAGTGAACAATGCCGCTATGAACATTGGTGTGCATATATCTGTTTGTGTCTTTGCTTTCAATTCTTCTGGGTATATAGCCAGCAGTGGAATTGCTGGATCATACAGAAGATCTATAGTTAGTTTTTTGAGGAACCACCAAACTGTCCTCCACAGTGGCTGGACAATTCCACAGTCCCACCAGCAGTGGATGAGGGTTCCCATTCCTCCACATCCTCTCCAACAATTATAGTCTGCTGTTTTTTTAATAGCCACCATTCTAATGGGTGTAAGATGGTATCTCATTGTAGTTTTGATTTGCATTTCCCTAATAGCTAGTGATGTCGAGCATTTTTTTCATGTGCTTTTTAGCTATTTGTATTTCTTCCTTGGAGAAGTGTCTTTTCAGGTCACTTGCCCATTTTTTAAATGGGTTGTTTGTCTTTTTATTTTTGAGGTGTAGGATTTCTTTATATATGCAGGATATTAGGCTCCTATCAGATATATGATTGCCAAATATTTTCTCCCATTGGATAGGCTGCCTTTTTATTTTCTTGATGATGTCCTTTGAGGTGCAAAAGTTTTTAATTTTGAGGAGATCCCATTTATCTATTTTTTCTTTTGCTGCTCGTGCTTTGGGTGTGAAGTTCATGAAACTATTTCCTATTACAAGGTCCTGTAGATGCTTCCTATATTATTTTCCAAGGTCTTTATGATCTTGGCTCTTATATTTAGACCTTTGATCCATATTGAGTTGATTTTTATATAAGATGTGAAATGGTGTTCCTCTCTCATTCTTTTGGATATGGATATCCAGTTCTCCAAGCACCACTTGTTGAAGAGGCCATTCTCTCCCAACTGAGTGGGCTTGGTGGCCTTGTTGAATATCAGATGACTGTATATGCGAGGATTTATATCAGAACTCTCAATTCGGTTCCATTGGTCAGTATGTCTATCCTTGTGCCAATACCATGCAGTTTTGACTACTGTAGCTTTGCAGTATGTTTTAAAGTCAGGTAGTGTGATACCTCCAACTTCATTTTTCTTTTTCAATATGTCTTTGGCAATTTGGGGCCTCTTACCCTCCCAAATGAATTTTGTAGTTAGTTTTTCCAATTCCTTAATTGTTGATTTTTATTGGGATTGCATTAAATCCGTAGATTACTTTGGGTAGGATAGACATCTTGATGATGTTTAGTCTTCCTATCCATGAACAGGGAATATTCTTCCATTTATTTAAGTCTTCTTTGATTTCCTTTAACAGTGTTATGTAGTTTTCTGTATATAAGTCCTTCTCATCTTTAGTTAAATTTATTCCTAGGTATTTGATTCCTTTAGTTACTATTGTAAATGGTATTTTTTCCTTGATTTCCTCCTCAGATTGCTCGTTATTGGTGTACAGAAATGCTACTGATTTTTGAGCATTGATCTTATAGCCAGTAAAGTTCAGCCAACTTTACTGAACTCCTTTATAAGTTCTAGAAGCTTTGTTGTAGATTTCTCAGGGCTTTCTATGTATAGGATCATGTCGTCTGCAAATAATGAAATTTTCACTTCTTGTTTTCCAATCTGGATGCCTTTTATATCTTTTTCTTGCCTTAGCGCTTGAGCAAGTACTTCTAAGACAATGTTAAATAGGAGTGGTGATAGTGGACATCCTTGTCTTGTTCCCGATCTCAGAGGGAAGGCTTTTAGGATTTCACCATTGAAGATAATGTTAGCTTTCGGTTTTTCATATATACCCTTTATCATGTTCAGAAAGTTTCCTTCTATTCCTATCTTTTGCAGTGTTTTTATCAGGAAAGGGTGCTGTATTTTGTCAAATGCTTTTTCTGCATCTATAGAGATGATCATTTGATTTTTTTCCTTTCAATCTGTTTATGTGGTGTATTACATTGATTGATTTTCTTTTCTTATGTTGAACCATCCTTGCATATCAGGGATGAAACCCACTTGGTCATGGAGTATAATTCTTTTGATATGTTGTTGAATGCGATTAGCAAGTATTTTGTTGAGGATTTTAGCATCTAGGTTCATTAGAGAGGTTGGTCTGTAATTTTCCTTTCTTGTAGTATCTTTGTTTGGCTTTGGTATTAGGGTAATGTTGGCATCATAGAATGAGTTAGGCAATGTTCCTTCTAATTCTATTTTTTGGAAGAGCTTAAGCAGGATTGGTGTTAGCTCTTTCCAGAATGTTTGGTAGAATTCACCTGTGAAGCCATCTGGTCCTGGGCTTTTCTTAGTTGGGATGTTTTTGATGACTGAGTCTATCTCTTTACTTGTAATTGGACTGTTGATTTCATCAATTTCTTCTTTCATCAATGTAGGCTGCTTGTGAGTTTCTAGGAATTTCTACATTTCCTCTAAATTATCATTCTTGTTGGCATATAATTTTTCAAAGTATCCTCTTATGATACTCTTTATTTCTGTGGGGTCAGTAGTGATAACCACTTCCTCATTCCTTATTTTGTGTATTTGCATCTGTTCTCTCTCTTTTTTTGTTAGTCTGGCTAAGGGCTTGTCAATTTTATTGATCTTCTTGAAGAACCAGCTTTTGGTTTTGTTTATTTTTTTCTAGTGCTTTCTTATTTTCTATTTCATTTAGTTCTGCTCTAATCTTTGTTATTTCCTTCTTTGTACTTCCTTTGGGGTTGGTTTGATGTTGTTTTTCCAATTCCTCCAGGTGTGCAGTTAGGTCTTAAATTTTAGCTCTTTCTTCTTTTTTGTTATATGCATTTATAGCTATGAATTTCCCTCTCAGTACAGCTTTGGCTGCATCCCATAGGTTTTGATATGTTGTATTGTCATTTTCATTTGTTTCAAGGTAGTTACTGATTTCTTTTGAGATTTCCTCCTTGACCCACTGTTTGTCTAAGAGTGTGTTAACTTCCATATCTTTGTGCCTAATCTGGTTCTCTGGCCCTTAGTGATTTCCAATTGCATTTCATTGTGGTCAGAGAAATTACTTTGTATAATCTCAATCTTTCTGAATTCACTGAGAAAATTGTTCTGTGGCCTCGCATGTGGTCTATCTTGGAGTATGAGCCATGTGCACTCGAGAAGAATGTATATCCCACTGTATTTGGGTGTAGCATTCTGTATATGTCTATTAGGTCCAGGTCCTCTAATGTATAATTCAGAGTCTTTGTTTCTTTATTGTTTCTCTGTCTAGATGTTCTGTCTGATAGTGATAATGGTGTATTAAAGTCCCCCACTATAATTGTAGAGGCATTTATGTCTCCACTTAGTCTTTCCAGTTTTTGCCTCATATATTTTGATGTGCTCTGATTAGGTGCATAAATGTTTATGACTGTTCTTTCTTCTTGAAGGATTACCCCTTTTACTAATATATAGTGTCTACCTTTGTCTCTTACAATAGTTTTGCATTTAAAGTCTATTTTGTCTGATATTAGGATAGCTACTCCTGCCCTTTTTTTGGTTATTGTTTGCTTGTAAAATTGTTTTCCAGCCATTCACTTTCAGCCTCCTTGAATCCGTGGGTCTAAGGTGGGTTTCTTGTAGACAGCATACAGATGGATTATATTTCCTTATCCTTTCTGCCAATCTGTGTCTCTTGACTGGTGAGTTTAATCCATTAACATTCAGTGTTATTACTCTCAATGAATTTCTTACATCAGCCATATTTTCTTTGGGTTTATGTATGTCTTATGTTGTTTTAATTTCTCTTTTTGTCTTTTTAGTTACAATCTCTTCCAACTCTCTCTCTCCTGTTTTTCCCTTTCAACCTGTAGAACTTCCTTTAGTATTTCTTGAAGTGAAGGTTAATCCTTTTTTTTGATAGATGCAAAAACAGAAACTGAAGCACCAAATATCTTTCTCAAAATCCAAATGCTGGTAAGGAATGGAGCCAAGCCTTGAAAACAGGTCTATGGGTGGTGCCTTTCTCTATTGCAAAACATGGTATTGGTCAATTGTGCATTAAGTAAGACCTAGAATATTTCCTTTTAAAAAATTAGAACAGATTCAAGATGATATCTATAATACCATAACCCCCACTTGCATTCCCACATTGCCTTCTTGAGTTGGAGACAAAATTGTGGGCTTTTAGCTAATATTCTAGGTGGTTGTGGCCACCTTGGGTACACCTGTGGAGAGCTGTTGTGCTTGGGTGAGTATCATTCATTATCATGTATGAGGTACCTCTTCTGCAGAAAGAAAATTGAGATAAACAGAAAAACTCTTTTTTCCAAGCTGTTGAGAAGTATGGGGTTGCTGACTATGAAATTTTGTGACTGGCTAGACATCTGCAAAGTTCATTGCTAAGATGTCTAGTGTTCACTGAAGGTCCCTGATATCTCACCCATGTAATTCCTTAAGATGGCATCAATTACTAGGGTGACCAAGGCCCTGGGCCAGGAGTCTCTCTCTGAGAATTGCTTCTAGAAAACCAAATATTGGGCCACTCAGGGGGAAATTATCCATGTTCTTTTAGCTCTGGCCTAAGAATTCTCAGTTGGAAGTGGGACCCAGGTATGGTCTTGGGGCAGATCTGAATTCAGGGAACTTTGGGATTCTTGGTTGTCCCTATGCTATGAAGACATGCCCTGGGCATGGCGGACATTGGGACAAAATGCAAGACTAACAGATTGGTTTTGCTTTGAGGATAGAGCTGGAAGGGCAGGTAGTGGACTGATGGTGACAGCTGAGGGCTGAGCTGTATGGAGAAGAATCACGATTCTGCACTGGGCCAATGGATGGAGCTGGGGTCAATGAACTCTCATTAATGAACTCATATGAGGGTGTGGGAGTGGGGAGTGGGGCAGCCTCTGCCAAGGATTTGTTGACTCTGGGCCTCCTATAGGCTAAAATCAGTTGATAATACTAGATTGAAAATTATTGTTTCAAAACAGAATGATCCAGATGTTTAGCAGGTTGTTTATGATTTAGATCCCAGGAGTCCTGGCCTGGGAAAGAGTCTCAACATGGGTTTACCTGGGATCTTGTGGCTGTCCAGGTGCTGGGAGAAAGGCAATGGAACATTTTAGCTGAGTAGATGAGAAAATTTTAATAAAAAGACTGTACGCAAAGGTGTGAGTCAGGTTTAGAAAGCACATCAAAGGATGATGCCCCTACCTTAGGCTAGCCAGCAGAACAGGGAGTCATTCCCACACCTACACCTACATCCACACCTACCAGAGACAGGAGGGAGAGCTGTGAGATTAGGGTGGCCTGATCCGAACTGGGGCATCCAGCAGAGGTTTAAAGACAGACTCCACGGGCCTGGCCTAACAGAACCAGAGGAAGAAATACCCACCCTTACTCTACTCCTTCCCTCCATCTCTTGCCAGCATCTCCCATTGGTCGGTCCAACCAAAAGCAGCAGTGGATGGAGAAAAATGTACAAATTCTGAGGACATCTAGAGGTTAGAACCCACAGGATATGGGTGTCAGTTGGAAGTGCCAAGAGTGACTACTATGGGTTTTTTTTGTTTGTTTGTTTTTAAAGATTTATTTATTTTACTTTTATCCATTTTTACCCCCCAGTTTTGCTGTTTTTGTGTCCATTCGCTGGGCAATTCTGTGTGTCTGTTTTCTGCCTTCTCTTATCATCCTTCTCCCTCCTGTCTTCACCAGGATTCGATCCTGGGAACCTCTGATGTGGGAGAGAGGCATCCTACCACATGAGCCACCTTAGTTCCTGGTTTTTCGGTGCATCTCATCTTGGCTCTCCCTTATGTCATTCTCCTGTTACATCACCATCTTGCTGCATGGTTCAGCGAGGCCTGACAGCGCACCCAGGCAGGGTCTAGCAGCCCTCGTTCCTTCTATATTTCTTTATTTTTACCAGGAGGTCCTGGGGGTTGAACCCAGGTCCCTCCATATGGAAGACGGATGCCCAACCATTTGAGCCACATCCGCCCCCTGACTACTATGTTTTAGTAGAGGATTTGCCCATCAGGTTAGCCTTTGAGGGTGCAGAGCAGGGTGGGGGTGGTGGACAGAGGGGCTGGATGAACTAATGGGACATAATCAGCACAGGGGTATTTGAGTCAGGATCCTTCTGATTGCAAGTGACAGAACCCTAGCCCAAACTACCTTAACCAATAATAATAATAATAATAATAATAATAATAATAATAATAATGACATTATTGGAAGTCAGTTAAAAGGGCAGGAGTTCCTTTGAACCTCAGGAAATCTTAACCAGAGACTTAAACACCTTAGGTTCTTATCTCTGTTTTTTTCTCTATTTCAACTTTATTCTCTTAAGTAGGTTTCATTCATCAGCAGCTCTCACCTTCTACACCAGAGAGGGGCTAAAGCCCTTTGCCTGTGTCCAGTTTAAAAATTCTCAGGCCTGCTTGAAACTCATGACCACTTTGGTTCTACCAAATCTTCCGTTGTTGGGGCTTCAGGGTTGGGGCTTGGTGTAGAGGAAGGAAGAGTTTCCCAAATAAAGTTTCCGATCCCAGATAAAGAGAGGAGTGGTCCACAGAAAAAGAGACTAGGTGTCTGCCCCAGGAAGAACATGGATGTGGGGGCGAGAATGGGGAAGAGGTGAAGGATGATTCTATGCTCATGGTCATGATATGGGCTCAGGCTGAGACTGGTAGAAAAATGATAGGGTTGGGCTATACTCAGAAGCTGTGACCTTTATTAAAATCATTCTCCTTCCTACCACTATTGCAGACTTCTTATTGGCTACCTGTACAGGTGGACAAAAAGGAAGGAATTCTCAGTCTGCATTCAAGGCTCTATGGGGCCTGAGCCAAGCCTTAGTTTCCCATTCAACCATCATCGCTCCCCAAGGAAATTGGGTTCCAGGAACATCCGTTTATTTCCTGTTCCTTAGGAATAACTTACACAGGGATCTCTGCTGACTCCTTTTATTGCATCCCCATCTGCCATAACTCTTTTCATGTTTTGAGGTCCTGTTTGCATCTTATCATCTGCACTCAAACATCCCTGCTCCCACTAGTGGGAATGAAGCCTTCTGGCCCTGTTCTGTTACCTGTCAGAAGCTAGTAAACATTTATCAAGGTAGTTTCATGGCAGACTTCTTTGTATATCTGTCTGCCTCCTTCACCAGACTGTGAGATCCTAAGGGGAAAGGGCTTTGTATACTCTGCCCTCCATCTGCACACAAACACCCTTGCTGCCTGGTGCAACGCCTGTGTATTTTCAAATTGTTGAAAGAACCCTGGGAGCTGCCAAAGGCACAAGGATTTGACCTCTGTTTGGCGCCCCTGCTTGGCTGACTTCACATACCCCCAATTGCTTCCCCCTTCCTCCCAGACTCCTTTCTGCTCCTGGTTTCTCATCGGTTAGTCATAAATATAGTCATGAAGATTGCATTTTGGCTTTTAAAAGCCTGTGCTGAAAACACCAAGCTTATAACCTCACCGTGGTTAAACTCGTGACGAGGGTTGTAAGCAAATAGAACTGTATTTCCTTTCAGAAACTGATGTTCCTCATAAATGCCAGAATTGCAGAGAGAGAGATTTTCATAAGAGCGGTGAGAAAAAGTATTGTTACTCAGCCAAATTTGTTAAACTTACAAAGGCATCAAACATTATTTGCCTACCCAAAGTGAGAGCCCATCCTTACCTCTGCAGGGGATATGGCATTAGAACTTCTTGTGTTCAGAGGCATTTCACTCTGAAACTGGTAAGCGTGGTACTGTTAAGAAACAGAAGTAAAACTGTTCACAGAGCCGATCAGGGCTGGTGCGCTTTCCTCCTTTCTTTTTTAGTGTTAACCACAGGTGTCTTTAGCTGTACATAGCCTTTCTAAACGACCCTTTTGGTTTCTACAGCTACAACTTGTGAACTAAAGTTCAGCAGTTTATGGGATGGATGATTTGACTTGGTAATCCCCTAAGTACAGTACATTTGGAAAAAAAGTAACTGCACATCTCTGTGGAGAGATCTGCTGAAATCCAAGTGAACAAGAAGTCTTGAGTCATAACAACTCATTACTAGCTCATCTGTATCAAGCCATAGTAATTAGCTAAATGTAAGTAAAATGTAACTTGTAGGTATTAAAAAAAAGTACCAACCTTTTTTTTTTTAATCATAAGAGGTAAAGGAGAGAACTTTAACCTTCCTTTCAGAAGGCCAAAAAAGCAATCCCACCTCCCTCCTCTTTCCTCCATCTAATTAAAGAGGGAAGGAGAAAAGGGAGGGAGGGAGGGAGAAAGGGAGGTGGGGAGGGAGGGAGGAAGGGAGGTGGGGAGGGAGGGAGGAAGGGAGGTGGGGAGGCAGGGAGGAAGGGAGGAAGGCAGGCAGGCAGGCAGGCAAATATTTCTAGCAAATAAAATAGGGAAAATTTTAACAACTTTTTAAGAATAGACACCATGCTTCTTAGAGAAAAAGTTTTTAATTTAGCTGAGTAAATCAGAAACTATAACACTCTGTCTCTTTTGGCTGTAAGCTCCATAATGAAATTTTATTGAATCCACATTTCTAACACTAATTACTATAATTTTTTTAGAAGTCAAATGCAAAAGCAGTTGCAACAGATGTTATAAAATTCAAAGTGCTAACATGGGTCACATGATTGACCCTCGTTGCAAGGAAGGATGGAAAAGAGAATATTTAGCATTTCCAGCCCCTAGAGGAGAAGATGACAAGAGGAAAGGAATCAAGAATGTCCACTGGGATGGCAGACCAGGTGAAAGAAAGGGCCTGCATGTAGGTGAGGCAGTAAATGTATGAGGTATGTTGGAGAAAGGGCAAGAAGATAAAAGTTCACTGGAGCTTCGAGTTGGTGAGAATTAAAAGACGCGATTAGAGAGGCTATCTTGGGGACTTACCTGCTAAATGAAGGAACTTAGAATTTATCCTTTGAACAATGGGGACCCACTGAAAACTTGTGAGGAGGAGAGTGATGTGGTTAAAGCAGCATGTAAGAATACTCTGGCCAGAAGGTAGAGCATAGAATGTGCTGAAGGAGGGAGAGCTTGAGGAGGGGCAAGGGGGTCAACCCTGAAAAGGGCATGAGCTGGAATGGGGCAGTGGGGAGAGAAGGAAAAGCCTAACTATAGAAGAGATGACAATGGATGCATGGTCAGGACTTATCAACTAATAGAGGACTAAGAAGAGGGAGCATCAAATATGATGCTTTAAGCCTGGGTACCTTTGGAAAATATGTAACAGAAAGATAGGGAGATCGTTTTAGGACGAAGTTGGTTAGTTTGAGATGTTGAGCTTGAGGTAGAGGCAGTAGGATGTGCCCTGGAAGCATATAATGGCCCACAAGATATTGGACATAAAGTAGGTAAAGAATAATAATGGAGCTTTGATGCGTCTGTCTAGGATACATTTGGTACAGGAAGTGTGATGGTGCTGCTTCCAGGAAGGTTTACAGAGTATTTCAAAGAGGTGGAAAAATTCTCTCCCTATAGTGGCATAAGCAAATCCTAAAACCATTTTGAGATTGATGATAATGGCCCCCAATCAATCAAACAAGGAAAAACTGAACAACTTTTTAAGAATCATCACTATGATGCTTTTTTTTTTTTTTAAGGAGGTACCAGGGATTGAATCCAGGACCTCATACATGGGAAGCAGGCACTCAGCCACTGAGCTACAACTGCTCCATACTATGAGGCTTTTTAAAGAATAGGTGCTAAGTTCACAAGAAGTGAACATTCCATGGCAAGGAGGAAGAAATACCCAGAATTATCCCATAACCTGGAAGAAGAGGGATCCAGCTGAATAATAACTGAGACAATCACCACAACCACTTTGACAAAGTATTTCTACCACTTCTTGAATGAGAAGGAACCAGAAAGTATCCAGAATCACTTATCTGCTTACATTCAAGTTACTTGTTTAGTAAACTTTTGGTGTACTTCCTTTCTTGTTGCCAACAGATACTTTGCCAGGTCCCTAAGTTAAAGAACCTCTATATAAATTGTTACAGATACATAATTTGGATAGGTGGGAATTAACTAAAAAAGTCAAGATGCTGATGCCAGAGATGACAAAACCAGGTTAGACATTTTGGAGTGCTTTCTTTACAAAGCCTGTTTTGGCCTGGTCCTGCCTGTTGCTACAGAGCTGATGCACTCTGAAGTTTGAGTTGAGCTGAGGGTGATTTCCAGGCATGCCATCATTCAGCTTGAGGTAGAGAAGGTTTGATTTTTTGAGGTAGAAGGATTATCTGTGTTTACCAAGTTTTCTGCATGGAGTATGATTACCTTTCTAATTAGAAAAAAAGGTTATTAACAAGACAAATTTCTGAATCCAGAAAAACAAACTAATTCTTACATTATACAAATAAATTTTGAATGAAATCGAGCAAGTTCAATGCAGCAGTCCTTATTATAGTATGGTTTTGTTAAGTTGCTCTGAGCATCTGACCTTCTTTCCAGGATTTCCATTATCTTGAACAGTTTATCTGTACTCGGGTTGCCAAGGCAACCAAGAAACACCCAGTAGGACTCAACACCCAAACTAATTTTACGAATGCCAGTTCCCAGATTTCTTCTACCTTGCATTAGATAAAGCCCCAGAGCAAGGCATTCATATTCTATTTTGGTTTGTATTTGAATATTGTTTTTATTTCATAGATAAGGATGGTCATGAGTGGATATTCGATAAATTCATATGTGGAGTTATATAATCCACGGGTTATGTATAAAATGTAAGATATTTAAGATCCATGTATGGGGAAGAAGGTGTAAGTGTGTCTGTTTCAAAAATGTAAATGGGGAAATAGCTACCCACCTGGAAAGATCCTTCCAAGCAAACAATAGCAACAAAATTCTTGGTTAGCCAGATTAAAATTAAATGCCAAGTTTTCTGGATTGTTCCAGACACTCTACTACAAGAAGAAAAAGTCGTATAAAAAATCAAACTGATATCAGAGATTTATTGAAAATACAATTTCTAAAGTACAGCTTGATGCTTTCTACAATGAGAGTACTTGTCAGTCAGGAGCATGGGCGAGGAGAGACGGCTGGGGAAGGAGGGTGAAGATGTGAGTAACAACTCACAGCACAGCCAGGGACCAAAGGCCAGTGGACCACCAATGTTGGAACAAATCTAGATGGGTCCTTCAAGTAATCAGTCAGGAGCCAGGTGACTCAACTCAACAAACATGCATCGAGCCCTACTCTGTCCTGTAGCATGAAAATGAAGACTGAGGCACTGCAAGTTCTTCAACACCATATACTTTGTCAAGGCAGGAACATGTCTGTGATGTTCACGGCTGCCTACCCAGCACCTAACAGCATCCTCACACACCTGGCCCAAAGTAGATATGAATGAAAGAATGAAAAACTAAATTAAGTTAATTATATAGTATTTACATGAAGTAGAAAACTTAGAAAGATTTTAAATATGGATTGAAACAAAAAGTTTCTGATTCATCAGAAAATTAAAAGAATGAAAATGTTTATATATTTCTGGTTGAGATTTAAATTTAAATCTTAAGGGAAACAGATGTGGCTCAAGTGATTGGGCTCCCATCTACATATAGGAGGTCCAGGGTTCAATTCCCAGGGCCTCCTTGTGAAAGGCAAGCTGGCCCACATGGCAAGCTGGCAAAAGCAGAGAGCTGGTACACGTGGAGTGCTGGCCTGCGCAGAGAGCTGGTGCAGCAAGATGACACAACAAAAAGATACACAAAAGAGAGACAATAAGAGACATAGCAGACCAGAGAGCTGAGGTGGCTCAAGAGATTGAGTGCCTCTCTCCCGCTCCGGAAGGTCCCAGGATCGGTTCCTGGTGCCACCTAAAGAGAAGACAAGCAGACGCAGAAGAACACAGAGAGCAGAGAGTGAGTGCAAAAACAATGAGGGGGAGGGGAGAAATTTTTTTTTTAATTTTAAATCTTAAGTATTTCACTCACTGCCCATCAACCAACCAAGCAATCTCCTGCTTCAGGGCCTTTGTATTTGTTGCTCTCTCTGCCTGGCACGTTCTTCCCTCCATTCCCTACATAGCTCGTGTGTTCTGTAATGTTCTCTTGGGTTCCTGAATGGCTCGTGTGATCTGGAACATTCTCTTGGGTCCCTGCCTGGCTCATGTGTTCTGGAATGTTCCTCCTTCAGTTCTCAGCATGGCTCATGTGTTCACTTTCTTTAAGTCTCTGCTCAAATGTCACTAAGCAGAGAGCTCTTCCCTGACCCTCTATCTAAAGTACCACTACCCATCACCCATCACTCTCTAGATCTTTTGCCCTGCTTCATTTTCTTCCTACTTGACACATTATATATTTATCAGTCTAACTCTGTCTCCTCTCACTAGAATTTGTAAACTTTAGGAGGAAACAATTCTGTTTTTGTCACTACTGTATCTTCCTTACTCCGGGGAATGGTGCTGGGTGTGAGGCAGGTGCTCAGTAACGATTTCAGTGAATGAAAGATCAAAGGTATATACATAAATGCCAATTTTTAAACCTGATGCTTAAACTTACATTCTTATTCAGTACTTCAGCTCAACTGAGTAACCATTATTATTAGACCATGTAAGAAATTATAAAAGAAAACAGCAGACTATGTCTAATTTTATTGCATTTAACTACAGGCTAAGCTTATGTTTATAAACATTGTGACATGGGGAAAATTTTTCCTCATGTTTATTTACCATTTTGATTCTCATTAACCTATTCAATAACAAGTCACTGCTTACACAGCCACATTTTATCTGCAGCCTAAACAAGACAGAATATTTGCCTCCTAGTTACATATAAATGAATCATAAAAGTACATACCCAGGTTGGGTAGAGTAAAAGCAGACTTCTTTTCACACACTCATATTTAATTTTTAAATGGGTCTTTTAACAATCTAATAGCCAAAGTGCATTTATGAATGAATGTTTTAAAGCCACCCCCTACTTCTTCATGTATAATTATACTGAAAATGTTCTCATATCCAATGGGAAGTCCCTGGCCTACACTGTGGAAAAGCCTGCATCATTCATGGGCATTAGTCACAGTATCATATGTTAGACACCAGATCCTAATCTTTGACTTCCATGCTAAGCCAGAGTGCCCTGGAAAGTATTTATTCCCTTGCCATTCCTGGGAGGTTGATGGTCAAGATGGATATAAAAGGTTTATAAACAAAGACAAGGATAAGTGATGGGAGGAGGTGGGAGAGCAGGGCAGGGGAGGTAGCAACGTCCAGGAAAAATTGTGCAGGTCTTGGAAGAATGGCCAGGTCCAGAGAATTTTTTAAGCCTTCCAAGAAAGACGTAAATTTTTATCTTTATTACTGAAACATAAGGCGGGATCTTCTGTTCTGTTAACTAACCCTTCTGCAGAGAAACCTTGAGGCCTTAACCTTTTGATATAATGAATAGCAACCCTGGTCTCCAGTCAGAAAACCACTCACTTATTTGTCGTCTGGCCTCAGAAAAGTTACTCAATTTCTCTCAATCGCAATTTCCTCACCTGGTTAAGTAGGTAAAAAAAAAAAAAAAAAAGGTCCCCCCAAAAGATAGCCACATCAAATCATTTGGTAAGAGGGTCTTTGCAGATGCAATTAAGTTAACGTTCTTGAGGTGAGATCATCCTTTACTATCTGGAAAGATACCCAGGTGAGAGTTGACACACAGAAGAGAAGAAGGCCACGTGAAGACAGAGGCAGAGACCGGAGCTCTGCTGCTACAAGCCAAGGAATGTCTGGAGCCATCAGAAACCAGAAGAGGCAAAAGATACTTCCCTAGAGCCTCTGGGGGGAGTGTGGCCCTGCTAACACCTTGCTTTCAGACTTCTGGCCTCCAGAGTTGTGAGAGAGTAAGATTCTATTGTTTAAAGCCACCCAGAGTTGGATAATTTGTTACATAGTCCCAGGAAACTAAGACATAGGGATAATAATAATGTATATCACAGGTTGTAAGCATTAAATGAGATAATGTACATAAAGTGCTTAGACTTGTGATTTAGCAAACACTCAGTAGAGTAATTATGATTTCTTCCACTTTCACCTTTTTTCTTGGCTTTGTTTCTTTTTACCTCACCATGGCATCCACTTGTAATAATTGCATGTAAATATTTATTGAGCACCCATCAATCATCATTAAATAATAGTTCAGAAGAACCAATATGCCTGTGAGGATTTACTAAGCAACTATCAGAAGCTGGGAGGTAGAGGTCAGACACTGTATTTGGTCCCACAAAGTGTATTTGGGCACACAGTCATGCCACGCTGCCCTGTGGGTTGTTATTCTAGAACTGCCTTTCAATTGCTGATGGTGGCTGACCATGACGGAGGGCCAAGACCTGCAGTGTTTGAATTCGTGGGAAGGCCCATTCCCATCTGGGACCAAGATGCCCCTGGGTAAGTGCTGCCTGGGACGGGAGAAGGCCAGTTGCCCTACCTCCTGGAGTCCCTGAGCTCCAGGGGAGCAGATGCCGTAAATGCTGAAGAACTGATTCTTGGGGCTGTTTCTGAGAACAGGGCATACCTAGAAAATGGCTGAGTCCCACCCAGAGGCATTTGACTCCACTATAGCTAGAAAGGGAGCTGGGGGAGCTGGATGCATGGAACCTCCTCTCTGCTCTTTCCCTATCATTGTCCTGACAGATCTGCTCCTCACCCCTCACTGTTTCCTTCACAGGACAACCACTCCTGACCTCCACATTTCTACTCTAGCTTTCTCTGCCTAGAATAGTCTTCTTGGCCTGACTACCTCCTGCTTGTCCTCAAGACCCAGCCAAGGTGCCACCTCTGGGAAGTTTTCTTCCCATCCCCATCCATACAATAAGGCTCTCTCCTCTGGCCTCATTGTCTTTTGCCATCACAGTTCTTATCAGTCGGAAAGCAATTGCCATGACTTCCCACTTTTCTGTGGGTTCTTTGAGAGTAATGACAGTATTTATATGTTTAATTGCTGTGTCTAACACAGAGTAGAGTGCCTGATGAATAGAAAGTGCATAGTAAGTGTTTATGGCATGTTAATAAGAACCTGCATTATTTTCTTCTCCACATACCCTATTTGCTAGTGAGCTGCTGACTGCTCTCCCCCAACAGTTCAATAAAATGGTGTTGAGAAAGGGGACACTTTTACCTGTTTCCTGGATGTTGAAGCGGTCGATGCCTATTGGGCACTGAGGTTTTGTAAGGAGCTTTAACCTCCTTGGAGGAATATTTCAGGACATGATAATAATTCTGATCCATGTTTATTGTAATATCTCTCCTTATGCTCAGCTTACAGAAAATAAAGACACCCCTTCACAACTCAGGAAAAGTGGTATAAATTTTTAAAGTGACAAAAATCCCATCATCTATTACAACACATTCTTGTCAGATAAAATAAAAATGGCATTCTGACTGAACAAAACAGTAACATTGATTTGATTCACTTTCTCTTGTACCCTCCAATAGGGTACTGTTTTTGTTTTTCATTTTGTGAAAGAGTGTGGACTGCCAAAACTTTCTTTTCCCTTTCCTGGCATATTATATCCAGATATCACATGGCATATTGCCATAGACGGATGAGTAGGATACAGGTTCATAAATGAAGCTGAAGAAAGAAAATTCACTAGGCTTTGGTGGTTGCTTTACTTGGCTTTAGAGAAATCCATAGGGAGGTCCTTGCTAAGTAGTTGTGAGGATTTGTTGAACACAAAGCTCTGCTCCCTACCCTAAAAATTAGTCTACTGTGTCCCTTAATTTTCTTCAAAATATACTCTTCCACCTCATTTTGCTTCCGGGTTCCACTTGGCACTGAGGACTTCCTGCATGGTGGTGGATGGAGCTGGGGATTCCAACTGTGACCCACTGTGATGGTTTGAAGCTGTATGTGCCCCAGAAGACATGTTCTGAAATCGAATCCATCCCTCTGGATGTAAACCCACTGTAAATAGGACTTTTGATGAGATTACTTCAGTTTAACGTTTGGCTCACTTCAATCAGCATGGGTTTTAATCCTATTACCGAAGTCCTTTATAAGTGGAATGAAATTTAGACAAAGAGAGAAAGCCACAGAGGAAGCAGCCAGAAGCTCAAATCAATGGAAGCTGGAAGAGAAGGGAAAGACCAGGAGATGACACCATGTGTCTTACCATGTGACAAACTAAGGACCAAGATCACTGGCAGTCAGCTCCAGAATGCCAGTCTTCAGGGAGAAAGCATCACCTTGATATCGCCTTGATTTGGACTTTCATTTAGCTTCAAAACTGTAAGCTAACAAATTCCCATTGTTTAAGACAATATTTCATGGTATTTGCTTGAGCAGTCTAGGAAACTAAAACAGAGTTTACTACCAGGAGTGGGCTGCTGCTATTGCAAATACCAAAAATGTGGAAATGGCTTTGGAATTGGGTAATGGGTAGAGGCAGGAAAAATCGTGAGGGGCATGATAGAAAAGACCTAGAGTGCTTTGAAGGGACTCTTCATAGAAATATGGATGCCAAAGTTACTCCGATGAGGCCTTAGAAGAAAATAATGAATGTGTTATTGGAAACTGGAGAAAAGGCAACCCTTGTTTTAAGGTGCCAGAGAACTTACTGAAATTGAGTTCTGACGCGAGTTGGAAAACAGAATTTGAGAGTGATAAACTTGGATACTTAAGAACAGCCTGGTTTCTCCTTGTAGCTTAAAGCAAAATGTGAGAGGAAAGCTGAGAACTGAACTCCTGGGCACAAAGAAATCAGAAATTGATGGTTTGGAAAATTCTGAGCTTCTGGAAAGCAAGGTCCCCAGATAATAATGCTCCATGGGAGGGTTTAATTGAACATGGAACCAGTCAGCAATTTCTGTGGAAGTCAGGATTGGAAATGCAATTAATCAGGAAGGATCTGTGGAAAATTCTTTTGTCTAATGGTTTGGACCACTGAAAACTACATTCAAAACCAACAAGGCTTTTTGCATAATTTGTATGAACAGAATCACTGTCAGCCTGGACAAAAGGAACAGAGAAAGGACAAATTGAAAGAAAAGTCACTTCATGGGCAGAACTGTAGAGGCTGAGGTCTGAAAGAATACATCTTCTCGGGCCAAGAATATGGGCCTGCCTATGAGTATGGCAAGAGTGAATCTACCCTAGTGCTTGGAGAGGGCGAAACCTGCGCCCTAGGGATTGCAGAAATTGGCCACCACCCCAGTATTCTGAGATGGTGGAGCCTGTGCCCTGGCATTTGCCACCATCCCAATGCTTGGAGAGGGCATGGCTGCTGCACAAGTACTTGGAGGGTGTGGGGCTGCACTTCATCAGGCCCAAAGGTCAATACATCATTCCAGAGATGGCTCTTAGACCTTGAAATCTAATGGAGTATTTCCTGCTAGGTTTTGGAATTGTTTGGGACCTGTGACCTCTGTTTTCTCCTTATGGGAATGGGAATGTTTATCCTATGTCTGTCTCTCCATTGTTTATCAGAAGCAGATAATTGTTCTCTAGGTCTCACAGGTCCACAGACATGGGGGAATTGTGCTCCAGGACAGACTATATCCATAACCAATTTTGATGAGACTTTGTACTTAGCATTGTTTCTGAAATGACTTAAGGATTTTGGGATGTTGTAATGGAATGAAAGTATTTTGCATGCAGAAAGAACATGTCCTTTTGGGGTCCAGAGGGTGGAGTACAATGGTTTAAAGCTGTATGTACCCTAAAAGACATGCTCTTAAATCTAATCCCTGTCCTATGGTTGTGAACCCATTGTAAATAGGACCTTTTAATGAGGTTATTTCAGTTAAGGTGTGGCCCAGCCAGTCAGGATGGTTCTTAATACTCTTACTGGAGTCCTTTATAAGCAGAATGAAATTCAGACAGAAAGAGAAAAAGCCACAGAAGAAGCAACCAGAAGCTGAAATCAATGGAACCCAGTAGAGAAGGGAGTTACAAAGAGATGCACCATGTGCCGTTCCATGTGACAAATTAAGGACTAAGGATCACTGACAGCCAGTCCCAGAAGGCCACAGTCTTTGGAATAAAGTATCACTTTGTTATCACCTTGATTTGTACTTTCTTTTAGCTTGAAAACCGTAAGCTAATTAATTCCCATTGTTTAAGCCAACCTATTTGCTTGAGCAGCCTAAGAAACTAAAACACCTAATTTCCAACAATATCATCACATTGTATTAGTAAAATAAATGCTGAAGAAGAGGCTTAAGAAGCTTGAATTTTCTGGGAAAACTTCAAAGATAAACATAAATTTATGCACCTACTATAAAATAGTTGAAATGGCTTCATGCTCTAAAGGGATGAGCTTCTTGCATCCCTGAGATGCCTCCAAGTTAATGTCCTAAAATACCACCATAAAGAGAGACAACATTATCAGTTGTCACTGAAGAAAGTTTCTACATAAATTTCTAAAGTGAAAAAAGAGCTTTGGCCAGCTAGAAGGCAGTGCAAATGTTGGCAAGGGATAGGGATTGAGAAGAAGAGGTGGGGGACAGGATGAGGAGCATGGGCTTGGTAGTAACAGACCAGACCACTTATTAGCTATGTAACCTGGGGAAATTACTTTACTTCCTGAAGCCTATCTTTTCTATCTTAAAATTTGGATCCTTGACTACTTCATAAATTTATTGTTCATTCATTCAGTTAATAAATGTCTATTGATCAATAAATTACCAGCAACTAGACACCATGCTGGGTCTTCCTCCCTGATAAGAGAGAGGGTGTGGTGGAGGGCAGAGAGGGGTTTCTATTCAGTGAATTTGGCCAGCAGAGCCTGCTTTGAATCTCAGCTCTGGCCACACCAGAAACACTGGCAAGTGGAGACTGAAAGAATCCCCTCCATAGAAAGACTTGCTGATGTATGCCATCTGCTGGCCAGCTGGAAAACTGCATGGAGAAAAACCACTTTTAGGTGTCTCTTGTCCCCTTGACCTGGTCTGCACTCTGTTAATGAGGCCCTCACCTATTTTGATAACTTAAACTGGACAATGTTAGATTAAGTCTAACATTAGAGAGACTTAGATTAAGTTGTACCAAAAATCAAAGAAGAGGGAAGCGGCTGTGGCTCAATCAGTGGGGCTCCCGTTTGCCATATGGGAGGCCCCGGGTTCGGTTCCCGGGGCCTCCTGGTGGGGGCAGACCTGCCCGCGCAGCGTGGTTGGCTGACCCAGCGAGCATGGGCAGCGGGGGGAGGGGGGGGAATAAATGAATAAAAAAATTAAAAAAAAAATCAAAGAAGAGCCATGGAAAAAAAAGAAAAAACAAAGAACAAAAAACAAAAAACAAAAAAAACCCCACTAGGAATGAGAGAAAAATTGACCATTAGAGTATTCAACATATTCAGATGCCTAGTCATCAGCAAAAAATCACAAGCCATACTAAGAACCATAAAGAGCTAGCCCAGACAAAGGAACAAACCAAAAGTCCTGATGAGGTACAGGATTTAAGATAACTAATCAATGATAACCACACAAATCTCCTAAATCAATTCAAAGAGTTGAAGGAAAATATGACTAAAGGGATAAAGGATATTAAGAAGATACTGGGTGAGCATAAAGAATAATCTGAAAGCCTGCAAAGAAAAGTAACAGAGCTTATGGGAATGAAAGACATAATGGATGAGATTAAAAATACGGTAGAGGCACATAATAGCAGATTTTAATTGATCAAAGACAGAATTGGTGATTTCAAGGACAGAATATCTGAACTTGAAAAGAAAGGAGAAAAGAATGGAAAAAATGGAACAAGTTCTTGGGGAATTGAATGACAATGGAAAACACACAAACACATGCATTATCAGTGTCCCAGAAGGAGAAGAGAATCGAAAAGGAGTAGAAAGAATATTTGAGGATATAATGACTGAAAACTTCCCAACCCTTATGAAAGACGTGAATATCAATAGCCAAGAAGGACAATGCACCTCAAACAGAATAAATCCAAATAGACCTACTCCAAGACACCTATTATTCAGAATGACAAATATCAGAGATAAAGAGAGGATTCTGAAAGCAGGAGAGAAAAACTAAGCATCATATAAAAGGGAACCTCAATAATTTAGGGCCAACCTCTAATCAGAAGCCATGGAGGTAAGAAGAAAGTGGTATGATGTATTTAAGGTACTGAAAGAGAAACCTGCCAGCCTAGAATTCTGTATCCAGCAAAACTGTTGTTCAAAAATAACAGTGAGTTTAAAGCCTTCACAGACAAACAAAAACTGAAAGAGTATGTTATTAAAAGACCAGAACTACAAGAGATACAAAAGGGAGTGCTGCAGCCTGAAAGGAAAATAAACAAGGGCAAGAGACTTGGAGAAGAGTGTAGAAATGAAGATTATTAGGAAGGGTAAATTAAATGGTAAAAAGACAGACAATAGCAAGATATGACAAAGGATAAAATGAATGAAGTAAGTAATACCTTCACGGTAAAAATACTGAATGTTAATGGCTTGAACTCCCCAATCAAAAGACAGAGACTGATAGAATAACAAATATGAGCCAGCTATATATTGTCTACAAGAGACTCATCTCAGACATAAAGACACAACAAGGTTGAAAGTGAAAGGTTGGAAAACGATATTCCATGCAAATAGTAACAACAACAACAACAACAAAAAGATCTAGAGTAGAATACTAATATCGAACAAAATATATTTTAAATGCAAAACTGTTATAAGGGATAAAGAAAGCCACTATATATTTTAAAAGGGGGCAATTCACCTAGAAGAAATAACTATACTGAATATTTATGCATCTAACCTGGGTGCCCCAAGATACACGAGGCACACACTGGCAAAACTGAAGGGAGAAATAGAAGTTCCTACAATAATAGTTGGAGACATCAATACACCACTCTCAGCATTGGAAAGAACATCTGGAAAAGGATAAATAAACAGAGAGCTTGAGCAACACGATAAATGAACTAGACCTAACAGACATTTATATAGCACTACACCCCCAAAAAGCAGAAGTTACATTCTTTTCAAGGGCTCATGGATTCTTCTCCAGGATAGGCCATATGTTGGATCACAAGACATGTCTTAATAAATTCAGAAAGATTGAAATTATAAAAAACGCTTTCTCTGATCATAACAGAATGAAGCTAGAAATCAATAATGGATGGAAAAAGGGAAAATCAATAAATACATGGAGATTAAACAACACATTCAATCAGCGGGTCAAAGAAGAAATTGCAAGAGAATTCAGTAAATATCTTGAGATGAATAAATATGAGAATACAACATATCAAAACCTATGGGACACCACAAAGGCAATGCTGAGAGGGAAGTTTATAGCCTTCAATGTTTATATGAAAAAAGAAGAAAGAGCTAAAATCCAAGACCTAACTGTACACCTGGAGGAACCAGAAAAAGAACAGCAAACTTATCCTAAACCAAGCCAAAGGAAAGAAATAATAAGGATCAGAGCAGAAATAAATGAAATTGAGAAGAAAAAAATAAAATAAAATCAACAAAACCAAAAGTTGATTCTTTGAGAAGATCAACAAAATTGACAAACCGTTACCTAGATTGACAAAGAGAGAAAGAGAGAAGATGTAAATAAATAAAATCAGAAAAGAGAGAGGCAATATTACCACTAACCCCACAGAAATAAGAGATCTTAAGAGGACACTATGAATAGCTGTATGCCAAAAAAATAGACAATGCAGACAAACTGGACAAGTTCCTAGAAACACACGAGCAAACTACACTGACCCTGGAAGAACTAGAAGACCTCAACAAAATAATCAGCAAAAACATTGAGAAGATGAAAAGCCCAGGACAAGATGTCTTCACAGGTGAATTCAACCAATCATTCAAAGATGATCTAATACTAATCTTGTTCAAGCTCTTCCTAAAAACTGAACAGGAAAGAACACTACCAAATACATTCTATGAAGTCAACATCATCCTAATACCAAAGCCAAAGATACTATGAAAAAAAGAAAATTACAGACCAATATCTCTAATGAATATCGATACAAAAATCCTCAACAAAATACTTGCAAACAGAATCCAAAAGCACATTAAAGAATTATACCCCATGATCAAGTGAGTTTTATATCAGATATGCAAGAGTGGTTCAACACAAGAAAACCAATTAGTATAATAAACCACATTAATAAATTGAAGGAAAAAAATCACATTATCCTCTCCATTAATGCAGAAAAGTCATTTGACAAAATATAGCATCCTTTCTTGATAAAACACTCCAAAAGAGAGGAATAGAAGGAAGCCTTCTCAAGTGGTAAAGTGCATATATGAAAAACATACAGCTAGTATTGTACTTGATGAAAGACTGCAAGCCTTCCTGCTGAGATTGTGAACAAGACAAATATGCTACTGTCAACACTGTTTTTCAATATTGTGCTAGAAGTTCTAGCTAGAGCAATTAGGCATGATAAAGAAATCAAAGGCACCCAGATAGGAAAGGAAGATGTAAAACTTTCGCAATTCACTGATGATATGATCCTATATCTAGAAAATCCTGAAAAATCTATAACAAAGTTACTAGAACAGATAAGTTTAGCAAGGTGGTGGGATACAAGATTAATATGCAAAAATCAGTAGTGTTTCTATACATTACTGATGAGCAATCTGAGGAGGAAATCAGAAAAAGAATTCCATTTACAATAGCAACTAAAAGAATCAACTATTTAGGAATAAACTTAACCAAGAACATAAAGGACCTGTATTCAGAAAACTACAAAACATTGCTAAAAGAAACTGAAGAAGACTTAAAAGGAAGAGTATTGTGTGTACACGGACTGGAAGACTAAATATTGTTAAGATGTCAATTCTACCCAAACTGATTCACAGACAACGCAATCCCAATAAAAACCCCAACAGCCTTTATTGCAGAAATGGAAAAGCCAATTATCAAATTTATTTGGAAGGGTAAGAGGCCCTGAATAGCCTTCTTTAAAAAGAAGAAGGAAGTTGGAGGATTCTCACTTACTGATTTTAAAGCATATTACTTAGCTACAGTGGTAAAAAACAGCATGGTACTGGCATAGAGATGGACATACTGACCATTAGAACCAAATCACGAACTCAGAAATAGACCCTCACATCTACAGTCAAGGGATTTTTGACAAGACTGTCAGGTCCACCCAGCTGGGCCAGAACAGTCTATTCAACAAATGGTGCTGGGAGAACTGGATATCCATATCCAAAAGAAGGAAAGAGAACCCCTATCTCACACCTTTTACAAAAATTAACTCGAAGTGGATCAAGGACTGAAATATAAAAGCTACAGCCATAAAACTCCTAGAAGAAAATGTAGGAAAATATCTTCAAGATCTTGTGGTAGGCGGTAGTTTCTTAAGCCTTACAGCCAAAGCATGTGCAACAAAAGAAAAAATAGATGAATGGTACCTCCTCAAAATTAACACTTTTGCTCTTCAAAACACTTTGCCAAGAAAGTAGAAAGGCAGCCTTCTCAATGGGAGAAAATATTTGGAAACCACATGTCTGACAAGGGTTAGATATTCATGTTATATAAAGAGATCATAACTCAATGATAAAAAGACAAGCAACTCAATTAAAAAATGGTCAAAAGACTCGAATAGACATTCCTCCAAAGAGGAAATACAAAAAGCCAAAAAGCACATGGAAAAATGTTCAACATCACTAGGTATTAGGGAAATGCAGTTGCAAACTACAATGAGATACCATTTCACACCCTGTAGAATGGTCATTATTAAAAACCAAAACTACAAAGGATGTGGAAAAACAGGAATACTCCTTCACTGTTGGTGGGAATGTAGAATGGTGTAGACTCTGTGGAAAACAGTTTGGCAGTACCACAAGAAGGTGAATATAGAACTGGTGTATGATCCAGCAATCCTGTTACTAGGAATATATTTAGAAGAACTGAAAGCAAAGATGCGAACTGATGTTCACAGCAGCATTATTCACAATTGCTAAAATATGGAACTAGCCCAAGTGTCCATCAACTGATGAATGGCTAAACAAAATGTGGTTTATACACACAATAGAACACTATTCAACTGTAAGAAAAGAAATTGGGTTTCATATGACAAAGTGGATGAACCTTATGGATATTATGTTGAGTGAAATAAGCCAGACACAGAACGACAAATATCATATGGTTTGACTGATATGAACTAAATATGATGAGTAAACTCATGGAGGTAAATTCTAGAGTATACATTACCAGGAAATAGAATTTGGGTTGAGAATGGGAGCTGATGATCAATGTATGTAGAATTTTTAATAAAGTTTATTATAAAAAGTGTGGAAATTAGTAGAGTTGATGGTAACACATTATAATGAGTATAACTAACACCACTGATTTATAAATGTGATTGTGCCTGAAAGGAGTAGTTTGTGGATTTAAACAGCAATTGAAAGGAAATTAGAGAATAATCTAGGGTATGTATAACATAGTAATTTCGGTGGTGGATGATGATTGTGGTTAATAGTATAAATATGTGAAGGTTCTTTTATAAAGTGTTAAGAATATGGTCATACATGGGAAATTTACAACTAATGTAACTGATGGGTGATAGTTAACAGTAATATTGTAATATTTTTGCAGCAATGGAAAAGAAGATATTGTGTCAATTCTAAGAGACAACTGTAAGGGGGTAAAAGGGGTAGGAGATTTTTCCTTTTGGAGTAATGAAAATGTTCTAAAATTGACTGAGGTGATGATAGCACAACTCTGTGATGAAAATGAGAACCACTGAGTGTATACTCTGGATGGATTGTACAAAGCATGGGACTGTGTAACACAGGGAATCTTGTGGTGGAAGGACTGTGGTTAACAGAATAAATATGAGAACATTCTCTCATGAACGGTAACAATTATATAATACTAATAAAGGGTGTTAATAATTGGGTGGGCTGGGGGGAAATACACCAAATGTAAGACATGGGCTATAGTTAGTAGTAATATTTTTACAATGCTCTTTCATAGTTTATAACAAATATTTCACAATAATGCAAGGTGTTGGTGGTGGAGAGATGTATGGGAGCCCTGAGTAATGATATGTATATTTGTTTTGTAAGTTTACAACTTTTACTATATGCTTATTGTTTATGTATTTATGTATGAATGATATACTTCAATAAAATTTTATTTAAAAAAAAAGTAGGAGAGGATTTCTTGACCATCTGGATGACAGGGGTTAGCAAATGGAAAGATGACACCAGTTTTCTGCAATGAATGGCTCAGTTGTGGGTGATGTCTACTACTGAGGGACATAGGAAGACAGATATTAAGAGGAAGTGATGGGGAAGATAATGAGATCACTTTGGGACAAGTTGAATGTGAGGGTTCTGTGAAACCTCTAGATGAAAATGTCTTGTAAGCAGTTTGATGGACAGGTCTGGAGCTTGAAGAAATAACTGAACTGGATATTTAGATTTAGACTTAGTGTTACCGGATTTAGTCTAGGTTCTTGACTTACGCTGCAGAAATGAATTTCAAAGCATGCCAGGTGAGTGAGGCCAACAATTTATTAAGGTAGGGAGAGAAATGGGAGAAAATAACAGATCACAGGTCCCCGGTAGAGAGGAAGGGGCTGAAAAGTGATAAAGAGGGCTGATTTATAGACTACAATTTCCCATTATAGATTATGAATGCCCAAGTTTTACTTGCATGTTGATCTGCGCAGGGGAATATGGCGAGAGCAGGGCTGAGAACAGCAGCAGGGCCAAGAGCAAGAGGGCCGAGAAAGGCTTTGCGCCTGCTTTTTTTTTTTTTTTTTAAAGATTTTATTTATTTATTCATTTATCCCCCCCTTTCTGCCTGTGCTCACTGGGTCAGCCAACCACGCCGTGCGGGCGGGCCTGCCCCCACCAGGGAACCGAACCCGGGGCCTCCCACATGGCAAACGGGAGCCCCACTGATTGAGCCACAGCCGCTTCCCTGCGCCTGCTTTTTAAACTATTAATTATCCCACCCCTTTGCTAATGGCATGGGAGGAGTTCCTGGTGTTTGCTATTTTAATTGATTACTCCACCCATCAATCCCCCAGGAGGGGCCAATGATAATGTCCCAGGAGAATATCTGCAGAATCTCTTGGGAATCTCTGGGAATCTCATTCTGCATGGTGGAAATCTCATGAGGATCTTCCAGCAGCCATCTTGGGGTATTGATGTCCAATGGTCCTTTCTGCCAGGTTCCAGATCTATCTATTCATTACCTGTATGAAGCCTGCTTCACTAGGGTCTTATATGTGGGACCAGAGGAGCACTTGGGTCTTTCCTCCCTGACAGGCTGGTCTCAAGGCAATGTGAGGAGACTGGGCCACAGGTAGAGGGCACTTTGTTCCTAAGGTGGCAGTGGGTGGTATCCAAGGGGCATCCATGGTTCATGGTTCAGTCTTGGGGAGAGGAGTGATGTACTTGGAAAACCCTGTGATGCATCCTTAGAGCAGAACTGCCACCAAAGAAAACCTTCCAGAAACCAAAAAGTATTGTCAAAATAATACAGTTTATCTTGCATTTCTTTGACATTTTAAAGGAATGCATAGACCATAGCAGTACTTCTTAAAACCCCTATTTCTTTCATTACTCACTACTCCTCCAACACTCTTAAATTTTCTGAAAAGCCTCCTCCCATATCTCCTAGTGCTATCTTCCTCCCACTTTTTCTTTGTTATCCATCACAAAACCCCCAAAGAACCAGTCTGGTAAGACAGAAAGAAGAAGGGAAGGGGAGAAGAAGTGAAGCTAGCCAAGTCAGAATCCTTTTAAAGACCAGGAGGAGAAAGGTTGGGAGGACTCATGCATTAACGATTTTCTTTTCCTGTTTCAGTAGACTCAAAAGCCAGGCTGATCATCTAAATAAGTCATGCATGCAAAGAGGGGCTTAGCAGAGTAAAGAGAGCAGAAGGTTACAAACAATGGATGAAAGGTGTTGCCTGGAGAACGTCCTGAGCTGCAGGAAATTTCTGCAGCAACTTTTTAGTTCTTGCAGTCTCCAACACGGGGTTGGAGGTGCAGGTAAGACCTGGACATCATTGGAAGAAGGTCCAGAGTGAGAAGAAAACACAAATCAGGACACAAGCTTAGGGAACAAGTTGAAGGAGAGTGCCAATGAAGGATTCTGATAAGAAACGGTCAGAGAGGTAGAAGGGAACAGAGAGTTTGTGGTGTTCTGAAAGTTAGGAAAACATTTTCAAGGAGAGAGTGTCAAATGTCTCATAATGGTCACATCTGATAAAGAATGGACAGTATCCACTGGATTTGGAAATTAGGAGGTCACTGTGACCTTAGCAAAAGCTTCTTTATGGAATGGTGGTAGCAAAAGGCAGGTTGCAGTGTGTTGAAGGAGAATGAATGATGAGAAATCCAAGACATAAAAATAGCTCTCCTGAGAAGAACCTTGTTTGAAGAGAGGAGTGAGACAGGATAAGTAGAGGAGTGTATCCACTCCTCCCCTCCCTCTGTCCTTCCCTCCCTTGTTCTTTTCTCCCTCCCTCCCTCCCTCCCTCCCTTCCATTCCCATGAGTAAGACTTGAACCTCTTTAAAGGTTGTTGGGTAGGCTCTAGTGGTGAAGAGTCTAAAATTTCAGCGTGGAAATGACAGAGAATAGGGAAGGACATAAATGGAGAGATTCACCTTCAACCAGAGAAGAAGGAATATCCCTTATGAGATGGAAAGCAAGTAAGGGGAGGAGCAGATATAGGGGTGTTTTAGTGGGAAAGCAGGAGGAGATAAATCAGAAAGTTGAGGGAGTTTCTGCCTGCTACCCTCCAGGTTCTCTTTAAGGGGGGTGGCAAGTTTATCTGTTGAGAGTAAGGTAAGAGGAAGTGGTTGGTTATGGGACTTAGGGAGAGGAACGACAGTTTGGAATAGCCACTATAGAGGGGTCAAGATGAATGGCACAGAGGGCTCAGCTGTGTGGCAGACTTCATGTTCAAGACACCTTTCTATACATAGTGCATTTTTTTCCAAATGCACCTGGATGAGGTACAGAGACACTATCATGAGATGCATTTGGGATGGCCAGTTGAGGCAGGTAAGGCATTCAGTTCCCCCACTAGGAAGTGGCAAGTTTGGTAGTGTCAAAAAACATGCAGTTATGACTTTCCAGCAGGAAGAAATGCTGCCATTTGGGAAGTCAATGTCAAGGCCATGAAGGTCTTCTAAAATTGTTGGTTTAGAGTTTGGGCAGATAAACTGCAAAATATCAGGTGGTGCCACTTGGTTATTGTTCTTGGGGTTGTGCTGGTTCTTATCTTGAGAACACAAGGAGAATAATCAACTCCCTTTCAGCCCTCCTTAAGTCAGGGGAGACAAAAGAGTTTTTCAACAGATCCAATCCTCTTGTCCTTGCAGACAACCTTCAACATTCCTAGAAGTCATGGGAAGCAAATTTTGGGAATGTGCTCACAAGATGTCCACATATGTGACATCACTTCTTACCATTATTTCATGAAGCAGACATATCTTTTTAAAGAATTATCTGAATTCAGATAAGCCAGAAGCAAAGAGAGCAAAAGCCACAAGCAGCCAGTTTATCCTCTTTTGCCAGGCAAAGAAAGCAAACTAATCTCCTGGCAGGTAGCAGTCAACACAGGGGAGATGGGGTGAACTGGAAAAAAATGTCCAAGGATACATGGAGGTCACAAATATGCTACTCCTTGAAACTGCAATGTTTGGGTAAGACTTCAAAAATAAACCCACATCTGAGCCAGGGTTGATCTTGTGGGATTAATTTTAATCTGAACGTGGAGTCCAGCTCAGATGTGCATGTGGGTGTGATGTAGCACAAAGGGAAAGGAAAGAAAACCAGTATTTGTTGGTGTGGTATGTTGAATTATGTACCCCCCTAAAAAAAAACCCATGTTATTAATCTTAATCCCATTCCTACGGGTTTGAACCCATTGAAAACAGGACCTTTTGAAGATGTTATTTTTCGTTAAGGTGTGTCTAACTGAATCATGATGGGTCTTAATCCTATTACTGGAGGCCCAATTAAAAGAGAGAGCCACAGGGAGGAGCAGGAAGCCGGAAGTCAAAGGAACGGGAAGAAAAAGGAGACATCACCATGTGATGGGAAAGCCAAGGAACCCATGGATTGCCAGCCAACCAGATTGCTAGTGACCCTGGGAGGAAGCCAGCCTCTAGTCTCTGAAATTATGAACCAATAAATTCCCATTGTTCAAACCAACACATTGTGTGGTATTCGTCATAGCAGCCGGGAAAACTAAGACAGATGGGCTCCTACTATGTGCTCACAACTGAACTTTTCCCATTTAATTCACATATCAACCCAGGGGCATAGATATGATTTCTTTTTGTTTCATAAGAACAGTGAGAGAGCTTGCCCATGTTTGCACGTGTGGCTCAGATATGGGCCGTGGAGACAGGAAGAACCTCCTTGGATCTTGGCTCTGCCACTACACGGTCCTGTGACTTGGGAAATGATGTAAGCATAATAATAGTACCTGTGAAGGTCAGTTTTGTGTCAACTTGGCCAGACTACTGTCCCCGGATGTTTAATCAAATACTTTTTGTGTTGTGGCAAAAGTATTTTGGAGATGTGATTAGTCTATAATCAGTTTACTTTAGGTAGGGAGATTGTTTTAGATAATTTGGGTGAGCCTAATTCAATTAGTTGAAAGGCCTTCAGAGCAGAGATGAGGCTTTCCTGAAGAAGAACTTCCATCTGTGGAGAGCAGCTTCACCCCATGCCTGAGAGTTCTATTTAGCCTGCCCTATGGATTTGGGACTTGCCTAGCGAGCCCCACAATCACCTAAGCCAATTCCTTGTAATAATTTTCTGTTGTCCACTGGTTCTGTTTCTCAGGTGGAACCCTGATTGCTTTGGTACCTCTTAGATGTGTTGTGAAGATTAAATGACATTATGTGTTACTGTTTGGGAAGGACCTGACTCAGAGCCAGACACATTAAAAAGAGTTGGAGAATGGGAGTATTATTCTGAGGACTTGGCAAACAGAGGGTACAGACTACAGCTGGTTGGCTCCCAGGCCAGACTCTTCCCAGACACAGACCTGGTCAAGAGCTGTGGCTAATGATTTGGGCTCTATCATTAACTCATTGTAGCTGTGAGCATTGTAGCTTGAGCTGCAACTGTGAAAGGCCCTGGTTTCCATTTGGTAAAATGAGTGGACAGCCCCAAATGATTTTTGCATAAACTCTTCCAGCTCTGATGTTCTCTGGGACAGTTTTGGCCTAATTCATTAGATTTTTATTAGGTCTTGTCTACTTCCTCCATCCACCAGACAAGCTCCATTCCATTACTGGTACTTTCAGGGCTTCTCCTACATAAATTTCCCTCTCATTGCTGAATAGTTCATGGCCCAGGAATGCAAACTAAGTTTAATATTAACTTAAGCAAAGCCTTCATGCCAGTTCAGCCAGCAGTTAAAGAACTCTCACTCTGCCCAAGACTATGGGGTATAGAGAATATAAAAAAGTATTAAATCTGGTCCTTGCCCTCAAGGAGTGCAGGGACACAATTCAAAATTAGATACTACTATGAGGGGCTATATAATTAAGTCTAAGCACTGCAGGAAATGAGAGAAAAGGGGACAATAAAATAATTCTGAGCTGGAATGATCAGAAAGGCTTAACAGAAGAGGTAGGAGTTAAGCTAGATGGACTGGCTATGGAAGAGATGAGAAAGAAGTTAAATCATCAGTTCTCAATGAGCCACAAATGTATTCCAAAATTAAATGGATGAGATTTTTGGAACTATGTACATTGCTGCTTGCTTTTCTTGGCACAGATGATTGAGAAGTAAATGCCTCCTAATTCCAGGTTTTCTCTCCTTCTCTACCTGACATCCCCACCACTGGTGCTTCTTCCACACATAGAAAGAGTGTGGAAGGCAGGTGCACCAAATCACATACACTTGCCCATGCACACTCACAGACGCGATGACAGCCCCCATTATCCATGGATTTTGGGAACTCCACAGTAGATTAAGATCCATTAAGGCAGAGTCCATGTTTCTCTTGTCTACCACAAAACAGGCCTTCAATAAATATTAATGGAATAAATAAATGACAGGAAGGGATGGTGGGGGAAGTCTCATTGCTACCCAGAATGTGGAGACATAAAAGGAAGTTTCCCTATGTGAAACTTTTAAGGACATTAAAACCCTAATAAAGTGATCCTTATACTTTTGAGATTCTTTAGTTTTCAATGCCCAATCAGTCTGCTGCCCCCACTCCCTGCAAGGTGTTGCTCAACTCCCACGGACCAGGCTTCTTATTCTGACAGCCATCGATAGAACTGCTGCCAAAAATGCACCAGAGCGGAACAAAAAACCAGGGAGTGTGGGTAGAAGAAAATTTATGCTTGAATGATAAGCAAACAGCATAAGGATTAATTTTACAAGCTCACCTTTGAGATCAGATAAAGGCAACTTGACTTTTTAAAGACAATATTCATTTTTATCAGTTTAATAAATAGCTCTTAGCAACACTGATAGTCATCTTTAATGGGCAGAAACAAAGAAGTCTTATTAACAGTTAAATTTAAATTGTTCAGTAATCTTACTTCAGTTTATTGCCTCTTTCATGATGATCTTTTGCTAAATGAGTCTAAAAACACACTTGGTGATGTATGTAAACAAGCCAGAAATTCTCAAGACTGTGGTCTAATGAAAGCAAATAAACAGGGTTTACAAAATAATTCAGAACACTGAAAGAGTCAGTGTTTGGGTGTAAATATAGATTTCTACAAACAAGAAGTTAATAATCCTAGATCAACAAGCATAAGGATCACTATAAAGACTGGAAAAGGAAAAAATATCCTCTGGACTCAGAAATGTCTACTAGCCAATTGCAAAATAATTCTGTTCATGAAGTTCCAACTGGATGATTATTAACATTTATAGAAACAAAAAAATATTTGGTCTAACAATCATTTTGCAATCATTTATTGAGAACCAACTTTGTGCAATGAACAGTTCTCAAAACACTTTGCATCCAATCAATGACATCAGTCATCACACATTTAGCAAGGGCTGGACTACCGGGAGGCTGGGTAACACAGTGACATATGCTGTTTTGGCATGGCCAACTTATGCATTTCCTCCTTCTGCTAACAACACCTGAATTTTCCTTGAGGGATCACTATCATCCACTCCATGCCATATGTTTCTATGGGATTCACCCCACCCTCCTAGTTCCAAGGGTATTAGAGCAATCATGTCCTGCTCAATCACCCTTTGGCCATAGTGATTGATTATAAGATGGGAATAATATAGATTGAAATAGAGATGGGTCTGGCCAACGCCAGGCCAATGAGACTAAATTCTGGTTTCTGATTGGAAAACCTTAGGCAAGAGAAGCTTTCTTCCCATGGGTTGCAAGCTGTAAGGGTGACACATGGCTGTGGCACACCATAAGCTTGAGACCCTGTTTCAAAAGACATCAACACAGAGGAATGCAGAGCCCAGAGATGGAAAGAGACCACGTCTAAAGATGGTGCTCGGTACCTTTCTCCTGCCCACAGATCTACTCTCTCTCCTTCTCGACCTGATGACTAAATGGACTACATTCTACCTCCCTCACCCTCTGGCTTCCAGGTAGGAGCACTGGCAAGAGATCAGAGTAAAGTTAGGTTCTTTTCTCCCCTAGCCCTGCCAGTGGGGTCTCCTCAGGCTGGCTGCATCTCTTTAGCGACAGCTACAGCTCTCATCAGGGGTCCTTCTCCATACAACTCTGGCTTCAAGTCCCAGTAACCACCCTTGCTTTACTCCTTCAGGCATAGAGGTGGTAATAATGTCCCACTATTACTTGCTCTAGTACTTCAATATCTTTTACTTTTCCTAAATCCTGCCCTCATTTTGTTAAGTAGTGTTCTTTTTAAAATCAGTTTGTGTCATCTATTTCCGGCCAGGATCCTAACAGATAACTGACATTGTCTGAGCTCTGGATCCAGCCATGCCTAAAGACAATGTTAATTCTGGACTTTTCAGTTACTTGAGCCAATAAATCCTCTTTTTCCCTAAGACTGTTTGAATTGGGTTTTCTGTCATTTGCAACAGACAGTCCTACAGTTTGTTAGTTTTTTACAATTGCATAGGCTCATCCTTCTATATTAAATTTTTAAAAGACATTTATGGAATAGTAGTGGGGAAGACAAATCTAGAGGCCAGCTACTCTCCCACTCCCTCAGCCTGCATGGTCTCTTCCCTACAACATCTACGTTTGTCAGTAAGTTGGCTCCTTTCCCCTTGCCACTGACTGACCAATCCTTCCATATTCCCAAATCCAAAGGAACCTAAATTCATTGGTTTGGCTGCTTCACTTTCCTATGGTGCTGTAATAAAGTACCACAAACTGGGTGGCTTAAAGCAACAGAAATTTATTGACTCATGCAGTTTGGAAGGCTGGATGTCAGAATCAGGATGTCGGCAGGGCCATGCTTCCTCTGAAGCCTGTAGGGTTCTGGAGGTGACTTTCTGGCAATCCACAGTGTTTTTTAGTGTGTAGCATAACTTAATCTCTGCCTCTCACATGTCCTCTCTCTATCTGTGTCCTAATTTCCTCTCCTTATAAGTACATCAATCATATTGCATTAAGGTCTACTCTAATCCAGGCTGTCCTCAATTTAACTAATAACATCTTCAAAGACCCTATTTCCAAATAGAATCACATTCATGAGCCTGGGGGTTAGGACTTGAACATATCTTTATTGGGGGGAGGCACACAATTCAATCCATAACATTGGCTAACTACCATCAACACTATTGGAGTAAGACTTTGCACTGACCTACTTCCTAGGTTTCTGGCCATATCAATGGATGAGCTGCCTCTAGGTCATTTGCCTACTTCCAATTCCACCAGTGGCTACCATGTGTAAGGAACAGTTTTATCTTGGTATAAAATGGGAGGAGGGTCAGTTTCAGCTGGAAGGAGATGCCGGACACGGCTGGCACGATGACTGACTGACAAGGATGCTAGCGGCATCATTACATGAAATCAGCACTACCAACACTGACTGCTCAGGGTTCACTTCAAGTTTTACTGTTGTAGCCAATTCCTGATAATGGTTACTCACAAGGCTGACTTTTTTAATCTTGATTTTTATGAGTGACCCCACAATCCTTACCATAACCACTCTGTTTGGCTTGAGTTAGTTTAATGTGAGGTTATGTTACTTGAAAACAAAAAGGCCTTGATTCAAATAGTTCCAAAAAAGAGAAGCAAATTTATCCAAGGAGGAGGGATCTATTTAGTAAATATGAGTTTATGTGTCACCTATTTTTATGACTATGCTTGAGTCACTTCCTCTCTTTGTGTACAATCTGTGAAATGGAAGGAATAATGAATAATGTCTTCTATCACCTAGAAGTGTTGCCAGACTCTTAAGAAGGTACTTTAATAGGTCATGTACTCCTATTTCAGGGAGGAGCTGTTTTCTTTTGGTTTTGTGAACCCTAAAGAAGAGAACACTCCCAAATTTTCTGAAATGTTTGTTTGTTTTTTTATTGACTTATTTATTATTGCTTTTATGACTTCCCAACAACCCTTTCTTTACTTATTTCTGGAGAAAAAGGATCAAATGGGCCACAGGACTTAGGTTTTATAATTTGTGAAGTTGATACTATGCATTGGACAGCTGTCTGTATTTCTGTCCATAGTAATTTTGGAGGTGGGGCTTGGAGGAGTTGGAATGGGGGTTTCGGCCAGTTTCCAGGGAGGCTTAGGCCTTCAGCCCTACTCGCCCATTAAGTACCACTAGGAGAATGGCCCAGGGCCACTTCCCTTGTGTCCAGGATCCTGAAGGTGTTGTAGTCTGAGTGGGAGATAATGTGGAGAAGCTTGATCTTTTACTAATGTTGAATATTTTGGGGAGCCCATGTAAAGCCACCTTTTATTTACTTGAGACAAACTGTAAAAACACTGAAAGATTTAAATCAGGAGGGCCACAAGATCAAATTTCCATTCTAGAAAGATCAATCTGAAACACTTTGGAGGGAAAGTGGTTTGGAGTTGAGCAGAGGGTAGATCGTGCCCAGTTAGAAGTCTGCCAAAGGATGCCAGGCTGGAGGTGATGGAGACCAGAATGCAAGCAGGGTGTTGAGGCCAGTGGGCTGAGGAGAAGATGACACTGAGAAAAATGTAGGTTTTAAAAGTGTGACTGGAGCCTGCTATCTAACACCCAAAAGGAGAGAGTGCAGGTGTTTATCTGTGGTGCAGACACTTTGATTTGGAGTTGAGGAATGGAATGGAAAAGACTTTGTATTCAGTTCTCCTCTCTGCCCAAGGCCAGGAAAGAACAGAGACCTATCAGGACACGCAAACTCCTTAAAAAGGTAAAAGGACCATCCCACTTAGTAGAGAGTGGTAGCAGAGCTAGAAGGAGAAATCCTCAGGTCATCTTAAGCTAGGCACATCTGGAGATGTGAAGAGCAGGACAGCAGCTCTTGGGGAGTTCACACTGCCAGGCTAAGGCACATTCAACATGGAGTTGAAAAGTGTTAGCACTTCTCAGAAATTAGGTATTGATTCAATCCAGCCCCAGTTGGTCTTTAAGGGGAGAGGGGCCATTTAGTGGGAAGGAAAAGGGCATTAGGATTTTGAGTAGTAGCATATTTCTTTTTATTTTTCCCTAATCACTTTTCCATCTCATCCCTTCCTGCTTCCCCCACATGAGTTCACATTGCATTGCTATAAGAAGGCAGGCAGGCACACAGAGTGAAACCTATGTTGCCTATAATTCACAAGGGATACCAGGGACTTAACCTTTGTCTGGTGAGGAAGGTTGTGTTACTATTCTTAAAGTATTTGCTCTCCTCTCTCCTCCCTCCAGTGAGGTTAGTCCTGATCATGCAACTTTCTTTGGCCAATGGATGGTGAGCTGAGACTTAAAATGTGCTTGTGTGATCTAGTTTGGCCTTTTGCATTCCTGCCCTCTGCCATAAAAGAGCTCTCTCCTTCAGCCTCTGGAATGAAAAAGAAAAGCAGACCTGAAACCAACCTGCAGGCTGATGTGGAGCCATTGAAGGCAACCTCAGACCCATAAGCTAGAGATATTTGTTATTATAAGTCATCAAGATTTGGGGGTTGTTTATTACACAGCATTATTGCAGCAAAAGCTGACTAATACAGAAATTAGTTCTTAAAAAAGATGGTACTGCTGTGATAAAACCTGAAAATATATACCATTGGCCTTGAGGTTGAACAGTAGGCAGCAAGAAACTGTTACTAGAGACTGGAAAAAATGATAACACCTATAGGCAGTAGCAAATATTTGGTAAAACTGTCACCTGTGGTAATATGAAGATAAAAAATATACCTGATGAATTTATGGCTTTAGATGAAGAGATTTCAAGATAGACTGTTACTACTAGCATGAGTTGGTTGCTGCATTTGATCATGAGATAAGGTCTTTCAAGGAAGAAAGAAGCACCAAAAAGAATCGGCCTGCTTGCAAGAAAAGACTGACTTCAGAAATGCCAAGAATTGCAGATTGGAAAAACAGAACTGTTTCTTATATTCAAAAAAAAAAAAAAAAAAAATTGAGAAATGCTTTGAGCCACAAAGGACCCAGCATCAGGGCAAAGATCAAATAAAAATCACCATCACACCCTTTGCTAAAACTTTTGAATGGATTAAGGTGGCACCTAGTATATTATTTTAGCTGGACAAAATGGTTCATAGAAAAGAAATAAGCACATGGTTCCACAAATCCCGATAAGCTCAAGGTACCTGTAATTAAGTTTAGGGAGAGGAGGCATGAACTTGAAAATTATTGTGGATATGGCCAATGTCTCATGGAACTAACTGGGGTCACAAAAAAATTGAAATAAAATTTTTGAGAAGCCTTTAGGGCCCAAAGCACTCTTGCCTGCATTAAAAGAGACTGGCTTTTTGAGCCATAAAAAAGACCATAGGAAAATAATAATGTATCAATATTGATTCATTAATTGTGACAAATGTACCATACTAATGTAAGATATTAATGGGAGAAAAGGAATGGGGATGATATGGCAATTCTTTGTACTATCTTAGCAACTTTTCTGTAAATATAAATCTGTTTCTTAAAAAATAAAAACAACCTTAGGGTCCCCAACTTGTTACAGGGAAGAAGCAGGGTATGAAGGCTTTGCTGTCAGGGAGGACATGTCCTCCAGATCCTCCAGATGTGCCCAAAAAGGATAATGGAAAATGACCTCCTAGAAAGCAGAGCCAAGAGTCATGCAGAACAATGGAAAGATGAGCCAGGGAAGTGGGGCCAAATCAAGGAACGGTGGCCCCTACCTCCAGGATGAATACTTGGCAATATTTGTCCAGCAGGATTTCAGAATCACTACTCTAGTGGCTGCTTCCCCCTTTGGAATGGACTGTCCATTTTCGTTATCCTGTCTCTGTTCCACTATTGTATGTTGAATGGAGGTACTATTGTTCGGCAAATATTCAGACATCTCTTTCCCCTTTCTCATCCACAGGAGTATCTTACCCTCATCATTGAGCTTGGGGTTGGCCATATTATGAGTTGTTTTGGCTAAAGAATATGAGATGAAACTTTTTATGTGCTTACCCTGCTTGGATTGGCCTTTTGGCCTTCTGTGAGAAGAGCTTGCCACAGATAGCCACTGTTCCTTCAGCCTGGCTCCCAGAACGAGAAGTTCCTGTAACAGACCAGAACCTGATCCACAGCTCAGAGCAGGGCTGTTGTAGCTGACCATTTGACCCCTGTGCTGTTGCAGCTAACCATCCATAGCTCAGAGCAGGATTGTTGCTAACCACTGAGAAGTTTTGTTACACATCATTATCAAAGAAAAACTGATCAATACATTGGCAAAGTTCCCAAGAGATTGAAGAATAGCTCTAGATGGGATTTGAGCCAAATGAAGGGGGAAGGGGTAGGTAGAGGAGAAAATTGTGGGGCCCTCTCCAGAAAGTAATCAGCTCTATCTCCAAAATCAGGTCAGAGCATTCCAAACACCATATCTACAAGACATATCAGATATGTTCCCAAATGTCCAGAATCCAATAAAGTTTTCTTCATGCAGAATTTTTTTTTTCAAATTTTAATAAAAACCCAGGCAATAATTATAGTCCCAGACACGGTCTTGTAATAAACGAGATCAAGATACAGAACACTAATAAATGTTAGAGCCTCCTAGGTCATTTTCATGCAGAATACACAAACCTTAATGACACAAACTCAACTGCATTTCTTGTTAAGATGTCAATTCTATCCCAAATGATTTACAGATTCAATGCAATCCCAAACAAAATTCCAACACCTTTCTTTGCAGAAACAGAAAAGCCAATTATCAAATTTATTTGGAAGGGCAAGGGGGCCCTAAATAGCCAAAAATATCTTGAAAAAGAACAAAGTTGGATGACTCACATTTCCTGACTTTAAAGCATATTACAAAGGTGCAGTGGTCAAAACAGCATGAGATTTGCACAAGGATAGGTGTATTGACCAATGGAATTGAATCAAGAGTTCAGAAATAGACCGTCATTTCTATTGCCAATTGATTATTTTTTCTAAAGATTTTATTTTTATTTATTTATTCCCGACCCCCACCCCCTTGTTTGCAGTCACTGTCTGCTCTCTGTGTCCATTTGCTGTGTGCTCTCTGTGTCTGCTCGTCTTCTCTTTAGGAGGATCTGGGAACCAAAACCGGGGCCTCCCATGTGGAAGAGAGGCACTCAATCACCTGAGCCACCTCAGCTCCCTGGGTTGTTGTGTCTCTCATTGTCTTTCTTCTTTGCATCTCTTTTGTTGCATCATCTTGTTGCATTAGTTTGCCACACCTGCCCACCATGCCAGTTCGTCTTCTCCAGGAGGCACCTGGAACTGAACCTGGGACCTCCCATGTGGTAGGCGGGAGCCCAATCGCTTGAGCCACATCTGCTTCCTGCCAACTGATTTTTGACAAGGCTGCCAAGTCCACTCAATTGGGAAAGAGTAGTCTCTTCAACAAATGGTGTTACGAGAATTGGATATCCATACATAAAAAAATCAAAGAGGACCCTTATCTCACACCAAAAAAAAAAAAAAAAAATTAAACTCAAAATGGATCAAAGGCCTAAATATAAAAACCAGGACTATAAAACCCCTAGAAGAAAATGTAGGGAAGCATCTTCAGGAGTGGTGCTAGGCAACGGTTTCTTGGATTTACATCCAGAGCAATGAAAAAAAAATAAATAAATAGGACCTCCTCAAAATTAAAAACTTTTGTGCATCAAAAGACTTTGTCATGAAAGTGAAAAGACAACCTATTCAATGGGAGAAAATATTTGGAAACCACGTATCCAGTAAGGTTTAATATCCAGAATATTTAAAGTAATCCTACAATTCAACAATAAAAAGCCAAACAACCCAATTAAAAATGTGCAAAAGACTTGAATAGACATTTCTCTAAAGAGGATATATAAAAGGCTAAAAGGCTCATGAAAACATGCTCAACATCACTAGCTATTAGGGAACTGCAAATCAAAATCACAAAAAGATATTATTTCACATCCATTATAATTATACTGTTAAACAAACAAACAAACAAACAGAAAATTGCAAGTGTTGGAGAGGACGTGGAAAAATAGGAACATTCATTCATTGCTTTTGGGAATGTAAAATGGTGCAGCCATTGTGGAAGACAGTTTGGCAGTTCCTCAGGGACTAAGTATTGAATTACCATATGACCCGGCAATCCTGCAATTAGGTATATATCTAGAACAACTGAAAGCAGGAAATAAAACAGGTATTTGCAAACCAATGTTCATAGTGGCATTAATCACAATTGCCAAAAGATGGAAGCGAACCAAGTGGCCATCAACGGATGAATGGATAAACAAAACATGGTATATACATACAATGGAATATTATTCAGCTGTAAAAAGTCCTGACACATGCTATAACATGGATGAACCTTGAGGATATTAAGTGAGTGAAATAAGCCAGGCACAAAAGGACATATTATATCTCACTGATATGAACTAATTATAATCAGCAAACTCATAGAATTAAAATCTAGAATATAGATTACCAAGGGAGTTAGACAATAGGGAGATGATGCTTAATTTGTTCAGAATTTCTATTTAGGTTATTTGTAAAGGTTTGAAAATGGATGGTGGTGATGATAGCAAATTATTATGAGTGTAACTAACAACACTGAATTGTGTAGGTTAAGGTGGATAACAGGTCCAACTTTAGGTCATAGATGTTACTAGAATAAAAATTAAAAGATAAAACATAGGACTGTATAACACAGTGAACCCTATTTGAGATGACAGACTATAGTTAATAGTACAAGTATAGGAATGTTCTTTCATGAATTATAACAAATGTATGACATTAATACAATGTGCTAATATTAGGGTGATATCACTTCCAAAATCCTCAGGATTGGGGAATGAACAATGGACTAAAGTAGATTTACTATTATTTTACTATAGACTTATTGTGATTCTAGCAATGGAAGAACTTTTACCATTGATGTGGAGGCAGTGGCCACCGGAGGCTCTGAGGAAAGGGAGAGGGAAAATAGGTGTAATATGGGGGCATTTTGGGGACATTGAAATTGTCTTGCATGATGTCACAATGATGGATACAGGCCATTATATATTTTGCCATAACTTAACGAAATTGCACGGGACACTGTAAACTATAATGTAAACTATAATTCATGGTTAGTGGCAATGTTACAATATGTGTTCATCAATTGTAACAGATGTACCACACTAATGAAAGATGTTGTTAATGTGGGAAAGTGTGGGAGGGCTAGGGAGCAGGGCATATGGGAATCCCCTATATTTTTAATATAACATTTATGTAATCTAAGTATCTTTAAAAAAAAGAAAAAGCATATTAAAAAAAAAAAAAAAGTCAATCTTACCATGAGCCGATATGGAGCAGTGGTTGAGTGCTGAGAAATTTAAAAAATTTTTTTCTTTTATTAGAGAAGTTGTGAGTTTACAGACTAATCATACATGAAACACAGGATTCCCATATACCACCCCACCACCACCACCTTGCATTAGTATGGGACATTTGTTACAATTGATGACAGTATTCTTTTGTAATTGTACTAATTTTTTTTAACAGTAGTTACCTTAGTTACAGTTAATGAAAAATTATTAAAATAGTACTATCATCCATAGTTTACATTTGGTGTATTATTTCCATAATTTTTTTTATTTTAAAGAAACTTTAGGTTACATAAATGTTACATTAAAAATATAGGGTATTCCCATATGCCCCACTCCCAATATTCCAAAAAAGCTGGAACTATCTCTTAAATTGGATCATGTGTTCAACTGAAGTATTAATTTACATGGTACTCTTTTTTTTTTAAAGAAACTCTCACCAATTAAGCATTAACTCCCCATTCCTTACCCCCACCCCTGCCCCTGGTAACCTGTATTCTAATAGTTGTTCATTTTTTGAGCCATGAGTTTGCACATGTTAAGATGAATATAAGTAGAATTAAAACTCTTCTTATAAAATATTATTTAAGTCTGCCAACAATAGCTTAATAAATATTTATTTCACTCTGATACAAACTACAAATATTTAATTCCATGCTAAGCAATATTTGATACAATCAAATACCAACATAAAATAATTCAGACTTTTCCATGAGTTTGCTTTAATGGAAACTGACCCATGTTCAATGACTCCAAACCACCTTAACAGGTTTTACTTGTTTATCTAAGAGACATTTTTAAAAAGACATTTATTTGTCTTTTTTCCTGGCATTAACTGGGGACAGTCTTGCCACAATTCAACTTTACAAAACAAGGAAGGAACACTCTATTTGATCTTCATGTGAAATATAATTACCCACTTTTCTTCCTTTACAACATGTGCTTCATAGACAAGATGACAAGCCAAGAAATACATAATACACTGCCTGTCATTTATAACAAGCACACTCTTTTGAAATTATTTTACAATAACACTTGTTCAAAATATCCTTTATTTGCTTTTTTGATTATTTTATGAGCATTATAGTGCCTCAACAAGGATTGCCTGTTTCAAATCAAAGATATAAATAGGAATTTACTGAATAAATGAATTTATCTGGGATGATCATAAATAAGTATTCTTAATTTTAAAATGTACAAAGTTTAATCTGTAGCTACAATTTTCAAGGTCCTTACACTTTGAGAGAGGGAGGTCCTCCATCTTGCCTCCCCAGCACTCCCCTCAAAACATCACTCATCCTTCAAGAGTCTTCACAAAGGCCACCTACTGAATGAAGTCTTTCTTGAGTTTCCCTAGCAGAAATGATTTCTTCCTCCTTTAAATCCATATAGTATTTGGCTTGTCTCTCTTATAATAATAATACAAATCACACTGACTTATTGAGAACTCTCAAAGTGTCATGTCTCTACCTTCAGCATCTCATTTACTCTTTGCAGCACTCCTACAATTCAGGTATCATTATTTCTACATCAGAGGTGAAGATATCGGGCAAGGATTTGTACTCGGGATTTAATGCCAAAAAGCAAAAAACAAAAACACAGTAACAAAAAAAGATAATCTCAACAACTAGAAAACTCTGCTTTAACACTTGATTTGCACTTGAATTGTGTGCATGTTTTTGTCTTCCTGCTCTGCTAAGGAGTTCCTTCCAGGTGGGTTCCATTATGTGATCATCCCTATTTGCCTTTGGATCCCATCACAGTATCTTCTATAGTAAGTAGCCAATAAACCCTATATAGCCTATATTCCAAAAAAGCCGTCCCTTTCCCCACACTGAATGGTCTCCGTCTCTGAAATTGGAACATGTGTTCAGCTGAGCTCTTCATTTCCGTGGTATTCTTTTCCTTCTTCTTCTTTTTTAAATAAAAAGCTGCTATTAGTCCTCTGGTGTCTTCTAATGATTGCAATCTGAGAATCAAGCAGTAAAGAATCACACTGTACAGAGAAAAGATCAGGTCACAGAGGAGACAAGTCCTTAAGATTTTTTAATGCTCTGTGAATATTAAGCAGAGGAGGAATTCAGAGAGGAGTCCTTTTGAAACTGAAAGGGAAGGTAATCAGAAGTAGTTTCGTAGAAAAAAAAATGTTGTGAGATCAGGGATTTCAGAAGAACATACAGATTATACCAAGACCTCATGAGGAGGGGGAATCTGCTGAGCACCTACATCCTTATGACAACAAAACCAAGGTGAGGCAGGAACACAGCTGGTGGGTGACCAGAAGGAGCTCAGGGCCCACCTGACACTGAATGCACATACTCCATTCCTATATGTCCTGGCAATTTAGGGGAATGGCATTATAATGAGAAAAATCACATGGACAGTACTGTACACAGTCTTTGTAGCTGACACGTTTGTACTCTGGCTACTAGCTGTAGCTTGAAGGAAGTCCTGGGAGAGTTTGGTAATGATGCCGCCAAGGGGGAACATTAAGTATAAGATGATTATTTAGCCTGTGTACTTTTGTATCCTTCTTCTTTTGTTTATTTTAGACATTGGCTTTGTGGCTTGGAAGGAAATATAGTAGATTATTCTTTCCATTAGCGTACCTTTGAAGAAGAGGAGGGAGACCTGAAAACAGCTGCCTTGGGGAGAGGGGTTTGGGTTTAAGGGAAGTTTTGCATTTTTATAAATAGAATGATAATATCTTTATGCTGAGATGAGAGAGCAAGCTAAGAGACTGTTGTAGAAAATAAAGGGGATGACTGAATGAGCAACTTTCCTAAAGTAGAAGTAGTGAATGGAGCTCAGAGCACAAGGGGGGGGGGGTGTTGGCATTAGTCTGGAGGATGCATGCCTTTTCTAAGGAGATGAGTGAAGGAGTTCAGAGTGCAGATGTGCAATTCACAGTGATGTGGTGTTGGAGTTGGGAGAGATAATACTTAATGGCTTCTGAGTTCTTTGCAAAGGAGATAAGGCTCACTGCTAAGAGCTAGAGGGAAATAGCTAAGAGAGAATGAGTCAGGAGATTAGAGGAGGTTTACAATGACTGCAGTGGACAATGCGAGAGCTGCCTTGCATTGAGGACATAATTGACATTGGAGACCATTAGTAGTGGAAACAGTCTGCATGAGTTTCTTCAGCAGTGATAACTATTTGGGGTAAAGAAAAAGGAGCATCCGACTCATCTAGGGCTCAGTTGTTGGAAGAATTCAAACGGACAATGGAGCAAGGCATCTAAGGTGTTCCTTTGAGAAAGGGTGATTGATGGGATGATGGCATCCTCAGCCTTATACTGATAGGAGGAAAATGGTATGGTCAATGGAATATAGGAATGTTTCAAAGAGTAGTTTAACAGGAGTGAGGAAATATTGGGTTTGGAAGGAAAGGAAGATATGGTCATAGAGTAACTGGAATTAAAATTTTTTTAATGGATAACAAGACCTCAGAGATGTAAATGGAGAAACAAAGTTGAATTGAAGGATTCTGAAGTTGAGGAGGATAGAGTTATTGGATGGGGTTGACCATAAGAAAATTGAAGCTACCTGTGATAATGGCAAGCATTTAAGGGTGTTGAGGATGCTTTTACCTTAATTAAAAAAAAACAAAAACATTTGATTGAAATATAACATATTATACTTTTATTTTAACTACACTTTTATTTTAACTACACTATTATATGTGTGGTTTTATTATAGGCTCTCTCAAAGCCTTTGGCATGCAGATGGAGTATGGATTACAAATAAATGGATTTCCTCATTGTATTTTATAGCATTAACGATAACGCTTTGACTTGATTAGAATGATTAATAATAAACTCTAAGCCAGCTGTATCCAGACATTCCTTCTCACCTCTCACTCTCCTCTTCCCTTGTCAAAGAACTATCCTTCATTCCATGCACCTCATATGCCTTCTATTTCACAAAGCTTTTCCTGATTGCCACACCTAGATTTTGTTTCTCTCTCCTTAAATTACTCACAGCACTTTGATAGTAACTTTTTTTAATTACTTCTTCACTGCCTTCTGGTAGGCTCTACACTCTCCTGGGGCATTGCATTTGTTCCATTCATCTTCTGTAGCACCTGGCAGAGTGCCTTGCACTGAGTAGGTATGCAACGAATATTTATGGAAGTGAATAATTTATGAAGTGGAAATCCCAACTATTCGGAGGAGGCAGACATCTTTTCCCGTAACAGAGGGATTGACAACATGTTTTTGCCAAACTACTACCCTTAATGCATTTAATATATAATTTACAAAATTTCAACTGACCAAGGAACAGTTCCTTTGCAAAATGTCAACTACAGGCATGTAGCCACTTCTTTTGGATTATTTGAAGCAAACTTTGCTTTTAAATCCTTGTGCACAGAAAGAGAGTTGCCTTTGAACAAGCCTTTGTTCAGAAATTAATTCTCTCATTTGTTTGTACTCCTTCCAGAAACTCTAGTCCAGCTGAACTATGTCTACATAGGTAAAATGGCAACAATAATATACCTACTTCACAGGAGAGTAGTGAGGACAGAAATAATGTATATAAAGAATTTAACTCACAAAGCTCAACAAACAGTGTGTTCCCACAATTCTGAGAGGTGATTCTGTCTACTTTTGTCATGGTGTAAGAAGTACAACAATTTTCTGAGAAGGGAGCTTAGTGGGGAAGTCAGACCAATATCAGTTCCTATCTTTGGGAATGTAGGTCTTTATAGCACGGCTTCTGTTTGTTTTAAAGCATTTCCAAAAGAGCAGACAATCGCGTCCACATATAAATAAATAAATAAATAAATAAATAAAAATATATTTTATTTCCTGAAATGTTTGGGTTATTGGTCCTCCATATACCACTCTGTTCTTCAAAGAGCCACAGAGCAAAGGTGGGCACTGATCTTAAAAGGCTCTCCTTTCAAGATCTCAGCCAAGAAGTCCCTTAGACTTATGATACAGGATTAAACGTCTTAAGTACAGGTTAATGACTTGAGTATTATGTTTCTTGTATTTGTGGTTACTTATTATTTTAACCTTTCAAAGCCAATAATTTTAAAATATTCAACTCAAAATACTTTTATTGTACGGGAACTGTTTAATTGCTTCTTGGCTGACATTTCCTTTTAATAATGTCATTTGTACTACTTTAAAATGAATCACCTTGAGGTATACAGTACACCTTGTTTTGAGAAAATACTATGATTTTGCAAGTATATGTATGGGAATAAATATACATATATCATTGTGATTCTACAAGCATGCTTACATTTGTATTATGTATAAAGTTTGGTTCAGAAAAAGGCCTGGATTTAGATTTATTTTTCAAGATTATATTGAAGTCTCAAATCATTCTTTAAAGGAGAGTCCCGTTTCAGAGTCACTAATGGTTAATTAAAATCTCTAGTACATAATGGTTTATATCCCTTATCCACCTGGTAGGTTTAATACCTGGTAACTGTTGTTATGCTAACCCAGTTGTTCAATGGGTCGTTGAAATCAAATCTGACTAGTCAGATGTGAATTACCTTTATCAACAATATAAAATATATGAAATGAAGGGAAAGTGACCTTGAAGAATCCTGAATGGATGGACATAAATGTAAGCATTTTAGTGGGAGTGTACAAGTTATTTGTGGGGAAAAAACCCTATTTTTTTTTTTTTTTTTAAAGAAGCAAAATTCCTTGATTACATGAAATCTTTTCTGAGTCTGTGATAGGTAATTAGGGGTCCCAAACTGCATTTCCTAGGCTTTTAGTTATGTCTTTTATAATCTTCCTTAACTCTCCGGCCTGGTGCAGTGATTCTCAAAGTATGGTTGTGACTCACAGCCTCCATCACACTACCCAGAAGCTTGCTAACCTCCAGAATCAGAAACTTGAGGGAGGGATGGAGCCGGCAACCTGCCTTTTAACAAGCGCCGGAGATACTCTGATGTTCTGCTCTAAAGTCTGAGAACTTCTGGTCTAGAGCATTTGTTCTCAGATATTAATATATATCAAAATCCTCTGAAAACTTGCTCCAGCCCCTGAGATTCAGGAAGCAGTAAATCAGGAAGTTGTGTGGGAATCTGCATGAATTAAAAACAACAACAAAAAAAACCTAGGTGATTCTGAGGTAGGTGATCTGTGAGCCATACTTTGAGAGATTCTGGCTTGCAGTGGAATTTAAGTGTTGACAGAATTAACGTATTTTTCCTCCATTAAATTTTTTTCATAACTGTGCAAAAAACCTTTGAACTCTGACTTCCAAATATGTGTAACTTTAATTTGTCCTGACGAATGCCTGTGCACGCAGTGTGCAGGCTGCCCCCGTCCTCCTGCTATGGGGACCCTGGCACCTCTGCTCTGGGTGTGGGGCTTGGCACCCACTGCCTCTACAAGGTTTGTGGCATTTTGTTACAGAGGCACATGCTGGAGGAAACTCCAGTAATGTAGAGCGTTAAGTAAATATTAAACTGAAGTAAACCCAAGGGAGGATCAATTATTTTTCCCTGAGATGACAGCTGGAGGAAAACCACTTCTGGGAAAGGGGACTTGGTCCTCCCATCTCCTGCCATGGGAATACCCTGTGTTAAGCAAGGTAACCTTTATAGCAGGGTTTAGGAATTAGTTATTTAATCCGTGGACATTACGAAAAATATTAATAGAAGTAGGGAAATTGTTGGCTGGATTTATTCCCCTTCTAAAGAATCTAGGCCTTCTCTGTAGGTCTTTCCACTTTGTGTGGTAGGACAGTAGCGAAATATTTTTGGAAATAAAAATAGTGATGGATGCTGTATGTTTGCCTCACCCTATTCTGTTTAACTAGTCATGATGTAAAAGTCTATTACTATGATATTTCTGGGACAACTGAAAATAAACTGGTACTCATTCACTGTATTTATAGGTATATTCATTTTAACATCACTGTATTTTCTTTTCTACTTAATTAGATTTTTTTAAATTGCAAAAATAATAATGCTTGTTAAAGAAGTCAAATAATATAGAGATGTATATGAATATAAATGTCCCATATCTCCTTCCAGTTTCATACCCAAATAGCTTTTTTCTTAATTCAAGAATAATACATTTAGAAAATATAGACAGAGTAAGTGACTTACACAGTTTCTCTTTCTGATATGACCACTGAAAATATTTTGGTGTACAGCTTTCAATTTTTTCTTAATATACACATTTATTAAAAATGATGGGAGAATTGAAAGCAGGGACTCAGATATTTGTACACCAATGTTCACAGCAGCATTATTCACAATAGCCAAATATGGAAGCAACCCAAGTGTCCATCAATAGATGTATAAACAAAATGTGGTATATACATACAATAGAATATTATTTGGCTGTAAAACGGAATGAAGTTGTAATACATGCTACAACATGGATGAATCTTGACGACATCATGTTGAATGAAATAAGCCAAACACAAAAGAACAGATATTATATGATCTCACTTACATTAAATAATTAGAATATGCAAATTTATAGAGGCAGAAAGCAGATTACAGGTTACCAGAGGCAGCAGGAAGGGGTATGGGGGGTTAATGAGTACAAAGTTTCAGTTTCAGATGATGGAAAAGTTTTGGTAACGGATGGTGGTAATGGTAGCACAACATAGTGAACGCAATCAAAACCACTGAGCTGTATACTTGAAAGTAGTTAAAATGGGAACTTTCATGTTGTACATATGTTATCACAATAAAAATTAAAGAAAAAAAAAGACAGATACTGTTGGGGTTTGAATTATGTCCCACACAAAAGGCTTGTTCAGGTCCCAGTCCCTGGTTCCGTGGGTGTGAACGCTTTTGTAAATAGAGCCTTCAAAGATGTTCTTAGTTAAGGTGCACCCAAACTGAATGAGGGTGGGCTTAATCCAATTTAGCTGAAGTCCTTATAAGCAAAGGAAATTGGACATGGAAAGAGAAGCCACAGGAAGCAGCAAGAAGCTGGAAAGTCAATGGAACTGGGAAGAGAAAGGAGAAGACTCTTATGTGCATTGCCATGTGATGGAAAAGCCAAGGAACCCCAAAGATTGTCAGCTACTCAGAAGACCTGGGACAAACAAGGCTTCTAGCATCTGACACCATGAGCCAATTAATTCCTGCTGCTAAGCAAAGTCTTTGTATGGCATTTGTTTTAGCAGCTGGAAAACTAAAGCAGGTACTTTTTGGCAACTTATCTTTTTTTTGCTCAATAATATCTTGTGAGCATTCCTGTATATCATTAAAATGAAAAATCTTGTATTTACTAAAGTGTGATATATATGTGCCACACACAGTTGCTGTGTGAAATGTGTTTCATGAACACATTTTTTAAAGTTTAATGGTTACATTGTTTCTGAAAAAAATATTAACTAGTACATTGAACCTGTATTTTTGCAGATACTATGGCTTGGAACAAAACTACAGAAGGTAGTGCCATGATAATCAACTTTATGAAGAATATGTTAACTACATTAAGTTATGCCCATGAATGTTGAAATAACTGCTTGGACTCTTAAGAGAATTATTCTCTTTAGAGAGAATAATTCCTATGAAATAATAAGCACTTCAGTGTGTTAAATGCTTGGACTGGACTACACTGGAGTCAGGTGCTCCCCACAGGGAGGCTCACTGAGAATGTGAAGCTGCAAGTGCAGGCTGAAACCAGGTGTGATTACTGGTAACAAATACCAGCATGTTTACTACAGCCGGGCCATCTGTGACATGATATTCCAAAATTAGGAACAACTTTTGGTAAAGTTCTTAACAAAATAAAGCTACGACCTTCTCCTACGCACAGAGCAGTTACATTTCTGTAAACATTGGCATATATTACTGCTGTGCAAAGTTTTGTGTTTACTTGTCAAATGGATTTAGGTCTGGCTCAGATAATGATGAATAGATTTTTCACCTACTTGAATTCTCTGTAAGGCATTTAAAATCATTTGCTACAACTGGTCAGTTCTCGGTTGTGTGGGATCATGCCTCACGTTGCAGGCTAACCTCTCTGGTCCCTGCCCATCAAAGCCAGCAGTGCTGCCAGCCCCCAATAATTGCAACAACCCAAACCAGCCACACATTTCTGAAGTGTTTCCTAGGCAGTAGAAGAGTTCCTGAGAACCACTAGTGAAAACTGTACAGAGGGCCAGTGTGGATTCTCATAGGCTGACTGCTTGTGCATATTACTGTGCTCTTTTCAATGGTATATCAAAGAGTCACTTTGGGAAGCTGAAAAAGATTTAGTATATAAGGTATGTATAAATATACATAATTGTTCTTTGGAATCAGACCTGTGCTTCTATCCCCTATTGACCCTATTATAGGTCAGTGGTGAAAAGGAGATTTTTTTAATGCAGAGGAGGTAAAGTTTGTGAGGGAAATAGAGAGTATTGATTGTGATTTGATTAAATCATTCATATATTTTCTGCTAGGTATAAAGGCCAATTTAACACATTAATAACATCAGTTTTTCATTATATCTGTTGTTATACAGCAATTGATACTGTATTTCCATTTATGTAGTAACAAAAATTACTTTTAAATATACTTATTTCAATAAGATTTGTGAGTTAATTTAAAGAAAAATATTAAATGAATATTAGTACAGGTAGCTATATTCCGAAGATGGTCCGTGAATGACCAAAGTTTGGGAAATCCTGCTGACCTACAAAATTATTTTCCTGAGTTCAGCATAATCCATTTAACTTATTTTCTAATGTTGGACTTCTGGTTGATTTTCTGTTATAAACAATGCTTCAAAGAATATTCATGTAACGAGAGAGCTGACAACTGCAAGCAAGAGTCCCATCCATCGGCTGAATGGGATCAAAGCTTCCTCTCAATTAGAGGTGGAGTGGACATCTCCATCCCAGAATCCTCAGGATTGGGGAATGAACTATGGACTAGAGTAGACTTACTGGTATTCTACTATACACATATTGTGATTCTAGCATTGGAAGAAATTACAACATTGATGTGGAGGCAGTGGCCACTGGAGGCTCTGGGAGCAGGGAGAGGGAAAAACAGTTATAATACGGGGGCTTTTTCGGGACTTGGGAATCGTCCTGAATGACATTGCAACGACAGATATAGGCCGTTTTATATTGTCATATAACATGCAGAACTATGTGGGAAAGAGTGTAGACTACAATGTGAACTATGGTCCATGCTTAATGGCAAAGCCCCAGGATGCGTTTATCAATTGCAATGAATGTGCCACACTAAAGAAGGATGTTTATGTGGGAGGGTGTGGGAGGTGTGGGGAGTGGGGCATATGGGAATCCCTATATTTTTTTGTGTAACATTTATGTAATCTAAGTATCTTTTTAAAAATTATTAAAAATTAATCGATTTTTAAAAAAGAATATTCATGTAGTTAAATACTTGTTCATATCCATATGAGAATTCATAGATGTGGAATTGTTGGGTGGGATGGCAATAATTATATTATTTTAAAGTTTGAAATGACTGTTTATTAACCATTTCTCTAAGTTTTTATGAAGACATTTAGGAGGTTAGTAAAGTGGTATTTATGACCCATGGGAATAATTTCTTCTTTGTTACTCAAAGGGTTGCTTAAAACAATTGGCTTCAAGTGTGTTCTGGGTCCAAATGGCAATTGCTCCCACACTGGGGAAGCCCTGTGGTGGGGAAAATGCTTGCTTGGAAGATCTGCTCGTAGTTAATGTTAGTCCTTCCATTTAATTAGCTTCATGATCTTGTGCAAGTCACAACCTCTCGAAGCTGTAATTCTCTCATCCATAAAATTGTACTAAAAATAATACCGTTTACCTCACCAAGTTGTGAAGATTAAATGAAATGATTTCTGTGAAAATGGCTTGTAAATGCTGGAGCACAATATAAAATGTTAGTTGTATTATAAAAGTGCAATATAAATTCCCCCTGAGAGATTCTGAAAGCACAATTTTGTGGCTTCACAGATACCGGTGGTTCTCATGTAATGCGAGAATTTTTTAGTACCATTTGGAAAGAGTTGAGAAAAGTGAAGGGTATGGAAGAGAAAAGAACTAAATTCCAGTGAGAATCTATTGTTTTTTCCTGGCTCCCTCCTCAACAAACACTAGACCTGATACGGAATGGCAGTCAATGTTATTCTGGACTTTAATTTGAGCTTTGTTGCTTATCAGATCTCAATGAAAATGTCAGTTACTCAGAAGTCACATTACTTGTTAATCTAGAATTGGCCTGATGGTTTAGGATTACTGAGTCTGGTTTTGGATCAGAGCCAGATATTACTAGCACATAGAGGTAGCAGGAAAAACTGATGATCCTCATTGAAAGCCAGTTCTTTTCCTTTGATGCAAATTGTCCTGTCATGGGAAGATTCAGGTAAAAATTGTCAGAAAAGCTGCCTGCCAGAAAACCATGATGCTGACAAAATCCAGAGAATAGAGTGGGGCAAGAGTGCAGTGTGGTTGGAAGGAAAGGAGGGGGCGTGAGGCACTGAGGGCACCTAGGTTCTAGATTTAGCTCTGCTCCTTATACAGGGCCTCAGTTTCCTCATCTGTAAAATGAAGGCGTTAAAACTAGAATTTAGTCACTAGATGGTCTCCAGGTTAAGACTCCATAATTCTGTGGGTCAGTTTATGAGCTGCATTCTTCCTTGAGATTCCTAAGAGGTTTTGAATAGGAGACTAAATAGAAACTAGGTGTCATCCTTACCAACCTCCTGTCACAGGGGACAAGAAGCACCGCCCCTGCAGGGTCTCAACTGGGCCTTCTGGAGGAGCAAGAGTTCTACTTTGTGATGTCACAATATCCAGCGCCAGGTTCAACCTCCACTCCTAAGGAGAAGGTAGCAGGAGATTCAGCCATTGATATACTAGAGGTGGGACCCTACCAGAAGGAGCTAGAAGGAAACAGCCAGCCATGCTATATGTTCAGGTATGTGACATTTGCTAAGCTCAGAACAGAAATTGCCGACATCTGTCTAAAGGAAAAGGTGGGCAGCATAAGCTGACTGTGTCTCTAAGCTTAAGAATAATAGTATAAGCACCAAATCAGACAGGATAATGCTCAAAGTGAGAAGAAAGGCGGGCCCATCAGAGGCAGCATTGGGTGTCCCCCTGCAGCAGCCAGGCTATTGTCCTGAAGGTGCAACAAAAGAACATTTCCAAGCCTATTAGCCCTTCACTGTCCTCTCCCCTACTTCTGGGAAAACACAAAAGGCATAGGTCACTCAAGAGGTCGGTCTCAAATTACTTTCCAAATTAGTCCAAATTTGTTACCTGGTAATGTTCATTCTTCTTTCTAGGTCTTTTTCTTTTAAAAGCTTCTGCCAGAATTACAGTGAAGAATAAACTAAACCAAGTAAGTTAGCGGAAAGCTGTATTTTAGTAGAGGTTAGTACAAAAAATACAAATGAAAGTAATAAAAGGAGGAGAAAAATGTATTATGGATTAGCTACTGGGCTTGAAAGTCTAGTTTTGAAATTTCAAGGCTGAAAAGCAAAAGGCCTCCCTTTATAAGCAGTGAAAGAGAAGGGCCTTATGGTTAAGAAGTAAGTAAAGGGAAGCGGCTGTGGCTCAATCAGTAGGGCTCCCGTTTACCATATGGGAGGGCCCGGGTTCGGTTCCGGGGCCTCATGGTGAAGGCAAGCCCGCCCGCACGGCGTGGTTAGCTGACCCAGCGAGCACAAGCAGCAAGGGGGGGATAAATGAATAAATAAATAAAATCTTTAAAAAAAAAAAAAAAAAGAAGTAAGTAAAATAGCAGTTCAGCTGGAACCATCCAACTCTCAACCTCCTCCAAGGAACTTGAGCCAATGAAATCATCTCTCGGGATGTGGGCAGTTCTGTTTTCTTTACCTTGCCGCTTGGGGTTTTGGCTTCTAGTGTACTTGTTTCTTCCTGGAGTCTTGGGCCCTGAGAGGCTTAGCGATGACGGCAAATAGCTGTTCTGTTTACCAGGAGGGCGGAGAACGGGGCAGATGCCAGGCCCTGACTCATCTCCACTTGGACTCCCTCTGGTCTCAGCACACTGTGACCCCAGGACCTGAGGACAGGACAACACGGGCAGGCCTGCCGAGATGTGCCCGCAAGAGCAGAGTTACTGCAGGGTTTTCTCAGTGGAAGTGGCAGTCTAGTGTTCTGGCAGGTAGATTAGATGTCTACAGTGGAACCCGGCAGCACAACAGACAAACAGATGAGAGGGGGTGGGGGAAGATTGAATCTCTACACATAGTGCACAATTTGAATGTCCTTCAACACGTCATGAATAAATATAATCACAGCAATAAGGCTCTTAGTCTATGAAAGTAGTAATCACCCAAAGCATGTAAATAAATCAAGAGTTCTGGATAAAAGTAAGATGTACCTGTGCATTAACCTTATAGCGCACATTCAACTTCCATCTAGAGAGGTCACTATGATTTTCACAACTAGTTTATGATCCAACCTCTTAGGTCTTTGAAAACTGAAACCTCATTGGTCCACTTTTTAGACTTCCTTCATCTTATAGTCACTGGAAACTCAGTTAACCTAAAATAGTATTCACAAACACAGAATTTCCTAACTCAACTATATTTAATTTATTGACTATAATGTTCTCCTATTGTTATATTAGTCACATACCACAGAATTTGAGAGTTGGGGGGAAACTAAGGGAGCACCCATTCCAGCAAGACCTCATTTGCAGAAGAGGAAGCCAGCATAGGAAGGTTAAGTGTATTAAGTAAGGTCATAGAGCTGGTTAGTGCTAGTTTGGGGGCTAAAGCTTAAGTCCTCTCGCTCTCAGCCTAGTGGTCTATGTTCCTAATTCATTTTGAATGAGTTTATTGATTCATATTTGAACTAACTCCTTTAATTGCCAAATTAGAATATTCTAAAATGAGGAAACCTCAATTTATCACCTTGGTGTGGTTACTCGTAAATGCAGGTTCTCTATGTAGGTTAGGTTACACTGTTCACCAAAGCCCTCCTAGCCTGCATGGCTCCAAACAAAATAAGTTTTGGCCCAGGTCAATAAAACACCCAAGACCCTATCCAAAAGTCCAAGATAACAAGGAAAATAAACCCAGGGAAACGGACAGGGTACTGTTCCTGAGGCCTGATTGGAAGTATTCCCATTAAAAAAAGAGAACCACAATTATACAATCAACGAGCTTTGTGCTTTATAATAATTATAGTCTTCCCTGTGGTCCTTCTTTTCCATTTTATGTAGATGACTCTTTGTGTGTATGTGTGTGTGTGTGGTTGCTTATTCTCTGTGATATGTATACATACATTTCCTGAATGGACATATGAATACACATTTCCCTGGCTGGATTGAGCTATTATACCCATCTGCAATAACTGACCATCCCTTATTACCCAACATATCTCCTAACATGAACCTTCCCTGACTTAACCCACGAATAAATTTTATCTGAAATTTTCTTGATAGTTTAGGAGCAGCCTTCAACTTGTCCAGGGTTTGTTTTACACAGTGCTGTATGTGTCTCGCATCTCCAACTAATCTGCATTTGAGCCATGCACTCCCTGGATAGAGGGCTTCTCCGATTGAATTCATTGCCAATATATTGATATCAGCCAAGAGACCCAAATTCGGAATGAAATTGGATTACATTTAATAATTGTTGAATATAAATATAGACTTCTTTTTCAAAGTCTTCAGTTTATCAATCAGCCTTAAAGTTCTGATAAATATTTTCTAGGCTACTAGATTGTTTTTTAGCCAACTAAACAATGTACTCTTTATAAGGATTTGCCATATGTTTCTGGTTTTCCACACAGATTGTCTTTAATCAAAGAGAATTATGAAATGATTGCCAAAAAAGAAAGAACATTCTATCATGGCATAGGGTTAAGCAGTGCTTTGGTAATATCTTTCAGTTTCCATATTAATTTCAAAAGTTGTGTAATATATTGAGTAATTTCACACATACTACAGCATAAAATTGCCAGAGAGAGCTGATTGTGACAAATGGAGGGACGAAAAGAGCTTTAGTTTCAGATTCTTCGTTGTGGTTTTGAAGCTCAAAACTCTCAGGTGAACTGAAGCACAGGTAAGTCAGGTGAACTTTTTCCCTCAAATTCACTGAGAAGATGCAGCTTGACGTGTCTTATTTAACAGTCACGGAGAAAAACAAAACAAAGAAAAAGTAAAACAAAGTTTCCTCCCCAGAGCCCCTTAGGCATCTTGTTCTTTCTTTTGCTGCCATCACCTGTGAGGGCCTTGGCAAATGGCCACCACACATCAAGACACTCCCCCTCATACCAGCCAGGCCCCATGCCCACTCTCCTGAGAACTGAGCAAGGAGCTTTGTAACCCAAGACTCTGAAGTCCAGAAAGGAATGTGACCCAGAGTCAGTGGGGGTGGGAGGGTTGGTGCCACCAGGGCTGTGAAGGAGCCTTCCTGCTGCTGCCTGGGAAACTTGAAGGGGAAAGGTATGCCCTAGAATGAGCCAGAGAGCCAAGTTTTTGGCAGAATTGTGAAGCCCTTTTCCCTGTCTTTATCGACCTCCAGAGGCATGCTTTGTGCTGCTTCTAAGTTAGACCCCATCCACGTTGGAGCCACTCTCTTTCCTGCTCCTAATCGTACCCCTATTAAGAACTATGATTCCTGGGTCTCATTCTTCCCAGTGCCCCGTACAGGGTGCTGGATCCTCAGTCGGGGGTTCCATATTAACCAGTGTCAGGCATTGGGGGCAGGCAGCAGGGGAGATCTTTGTGGTCAGAGGTCTATTGGTCCTCATCAACTCATAACACACAACCAGCTTCCGACTTTGCTCCACACCTCACCCCAGAGATCTCCCTCCATCCTGGCAAGCGCTCAGACTGGCCTCTGCAATACGTGGGGTTGTCCCATCTCTTCAGTCTGGGAAATAATGTCATAAGCCATGAATACCCTTCTTTTAAGTTGCCCAAACATCATGACGGCCATGCAAATGGAACTCTAACTAAAAGGAAGTGAAAAATTTACCCTTGGTCTTGCCATTTGAGCACAGTTTAGTACTGTTGAGTGTAATTAACTATAAATGACAAGTCCCATATATTATTTTTACCAATATTGGTTATATACAAAAGATGGTCCAAGGAAAGCACTTTTTAGCCAGTTAAAAAGATAACTTGACAATCAAAAGGCCAGTATTCCCCTCCTTTCAAGTATATTTAGAATGCAAAGTCATTAAAAGAGGGGGAAAGCATTCTTTTTTAATGTTAGAATACGTTCCTTTGTCTGTTGGGAACTGATATTCTCTGACTCCATAATCAACATATTAACTCCTGTTCTACCATGGCCTCTCAAAGTAGAGAAGGAGAACCGTGAGTGACACAAAGCCTGGGAAGAAAAACAATTTTTTAGTGCAAATTTTGGCACCAGCCAAATAGGTCTTCCCCCACCCATGGACTTTATCTCCATGCTCCCTGTGTTTTTACAACCTCATACTTTGCATGCAAAGTAAACAATACACCATGCTTCACTGGGATATGGAAAACAGAGGTCATGGAAACATCCAGCCCCAGGAAGGATGAAACAAACTCTAACAGGTGGTTTCTGTGGAAGGCCTTGTAGAGTGTAGACAGGCTTGTGTGAGTTTTAATTATGGACATTGGCTTCCTGGGCCCTGAGTCAACATGTTCTAAATCAAATTTGTTATCATGCCCTAAACCTGCTCCCTTTTCAGGGATTCCCACCTCAGCCAATGACCTCATCATATTCTCAGTTACTCTGGTTCAAGTCCTCTCATTCCTGGGTCTCTCCCCTGTCTGCATATTGTCATCAAGTCCAATGGGTCATATCCCTAGATGTCTTCTGACTCCATCATTTCCTTTCAGTTCTGTCTGTGGCCGCCATGGTCCAAAGTCTCACCATCTTTCCCTAAGATCGCTTGTCTCCCCAACTTTATTTCTCTGCATTCCATCAGGAACATCTTTCTAAAGTATAGATTAGACAGTGTCACTCCCCAGTTTAAAAACAGTACAACTTTTCCCAAGTTGCCTACAAAATGAGGACTAAAGTCCTTAACTTGGCTTTCAAGGTACTTCCCCTTTTCTAGCTTTGCTCTGCCCCCCTTTCCTAACTTTCACCACTTTCCTACCCATACCTCATGCTCCAGATGGATCCATCCACTTTCCATTCTCCAGCCTGTTAAGCACTTTTTTGCCTCCATGGTCTTACTTGAGCAGTTTCTCCAGCTCTTCTGACAGTTGAGCTCCTAATGCAGCCTCCTTCAGGATTCCTGCCTCAAAAGGGCAATTGCTTTCATCTCTGCTTTCAACCTTCATTATTTATGACATTCTTACTTATGACCATTTATCCTGAAGGAGTGAGTCAAGTGAGCTTAGAGGACCTGGGGGAGGGAGTGGAAGAATGTTTTAAGATAGGGAATAACATATGCAAAGGCTCAGAGGAGAGAACGGTGTGTTTAAGGAACTGAGCAGTGTAGTTAGTAGAAGTGGAGTCTGGAGGGGAAGGAATTGGCAAGAGATGGCATGGGAGAGGGAGGTGGGGATCAAGTCAGAGGTGCTGGTGTCCTGTTAATGCCCCAAACATTAGCTTAAGATCAATGGGTAGTTTTGAAGGGTTATAAGCAGGGCAGTGAGAGAATAAAATGTGAATTTTTAAAGAGTACAATCTTTTTTTAAAAGAGTGCAATCTGGGGACAGATGTGGCTCAGATGGTTGGGCGTCAGTCTCCCATATGGAGGGACCTGGGTTCGATCCCCAGGACCTCCCGGTAAAAAAATAAATAAATAAATAAATAAAATAATAAAAGAGTGCAATTTAAAAGAGTCCATCCATCTGCCCCATGGGATCTAAGCCCCTCTTAATTAGAAGCAGAGTGGGCATCACCACCCCCAAATCCTCAAGATTGTCGAATAAACAATGGACTAAAGTAGACTTATTATTATTCTATTATAGACTTACTATTATTCTAGCAATGGAAGAACTCTTATCATTGATGTAAAGCCAGTGGCCACCAGAGATTCCGAGGGATGGGAGAGGGAAGAATAGGTGTAATATGGGGGCATTTTGGGGACATTGGATTTGTCCTGCATGACCTTGCAGTGACGGATACAGGCCATTGTATACTTTATCATAACCTACAAAGTTGTGTAGGACAAAGTGTAAACTATAACGTAAACTGTAGTCCATGGTTAGGAGAAATGCTTCAATATGGGTTCATCAATTGTAACAAATGTACCACACTAATGAAAGATGTCGTTAATGTGGGAAAGTATGGGAGGGGGAGGAAGTAGGGCATATGGGAATCCCTTATATTTTTAATGTAATATTTATGTAATCTAAAGCTTCTTTAAAAATAAAAGAAAATTAATTATAAAAAAAAATAAGAGTGCAATATGGAGAACAGACTGAACAGATAGGAAGGTTTGAGAAAGACTGGGGAATGGATATCAGTTAGGAGGCTGTCATGGTAAACCTAGCAGATGATTAACTTGGCCTTCGGTAATAACAGTGGTAAAGGAAGAAAGCAATGCACTTCACAAAGCTTTGAAGTCAGAATTGGTTAGGTCTGGTTGATTGATCAGGAAGGCATGGCTTACATGGAGAGATAGAAGATGACGCCCAAATTTCTGGCTGGGTCCAGAGTGCATGGCAGGTCATGAAATCACTTGCTACTGCTGCCCTGTTAAGGAGACTGGACTTTATCCTATAGGAAACAGGAGGCAACAAGGATTTCTTGGCTTCGGTAAATCTACATTTTGAAAGAGAACCCTGGAAGATATGTGAGAAGGATGGCCTGGAATGGGGAAAGAATGGTTGCAGATAGACTTGAAGGCAGTGGACAGTGAGGCAGGATGTTAAATGCAAACGGTGCACAGGGGCCCATCTCAGCACTGGTTATTCTGCCCCAAACACAGTTTAATGGGAAAAAAATAGTGTTTTCATTGAAAAGTTATATGTAAAAACAGTTACACAGTATAAAAAGTTATGCTCTGAATAGCAATGCTCCCTCCCATCTAGATCCAATCCCCTTCCTCCATAGCAACTCTCCAGAAATTTTCTAGGCACACAAAAACAAGCCTGAATATGCATGCATTGCACCCATGCTGTGTGTGTGTGTGTGTGTATACACAGATATATATGTTTGTATATATATATGTATTTATCCATTTTCTTTTTACATGGGAAATTACTATACATACTCTTCTAAATGTACTTTGCTGTGCCATTTTTATATCACTTTGTATAGCTCTGCCTTTTTTTTTTTTAAGATTTATTTATATATTTATTTTACTTTTATCCATTTTTAAACCCCCCCCCCCCATTTTTGCTGTTTTTGTGTCCATTTGCTGGGCAATTCTTTGTGTCTGTTTCCTGCCCTCTCATCCTTCTCCTCCTGTCTTCACCAGGATTCAATCCTGAGAACCTCCGATGTTGGAGAAAGGTGTCCTACCACCTGTGCCACCTTAGTTCCTAGTTTTTTGGCACGTCTTGTCTTGGCTCTCCCTTGTGTCATTTTCCTGTTACGTCATCATCTTGCTGCACAGCTTGGCAGGGCCTGACGGCGTACCCGCACACAGGGCCTGGTGGCGCACCCACTCATGGGGCCTGACGGCACACCTGCTCGCGGGGCCTGACGGCCCATGTGCCTTCTATACTTTTCTTTATTTTTTTTACCAGGAGGTCCTGGGGGTCGAACCCAGGTCCTTCCATATGGGAGATAGATGCCCAACCATTTGAGCCACATCCGCCCCCTGCCTCATTCTTTTTGATGTCTCCAATGGTTATACCTACATTTATTTAACAAGTCCTCTGTTGATGGACATTTAAGTCAAACACTGTTTTAAAAGCACTTTTGTTTGTCCTCCACCTTGTCCACAGTCTCAGCTCCTGAAATTCTTCCTGCTCTCTAGGCCTCGCTGGTCCCAGCCTGGGTCACAATCTCCTGTCTTCTCCACAGCTATCTCTTTTCAAACCAGAAGTGAGAGAACTCCCTCTGCAGCCAGGCAAAGTCAGCGCATCCTTCCTCTTTTCTTTCTCCCCAGAATCACTTGTGATTGGAGAGTCCATGTGGATTATCAGATCCATATGCCTTGAACGAGAAATCAAACCAGTCCTGTCTCCAAATTTGTGAAATACACTTTCAAAAGTCCTGTACTTACCCATCCACACCAACGACATTATAACTTCAAAACGGCACAGCTCCATTTCTCAGGTTTGTGCTCATTGCCCATCAGTGACTAGTTCTTTGTGAGTCAGAATTAAGCTCAGAGTAACAGAGAACTTTCTTCCTTCTCAGAGGTGAAACTTTCAACAAGACTAGTCAAGAGTTGCTCAGACCTTAGCTTTCAGAAGACACTTGCAGTTGATACAGGAAGTGTATCAGCTCTTAGTCAATTATATGGTCCCCAGGGCACCAAGATATTCATAAGTCTTGATGAATAAACATCTGTGCCTACATGTGCTGTTCCTGAAAGTCCTCCTACTTTTCCCCTATGAATTACTGGGCACTTTATCCTCTGTTGCCCTGCATGGTATAAATTTTAACTGGACCTTTTTTTCCTCCTCAACCCAGATTTCAGTTGAGAGCCTTGATTAGGAGAAAGTCTGCTAGTTGGATCATTAATGACCTTCATCGGCATCATGTGCTCCTTGCCAGCTGTCTGGTCTGGTACCCAAAGTTGTCACCAGAGAGCCAAGTGGTGTCATTTGACACCATCCAGAGTCAGCTATTAGATTGCTACATTTTGCTTTCCCTTTCAAAGTCATGGCCAAGAAGAGCCAATTACTACCTATTTATTTTGACTGCATTTTGTTCTTTCCTTATGAATCAGCAAAGTGATTTTAAAGCATCCTCATGTCATCAGGAAGTGGCCTGTCTCCAGACTGGCTGGTTAAGGGGCCTGCCTCTGGACTTCTTCTTCCCCGCCCACTGCTGCTCTCCTCCCCTAGCTGGTTAATGGACAACTCCACCTGCTAACAGTGGGGTGGGCCCCTGGGAAAGGCCTTCTGTGAGGAGGGCTGCTGGGATCTTCTACCTGCCTTTGGTGGGGTGCTCTTCCTTCACCCACATCTTGAGGCAGCCATAGCCCTCCTCCCTTGTGCCTGGAGTCTCCTTCTGATGACTTTCTCCATAGGCTCATGCTTAACTTTGTGCAGGGAGCCCTTGGCCGCCTCTGCAGGCTGCGGAGAGAGGAAACCTCTTAGCCCCTCTGAGCCTTCTTTCGCAGAGAGTCAGGTTTGCCTTTCAATGATTGCACCATAATTAAGGAATGGTAAAATCATAGTACAAATAATTCTTAATTTTAGAGAGATCTACACATAAAAGACAATTCCAATACAAATCTAAAATGACTTTCACAGTTTAAGGTAATATTACCCAAATTATATATGTATATATATAATCTATATCATGTAATCACATATATGTCATGCAAATGTTATAAATGCTGGTTTTAGATGATGAAATGCAACCTCTGAATTGCACACAAATAACACAGTGCTATTTAGACCATTATTGGCGTTTCCTCCTGCTTCTTGAACAACATAATCAGATTTAAATATAGACATTTGCTAAGTTTTTGAGATAACAGAAACAGCAATCATAAAACAATACCATTTCTTTAGCATTTACTCTATGCCAGGTATGCTTAGTAATTATCTCATTTAGTTACCACAAAATCCCAATGTGCAAAGCAGTATTATTCCCATTTGCTCAACAAATGTTTATTCAACATTTTAGAGGTAGGGATCCGAGGTTCAGAAGTAACTTGTTGAAGACAGCCTAAATGACAGCTGGGTGCCCTTACCCAGTGTGGTCCCTACATTCCATCATGGGTCCAGTGCCTCCCACAGCTCCTGTGGCTCTCCCGCTTTGGATGGAAGAGGATTCAAAAGAGTAGCCATTTGGTCAAAGCTCAGAGGCAGCAGTGGTGATGGGGGCTCATTCTTGTCTTTACATGTTGGACTCGAGTGCCACTTGGAGCTACTAGGAGGCTTTCACTTTCCTCGGCCTTTGAGGTAATCCATTGAACATTCATAGTGGCCGCCGTTTATTGAAAGCTACGTGTTTGTGCTTTACATGGATAAAATTGTTTGATGTTCCCAACAATCCTGTTTCCTTCCTACCACTCTCTCTGCCTAGGTAGGCAGAGGATGACAGGGTCATCATGGGGCTACCATAGGCAGGGCCTGTGCGACATCCCTCTTAAACAACAGTCCTCAGAGGCTCCAAGAGTGTCCTAGGTTGCCTTAAGATGTCCGTGTGGGCTGGTTCTAGCCTGTTCCACCCCTCCCCCAAATCTGCCCATAAAGCCAGCTTAAAATTTCATGAATCAATGATTCTGTAGGTGTGTGCCGTCTGCTGATTCACCTCTGGAACAGCCCTGGGCTTCCCCTATATTTTGTTTGCTCTTCTTTGTCTGACATGTTACTGCTCCTCATTTTCCATTTCCACTAGCACTTTAAGAAAAAGTTGGCCAGTGGTGACCCTTACTTCGTAGCCAGTTTTCTGTAGAGGACAGTTCTCCTCTGTCCTGGGTTCTCTGTAGCACTCTCTCGAATGTGCCCCAGGACTCTCATTCTTCTGACAATATAAGTAGTCCTCAGGGTTGCTCAGTTAGCTTTGGCCACTGCAAACCTCTCATGTAACAGAGGAGGAATTGGGGACTCAGGAGGGTGTGTGCCATGTCCAAGTTCACATGATTAGAACCCAAGGCACAGGTCATCCTGTCCAGTGCTTCTGGTGCACCTGTAGATACCAGTTCTGATTGGGGATAGGGAAAGCCTTCTAGTCCAACCCAGGGCAAAAAGCAGGACATCTATGTGGTAGGTTTGTGGGGAAGGCACACAGGCTGCCCAGGTGACCACTGGATGTCATACCTCTCTCTCACTTCCACCTCTATGTACAAACATGTAGGGGTAGAACAAACAAATTAAGGAGGCAGGGAATAGGGAGTTAATCCTTAATTGGTACAGAGTTTCTGTATGGGGTGATGGAAAAGTTGGCTTACAAAGGTGTTATAGATGAAAATCTACCAGGTGGATCCATCACTGCAACTATTTGGATGAAATGATTTTCTGTAAACACAGGACACGAGCCAAAGTTACTTCCTCTGGGAATTGGAGTTGCTAGTGAGTCATTTGCTCCAATTCCAGACAGATAGGAATCTCAGCCTTTTCTGAGCCCTCCAGTGAAGTCTGCAGACACCAGAGGCAATCAGTTTTTACCTGTAGTCAAGCACCGGAGGATTCCACTTTCATTACTATCTTAGTTTCCTAGGGCTGTCATAAAAAAGGACCACCAACTGGGTAGCTTGAAACAACAGTATTTGTTGTTCTGGAGGCTAGAACTCCGAAATCAAGGTGTCAGCAGGGTCATGCTCCCTCTGACGTCTCAGGGAAGAATCTGCTTCATGCCTCCCTCCTGGCTACTGGCAGTGGCTGGCAATCCTTGGCATTCCCTGGATTGTGGAATAACTCAAACTCTGCCTCTGTGCCACATGGCTGTCTTCCCTTTCTGTGTCTGTCTGGGTGTCCTCTCCTCTTCTTATAAGGACACCAGTCATACCAGACTAAGGGTCTACCTACTTCAGTGTGACCTCATTTTAACTTGCCTAATTCCATCTGTAACAACCCTGTTTCCAAATAAGGCCACATTTGGAGGTACTGGGGATTAGGACTTCAGATTTTTTTTTTTTTTTAATTGGGTTGTAAGTTTATAGAAAAACCATGCAGAAAGCAGAATCCCCACATACACCCCCCCCAATACACAGTTTTCCCTATTATTAACACTTTGCATGAGTGTGGTACCTTTGTTAAAACTGATGAAGCAATATTATTATAATAATACTATAAACTATAGTCCACAATTTACTTTGAGGTTCACTCTCCTATTTAGCCTAGCCCTTGCATTTGTTGGATGATGTTTTCAGATCAAATCTCTGGCCTGGCCTCATCCATCTCAGCTCTGTTCTTGTTTTCAGTGCCTGTGAACTAGATTTTAGGAGAGGAGGGTGAAAGATCTGGTTTCAGCCTAAGACTCTGAGAATACTCTACCACAAAAACACCTACAATGGTGGTAACAACTCTCAAAAAAAACCAAAAACAACATTTTTTTGCTTATGGATTTCAAAATCATTCCATTTAAAAAAATATATAAAGGGTAAATGAATGTCAGGTGCTTTGAGAGCAATAGAGTCATTGTTAAGAAAGCAGCACACTCTAGGGATGGGGAAAGAAGCTGGAAGGGGCCCTAGAGACTTGGCGGCTTATCCATGCACTGGCTGATAACCTTGGACAAATCATCCACTTCACTGCTTCATCTTGGATTCTCAGAATTGGGAGAACAGGCTCTGTTATAACTGATATTTACATAAATGCCCATTTCATAAATGAAAATGAGCCTCAGTTTTCATTTGTGCAATAATAACACTGACCCTGCCTACCTGTACACTAGTTGTGTGGGTCAAATGAAACCCCTGTGAAAATTCTTTGTAAACCGGAGAGCACTCACATGGTACCCTGTGATATAGGAGGTTATGTCTTTGGTTGAAAGAGGGACAGGAGATTTGAGGAGAGTGGTAGTGAATGGTAGAAGGACTGTGTACTACTCAGCCAAAGAGGTGCTGATGCAAATTACCAGAAATCTCTTGGCATTTATAAAAGGGTATTTATTTGGGTTAGAAGCCCACAGTTACCAGGCCATAAAGCATAAGTTACTTTCCTCACCAAAGTTTATTACCACGTGTTGGAGCAAGATGGCTGCCAACATCTGCAAGGTTTCAGGCTTCCTGGGTTCCTCTCTTCCCGGGGCTTGCTTATGTCCAGGCTCAGCTCCTCTGCTATCTCTACAAGGTCAGCTGTAGGCTATGAGGCTCTCTAGGCTTTACCTCTCTCCGTAAGCCCAGCTGTAGACTATCAGCTGAATGGCTTGTCTCTTTTCCTGGGGCCTTATCTCCCTCCTCACGACCAAGCTCCTCTGTGTGCTTGCTTCCCCAGGCTCTAGCATTAAAACTCAGCATCAGAACTCCAACTCAAAACTCCAACTCTGTCCTTTGCCATGTCTTTTATCTCTGAGTCCCCACCCACCAAGGAGCGGGGACCCAACACCCTACTGATGTGGCCCGATCAAAGCCCTAATCATAATTTAATCATGCCCAGAGGAACAGACCAGTTTACAAACATAATCCACATCTATTTTTGGAATTTCTAAGTATGTCAAACTGCCATAGACTGGGATCCTGTTAGGTTACACAGAGAGTGTTGGACAAGGTTGGGGCTTTTAGCTGAGACTGGAGACCATGGGTCTGTGGTGGCACCATGTGCTCCAGCAGCGGAGGGCAGTGTACAGCCCCAGAGGACATAAAATTGAATTTAGGCCTGGGTCGGGGAAGGACAGTGGGGCAAAGGAATTAGGGGTACTGACAAGGAAAGGGTGAAAATGATGATCTTGGAGACTAAGTTAAACAAGAAAAGGGTTGATGAAAGGGACATAGCTGATAGATTTGGAGGTCTCAAAGCATCATGGGATTTAGGTACAATGTGCACAAGAGAATTAGCTGGCAAAGGCGGCAATTGTGGGTGGAGAACAAGAGGTCGGGGTTTAAGATTTTAGACATGGAGGACCTCCAGGACAAGGCATCGTGAGGGAGAGGGTACTGGTGGGGCTGGCCAACTTGTACTGAATGGCTGCAGGTTGGTGAGAGGACTGGGGCTAGAGAGATGGAGAACTGGGTGCCAGGGTCCTCAGAGAATATGGGCAAGTTATTGGGGATGGTGACTGTGGGGAGAACGGGGAACCTGTGGATGGTAGAGGCCTCAAAGCCAGGGAGAGGCAGGTGGTCTGGAAGGGGTGGGAGGAGAATGCTGACACTGGCTAGGGTAAGGGAAGTCCAGAAAACAGAATGACCTGGAGACATGCTAGATTTAAAATCTGATATGAATTATAAACAGATTGGTCACTTCGAATATAGATAATCTAAAGCTGTCCAGAACATCTTGGCTTTATATGTAAATATATATAAAAATTATAAGGGATAACTCCTTTTAGCCCTTGACATTTTTAATATAATGGGCCCAAATGTGTGCTGGAGCTGGCTAGGACCAGCCGACACATTTTTAAGTTTTCAAAAATGTTGCGAGACTTCCTGGAAGATGGTGGACTAGTAAGACACGGGAATCTCTTCTCCAGAAAAATAGCTAGAGGGCAAGCTGAAACAGCCCCGAAAAAGATCTTCTAGGGTTTAGGTCACCAGGTGAAGGCTGCACACCACACAGAAGAGAGAGGGACAGAAGAGGGAAATCGCGACAACAGAACCGTGAGTTGCAAGTAGCAGCTTCTGCTGCTGCTGGCACCCTCCCCCACACTCTTCAGAATTCTCGGGCCTCTGGGCCTGCGACCACAGACAAAGGGGGCTTCAGGGATCTGCCACTCCCGGAAAGGGGAGAGAGAGGTACACAGCCTTAGGCTGACTCAGGTTCTGACCTGAAATTTGGGTTGCAGAGCCCCACGGACCCTTCCACACGGCGGTTTGCCCTGGGACCCTGGAAAGGACCCTTCCACACAGCGGTTTGCCCTGGGAGCCCGGAAAGGACTGGGGAAATCCGATCCTCGCAACCTCCCTCTCTTCTAGCCTGGACTAATTGTTGAGGACACCACGGGAGAGGGGAGAGAGAGCCTGGGGCTGACCCTGCTTTGGACTCCCAGGTTTGGTCTGCCCTGTCCCGAGAGCCCTTCCAGGCTGGGTGGGGCTGTGCCATTGTTTGCCTTGGAGCCTGCACGGGGCTAAAGATATACAAACCTCCCAATCTCATCCTCTACTAACAGGGACTGATTGTTGAGGATTCAGAAGGGAGTGGAAATATTTCCTAGCTGGGAAAAGGGGTGCGCTACGAGAGAAGTCTGGAGAACTGTCTCAGAAAGTTTGAATCACAGGGCTCCTAGCCCCCAGACAGGAAGCTCTATCACATTGATCTGGTCTGTGTCACAACAAATACGCTCCAACCAGGCATTGAATTGAGAGCAGCCAACAAGCTCCATCTCCTGGCAGACCAAGGAAGTACACATAAGAAAATTAATCAGTAAGAGAGTCTTTTCCTGGCCTCTATAGCCTCCCTGCCCAAGGCCCTAGGAAATGATTCTACAACCAATTACTGGGTCCAGTGCCCAGTTTTGAGCAACCAGCAGAACAATCCTAAAAATCAAGGTTGAGCCAAAAAGCAAAGAGCGGTGATAACTCACAGCCGCCTGCCACTAAAACCCCATAAAAGAGAAAGAGATAGAGCATCTAAGTAAAATACAAACTAACCAGATGCCTAAGCACCAACAAAAAATTACGGGGCATACTGAAAAAATAGAAGACATGGCCCAAGAAAAGGAATACAGCAAAGTCCCAGAAGAGATGCAGAATTTGAGAGAACTAATCAGTGAGATGAGCACACATTTCCAAAATCAAATTAATGAGATGAAAGAGAATATAGTTAAAGAGATCAATGACATCAAGAAGTCATTGCGCGAACGTAAAGAAGATTTTGAAATCATGAACAGAAAAATAACGGAGTTCATGGGAATGAAAGATATAATAGGTGAAGTAAAAAATACATTTGAAGCATACAACAGCAGACTCGAAATGATAGAAGAAAGAATAAGTGATACTGAAGACAGAGCAGCTAAAATTGAAGAGAGAAAAGAACAGAGAGAGAAAAGAATGGAAAAAATTGAGCAGGGGCTCACAGAGTTGAATGATAACACAAAATGCAAGAACATACGTGTCATTGGAGTTCCAGAAGGAGAAGAGAAAGGAAAAGGGGCAGAAAGAGTATTTGAGGAAATAATAGCTGAAAATTTCCCAACTCTCACAAAAGAAATGAACTTTCATGTCCAAGAAGCACACCGTACCCCAATAAGAATAAATCCAAATAGACCTACGCCAAGACACATATTATTCAGAATGTCAAATGTAAAAGATAAAGAGAAAATGCTCAGAGCAGCAAGAGAGAAGCAAACGATCACGTACAAAGGACGTCCAGTAAGACTTTGTGCAGATTTCTCTTTAGAAACCATGGAGGCGAGAAGACAGTGGTATGATACAATTAGGAAACTGAAAGAGAAAAACTGCCAGCCGAGAATTCTTTACCCAGCAAAACTGTCCTTCAAATATGAAAGTGAATATCAAGTATTCACAAACAAACAGAAACTAAGAGAGTTTGCAAAAAAGAATCCACCTTTGCAGGAAATATTAAAGGAAGCCTTAAAACCTGAAAGAAAAAGACAGGAGAGAGAGGCTTAGAGGAGAGTATAGAAGAAAGAAAAGCAGAAAGGATAACCAAAAGAGTAAAAAGAAAGACAAAAATAAGATGACATATGAAAACCAAAGAATAAAATGGAGGAAATAAATAGTGCATTTTCAGTAATATCATTGAATGGGAATGGATTAAATTCCCCAATCAAAAGATACAGGCTGACAGAATGGATAAAAAAACATGCGCCATCCATATGCTGCTTACAAGAAACTCATCTCAGACACAAGGATACAAGCCGGCTGAAAGTAAAAGGTTGGAAAAAGATACTCCATGCGAATAGTAAACAGAAAAGAGCAGGGGTAGCTATACTAATATCAGACAAAACAGACTTCAAATGCAAAAAAGTGATAAGAGATGCGGAAGGCCATTATATATTAATAAAAGGGACGATCCTCCAGGAAGATATAACAGTCATAAATATCTACGCACCTAACCAGGGTTATATATGAGACAAACTCTGGAAAAACTGAAGGGAGAAATAGACATTTCTACAATAATCGTCGGGGACTTCAACACCCCTCGCACATCATTAGAATAAACAACTAGACAGAAGATCAACAAGGAAACAGAGAATTTGAACAATATGATAAACAAGTTAAACCTAACAGACATATACAGAACACTGCATCCAAACTCAGTGGGTTATACATTCTTCTCAAGTGCCCATGGATCTTTCTCCAGGATAGACCACATGTTAGGTCACAATACAGCTCTCAATAGATATAAAAACATTGAAATTATACAAAGCACCTTCTCAGATCATAATGGAATGAAACTAGAAATCAATAACAGACAGGAATAAAGGAAATTTGCAAATGTGTGGAGACTGAACAACACACTACTAAATATTCAGTGGGTCAAAGAAGAAATTGCAAGTGAAATCAGTAAATATATTGAGACAAATGAAAATGAGAATACAACATATCAAAACTTATGGGATACAGCAAAGGCAGTCTTGAGAGGGAAATTTATAGTCCTAAATGCCTATATTAAGAAACAAGAAAGAGCTAAACTCAAAGATTTAACTGAACAACTTGAGAAACTAGAGATAGAACAGCAAACCAATCCCAAAGCAAAAGGAAGGAAAGAAATAATAAAGATTAGAGCGGAAATAAATGAAAATGAGAACAAAAAAGCAATAGAGAAAATCAACAAAACCAAAAGCTGGTTCTTTGAGAAGATCAATAAAATTGACAAAGCCCTCGCTAGACTAACAAAGAAAATAAGAGAGAAGATGCAAATAAATACAATCAGAAATGAAAGCGGGGAAATTACAAATGACCTCACAGAAATAAAAAGAATCATAAGAGGATATTATGAGAAACTATATGCCAACAAACTAGACAACCTGGATGAAATGGACAAATTTCTAGAAACTCATAACCAATCTACACTGACACAACAAAAAAATACAAGAACTTAACAAACCAATCACAATTAAGGAGATTGAATCCGTCATCAAAAATCTCCCAGCAAAGAAAAGTCCAGGACCAGATGACTTCACAGGTGAGTTCTACCAAGCATTTCTAAAAGAATTAACACCAATCCTGTTTAAACTCTTCCAAAAAATTGAAGAGAACGGAAAATTACCCAACACATTTTATGAAGCCAACATCACCCTAATACCAAAGCCAGATAAAGATTCCACAAGAAAAGAAAATTACAGACCAATCTCGCTCATGAACATAGATGCAAAAATTCTCAACAAAATACTTGCAAATCGAATCCAACAGCATATCAAAAGACTTATACATCACGACCAAATGGGATTTATTCCTGGTATGCAAGGCTGGTTCAACATAAGAAAATCAATCAATGTAATACACCACATTAACAAGTTGAAGGAAAAAAACCACATGATCATCTCAAGATGCAGAAAAGGCATTCGACAAAATCCAACATCCTTTTTTGATAAAAATACTTCAAAAGATAGGAATAAAAGGAAAATTCCTCAATATGATAAAAGGCATATATGAAAAACCCACAGCCAACATCATACTCAATAGGGAAAGGTTGAAAGCTTTCCCCCTAAGATCAGGAACAAGACAAGGATGCCCACTGTCACCATTGTTATTCAACATTGTACTAGAAGTTCTAGCTAGGGCAATTAGACAAGACAAAAAAATTAAAGGCGTCCAAATAGGTAAAGAGGAAGTAAAACTCTCACTGTTTTCAGATGACATGATCCTGTATTTAGAAAATCCTGAAGTATCCACAACAAAGCTACTTGAACTAATAAATGAGTTCAGCAAAGTGGCAGGATATAAGATCAACACGCAAAAATTAGTAATGTTTTTGTACACTAGTACTGAACAATCTGAGGAGGAAATCAGGAAGAAAATTCCATTTTCAACATAGCAACAAAAAGACTCAAATACCTAGGAGTTAATTTAACCAAGGAAGTACAGGACCTATATGCAGAAAACTACAAAACAATGTTAAAAGAAATTAAAAAAAGACCTAAACAAATGGAAAGACATTCCGTGTTCATGGATTGGAAGAATAAATATCGTGAAGATGTCAATCTTGCCCAAACTGATTTATAGGTTCAATGCAATACCAATCAAAATCCCAACAGCTTACTTTACAGAATTAGAGAAGGCAATTACCAAATTCATCTGGAAGGGTAAGTGCACCCGAATAGCCAAAAGTATTCTAAAAAAGAAGAGCAATGTGGGAGGAATTTCACTGCCTGACCTTGAAACATATTACAAAGCTACAGTGGTCAAAACAGCATGGTACTGGCATAAAGATAGACACATCGATCAGTGGAATAGAATTGAGAACCCAGAAATAAACCCTCACCTATACAGTCAACTGGTTTTTGACAAACCTACCAAGCCCACGCTGATGCGAAAAAACAGTCTCTTCAACAAATGGTGTTGGGAGAACTGGATATCTATAACCAAAAGAATGAAAGAGGACCCCTATCTCACCCCCTATACAAGAATCAACTCAAAATGGATCAAAGATCTAAATATAAAAGCCAGGACCATAAAACTACTAGAAGAAAATGTAGGGAAACATCTTCAAGACCTTGTAGTAGGTGGTGGTTTTTTGGACTTCACAACCAAAGCACATGCAACAAAAGAAAAAGTAGATAAATGGGACCTCCTCAAAATTAAACAGTTTTGCACCTCACAGGACTTTGTCAGAAGGGTGAAAAGGCAGCTGACTCAATGGGAAAAAATATTTGGAAATCACATATCTGATAAGGGTTTAATATCCAGAATATATAAAGAAATGTTACAGCTCAACAATAAGAAGACAAATGACCCAATTAAAAAAGGGGCCAAAGACTTGAATAGACATTTCTCCGAAGAAGAAATACAAATGGCAAAAAGACACATGAAGAAATGCTCAACATCACTCATGATTAGGGAAATGCAAATCAAAACTACAATGAGATATCATTTCACACCTACCAGAATGGCCACTATTAAAAAGACAGAGAACTACAAGTGTTGGAGAGGATGTGGAGAGATAGGAACACTTTTTCACTGTTGGTGGGAATGCAGGATGGTACAACCACTATGGAGGACTGTTTGGCAGTTCCTAAAGAAGTTGAATATAGACTTGTCACGTGACCCTGCAATACCACTACTGGGTATATACCCAGAAGAACTGAGAGCAGTGACACCAACAGACATCTGCACACCAATGTTCATAGCTACATTATTCATCATTGCCAAAAGTTGGAAACAACCCAGGTGTCCATCAACAGATGAATGGATAAACAAACTGGTCTATTCACACGATGGAATATTATGCAGCTGTAAGAAGAAATGAAGTCATAAAGCATATGGCAACATGGATGAATCTGGAGGACATTATGTTGAGTGAAGCAAGCCAGACACAAAAGGACAAATACTGTATGAATGCATTACTATGAACCAAATATATTGTGTAATATATTGTTTGGTTCACACACACAAAAAAACAAAAAAACAAACAAAAAACAAAACAACAAAAAGATTTACATGTATCCATTACATTTAATTGAGAAATGTATATATTTATTCATCTGTGTTTACTTTTTAGTTTTTTATTGCTTATGTTTTCAATTATTAAAAGTACAAAATAAAGTTAAAAAAAAAAATAAGGTGGGTTGGGGGGAAAATACACCAAATGTAAGATATGGACTATAGTTAGTAATATTTTGAGGATGCTCTTGCATAGTTTGTAACAAATGTATCACAGCAATGCAAGGTGTTGGTGGAGGGGTGACGTATGGGAGCCCTGTATGATGTTATGCATGTTTATTTTGTAAGTTCACAACTTTTATTATACACTTATTGTTTATGTATGTTCATGTATGAATGATATACTTCAATAAAAAATATATTTAAAAAAAAAAATGTTGCAAGCTGGATGTGATATGGGTAGCTTCAAATAGACCTGGGAGGGAAATCTGCAAACTGGACAAACTGGACTTTTTCTACCCTGGAAAATCTGGTTATTAAACCTTCCCCAGGACATCACTGAATAGGCCTAAAAATAACTGCTGAATCTGCCCAATTTTGTAACCATGTCATGTGCCCTTAAGTTTGAGCATGAGGTAAGTGGAAGTTCTGTAGTGTGAATGGCAGAGGGAAGGTGGTTTTGAACTTTCTCTGTGCTCTGTACTCTGGACCCTTCCCACCTATCTCCTCCAGCAGCTATTTTCAGTTCCAGCATGTGGTCCTTCTTGTTAGCTGCCTTGTATTGTGGACTGGAGATACTTTATGTGTAGATATATCATCTCCTCTTGTAGGTGGTAACCAAAAGTGGTAAATTCAGATGCCAACAGAGGTCAGGCAGTCATTTAAATATGCAAAGCTCCTGAGTGTGACAGAGTCAGGGAAGTCGTTTCAAACTGGAAAGTATGCACAATGTAAAGGCATCAAGGTTAAATCAAACACCCTCCCAACTGCGCTGGTCAGAGAAAACCTAGCTGATGTCTGAGATATGCCCTGCTGACAGGGAAGAGGTGTCTCTTATCCTTTGCATCCCTGCAAAGTGCCTGGCAATTGGCTGGGAAAGTTTCTGGCTGATCCTGGTCAGTTGTTGTCATTTGCTGCCAAGATCTCTTAGAGGCCTGTGTTGACCCAGACAATGAGCAGACAGATCTGAGATCTCAGAAATTCAACAACTGTCCCCAAAGTTTCTCTTCAGAAACTTCAAAAGCAGATTTTTGTAAGATTATAATTTAAATCTCCCAACTGATTACTTTATTTGACAGTATTGGCAAAACCCCAGTTTCAGAGGAATGTCCCATCATGATTTTTCCATGAGTGTTTTTCTTGGCAATTCTCATAACCTCAGGTGGCCGAAGGAGAGGTATCAGGGATAGAGAAAATCAAGGGTGATTTGGGGTGAGGAATTATTTGGAAGTCTGAACTCCGGTTTAGTGTTAATTTCCCTTTGAACACTAGGGGGCGATACAGTCACATTGAACAGTAGGTTTCCTTTGCTTTAGGACTGAAATCCTGGGAACCAAAGATTTTTTTTTCTTTTTAAATTTGAGAACAAGTGCTGAATTGAGAGTTTGATCATTTGAACATCTTTCTAAGGCTTCTCATAAATTTACCAAGAAGGTTTTTGGGACCACTTGCTGTGTGACTGAATCCAGGGCAAGGGAACTAGGGAGGAAACACATATCACTCACCCTCCCACCTCATCCTGAGACTTGTCCAGTTCTAGTCCATTCTGTGGGAGGGTTTGGATGGTGTCCCAGGTAAGAGCTACATTGTGGAGGGATTCAGCTTGTTACTTCCAGGCCAGCCTTTTAAACTGGTTCTATGAGGTTGATCAACTTAGAACCTGGAAGTGAGGCCTGGCCCTGAGAGAATGGCAAGAACTGAGCGGAGACAAACGTGAGGAGGGTTGAGAGTTTGTAGGGGTCCTGATAGTTTTTGTCCAAACAGTAGTGGCATCACTGAACACTCTAGGGGCTGTGACGATAGCAGTCAGCTGACCAGTCTGTTGTCTGTGGTCTCCTTGCAGTAGCTCCTGCCATAGTCTTCTGGACTTTTTGGGAGAATGTTTACAGTCTCTGAAGCAAAATGGAAAACTTTATATAAGGCTCATGGAAGACTCTGAAAGGAGCAGGAACAGTGTTGAGGGGGCTTTACAGTGGTGGAGAGGGCCCTAAGAAGGGACAGCTGGGTTGACCTCTGGGGAAGGCTTGGCTTTGGACAAACTGAGGTCCATGAGGAGGGCAGATGTGGGAGAGCTCCCCTGCCTGAGGTGGGGAGCAGGGGAGACACTACCAGCATCAGAGGCCATCTAATCTTGCATATCTGGAAACTAAGGATTTGTGTGTGCAATTCCAGAAAGGCCTGCACAAGATTACAACGGTCATTCAGAAAGAGGCCTTTCCAGTTTAACCCTGTGGGAGAGACAGCCCAGCTTTAGCCAATTACTTGTGGCCTCTTCCAATTACATTCCTCAGAGAGTGTTCTTGGCAACAGCGTGGTTGGATTGACTCATGCATACATACAAAAGGCATGTTCAAGTCTGAACCCCTGGTCTTGTGGGTGTGAACCCATTTGTAAATAGACCTTTGAAGATGTTATTAGTTAAGGTGTGCCCACACTGAATGAGGATGGGTCTTCATCCAATATGGCTGAAGTTCTTATAAGTCAAGGAAAGTGGAAACATGAGAGGAAGCCAAAGGGAGTAGCCAGAAGCTGGTAGTCAGTGGAACCTGAAAGTGAAAGGAGAGGATATTGCCATGTAATGGGAAAGCCAAGGAACCCAAGGATTGCCAGCCAGGAGGAATGCTACCAAACCTGCAAGGAGGCCAGCCTTCTAGCCAATGCCTTGATTTAGACTTCTGACCTTGAAAACCATGAGCCCATAAATTCTCATGCTTAAGTCAACCTACTGTGTGCTATTGGTCATAGCAGCCATGTTGTAAATAGCAAAGCACCACATACTCCTCAGGAGAGAAGAGGTGCCTTGGAGGTCAAAAAGAGGTGATTATGATTTAGCAGACCTAGGCTGTTCAGCCGAAAGAGAAAACATTGGCAAAGTGGGGGTGGGGAGAGGGAGAATGTGTATCTATAATAGAGGGCACAAAGTAGTTGCCATCACCCTGATAAGCAAGTGAAAAATACCACTGAGAAGAGCCACTGTGAATACTAGAAATTCGTGCAAAGCCAGGATCTCCTTGGCTCAGGCCAGTGCCCAGTGGAGGGCTGCCTGGATGTGTGCACCAATTAGAAGAGTATTCTCTTTGTCCTTTACAATTTTCTTGCTCAATCCAGTCTTTTTATTTAACAAGGTTATAAAAGAACACAATTTGGAAGCAGAGCAGTTGGATTCCAGTTCCAGCTTTTTGCTCTTCATTATCAATGTTCATTCTTGGGGAAAGTCAAATGAGCACACTTAGGTGATTATCTCTTTGATTAAATGGACATTTAAGTATCAAATAAGATCTATGACATATGAAAACAAAAAATTATCTCTGAGATATAAGTGCTATTATCTATCTCAAGATGAATAATTAGCATTTCCTTCACTTTCAAATATATGTGTCTGTTACCTGGACTGGATGAGTCTTCCTTCGAAGTGCTGAAATAAAAATATACCTTTAGGCCTGTCCTATTTAAAGCACCACTTAAATGCCAAACCAATAGAATTTAACACTATTTTGCTTTCTGCATTCTATATAAGCTCTTAAGCACATTCAGATGACAATTTGCAGAGCAATCACTGTTTGTATTGAAAACCCTGTTAGAAAGGACTTTTGCTCTATGTAGTTATTACTGTCATTGTTTTGTCTTTTATCTTTTTTAGATAATTAACATTAGTGACATCTTGGGCTAATAGGAACAGGTAGCAACAACTGGCAAATCCACTGACAAAGGTTCTGTTTACAGATATAGTGTCAAATAAACACATCTGTTGGATCTGAAGCCTCCCTGGTTTATTATAGCAATTGCTTACTGTCAGTAACTGACAAAATGTTTAAATTTCACATCTGTGAAATACATACTATGTTTCCTAGCAGGGGATAAGGCTCAGTCAATATTTTTCCAGTAAAACAGCTCTCAGATTCAAAGCTTTACTTAACCAAATAGATATTGTCCTTGACACTAGAACTACAAGTTGGATCTCATTAGTGAATGTGCTTATGGTACTTCCTTGGTGAAAGCCATTACTCCAATTTTTTCTTCAGCTTTAACAAATATACCACCTGACTCAGTCAGAGATTGATAAGCAAGGGAATATAGCAGGAAGCAGTATCCTGGATTTAGCCTGTAAGTTCCTGAAGCGAAGTTCTGTGGTGGTTAAGAGTTTGAGTTATAGAATCAGCTAGCTTGGTTTCAAAGCCTGGATCCACAGCTTACTGATGACCTTGGGCCTTAACCTCCCCAATTTTATATTCCTCCCTCTATAAAATGAGGGCATAAAAGCACCTAACTTTATACTTTCTTAGGGCTTAAAAGAGATCCTGTAGTTAAGGTGTTAGTTACTATCATCATCATCATCATCTCTGAACCCCCCACAATGCAGAGCATGGTACCTTGCACATAATAGAGGTTCAATTCCCATTTGTTGTATAATCATCTGATCAATAGATGGATTATAGATTTTGTGTGAAATCTAATGGGACTGAATGTTCAAATTCTTAAAGCACTTCCAGTATTTCCTGTTCTGATTTTGGGGAGCAGGGAGGAAGTGATTTCTTAACAACTTCCCAAACCCCAAATCTAGAAAACAATCATTAGATCTGTGTATATGAAAGTTCCTAGTGTAGGTCTTAGCATATCATAGTACACATTTGGTAAAAGTTCTGGGAGATAAAAAGGGTTCAGATTTTATTACTGTCTTAGAGAGGGAAAACAGGCTTAAAGAAAGTAAATGGTTTGCCCAAAGTAAAAGAAACATGAGTGTTGTTTTTGGATTATCTATGCTAAACCAACCTTTATTTTGTTTAACATACAGATACTATTATCTTCAGTTAAATGTTTTTTCCTTAGGAAACCCAGGCAATGGAAAATCTCTCCAGAGAGCCGCCTGTTTGGCAGGTGTTTTCCATGTTACTTAACTGAAGAGCTCTCTGCCTGTCCCATCTGGTAAATAAAGGAGATGGGAGAACAGTGGTTCTCAGCCCTGGCAGCTCTTTAGAACCACCTAGGCAGCCTTTAAAAGTGCCAGTGCCCAGGTCAGTCTGGATGGGGCCCAGGCACCAAAATTATAAAAGTTTTCCAAGTAATTCTAGAGAGGGTTCCTGTCTAGTCCTCCCCCGACCCCCATTCTTCTATGATGCTATGCTTTCTATATATTTATAGATTTAGGAACTTTAGAATTCTATCTCCTATGTAACTTCATTTTTAAAGGAAAGTGTTTTTTTTTTTTTTTTTTTTAACATAATAGGAATGAGCCAATTTGCTCTTATGAAACAGATAAAAACTGGATTTCACAGGAAGAATTGCCAGAATTGTTCTATAGTTACATCTGAGATACTGCTGGAGAGGGAGCTGACAGCCTCATCACTTTACACAAAGAAATCATCTGCCTTTTTCCTTTCTAAAGTCACTTGACACAATGAAGCTCACCTAGATGACTCTTCCCTTTGAAATTTACAAAGTGATGGCAAGAATTACATAAATTGCAAAATAATATAAGAGATGGAGAAATGTAATAAAATAGTACCAATAATGGTAATGATAATACCTTTGGTTCAGTGTGTGCGGACACACTGGCTGATGACTCGTTTGCTGGGGCTATGTGCCCTTGCACGGTGCATGTTCAATGACTGGTATCTGAATCTACTGAAATGTGAAATTTAAATGAGAGACTGACTATGCACCCTAACGTTGATGATTTTGGTTGAATATTCAAATTCATCTGGCACCTTCTGCAGGTTCTGTGGTGATATTCTACTAGTCATCTTATAATAATCCTGACCCTATGAGGTAATTAGAGTGGTCTATGAAAAATCACCAGGAGCTGTTAGGGTGATGATGAGAACCCCCTAAGTAGCATGTATCCCACCCTACATGGTTGCTCTCCAATCTCCTACCTCACAGAAAGACCACTTTGGTTCAATCTTGAAATATGTTTTAAGTTCTTCTCTTCAAAACTTGAATGACTCAATTGGCAATGCTTTTACAAAATATCTGTGCATTTTGTACCAAGGAATTGTTAATGCTTACCATGAGTCATTTCCTTTTACAACATCGTTTGAAATTTACCACTTCTGGAAAGACTCGCCTGATTAAGCAGATTATGAACCTATGACCCTGCTCTGGCTGTATCTTGTGATGATGTATCAGAAGCCTTAGATGTACAGGTATGTCCTCCTACATATGAGAGTACAATGTCAGAATGTCTCTTATTTCTGCAACTTAAGTGCCCAGGACCTTTGCACCTGTTTTTCTGCCTGTTTGGAATATGTTTACTTCTACTTGGACCCTCTTCATCTAGTTCTTTGCAGATCTCAGCTCAGTTATTCTTGCTCAGGGAAGCTTTCTTTGACTTCATTCTGTTCCACTGATTTATGTGATTTTGTAGCATCACTCCAAAGTATCACTTTTATACTTATTTGAGTAATCATTTGATTAATCTGTCTCTCTTGGAAAACTGTAATTCTGTTACACACAAACCCGGGGTGTTTGTTTTGTTCACCAGTATATTTCTAGCATGTAGCCCAGTATCTAGTAAGTGACTAATAAATCATCGAATTGATTGATAAATAAGAAACTGTTTTCTCTTTGAAACATAGCTACAGTTTCATTTCACCCAAGAGTTTAAAAATTTTTTTTTTATTTTATAGCAAATGGTTTATGTAACACTTAAAAATTTGAAATAAATGTTTTGAGAAGAGTGATTAATACACAAAATAATGGATTTTACTAAAAATATTTGTTAAACCAACTTTGAAACATAAACTGCAATTTTTTAAAAGTCCCTCATAATTTCACCATACAAATATTTCCATTTCTTCAAAGGACAGACACTATCCTCAAGCTAAAGTGATGTTGGAATTTGGGTATTTAGTTCTAAACACTTTAGTGGTTTTTTGTTGTTGTTTGTTTGTTTTCACTCTCTCTCTGCATGATGACAGACTGCTGAAATGTAACTAGCACCCTAATGTTTATGCTTGTTGGGTTCTTTTGGTTGAATATTCAAATTCATCTGGCACCTCCTGCAGATTCTGTGCTGATACACTAGTCATCCTAAACTCTGGCTGGAAGTCAGGATCTATAAGAAAAAGCTTTTTATTTCTTTGTATCGAAAAAAAAAACAATGCCCTCTAGGGGCCAGAGTGCTCGGAAATCTTCACTCATAAGATAGTCTTAGGCTTTGCTATACTAGAATCCTCTGGAGACAGATCTCTTTGTGTCAAATTCAGGAATAACAACTGCCACAGATTTCTTAGACATTTTCACAATTGGATCTTGAAATCATATGAACTGTTTTCTCATGGGACCTTTGACTGTATATGAGAGTTTGGGTATTGTTTTGGTAAGATACCGTATTCCTTAAAACATCTCAGTCACCACTGTGACTCAGTCCCTCTCAACAAGGACTAGGGTAAAATAAACAGATATGAAAATAGTTGGATTCATGTAGTGAACAACTACAGTTTCATCCTTATTCAGGTTATAATCTTTCCAATAATTTAAAAATATTTGCTTAGTACTAGCCTTAGACCAAAAATAAAATAAAAATTAAAAGAACTCACTCTGTATCTCAGGAGATTAGCACATTTTTAAAATTGCAAGCCCTGATGGAAACACTCTAGCCAGTTCCATGGTAGAGTTTGGATGAGCCAAGGACCAGTTGACTAATGATCAAAAGTGGATGTGGCATATATTTTGCTATCACTGGATGCATTTTAATAGCACCCTTTATGATCATGCATGATTTATTCTCGCTTCGTTATGTTTTCCAGAGGGATAACCTATTGGCTGACAGGGTAACAAATGAAAAGTAACTCGACTCCACTGACCCGCGTAACCCTGCCTGGGAGGATGGAAAGGAGCAGCCGCTTGCTTTGAAACAGTGGAACGGTATGGGACAACTCCTTACATTATTGCTTTCCTTTATTTCTTTGTACATCTATTTCCAGATCTGTTGAAAACAGCAAGTTGTTCCTGTTTGAGAACACCGAAGTGGAGTTATAGGAACAGGTACTATGGGTTATTTTTAACATTTCTGAGTTGCTTTGCTTTCTGGCTGCTGTTCATATAAATACCAGTGCCGTTAAGAGACAACAAATAGCCGATAAGTAATCATGCTAGGCATAATCATTACTCTTAAACGTAGGATTAGCATTTTGAAGTGTGCTTAGCCTTAACATACAATACTATTTGAGTATGGGGATTTTGCTCCACTAAGAAAATGTCATAGAGAAAACACAGAATTGCTAACAAAACGATAAGAGTGTCGCTTTACCAGATGACAACCATTAAATGGTTTTTTTGGCTGTGTTTATTTAATGATCTGAGTTCACCCACCCCCATTCATTTCCTCAGCCATGGAAGGGCCTTGCTAAGAAATGCACATTTCAATGTTTTCCCCCCTTTCAGAATTCACATAATAGATATACATGTAGCTTCTTCTGCTTTGAAAGGGAACTTTAGTTTTATGATTAAAAATGTAGAACCGCACTCTTAGAACTCCTGGAATTGGAACCTTTTAAATGTTTGTTTAGTTTGAATCATACCATTATTAGGATGGTATACCTTCATTCAAGTATACGTGTTATCAAGAGGCAGACAAGCAGTGCGAGGTTTGGTAGTCACTGTATGTTGGTCAATGCTTTAGGAAATTATGATATTGAGAGCACTGTCATGGAGCTAGAAAATTATTTTGCATTCAGAAGATTAAGTGTAATATACTGGATGATTAAAATTGAATTACTTAATGACTTTGCATGACAACATTTCTTTTTCCATTAGATGGCTTATAGATGAGGGACTATGAATAAATAATAAAGCTTGAATTTTGCATAGGAATATTAAAATTCAAAAGGATACAGAAAAAGAATTCATTAAAATGATGCTTTATATAAGGCATTAATTAAGGGTATGGCTTCATTTTTTAGTTTATGGTTATTTAGGGAGAGTTTTTATTGGATGTTTTGACTATTACTCTGTAGTTAGAATGGTCTCAGAGGCATAATATCTTTATTTTTCACCCATTAAAGTAAACAGGGGTTTCAACAAATGACTCTATTGAATCTGAAACTAAATGTCATCTAAATCAATAATATATGAAGAGTCTGGTTTCTAGATCAGCAAGGAGACAGAAAAAGTGTTGGCACTGTTTGAGACATAAAGCAGCCGTGCAGTCATTTGGTTCCTTTAGGTTTCAGTCTTTAGAGTCAACCAATTGCTGATCACACTCACCAACTCTCCTTTTCTTGCCCTCCAATACTGATACAAATGGGCTTTGTTTGGTACCTTAATTAGGAGACATTATCTGTCAAAAAGGAAATCTTCCTTATGGAACAGGGAAAAGAAGGTGAAACAATTTCCAAACTCTGTAACAACCCATTCTCTGAATACTGATCAATCCATACCTTAAAACAATAGCCAGCTACTGGATTTCATTTAGCAGGAATAGATTATAATATGATTTTGGATTTCTACATGAAGAGATGATTTTGAAAAATATATAAGCCAAAGAAATAGCTTCTGACTATGTCTTCTTGGGTATGAGTTCCTGTGTATGAAAACTATGAGAAATGTAATCTGCCTTCATTTCCATTGGGAAGAGGAGTTTGGAGAGGATAGGCAAGGGCAGGGAGTGACAAATCCCAGCTGTCCCCCAAGGACTACTCTCTGGATAGCATTGGGGTAGACACTGACTGACCTCTCCCTTCCTTGTTCCATGCCTGGCATATCTTTGAAGGAAGCAGTCTTGGAAAAAACACTCATAAAAGGTGCCATGCCAGAGAGCATGCTAGGTTCCCTGGGACCTTTTTCCTCACATTGGAAAGGATGCTGGACCAGTTTTCCAGCAAATCTCTAACCTCTATGAACCTCAGTGTCTTCATCTGTGAGAAGCAGGAGTGAAAATGGCTAGGAGACTTTGCTCACAGACATTGGTTTACCTGGTAAAAATGGACCCAATGCCAAATCTAAAGTGCCCCCTCTCATTACCAGCAGGGAAAATTAGTTGGTTTGACTAAGTATGGAGAAGTTTTGGAGTGGAGAGGGAAGAGTAGTCTTTTTCCTTTTTTCCACAGGTAGTGGGAGCAAGTTTAGTGAGACCAGAAGGCAGATGTCTCTGAGCTACAGTGATATGGTTTCCAGAGCCCTAAGAGTAGCCATAGAACTTTCTAGAGATGACTTACATAGTTTTGACTTGGGCTTGGGATGCCCAGTGGCCAAGAATCTTCTTTCCTATACAGGCCTACAAACTGGGCTCCCAGCAGAAGCTCTTAAATTCCCATGAGACTTATGCATTCTCCTGCCTGTCCTTCCTAACTCTCTCTTTTGGGAACTCTTAGTCCACAGACAGGCTCAGTGGCTGTCCTGTGGCTGGTGGCCTTTCATTTTGAACACAGCCACAGGGGCCTTTCATGGTTGGGGGCTGATAAAGCACTTAGGCTGTGTCAGTTTAGTGTCACCACTGTTCAGGGTTCTTGTGAGGGTTAAATGAGATTCTGGTTATGAAAACTCATTGTAAATTGTGACGCATTCCATAAATATCAAGTATTATTCAATATGACAGACTAGTGAGAACATGGGCTTTAGAATCAGATTGATCTGAATTCAGGGCTCAGCTATGGGAACCTAGGCCAGTTATTTTATTTCCCCCCGACTTGGTTTCTTGTTATAAGATGGGATAGCAAAACAGAGGGGTATATGCTTGTTACCACTTGGAAGCTACTAGCCAGGTGTCTTCTAAGAGGCTTCATAAAGTGACATTTATTGCCATATAGTGAAGTTTCTACCATCGAAACAATGAAAGACTGCCCAAATCCTCAGCCTTGTAGGCTCAACCAGCTGATTTGGGCAGCGCCTGGAGAGCAGGCCCATTGCCGAAGGCCAGACAACCTGGAGTCACTTTCACTAGGGTGATGTGTAAACTCTGAATGCCTATTTATTGTTTTCTGAAGAAAAACTGCTATCCTATAACTAGACTGTTTGTGTCAGCAGACAAGTTTATGCTTTCCCTTTGGGCAGACCTAGGGGAAAGCCAAATCATCACCAGAGTGTCAATTTATTCATTTACCATGAGAAATCATTGTCAGTGGGCAGAGGCACTTGAATCCACATGACAAGTGTAGTCTCTTCCTCTAGGAAGACGACCTACATAGGATGCCAAATCATAATCAGAAGGTGGCTTGATGAGCGTGGAGTTACATGAATCAAATGTTGAATGATATTGGGCTGAATCCTTTGGCTAAGGCTCTATCCCCTTGATAGTACTTGGATGGCCCAGTTAGCATTTGTCTCTGCATTTCTTTTTCTCTACATGTCCAAGTCTGATTAGTCTTCTGAAAGAGTAGCATAGGAAGAACCTGATAACCCATCATTAGTTATGTTCATGTAGTTGATTAGGTTCTAGGGTCAGCTCTTACTGGCCCGTGAGCCATTTATCTCCTTAAGATGACTTTCTAGATCTCTTCCCTGATGTGTTATGCACTGATTTCCTAGTTTAATTCTAAGAAAGCAATCTTATTTCTCTTATTCCAGACAACTTTGGGGTGCCTCTCTGATGCCCTCAAGTGATGACAATAAGATTAAATGATATGATGTATCATTTTTAAGCATAAAGTCATGCTTCTGGCACACAGAAGGTACTCAGTCAATGCTTGTTCCCTGGGATAGCCTAGCTCTTTCTGGATAGACCAATAGAGAAAGGAACTATCTAAGGCACAGATACCCATGAGCATGGTCCCGGAATCTGGGATAACATAGCTGCCAAGAAGTACTAACCTGGCTCCCAGATGGGACCAGGAATTTTTTACCCTGATATTTAAAAAGAGTTTGTTTTGCTTGTTTTTTAAAACTCTTACTCTAACATTGGCTAGGCCAAGAGAGCCAAAGTAAAATGGATGACTACTGGCTAAATTTGGAAAACATAAGGAAAGGAGTTATGTAAATTCTGGCAAAAAAAAAAAAAAAAAAAAAAAAAAATCTACAGTTGCCTGACCTGTGAGGATTGATTCTCAACAATTCTGAATTACCTGGGCATTTTGATAATATTTTGCTTCTATTTAACCATGGGACAAGCCTTGTTCCATTTGTTGCTTTTAACTCCCTGACTTGAAGCTCTGTTTTGGGCTCTCTTTTTCCTCCTCTTCTTTTGTAGATGTCACACAAGTGTATTTCAGATGGTCACTTTACAAAAGGTCAAAAATGAATTGTCTTCCTCTTTTACAAAATGGGATCCACTATGCATAACCTTCATGGCTATTCCTCCCCACCCCCGCCCCCACCCTTTGGTTTTGCAGTCTGAGAAAATGGATTGTAACTTACCTAACCAAAGACAGCGGACTTTGTCAACGTCTGGAGAAGCTCTGTATGAAATTCTTGGTCTGCATAAGGGAGCATCAAATGAAGAAATTAAGAAAACATACAGGTACAGAGGAAGTTCAATGATGACATTTCATTTCCTGTGTTACTAGTGATAGCTATTTTGCGAATGGCAAGTGCCTCCAATTAAAGACATAAGCTTCTTGCTAAGACCAGGTAATCTGAATTCTGGGCCTCGTGTTCCTTGTTCTAAAATATAGGCAATTAGGAGTAGACAGGCATGTCATTGTTTTTATGAAAGAACTCTTTCATTATGCTGGGCCTTGGGAAAGGCAGCCTGCGTTTTAGATCTGTAGGGTCAGAGAAAGGAATAGATCACTGTGAATGTCCAGGAATTGCGATTTAACTCATATGATATAATATAATTGAATATGGTAGAGTTCTGGTAGAGAGATTTTTTTTTTCAATAAATGAAGCTTGTCACAATTGCTATATTGTAAGCTAGACTCTTCAAATCCTCAATTTTGATCTTTCATATATGATCTAAACCGGTCTTTAATATCTGATATATCCTTTTCTTCAAAACACCAAAAGATAAAAAAAGTAATGAATAAAAAATAATTATTACAGAAAATTTGGAAATTGCCAAAATAAAGAAAAGAACATTTATTCAGAATTCTATCTCTAGTGATATTATCATTGATATTTTGTTTCATTTTAACCTTTTTTTCTCTTTATAGAGGAAAGATATTTTAAAATAAAATTAAATTCATCTATAGTCACTAAATATCCTTCTTTTTAACAATATCCTATCATGAAAATATCTTTGTGCTATTAAACATTCTGATTTTTAATGGCTGCAGCCTATGACTATGCTATAATTTATCTAATGACTTTATGAGCTATTTTTATCATATAGGTTCCTTTATTTTTTTTTTTAACATACTGAATATCCTTGTAAATAAATCATTATGCATATCTCCAATTATTCCCTTATTGATGAATACAGCTATGCCTTAATAGGAAAAATGAATCAAAATATATATGACAGGAGCAGATGTGGCTTAAGCAGTTGAGCGCCTGCTTCCCACATGGGAGGTTCCAGGTTTGGTTCCCGGTGCCTCCTAAAAAACAAACAAGCAAAATAAATGAAAAAACCAACTCAGGGGAGCTGATATGGCTCAGTGGTTGAGCACTGGCTTCCCAAATATGAGGTCCCAGGATCAATCCCCAGTCTCCGGTACCTCAAAAAAAAAAAAAGTGTGTGTGTGTGTGTGTGTGTGTGTGTGTGACAGCTTCAGATTTTAATCAGTTACTTCTTGACTTGGCCTTGAATTGGGTATTTTTCTTGATGCTGCAAATTAAAAATTTTTAAGTAGGAACATTTGTCATTTCCTTTATAGCTTATGTTTTATATGCCATGGTTGAAAAGGCTCTCTCAATTACAAATTGTAAAAACATTCACCCATATCTTCTAATAGAACATTTATGATTTTGTTTTTATATTAAATCCTTGATCCTGTTGGATTTTTTGTTGTTGTTGTTTGTTTGTTTATTTGTTTTGTCATAAGGAATGAGATAGGATGTGCCAGCTTTATTTTTTCCCCCAAATGACTAGCCCACTACATTTACTGAATTCTCTATTATTCATCCACTGATTGGAAATTCTTTGGCCTTGGATTCAAACCTTCACCATGCTGTAAATTGTGGGACCTCAAATGCCTCCAAGAAGCATGTGTTGAAGAATAAATGGCTGTGGTGAAAACTTCCATTTGGATCCAAAATAGTTCTGTGCAAATGGTAGAGACTGATCAAAGTCAATATTAACATTCTAGTTTATATTTCATTTATGGTGCTAGGTAGAGAAAAGTCTTTTTCATTGTTTCGTTGTGCCTGGGTGCTGCTCATCCTCCTGTGGTGGACGCTTCTTGGCAGAGAATGACTAAACTTGACTCTTAGACATTGTATTTGGGCCAAGTTGGGAATTAAAGTAATTGTATCATAAGCCTTAATACCTACAAAGATGCTCCCCCAAATGAGAAAAAAAGTGATATCTAACTATCTTATATTTCTTAAAATTCACTTTTCTTTACAAATGCTACTTTTAATTTCCCTTTTAATTTGGTAAGCTAAAATTTCAGGTCATATCCTAATTAAGGCACTAATTATGCTGAGTTGTTTACAGGTTCAGTAATTACAATATAACGTCTTCTCATGTAATCAGTGTCTTGCTATTAATTTTGTTTTAATATCATACAAATATTATTTTTTTCAGCTGATTAGGGTACTAGTATGCTGCCCAAAGCATCTACTTCTATCTAAATTACACATTTGTATTCTGCAAGTTATTCAAAATGTATGAGCAAGTTGAAAATCCACTGAGAATATTATTCTTTTGTCAGGGATCTGGATTAAAGCAGTCATAATATAGAGAAACTGAAAGTCAGTGAAATTTTATAAAATGATCAACTGTTGGATCCATACACTGCTTGACCTATGTTGTATGTTATTCCTTGCTTGTACTCCCCAAAACAAGGCTGAGTTGGAAGGTGTTTTTCTTCTTTTACTTTTTTTGTTTTTATTTTTGAATAGATGACATATTCACTTGATTCAAAATGAGAACTACAGGTATACAAACAGGTATGCAAAAAAAAGTCTTCTTCTAACTCCTTATCTCCCAGGACCCCTCCCCAGGACAACCAATATTATCAGTCCCTTGTGTATCCTCTGGAGAGATTTCTCTGCCTATAAAAGCAAATAGAGAGGATTTCTGGTGTGGACAAAATGACATAGACTAGCATCCCCCTGCTAAGTACAACTAAAAACCCTGGAAATAGTACAACAAGACAACCAAAAAAGTACTATCAAAGATAGAAAGAGGAAGGCAAAGACTAAAGGAACCCAGAAGACCAAAGGGACCCAAAGACTAAAGGATCAACACAACAGCAAGGCATCTTATGACTCCCCACCCAACAGAAGAAGGTGACTCAGGCCTAGCCTTTCCCAATACTCAACCTAGCAACAGAAGAGAGCCCAGGGAGGCTTATTCTTCCTCCAAATCGAAATGGAAGTCCTACCAACAACACTAGGCAAGCATGGTAGAAATGGCAAGGAGGATGGATCAGAAGCCCTCTTTACAATAACCAGACAGGGGAAGTACCCTCCTTTTCCACCAGCCTGGGACTCTCTGCTCCCACCCAAAGATGCTACTTAGCAGGGGGCATTGGCAAGTGAGATTTTGCCACAACAAGCACCAACTCAGGAAGTACTCTTTATCTCTGCAGGCTGGAGATTCCCTTCCCTCACCTAGAAGAATCAGACAACCTAGGCTGGAAACACTCCTTTCACCCCTCAAGCAATACCAGTAGGAGGCCCAGAGCAAGAGATAAATCAAGCATACCAAAGGAGCACTATGAAAGCTTTGAAAATGAAATTGCAATTGGAACCATGACTCACAAAAGTAGGCTAGGATCTACATGCTAAACCTAAACAGGATGACTGCCTGTTAAAATAAAAAATTTAAATAGGCTCCAGAGTCTCCTAACGTAATAGTGAAAATGTCCAGATACAGTCAAAATCACCCATCATACCAAGAACCAAGAAAATCACAACATGAGGAAGAAAATCCAGATACTGGAATTATGTAAATAAGATTTTAAAGCAACTATCATAAAAATGATTTAAAGACTAATTACAAATCCTCTTGAAACAAGTGAAAAATATAAAATCTCAGCAAAGAAACAGGTTACAAAAAAAAAAAAAAGAATCAAATGGAAATTATAGAACCCCAAAATATAATAACAGACATTAAAAAAAAAAAAAAAAGCCTTGCTGGTTGGACTCGGTAGTAGAGTGGAGGTGACAGAGGATAGTCTCAGTGAATTTGATGACAGAACAATATAATGTATCCAATCTAAGCAAGAGAGAGAAAATAAACTGGGGAAACAAAGGAACAGAGCCCCAGGGACCTGGGAGACAATAATAAAATAGCTAACATTTATATCATCAAAGTCCTAGAAGGATAAGAGAAAGAGATCTGGGATGAAAGAATATTCAAATAAAAAAATGAAGAAAATTTTCCAAATTTAGCAAAAGACATAAATCCACAGATTCAAGAAACTTAGCAAACTCCAAATAGGATAAACCCAAAGAAATTCATGCCAAGACACATCATAATTAAACTTCTGAAAACTAAAGACAAAGAAAAAATATTGGAAGTAACCAGAGAGAAATTACAAATTACCTATAGGGAACACCAATTTGAATGATGGTGGATTTCTCATTTGAAACCACGGAGGCCAGAAGGAAGGGACACATTTTTAAAGTGCTGAAAGAAAAGAACTGTTAACTGAGAATTTTGAGACTCTGGTAAAACTATCCTTCAAGAATTAAGGGGAAATAAAGACATCCTCAGATGAAGAACAACAAAAGGAATTTGTCACTAGTAGATCTATCCTCAATGAATAGCTAAAGGAAGTTCTTCAAAAGAAAGGAAGGAATCTCAGAGCATCAGGAAAAGAAGAAAGAACAAATATGGGCAAATACAATAGACTACCATTCTCTCATAAGTTTTCTAAATTACATATGATGATTAGAACACAAATTATAACACCAATTATACTCAAGGCAATAATATTTAAATAATGGGAGAGGTAAAGAACCTAATGGAAGAAGTTTCCCCTCTTCATTTGAGTAGACTGTGATAAGTCACAAACACATAATGTAATACCCAGAGCAACCACTAAGAAAACGATACGAAGTGATGCACTCAAAAACATTATAAATCAAGATAGAACCCTAAAAAATGTTTAAGTAACCCACAGGAAGACAAGAAAAAGGAAGCAGAGGAAAAAAAATATAAAATGGCAGACTTGAGCCCTGACATCTTAATAATTACTTTAAATGTAAATAGTCTAAGTATATTATATTTTTCGTTTCTTTTTATACAAATGGTAGTGTGCTATCCATCTATCCCATCTTTGCATTCTTTTCTTAACAATAGCTTGGAAATCATTCTAAAGAATGATCAGTTCATAAAGAGTCCACTTACTCTTTTCATATTGCCATGTAGTATTTCATAGCATAGATGTCCCATATCTATGGATATTTAGGTTGTTTCCCATCAAGGCTGCCTTTTAAAACCAACCTTGAATTTCTCAAATGGCTCCAGAAAGGTAGACAGAAATAAGGAAAGGGAAGCTATCTTAGTAACTGTCCTCTTTCTAGTTCTTGTTAGAGATACCCTGTCCCATTCTAAGTTCCTTGAGAAAGGATCTAACAGACTCAGCTAGGTCAGATGCCCACTCAAGTCTAATTAGCTCTGATCCGAGGTCTGGAATCACAACCCCCATTACCACTTGGCAAGGAATGTGTGCTCTAACTCTATGGAAAGGCAAAGAAGCAATGCTATCTAAGAGCAGATATAAGGTTGAGAAGGAAATTACCATCTCTATTTCCTTATTTCTTCTGAGAATTAACACAAATAGTAGACCCAACTGAGCCCTATCTCAGTCCTTTCCTCTACTTATAAATATTTATCATAGCTTCTTGTTTTCCACATCATCAGTAACTCCACCATATTTCATCAGTCATCTGATAAATAGGAAGCCCCAGCTACCTCACAGACAGTTTGGAAGGGTGACAAGAGGAAGGCTTCTACTGTGTCAATCCATCAGGCACTGGTTTAAAAGAAAGCTCTTGATTCACTGCAGTTTTGTAAAGAGAAATGAGATCACTTTTTCAAAGTAGTGGAGCCTTTTGTGGAAAAGCACAATGAAAGTACCAGGTGCTATTACAAATGAATAAATATTCTCATCATCCTTATATATCTAAAATTATCCTGTCTTTTGATGCAGCTGTTAAAAAACCATTTATCTAGCATAAGACATGTTTGTGCTCCATGTCCAAAGTGTTGTATCACAGACTGAAACTGGTATAAGTCTCATGCAGGATTCTTCATTATGAAATAAATCTGCCTTTGGCATTGTGGAGCATAATATTCCTGAGTAATTTAAAATCCAAGGCTCATTTAATCCAATTTTCTCATTGCTGGGTCATGTCACTTAATTCTACCAGTCTTTGCATGAGATGAGCAAGTATTTTCTCCTGTTCTCCTACTGCCTAAAAGTCTTTACTCCCCCTTATCATGCTGTCTGAAGGAGACTCATTTGAGTTAATTTTTAAAAATTTAGATAACCCTAGAATGGTTAAGAGGTTACTTATCTTTCACACATTTGCCTTAACTTTAAACTGAAATGTTTTCCCCCTCCCACCTAATTTAAATAGTCTCTCTGAACCAACAGAAATTTTGAGCTAGGAAGTTAGTGAAGGAGAGAGGAAGAGAAAGACACTAGTAAATGATGGGACAATTGGGGAGATGCTAGGCTTTTGAAATCAAGGACTCAAAGATAGTTCTTTAATAACACCCAATACTTAAAGCTGTGACCCCTTTCAAGCGACTAAAGAACTTGAGTTCCCTGCAAAGTTTCCCCCACCCAAGTCTTTCTAGAGTTCTCCACTGGGAAAGTCTCCCAGGGCCTAGGAGCCAGTCCATTCCCATGTAGCTGCATTGTTCCATCAAGCCAAGTTTCCAACCCTGTTGAGGTTATCTGCTTTGCCAGTTGCTCAGTGGACATAGTCACAGTCACTGCTAAATTCAACTCTGAGTGTGCTAAACTCTTCTGCTGATGCTTCACTGCTGCTCAACTGGGCACAGCTGCTTGGCTACTCTCTGAGCTACCCTACAAGGACTGGCAGGCATAGCAGTTGCTCCTTGCTAGCTACATAGTGCCCAAGTCCTTCTGACTGCTCTTTCAGGCCCAGAGCATTCTTTGTGTTGATTTTGAGACCATCAATACCTGCTGGGCTAATGCTACGGGGAGGCTGGGGGTGGGTGGGCATAGGGAATGGCTCCCTCCTTTCGGTGATATTCTCTATTAGAGGTCCCAGTGAGTATCACAGTTTGTTAGAAAAGTTCTTTCCACTTTTTCTTGCAGCTCTCTCTTTCCCTAGGACCCAGATGCATGCTGTCTTAGTTTGTGAGGGCTGCTATAACAAATACCAAAGACTGGTTGGTGTAAACAACAGAAATTCATTGACTCACAGTTTTGGAGACTAAAAGCCCAAAATCAAGGTGTCAGTAGGCCTTGCTTTCTCCAAAGTCTGTAGACTTCTGGTCGTGGTTTGCCAGCAAACCCGTAACTCAATCTCTGCGTCTGTCACATGGTCCCATATGTCTCCTTCTGTTTTCTCCTCACTCCTACTCCTGACTGTGTCCAAATTTCCTCTGCCTATAAGGATATCAGTCACATTGGACTTAGGTCCATTGTGATTCACTTTGGCCTCACTTTAACTGATAACATCTTCAAAGATCCTCTTTACAAATGGGTTCATACTCACAGGTTAAAGATTAGGACTTAAATATGCTTTTGTGGGGGACATAATTCAATCTACAATACATCCTCAGGAGCTGGGCTAGAGGGTAGATTAAGCTTTATTCCTAGGTCAAGCTTGTCACATCTGGCTTTTTCTTCCCTAAAGCTACATTCTTTTCCAGGGTGCTCTGCAATTCAACTCTGACAGTTATCTGTCAGAACGTCCCACTGGTTAGTCACCTACCCAGCTAGGGCTGCCCCAACAAGGCACATAGTTGGCTTCTTTCCCAAAAGGCTCTTCAGCCCTGCAGTGCTCCTGAGAGGCCGTTTCCAAGTTTCCAAGCATGATCTGGTATGCCCAAACCCCAGCAATGAACTCTAAGCTGTGATGACTCAAAGATGCATTCCAACCATAGCCCTACAACAATGCTATCTGATTCCATGTTCTCCTTCATAACTTGAAGTAAATAGAGTTTGCCATTTAATTGCCATTCTGCCAGCACTTGAATATGTGGTTAGATTCCTTCCCTTCTTAATACTGGCACATAAAGATCTTTCATTGCTCTGCCCTCCATACTGCTACCTAATTATAGCAGGAGCTAGGAAGGCTGATCAGAGCACTTAGCAACCACTGGTATGTCTGGAGTTTCTGACAATTTTAGTGGTTTTATAGCAGAAAGTCTTGTTCATCATTCAGCAAATATTTATTGAGCACCTACTATGTGTTAGGCACTGTTTGGATCACTGAGAAAATAGTGAACAAAACATAAAATCTCTGCACTCCTGAAGCCTATAGTCTGGAGCAGGGGTAGGAGGGGGATGGTTGATGATAAATAAGTAAAACATAAAATATATCAGATATTATGTGCTATTGCAGAAAACAAAGGGGATTATGAAGGTAGGAAGTGCTAGGAGGGGCACTGGAGTTACACATTCTCTCTGATGTGTTCTGCATTGATTTTAACACTAAAATCCCTCAGTTGGCATGGACTCTAAGTAGAATGGATCAGTTGAGAGTACAGGGTATGAAGGCAGACAGACCTGGATTCAAACCCCATCTCTCAGCCTCATTCTCTTCATAAGCAAAAATAACAGTGTGTGTGATTATGTAAATATGGGGGAATGTTTCAGTTCAGTGACATTTAGATTCCATTGAATACATTTAAAAGAGTGTTACAATGTTTTATTTTAACATGTCAATGTTTGCAATATGCTGGAAAGTATATCCTTTACATCTGTTTAATCTTATGATAAAATTTTATATACCAAGTTAAAAATGTTGAGGTACACAGTTTCTCAAAATTATTTCAAAGATACATACACAAAAAGTGAGAGAGAGAGAGAGAGAGAGAGAAAAGAGAGAAAAGACACCCAAACATCATCCCCAAAATTACTACAAGAAGGCATGCAGGTAGGATTTGGAGAGTGGTGGCCTGTGGGAGAGCACTGTCCTTGAGGCCTTCTAAATGTGCTATGGCCTCTGTGCTGTCCTGACAGAGCTATTAATTATAGCAGGTAGTAAATCCCTCTTTTCTGTCTCCCCGACTCCATCAATTTATTGAGGGCAGGCACAGTGCCTTGTTTTCCACTGTACTTCCAGTCCTAGAATCATGCTAATATTTGCTGAATACAAAAATGACTTGACTAGCCAATAGATTTTGGATATTTACCAAATGGTTGGTTTGGTCATCTAGCTGAATGGGAGTCATTCACTAACCCAGGAAACAGAATGGCAGATTGGTAAGGAGAGAAGACAGTTCCCGTTTGGGACACAGTGTGTTTGGTGTGATCTTCAGAAGTAGTTAAGGGATACGGAAGGGAAAACTGCAGAAAATGGAGCCAGTTATGCAATTCAGAGAATGTAAGTCTTGGGAATTCAAGAATCTCATATGTAATGTAAATGTTAGTTTTCATTTACACTGATTATATATTTTTAAAGTTAGGTAGAAACAAGATTAAGATATCTAGAGAGGGAGACTGAGTGGATTCCATAACATTGTTGGTACAAGTGCCTAGCAAAATGCTGGCCCAATGGACAAGAAATACCACAAAGATCTAGTTAGGTCCTCAGAAAATCCCCAAATCAGAGTGAACTAGTTTTATGTATCAGTGAATGGGTTTCTGTGCCTCATGAATGAGCTTAATTTCTCCTTGTCCACAAGGTAACAAACTTCCTGCTTCACAGGAACTGTTTATTTCATTCAATTTCACAAGGAACTTTCTGGAAATTGTCAAGTCAGTTGCTTTGGAGCAGACCAAAGTGAGGCAAATGCTGTTTTTACAAGGAGCAGGAAAAAGTGTCATTTCCATAGTGATCTATGGCAACCCCAATCTGTGGTGCGTTTACCCATCTTTATTAGCAATTATAGGTAAAAACAAGGACGGCTTATGAATAAAGTGGAAGTATCAGGGGAATTCATAGCTAATAGAAGAAATGTAAATATTTACAAGGCAAAGTGATGATTCAAGCTCTCAAGATTAATTGAAATTAATCTCTATCAATGACTAATTTGTTTCTTGAATCCTAAAACCTTCCACTAAAAAGAAGAGTATACGAGGTTATGTGAGAGTTGCCCTCCAAGTCAGCTGTCATAACCTCTCTTCTCCCATCTTATATCCTCTACTTGCTCTTCTTGATTCTTAAAATGGCTTTGACTTCCATCATTTCCAGGCACAGAATCATTACCATCACTCACTCACTCACTCATTCATTCAATACATATTCAGTATTGGATACTTATATAGTTATACTGTGAAAGATGCAACTATATATAAAACACACAATTCCTACAATTTAAAGAGCTTATTTGAAAGAGTTAAGTTTATTAAGGTTTAAAGGAAACATACTCAAAGACAAGCAAAACAAGGGAGACTGTGCTGAGCAGCATGAATTACCTTGAGCATAGGGCTCATATTAATCATTTAAATGAAGGTAAATGCTTCATTCTATCATTCCTGTCCCAGGCACTGTGCTAGGTGCTGGGGATACAATGATAAGCAAAACCATGGTCCCTGCTCTCATCCAGCTTAAGGTCTGGTGGAGGAGACAGAAATGAAGCAAATCATCACAAAAATGAGGGCATAATTACAAGTGAGAAAAGTGCATTGGAGGAAAGAGCATGGTTCCATGAAGAGTCTATAAGAAAGGAACTTGATCCAGACTAGGGGTTAGAGAAGGCTTCCCAAGAAAGTGAATGCAGTCTTAATTTTGGCATAATTAATGTAAATTTATATTAGGGGTAATTAAAAAAAAAAAAAAAGACTGAAAGACAAGCCCAATAGCCACAATAAATCATTAATAACAAGAAAAAATAGCCAACATTTATGGAATGCTTATGTTTTAGTTTCCTAGCAGCTAAAACAAATACCATACAATTGGTTGGCTTAACAAAGGTTTCAGAGGCTAGATGGCTTACTTCCTCCCAGTATCTGTATCTTCTGGTTGGCTGGCAATCTTTGGGGTTCCCTGGCTTTTCTGTCTACATGGCAATGTACATGGTGGTGTCTTTTCCTTTCTCTTCTGGGTTCCATTTGACTTCCAGCTTCTGGCTGCTCCCTGTGGCTTCTCCTTTCATCTCCAATTTCCTTTGCTTATAAGAACTTCTGCCATATTGGATTAAGGCCTGCCCTCATTCAGTTTGGGCACACCTTAACTAATAACATCTTCAAAGACATCCTGTTTACAAATGATTCACACTCACAGGACCAGGGGTTGGGACCTGAACATGCCTTTTGTGGGGGGCATGATTCAATCCCCAAGAGTCTGCCCTTTGGACCCCAAAGAGACTTGTTCTTCCCATATGCAAAATATATTCATTCCATCACAACATCCCAAAATCCTTAAGCCATTTTGGAACAATGCTAAGTAAAAAGTCTTATCAAAATCAATTATGGTTGTGGTCTGTCCTAGGACAAAATTCCTCTGTCTGAGGAACCTGTGAAACCAAACAAGTTATCTGTTTCCAATATGCAATAAAGGGACAAGTATAAGATAAACATCTCCATTCCAGAGGGGTGAAACTAGAAGGAAAACAGGTCATGGTTCCTAAACAAGTCTGAAACCCAGCAGGGCAAACTAGATCTTAGGGTTTGAGAATCATCTATGGATCTGTGTTTTGTCCTCCAGACCTGCTGGAGTAGTAGCCCCATCCCTTCCAAGTGTTTGTACAGAAGCCATGGTTTCCCCTAACACTGGCATGAAGGTCCCACTCTCTCTGAGCATTGGGATGACGGCTGGGCTCTCTGTGAAACCAAACACCAGGGCACAGGCCCCAGTATCTCCAAGTATTGGGGTAGGGGCACTCTCCCTGAACAACAGGGCACAAGCCTACCCCCTCCAAGTGCCAGGGCAGCTGACCTGCTCCCTCCAAGGGCAGGAGCCAGACTGCCCTGTCCACACATATGGGTGGGCATATTTTCCATCCAGATATTTGCTTCCATGGTTCCATCCTTGAAGTCATTCTTCTTTCGATTTGTCCCTTCTCTGTCCCTTTCAGCACAGGCTGGCAGTGTTCTGCTCATACAAATTTTGCAAAAGTCTTTTTGGCTTTGCATGCAGTTCGAGCAGGATCAAACCATCAGATGATAGAACTTTCATCAGAACCTTCCTGAATAACTATATTTCCAATCCTGACTTCCACTGAAATTGCTGACTGGATCCATGTTTGGCCACAACCTTTTTAGCAAAGAGTTGTTCAATTAAACCCTCAGGTGAAATCCTCTCCTTTGGGTACATACTTCCCTGCTAGAGTCACTTCTGGCCCTAATCTCTCTGGATAGGCTGAGAATTTTTCAAATCATCAATTTCTGGCTCCTTTGTGCTTAAGAGTTTAATTCTCAGTGTATCCCTTTCCTCTCACATTTTACTAAAAGCTACAAGGAGAAACCAGGCTGCACCTTTCACACTTGGCTTGGAAATTTCCTCAACTAAATATCCAAGTTCATTGCTTTCAAGTTCTGCCTTCCATCTAGCATTAGAACACAATTTTACCAAGTTCTCTGCCAATTTATACCAGTTTCCAATAACACATTCATCCTGTCTTCTAAGGCCTCATGAGAGGTACCTTTAACGTCCATATTTCTAGCAAGTTTCTTCAAAGCAATTTAGGCTTTTTCTATCAAGCGCCTCACAATTCTCCCAACCTCTACCAATTACCCAGTTCCAAAGCCATTTCTACATATTTAGTTATTTGTTATAGCAGCACCCCACTAGTTTCCTGTTTGCTAAAAACAAAAGACAAGCAAACAAAACCACCATTCAAATGGTTTGGCTTAAAACAGGAATTTATTGGATCATGGTTTCAGAGACTAGATGGCTTGCTTCTTGGTGTTTCTGTCACATGACAATATGTTGGTGTGTTCTCCTTTCTTTTCTTTTCTTTTTTTTTTTTTTTTTTTTTTACAGAGGGACAGAGGGAGAGGAAAGGGAGGAGTGAGAGCGTGTTCTCCTTTCTTTTCCAGGTTCCATTGACTTCTAGTTTCTGGCTGTTGCCCATGGCTTCTTCCTCTGTGTCCAATTTCTTTGCTTACAAGGACTTCAGGCATATGGGATTAAAGTCCACCATCAATTCAGTTTTGGCACACTAATATCTTCAAAGGCCCTATTTACAAATGGGTTCAGACCCACAGGACCAGGGGTTTGTACCTGAACATGTTTTTTGTGAGGGACATGATTCAATCCCCAACCGCTTACTAGGTGCCAGGCACTGCATTCAGTGATTTGTATTTATTATTTAATTGTCATACCTCTGCATTTTAGGTACTATTATTATCTCCATTTTACACTTAAGAAAACCAGGGTTTAGAAAGGCAGGTAGTCTACGGCCATACCACCCTGAACGCACCCGATCTCGTCTGATCTCCGAAGCTAAGCAGGGTCGGGCCTGGTTAGTACTTGGATGGGAGAAAGGCAGGTAAAGAAGCTGTCCAGAGTCACACATCAGTAATTATGGGATGCTGAGACTGGCACTTGGGTTGTTTTTACTCCAGAGCCCACTGTTATTCGCCACTACATTTTCTGACTTTAAAACAGCTACTATGAATCAAAAGGGTTCAAAGGCCAAAATCTGAGTGATGGGCCATACTGGAGAATGGAGCAAGGGTCAATGTCTGAGAAGGAAGTTTGGGGATGGAATTTAGGGAGCTTAGGTCCAGGTTGGGATTCAAAGACAGAGATAGGGAGAGGGATCTAGACTGAGCACAGTGCTTCAATTTTAAGACAGCACAGGGAGGTGGGTCCACTATCAGCTCACCCAGAATATGACTGCAGATTCCAGTGCATGTGATTGCTGTTCTTGAGCTGAATAGAAGTAGGTGCTCTATATCTGATGTTAAAAGAGTAAGATCTTCAAGTGAGTCCTACGTTAATGCATTACTCTTCTTTCTGACAATATTAACTAGTAGATCCAACTGCTTCTTAAGTCATCTGTTGATAAAATAAAATCATGTCATCATTTACCATCTTCCTGCCATACATCCAGCACTTGTAATTATGTCTGAGGGACTCAATGTTTGATAAATAATTGGTGAATAAATGCATGGATGAAAGCATGTATGAATAGATCATTGAGCAAATGATCACTTCCTGGGTGCTTTGGCATTATTTGATATCTAACCAAATAATGTAATATAGTAATTGAAATAAATTACTTGAACACAAATTCAAAATCAAGAGTATGAGGGTATAATCTTCTCTGATCCCATTTAAAATTGCTACATCTATTAGATGCCAAAATACATGTTAATTCTGATTTAAATTTATTGGTGTTCTTGAAACAAAAGGGTAAATAATAAAAGTGTATTTTTTCAAAGTAGATTTTTAAAATAAAATTTAATATATTTTACTGAAATTGGTGTTGATATTAAAACTATTGATAGGTGGTAGTATCGGCAAAAACGGCTGACAAAGGAACTCCAAAAGTCTACCCATTCAAAAAACCAACTAAGAAACTGACAAAAACAGTGAGGATCAATTTTTTTCAGAACTCTGGAAACTAACCAAAGACTTGCAGCAATCTGGGGGACACTTATTCAAGAATAAACTGAATCTTGGTAAGAACAGTTTCAAAGTGTTTTTACTTACCCTAGTGTCATACCCTACTTCCCCAGCTCAGCAGTAACCTTGAAAATAAGAGCTCACATTCCTGGTACTGGTAATGGCACCAGAAGGAGCAAGATGAACCTCATTTGCAAAGAATTGCCCTTAGTTGATCTGTCTGGTGGTTCCTTGGAAGTCTGCTCAAAAGGTTACTCTTAACTTGCTTAACTCAGAACTTACCAAGCACTAAAGCCATTATGCAGGGGGTATTTGTCAAAAACATTAATAGGCAAAATTTTAGTCACTGCTGCCTGAAGCAATGGATAACAGTTGAGACAATATACTAACCAAAAAGCTGAGACTAAAGGTTGGGGAATGAGATGCTTTGGGGGAAAAGGTACTCTGAAAAGTTCTGACATATTTCTGGGAATCTAGAAGGCACACACATGCTCAGTACTGTGTGCATGATCAAGAAAGAACTGAGAAGATCCTAAACTCTTGCCTCTGGCTGACTGTGAGATTCCGTACATGCAGGAAGTAAAGGCTAATGTAGAGTTAACCTCTGCAAAGACCAGGAGATTATCTGGTTCCAGGCACTTAAAATATCTGTCAATTCATAAAGCGACCATTAGGCTATGAGAACAGAAACTTTAGTTCCACCCATGGCAAAGAATACATACTTTACAAAATTAGATCAGAAAAGGCACTAAACAAACAAACAAAAAGGTAACTATAATAAGTAGCAACTACAAACCCTGGGGAGTAGAAGGATCTGATTTCAAGAGCTGTCACGATTTAATATTCAAAATATCCAATTTTCAACAAAAATAGCAAGGCATACCAAAAAACAAACAAAAAACAAAACAAAACAAAACAAATAAGTATGGCCCATACACAGGAAAACAAGCAATCAATAGAAACTGTTTCTGAGGAAGGCCAAATATTAGATTTACCAGACAAAAGCTTTAAATCTATTTTAAATATGTTCATCAAACTAAAGGAAACCATGTTTAAAGAATTAAAGGAGGGAAGCGGCTGTGGCTCAATCAGTAGGGCTCCCGTTTACCATATGGGAGGCTCCGGGTTCGGTTCCCGGGGCCTCCTGGTGAAGGCAAGCCCGCCCGCACGGCGTGGTTAGCTGACCCAGAGAGCACAAGCAGCAAGGGGGGCATAAATGAATAAATAAATAAAATCTTAAAAAAAAAAAAAAAAAAAAGAATTAAAGGAAAAATAAGAACTAAAGGAAAGCATGAGAATGATATCTCAGTGAGTAGAGAACATTGATAAATAGAAACTATAAAAAGGAACTAAATAGAAATTCTGGAGTTGAGAAATATAATAACTGAAATGAAAAATTTGCTAGAGGGGCTCAATGGCAGATTTGAGGAAGCAGAGAAAGGATCAGAGAACTTGAAGACTAGGCTATTGAGATTATCCAGTCTGATGCACAGAAAGATAAAAGAATCAAGAAAAATTAACAGAGCTTAAGACACCTGTGAGATACCATCGAGCTTATCAACATATGCATAATGAGTCACAGAAACAGAGGTAAGAGATAGAAAGGGACAGAAAGAACATCTGAAGAAATAATGACAGAAAATTCCCAGAATCTGATGAAAAATATTAATCTATACATCCAAGAAATTCAACAAAATCCAAATAGGATAAACTTAAATGGACCTATACCATCCACCAAGATACATCATAAATTAAACTGTCAAATACAAAGAAAAAGAGAGAATCTTGAAAGCAGCGGGTAGTTGAGTCATCACATACAAGGAATTCTCAATAATACTAAATGGCAATTTCTCACCAGAAACCACTCAAGTTGAAGGCAGTGGGATGCCATATTCAAAGTGCTGAAAGGAAAAAACAAAACCCTGTTAACTAAAATTTCTACATCCACCAAACTGTTTCTCAGAAATGAAGGAGAAATTAAGACATTCTCAAATAAACAAAAACTGAGGGAACTCATTGCTAGCATACCTGCCTGTAATAAATGTCAATAGGAGTCTTTTAGGTTGAAATGAAAAGATGATAGGCAGAAACTCAAATACACACAAAGAAATAGAGAACAAAGATAAAATAAACTTCATAGGTAAATATAAAAGACCCTATTAATGCACTTTTCATTTGTCATTCCTCTTTTTTCCTATCTGATTTAAAAGACAATTGTACAAAGCAATAATTATAAATTTGTTGATGGGCACACAATATATAAATATGTAATCTGTGATAATAACAGTATAAAGGGAAATGGAACTATATATAAGCAAAGTTTTATATACTATTAAAAATAAGTTGTATTAACTCAAACTAGCATATTATAAATTAAAAAATTAAATTATAATCTCCAGGGCAACCACAAAGAAAATAAGTCAAAAACATATAGTTAAGGAAATGATAAGGGAATTAAAATGGCACAGTAGAAAATAAAAGAAGGCAGTAATGGAAGAATTGGGGAACAAAAAAGATATGACATATAGAAAACAAGTAGCAAAATGGCAGAACTAAGTCCTTCCTTGTCAGTAATGACATTAAATGAAAATGAATTAAACTCTCCAAAAAAGCAGAGACTGGCAGACTGGAAAAAGTATGATATATTTAGCATAGATTATATGCTATCTATAAGACTATAGATCAAAGACATAAATAGGATGAAAGTAAAAGGATTTAAAAAGATATTCCATGAAAGCAGTAACCAAAAGAGCTGGAGTGGGAGTGGCTACACTAATATCAAATACAATAAACTTTAAGACAAAAACTGTTGCCAAAGATAAAGAATGGAACTTTATAACGAAAAAAAGGGTCAAGTATCAAGAAGATTTGACAATTAGAAACACATATTCACCTAACAACAGAGTCTCAAAATATATGTAGCATTGTCCTGCATGACATTGCAATGGTGGATACAGGCCCTTACATATTTTGTCATAACCTACAAAATTGTACAGGATAGAGTGTAAACTATAATGTAAACTATAGTCTACCCTTAGTAGCAATGCTTCAATATGTGTTCATCAATTGTAACAAATAAACCACACTAATGAAGGACGTTGTTAATGTTGGAAAGTGTGGAAGAGGATGGGGATGGGGCATATGGGAATCCCCTGTATTTTTTATGTAATATTTATGTAATCTAAAGCTTCTTTAAAAATAAAAATTTTTTTAAAAGTAAACATATGAAAATACATATAGAAAAAGCTGACAGAATTGAAGGGAGAAATGACAACAATAATGGTTGGAGACTCTAATACCCTATTTTCAATAATGGATAGAAAAAACTAGACAGAAGAACAGCAAGGAAATAGAAGACTTAGACAACACTATAAATTAACCAGAATGAACAGACATCTCTAGAAACTTCAATAAGAGCAGAATATACATTCTTCTAAAATGGATGTGGAACATTCTTCAAGATAGAGACTGTATGTTAGGCCACATAAATGTCTCAATAAATTAAAACAGATCAAAATCATACAAAACATATTCTCTGACCAAAATGGGATGAAACTGGAAATAAATAACATGGAAATTTGGAAAAATCACATGTATGTGGAAATTAAACAACACATTCCTAAAAAACCAATAGATCCAAAAGGAGATTACAAGGAAAATTAGAAAATACTTTGAAATGAATGAAATAAAAAAATAAAACATACCAAAACTTATGGAAAGCAGTGAAAAAAAGTAGTCAAAGGGAAACTTATAGATGCATATGCCTATATTAAAAAAGAAATTTCTCAAACGAATAATCTAACCTTCCACCTTAATAGGGAAAAAGAGCAAACTAATCCCAAAGCAAGAAGAAAGAAGGAAATAAAGATAAGAGTGGAGAAAAAGGAAATAGAGAATAAAAAATAAAGAAAATCAATGAAATCAAAAGTAGGTTCTTTGAAAAAAAAAATCAACAAAATTGACAAAGCATTAGCTATAATGACAAAAGAAGAGAAGACTCAAATTACTAAAATCACGAATGAAAGTGGGAACATTACAAACAACCTTACGGCAAAACAACAACAACCACAAAAAACAAAACAAAACGAATTTTAAGAGAATACTGTGAACAATTGTATGCCAATGAATTAGAAACCTAGATGAAATGGAAAATTTTCTAAAAACACACAAACTACCAAAACACCCTCAAGAGGAAATATGAACTCTGAATAGATCTATTAAAAATTAAAGAGACTGATTCAGTAATCAAAAAAAATTTCCAAAGAAAAGCCTACACCTAGTTAGCTTCGTTGATTATCTTAGTTTCCTAGCTGCTAAAACAAATTCCATACAACAGGTTGCTTTAACAACAGGAATTTTTGGCTCAAGGTTTCAGAGACTAAAAAGCTTGCTTCCTCCAGGGATTGGTATATTTTAGCTGGCTGGCAATCTTTGAGGTTCCTGGCTTTTCTGTCACATGGCAATACACATGGTGATATCTTTCTTCCCCTTTCTCCTCTGGGTTCTGATGATTTCCAGCTTCTGGCTACTCCCTGAGACCTCTCACTGTGTGTCCAATTTCCTTTACTTAAGGACTCAGCCATATTGGATTAAGGCCCACAATCATTCAGTTTGGGCACACCTTACCTAAATAACATCTTCAAAGTTCCTATTTATAAATGAGTTCACACCCCAGAACCAGGATTTGGGACATAAACATACCTTTGATGGGGATATGATTTAATCCCAACTCTGGTAAATTATACCCTCTCTCCTCCCCTAAAAAGAGCAGAGCATATTTCCAACTCATTCTACGAGACCAATATTACCCTGATACTAAAACCAGACAAAGACATCACAAGAAACTATAGACCAATAATCCTTATAAGTACAGATTTAACAATCCTCAGCAAAATATTATCAAACCAAATCCAACAGCATATTAAAAGGATTATATACAATGACCAAGTGAGATTTATCCAGGAATGCAAGGTTGGTTCAACAAATGAAAATATATAATATTAAGAGAATAAAAGAGGAGCAGGTGTACCTCAGTGGTTGAGTGCCTGCTTTGCACGTACAAGGTCTTAGGTTCACTTCACAGTACCTTCTTTAAAAAAAAAAAAAAAACAAAAAAAAAAAAAAACAAAAGAAAAAACCCCACATGATCATCTCAATAGATGCAGAAAAATTATTTGACAAAATTCAATACCCTTTCATGACAAAAATCCTTCCATAAACCAGCAATAGAAGAGAACTTCTTCAACCTAAATGGCATCTAGGAAAAACCCACAGCTGACATCATACTCAATGGTAGAAGACCAAAAGTGTTCCCTCTTAGATTAGGAACAAGACAAGGATGCTTGCTCTTGCCACTTCTATTCAACATTGTACTGGAAGTTCTAGACAGATAAATTAGATAAGAAATGAAAGGCATTCAAATTGTAAAGGAAGAATTTAAATGATATATATGCATAAATTATATTATATATAGAAAGCTAAAGAATCCACAAAAAAATTTATAGCTAATAACGAGTTCAGAAATGTTGGGAGACACATGATCAATATACAAAAATCTCTTGTATTTCTTGTTAGCAAAATCCAAACAGGATAAGAAAAAATTCCATTTATAATACTACCAAAAAGAATAAAATATTAGGAATAAAATTTAACCAAGGAAGCACAAGACTCATACACTAAAAATACAAAACATTGCTAAAATGAATTGAAGAAGACTTAAGTAAATAGAAAGATGTCCCTTGTGATGAATTATAAGACTTAATGGTATTACCCAACTTGATCTACAGATTCAGTGCAATCCCTATCAAAATCCCAACTGCCTTTTTTGATGAAATAAAAAAGCTGATCCTAAAATTCATATGAAAATGCAAGGGATCCGAATAGCCAAAAGCATTCTAAAAAAGAAGAGCAATGTGGGAGGAATTTCACTGCCTGACCTTGAAACATATTACAAAGCTACAGTGGTCAAAACAGCATGGTACTGGCATAAAGATAGACACATCGATCAGTGGAATAGAATTGAGAATCCAGAAATAAACCCTCACCTATACAGTCAACTGGTTTTTGACAAGCCTACCAAGCCCATGTTAATGGGAAAAAAACAGTCTCTTCAACAAAAGGTGTTGGGAGAACTGGATATCTGTAACCAAAAGAATGAAAGAGGACCCCTATCTCACCCCCTATACAAGAATCAACTCAAAATGGATCAAAGATCTAAATATAAAAGCTAGGACCATTAAACTACTTGAAGATAATGTAGGGAAACATCTTCACGACCTTGTAGTAGGTGGTGATTTCTTGGACCTTACACCCAAAGCATGTGCAACAAAAGGAAAAATAGATAAATGGGACCTCCTCAAAATTAAACACATTTGCACCTCACAGGACTTTGTCAAAAGGGTGAAAAGGCAGCCAACTCAATGGGAAAAAATATTTGGAAATCACATATCTGATAAGGGTTTAATATCCAGGATATATAAAGAGATGTTACAACTCAACAATAAAAAGACAAACAACCCAATTAAAAAATGGGCCAAAGACTTGAATAGACATTTCTCCAAAGAAGAAATACAAATGGCAAAAAAACACATGAATAAATGCTCAGCATCACTCATGATTAGGGAAATGCAAATCAAAACTACAATGAGATATCATTTCACACCTACCAGAATGGCCACTATTAAAAAGAGAACTACAAGCATTGGAGAGCATGTGGAGAAATAGGAACACTTCTTCACTGTTGGTGGGAATGCAGAATGGTACAGCCACTATGGAGGACTGTTTGGCAGTTCCTAAAGAAGTTGAATATAGACTTGCCACGTGACCCAGCAATACCACTACTGGGTATATACCCAGAAGAACTGAGAGCAGTGACACGAACAGACATCTACACACCGATGTTCATAGCAACATTATTCACCATTGCCAAAAGTTGGAAACCACCCAGGTGTCCATCAACAGACGAATGGATAAACAAACTGTGGTCTATTCTATTCACATGATGGAATATTATGCAGCTGTAAGAAGAAATGAAGTCATAAAGCATATGAAAACATGGATGAACCTGGAGGACATTATGTTGAGCGAAGCAAGCCAGACACAAAAGGACAAATACTGTATGAATGTGTTACTATGAACCAACTATATTGTGTGAAATATTGTTTGATTCAAAAATTTTTTATACATATCCATTACATTTAATTGAGAAATGTATATATTTATTCATTTGTGTTTACTTTTTAGTTTTTAATTGTTTATATTTTCAATTATTAAACGTAAAAAATAAAGTAAAAAAAAAATGCAAGGGATCCTGAATAGCCATAAAAATCTTAAAAAGAACAAGGTTGAAGGATTCACACTACCCAATATTAAAACTCACTATAAAGCTACTGTAATCAAAACAGTGTGGTATTTGCCCAAGGATAGTCATCTAGATCAATGGAATAGAACTGGAAGTCCAGAAATAACTCATAATATCTAGGGGGGGTCAAGCAATTTTTGAAAAGGATGCCAGGACCATTCAATGAGGGGAAGAACAGTCTTTTCAACAAATGGTTATCTGGGACAACTGGATATCCACATAGAAAAAAAATAATTGGGACCTCTACCTCACACTATATATACAAATTAACTAAAAATGTATTAAAAACATAATCATGAGAACTGAAACTGTAAAATTCTTAAAAGGACCTCTATGATCTTTGATTAGGCAATTTCCTTAAATATCACTCCAAAAGAACAAGCAATAAAAGGAAAAATAGGTAAGTTGGAAAAAAATTTTAAAACTTTTGTGCATTGAAGGATACTATCAGTAAAGTAAAAAGACAATCCACACAATGGCAGAAAAGTTTTGCAACTCACATATCTGATAATTGTCTTGTATCCAGGAATATATTCTTACAATTCAACTATAAAAAATAACTCAATTTAAAAAGTGAGTGTAAGATTTGAATAGCCATTTTCTCAAAGAATATATACAAATGGCCAATAATCACATGAACAGATGTTTTAATATCATTAGTCATTACAGAAATGCAAATAAAACCACAATGAAATACCATTTCACTTATTATAGCCACTACAATGGAGGTTGAGCCAGGAGCCAACAGGAGTAAGGCCTACAAATAGCAAGAGCCTATTGAGGGTTTTAACTAGAACTAGTGATAGTAGCTTCTGTTGGAAGTAGGAAACAAGGTATCAGGCTGAGGGTGTTTGCATAGCCATTTTGCCCATATCCCAGTCTTATTCTCTACCTTGAGCACATGGAGGTTGCTAGAGTGAAATTTTCTCCCCCAGGAGATGTAACAAGGTTAGAGGCCCAGAAGCTGTTGTAGGGAGGTTTTGCCAGGTACAGAGATTGTGAATTGTATGCTGCCCTCAGATTCTGGCTAAGTCATGGGCCTGGGGGAAAAAGGATTATAATATAGTGCACAGAGATCTTAGTGGCATGCTGAAGGTCACCAGTGGCCTACTGGGGTCAGAACTTCAGGTTCTCATTCCTTAATGTAATACTACTATGATTGACATAGACAAATACTCCCAGTATTGTACATATATTTTGTCTGCAGTGTTTATACAAATACTCCTAATCTTTCTTCAATTGCTCTCAATTAGCCATAGAAAAGAATTGTAGGTGACTAGAAAGCTATCTAAAGCAAAGTTCTACCAAGTGACATTTGAGCTTTTCAAAAGTTTAAGTATTGTTGGATTTTTTACTTATATTAAAAATATATTCAAGCATAAGACTTTATAAAGTCAAATTAATACATATCATAGTAAAAATTTGGGAAGATTATTTGCCATCTTGACTGCCACTAGAGGTCAGTACTTGACTCTCAATGCAGTTCTATATAAGGAAAAAGACTACTTTTCTGAAATAAATCATTATTTATGGTTCCTGCTATAATCTTACCCCATCTGTCTTGAATCATGAACATGACTTTGGATCACAGAAAACTAGAGAAGACCATAACCCTTGCTGGGAGCACTGCTTACAGGCTCTATGCAAATGTGATTAAGTCATAGGATTGTGTGTGGCTTGAGAGTGCTCACTCGTAGGGCCTTGGTGGTCAAAGTACTTGAATCATACAATATATTAGCAGGTGCTTCAGAAGAAACTACACAGTTAAGTTCAATGCCAAATGGCACCCCAACCTTGCTATTCCATCCCTTATTACAGCCTCAGCACTAGTTTCTATGCTGGCCCCGTGGCTTCCTGCTTCTCTGAGCCCCACTGGCACTCTCGTTCCAGCTTTCTCTCAGCAGCATACTATATTAAAGCTTCTTGTGTGTGGGGCAACTGTACTGGGTATACACGTACAAAGTGGTATAAAGCCTTGATGGGATTAACATATAGATGAAAGAAGAGAATGCAGACATAAAATGATAATCAGGAATTTCTAGTTATCACTAACTAGGTAATTTGTATCAGTTCTACTATTGAGAACAGCTAGAAAAACTGAATGTAAAATTTAGAAATACATATTTGAGAGTAAAGACTTAATGCTACCTGGATCTAGATATGGAAGAAGAGAAGCTGAGAGGCTGAGCAGGATTTCAGACAGCTCTGCAGGGACATAGGTTTGGGGGGTGGCAGGGAGACTTGGATGCTGGTCCAGAAAGGACAGTGGTATCAAATTTTATTGAGATTCCAAAGTTCTGTGCCCCATGAAAAAGGGTAAACTGGAAGTAAACCAGCTGTGGTTGACTATAACTTTAGTAGTCCCTAATGGATCACATATGGTATTTATGCCCTTGTGTAGTCCTTTCAGATCTGGGCTGGCTCTCTCGGACTTGCTTTAACCAATAGAATGTAGCACAAGTGATTCTGTGCCTTAATCTTAAAAAGGCCTGGCAGCTTCTTCTTTTGAAATCTGGTCTAAGATAAGTACCATTTAAGAAATCTGACTACCCTTAGACCACTACACAGTGAGAAGCATTGCTTAGCCACATGGATATGCCATATGGAAGAAAACAGAGAACCCAGCCAATAGCCCTAGCTGAGTCCCTAGCCCAGCAACAACTTACCAGCATGTGAGCGAAACTATCTTGGAAATACATCCTTCAGCTCCAACTGAGCTGCCTTAACTGATGCCAAGAAGAGCTAAGAAAATTGTCCCCCATCAATTCCTACTCAATCACGAAATTGTGAGCACATAAAATGCTTCTTGTTTTAGCTGCTAAACTTTACTGTAACTTGTAACAAAGCAATAGATAATGGAAACACCAGCCTTGCACAGACTGCAACTCAACTTTATGTCATCTGGGTAGCTTAGAAACTCTTGATCCCTAATATTGAATTAAGGTGATCCCAATTTTGCAAGTGCCCCCATGCATCTGGAAGTAGGAAATAAAGATACTCTCTAGTGTAAGATAACATCATCTTAGTTCTCAAATTATTGCTATAAGAAGTTTTAAAAATATAATATCTGGCACACAGAGATAAGCATACACAAACAAGATGACATGAACAAGAATCAGCAGAAAGAGGACAATAGAAACGGAGTTATGGGAATTTCAGGTATCAGAATTATTAGGTACTGGTTTAAAAATAACTATGATTACTATGTTCAAGAAAATAAAATGCAAGATTGAGAATTTTCACAGAAAACTGAAAATAATGGAGATATTTCAGATTTGAAAAAGAAAGAGAAATTCTACAAATGAAAAATTAACCAAAATTAAGAACTCAAGGGAATGGTTTAACAACAGGTTGGAGAGTTGACTGGAAGATAGGTCAAAAGAAAATAGCCAGAAAGAATTACAAAAGAAGAAGGCAAAATACATAGAGAATTCATTAAAGTCTTAGATATATGTAATTAGAGTCTAAAAAGGAGAATAGAGAATGGGGGAAAGGGGAGCCATTTAAAAATATAATGTTTGTGAATTTTCCAGTTTGATAAAAGATATCAAACCACAGATACCAGAAACCTAACAAAAGCCAACAGGATAAATAAAAAGAAACATATACCCAGGCACATTACACAAAAACTGTTGAAAATCAAAGATAGAAAGCTTTTATGGAACCAGAGAAACAATACCGACTATCTTCAAAGAACAATTACACTTACAGCTGATTTTTCAACACAGATTTTTAATCCAGAAGACAATGGACTGAAATCTTTGACATGATGAAAGGAAAAACATAACCTAGAATTCTACATCCAGGGAATAAATCCTTCAAACATGGAGGTGAAGTATTAACATTTTAAGTTGAACAAAAACCTTGAGAATCAATCATTAGCAGATCTTCCCTAAAGGAGATATTAAAGGGTGTTCTTAGGCAGAAGGAAAATGACTCCAGATGGATGGACAGAGATGCATGAAAGAACTAATAACAATAAAAATGGGAAATATATGAGTTAATAAATGTAAATATTAATTGTATTGAATATTAAATATGATTAAATGTTAATTGTATGAAATAATTCTTGGGGAATTAAAGTACATCCTACCAACAACACATAAGTTGGGAGGGGAGTAACAGTGTCAGTGTTCTAAGATTTTTATATTGTCTTGAAGGAAAGCAAAAGTACATCATCATTTGACTTTGATAAGTCAAGGATGTTGTAATTTCTAACACGATCCCCAAAAGAATGAAAAAAGAATGTATAATTCCCAGAAAATAAATAAAAAAGTAAAATAATTAAAAAGAATCAATCCAAAAGTAGGTGAGAAAGGAGAGAAAAAGAATATACAGTAGATGGAACAAACAAAACATAATATAGTGGTAGATTTATCCTGAAATATACCAATAACTACATTAAATATATATAAATTCCTCAAAAGAAAAAGATTGTCATTATGAATTTAAAAACTATATGGTGCTTACAAAAGACATATCTAATATATAACAACTCAGAAAATGGGAAAATAAAAGGAGGAAAAAAGATATATCATGCAGGTGCCAACCAAAAGAAGGTTAGTGTAACTTTATTAATATCCAAGTAAAGGCAAACCACATTACTAGTGATAAAGAGGGATATTTCATAATGAGAAAATCTCAATTCTCTAAGAATATTTAACAATTGTAAATTTGTATGGATCTAAAATACATGGTATAAAATATATAAAACAAAAAGTGGCAGAACTGTAAGGATAAATATGTAACCCCACAACCACAGTGGGAGATTTTAGTACAACTTTATCAGTAACTGATAGATCAAGCAGGCAACAAAGTGGCTAAGGATAAAGATTTGAACAGAACAATTAACAAAACTTATTGCTCTTCTATAAGAAAAAGAACCAAGAAAGTACAAAATATATTCTTTCCAAATACACATAGAACATTTATAAAAAATCAAATGTATAATGAAACAGAAAACAAGTCACAACAAATTTTAAAGGACTTAAATCATACAGAAGATGTTCTTTGACTGCAAAGAAATTAAGCTGGAAAGCAATAAAATGATAACTAGAAAATTCCCATACGTTTGAAAATTACAAAGCACAATTTAAAATAATTCATCGGTAAAATGAACTGCAAATAAAATTAGAAAATACCTAAAAATGAATGCTACATATTAAAACTTGTGAAAAAAAAATTTTTTTTAATTAAAAAAAATTAAAAACTTGTGGAATGCAGTTAAAGTAGTACACAGGGAAATTTATACATTTACATGCAAATGTTAGAAAACTGTGTCCAAGAAAGCTATAAATAATTGCTAAAGGAAATCAAAGAACACCCAAATAAATGGAAGAATATTCCATGTTCATGGATTGGAAAACTAAATATCATTAAGATGTCTATCCTACTCAAATTGATTTACAGATTCAATGCAATCTCTATAAAAGTTCCAACATCATTTTTTACTGAACTGGGAAAGTCAATTATCAAATTTATTTGGAAGGGTCATGGGGCCCATAGAACCAAAAACATCTTGAAAAGGAAAGATGAAATTGGAGGAATAAATCACCTAACTTTAAAGCATACCACAAAGCTACAGTGGTCAAAACTGCATGGTATTGGCACAAGGACAGACATACTGATCAATGGAACCAAATTGAGAGTTCAGATATACACTGATGTCATTTAGCCAACTGATATTCAACAGAGCCACCAAGCCCACTCAACTGGGACAGAATAGTCTCTTCAACAAATGGCAGTTGGAAAACTAGATATCCATATCCAAAAGAAAGAAAGAGGATCACTACCTCATACTCTATACAAAAATTAACTCAAGATGGATCAAAGACCTAAATATAAGAGCCAAGACCATAAAGCTCCTAGAAGATACTGTACGGAAGCATATACAAGATCTTATAGTAGGAAATGGTTTCATAAACTTTACACCCAAAGCACAAACAATGAAAGAAAAACTAGATAAAGAGGACCTCCTCAAAATTATAAACGTTTGTGCTTCAAAGGAGTTTGTCAAGAAAGTGAAAAGGCAGCCTACTCAATGGGAGAAATATTTGGGAATGAGCTATCTGATAAGGGCCTAATATCTAGCATATATAAAGAAATCTTATATCATGAAAATAAAAAGGCAATCAATTTTAAAAATGGGCAAGAGATTTGAATAGACACTTTTCCAAAGAGGAAATACAAATGGTGAAAAAGCATATGAAAAAATGTTCAATATCACTAGCTATTAGGGAAATGCAAATCAAAACTACAATGAGATATCATCTTATACCTATTTAACTGGCTGCTATTTAAAAAGTAGAAAAATACAAGTGTTAGAATGTGGAGGTACAGGAACACTCATCCACAATGGTGCAGCCACTGTGGAGATTAGTTTGGCAGTTCCTCAGGAAGTTAAGTATAGAATTATCATATGATCCAGCAATCCCACTACTAGGAATATACCTAGAAGAACTGAAAGTAGGAACATGTACAAATATATGCACACCAATGTTCATCATGGCATTATTCACATTTGCCAAAAGTTGGAAGCAACACAAGGCCCATCAATGGCTGAATGGATAAACAAAATGTGGTATATACATATGATGGAATAATACTCAGCTGTAAGAAGGAATGAAGTATTGACACGTGTGACAAACTGGATAAATCTCAAAAACCTTATGTTAAGTCAGTCACTAAAGGACAAATATTGCATGATCTCACTGACATGAACTAAGGATATTGAGAAGACTCACAGAGGTAAAGTTTGGAAGATAGGTTACCATGAGATAGGGAATAGAGAGTGGTGGGCCAATGCTCACTCTGGGTAGAATCTATGATAAGATGGATGGGGGTGGTCTGGCAGTGGACAGGTGCAGCGATGTGAGTGGGGTTGACGATCCTGGAGTATGAATGTGAGAGGTGTTAGGGTGGTGGGTTGGGCTATACATAGAGGTGGGGGAAGGGCTGGAGGAAGAAGCAAGTGAACTCTGGGAAGACAGAAGATTGTGGATGAGAATACAATTGTGGGAGTATTCTTTTGGCAACTATGGCAGGGGAGGGTCACTGCTGCAGGGTGTCAGTGGTGGAGGGATGTGAGGGGAAGGGAGCACCTGGGATATGTCTCTATGGAATATGAATGTGTTCATGTGGTCATAGGGTGTTATCTCAGTGGGTGGAGACCACACAATGACCAACAAAATATTAAATTCCCATCCTAGGGATTCCTGCTATGTTCTCTAACAGAATAGCAAGAATTTCTAGAGTACAAAAGCAGTGCCTAATAAAAGAAAATGGACCAATAGGCCAAGCCCTCAATATTAATGCTTGAACTTATGAACCTTATTCTTGTAAAACTGAAACTTAGCCTAATAATATCTATTGCCTAAAAGTTACCTCCTGAAAACCTCCTTGTTACTCGAATGTGGGCTCTCTCTGAGCCAAACTTAGCAAATAAATTCACTACCTTCTCCCTAGCATGGGACACGACTCCTGGGGATAAGCATCCCTGGCACCATGGGATCACTAATCATTAACCAGTGAAGCATTTGGAAAAAGACCTTGACCAAAAAGGGGAAACAATTAAATACAAAAGAGTTGTATGGATAAGGGTTTCAAAGTGAGTTGAGAAGTTATTTCCAAGGTTATGCTTATGCACATCTCAGGCCGATCTCACTAACTGCCACAGTAAACAAAGCTGCAAACAGGTGCTCCCAAGGGTCTAGGGACATCTGGATACTATAGGAAAGGCACACAACCCCATGAAATCAGCACCCTGTCAGTGGGTCTTACCTTGGAATATATGATAACCTATTTCCCCCATGTAACATAGTTACTCATTTATAATTTCCATACACATCATTCTTCTACCCCTTTTATTTGAAAGTATAATGATCACCATACCTATTAAATATATGTCCCAGAGACTTAAATCTTCAGTCTCTTTATATGCCAGTTGAGCCCTGAATCTCAGCAGAATGAAGCCAATACCTATTCTCCAGTTCATTGGATTCGTCCAGGACAACTAACAAAATGATGATGGACAGCCCTCATTCAAAAAAGCAAAAAGTATCTACAACAGCAAGCAAAACAGTTCCTTCCATCTGCCTCATAAGATCTAAGCCCTCTCTCAATATAAAGCAGAGTGGGCATCACCATCCCCAAATCCTCAAGACTGTGGAATGAACAAACATAAGGGGGCAATGCAACCATGGACCAAAGCAGACATTATTATTGTAGTAACAGAAGAAAGTATCGATAGAAAGATAGTGGTTACCAGAGGTTTTGAGGGGAGGAGGAATGAAGAACAGGTGGAATATAGGGTATTTTTAGGGCATTGGAATTGTTTTGCATGATATTGCAATGACAGATACAGGCTATTATATATTTTGTCAAAACCTATAAAATTGCAAAGTGTATAAAAATGCGAAGTGTAAACCATAATGTAAAATATAGACCATGGTTAATAGCAATGCTTCAATATTTGTCCATCAATTGTAACAAATGTACCGCACTAATGTAAGATGTTATTAATAGGGGAAATGTGAGAGGGGGAGAGGGTGGAGTATATAGGAATCCCCTATACTTTTTCTGAAAGAAATATTTTTTCATTTTTTAATTAGTGCTGTTGTAAGCTTACAAAATAATCATGCATAACATGCAGAATTCCCATATATCATCCCTCCACCAAAACCTTACATTGTTTTGGAACATTCGTTACAGATTATGAAAAAATATGATCAGACTATTACCACTATGGTCCATAGCATACACTTGGTATATTTTTTCCATACACCCCCTATTATTAAGACTATGTATTAGTATTATACATTTGTTATAGTTCATAAGAGAACACTCTCATATTTCTACTGTTAACCACAATCCTTCTTCTACCACATGGTTCACTGTGTTTATACAGTCCCAGGCCTTGTACATTCTATCCAAAGTGTACACTCAGTGGCTCTCACTTTCATCATAGAGTTCTGCAGTCATCACCCCAGTAAACCTTTGAACGTTTTCCTTAGTCTAAAAGAAAAAAATCCCATGCCTCCTTATTACTGACCCTTAGAGTTGATATAGTAGCTTCTTTGGCATTGATGTTAACTATATTGCTGTTAACTAGAGTCCATAAGTTACATTAACTGTATTTTTCCCATGCATCACTATTTTCTTACCATCTTGCAATAGTGACGTTCATTTGCTCCAGTTTATAGAACAACATTCTTGTATTTGTATTATTAACCACAATCCTGATCCACCTCTGGGTTCACTATGTTATTCAGTCCCTAGATTTTCCCCTTTGAAAAAACATCCCTAGACTACCCCTTTTAGCCACAATCCCAGTGATAAACCAGCCGTGTTAGTTATACTCACTAGAATGTGTTATCATCAACTCTATCTGTTTCCACACTTTTACAGACTATCCCTTTATATCCCTAGGCTACCCCTTTCAGCCACAATCCCAATTATAAGCCAGCCATGTTAGTTATACCCAATATAATGTGTTACCATTAACTATATGTATATAATGTGTTACCATTAACTATATGTGTTTCCACACTTTTACAGTCAAGTAATTGAAAGTTCCACATACATTAAGCATCAGTATCCCTTTTCAGTCCTCATCCAATCTCCTAATAACCTGTAGTCTAAGTTTAAATTTCATATGTTTATTCTTCATATTTAGTTCATATCAGTGAGCCCATACAATATTTGTCCTTTTGTGTATGGCTTATTTCACTTAGCATAATGTCCTCAAGGTTCATCCATGGTATCATGTGTCCCAATTTCATTTCTTCTTACAGCAGCATAGTATTCCATCACATGAATATACCACATTTTGTTTATCCATTCATTGGTTGATGGATACTTGGGTTGTTTCCATCTTTTGGCAATTGTGAATAACGCTGCTATGAACATCACGTGCAAATGTCTGTCTGTTTGCGTCACTGTTTTCAATTCTTTTGGATATATTCCTAGCAGAGGGATTGCAGGATCATACAGCAATTCTATGTTTAGCATCATTAGGAACGGCGAGATTTCTTCCACAGAGGCTGCACCATTCTACATTCCCACCAACAGTGAAAGAGTGTTCCTATTTCTCCATCCTCCAGCACTTGTTTTTTAAATAAGGGCCATTCTATGAGGTGTGAGATGAGATCTCATTGTAGTTTTGATTTTCATTTCCCCAATAGCTAGTGATACTGAACATTTTTTTATGTGCTTTTTCACCATTTGTATTTGCTCTTGGAAGAAATGTCTATTCACATCTTTTGCCAATTTTTAAATTGGATTGCTTGCTCTTTAATTGTTGAGTAGTACAAGATCTTTATATAGCATGAAAAGCAAACCTGTATTGGATATATGGTTTCCAAATATTTTCTCCCATTGAGTGGTTTGCCTTTTTCACCTTCTTGGCAAAGTCCTTTTAAAAAAAAAAAAAAATATATATATATATATATATATATATATATATATATATATATATATA
>JAKSZT010054487.1:14505856-14723337 GCA_026826555.1 Tolypeutes matacus
ATATATATATATATATATATATATATATATATATATATATATATATATATATTTTAAAGATACTCAGATTACACAAATGCTACACAAAAAATATAGGGACTCCCACATGCCCCATTCCCCCACCCCCAAACAACATCCTTGACAAAATCCTTTAAAGCACAAAAGTGTTTAAGTTTGAGGAGGTCCCATTTATCCATTTTTTTCTTTTGTTGCTCATGCTTTCAGTGTAAGGTTTAAAAACCCCCACCTACCACCAGGTCTTAAAAATGTTTCCCTACATTTACCTCTAGGAGTTTTATGGTTCTTGCTCCCCCACACACACATGTTAGATGGGTAATGTGCCAACGTCGTCGTAACAAGGCTTAAGGGAGGCACATCTCACACAAACGTGTAAACACCCATTCATCATGCTTATGAACCACAAAAGGATCTGGCTCTTGCTTTTATATTTAGGTCTTTGATCCACTTTGAGCTAATTTTTGTATAATGTGTGAGGAAGGAGGTCCTCTTTCTTTCTTTTGGATATGGATATCCAGTGTTCCCAGCACTATTTGTTGAATGAACTATTCTGCCCCAGCTGTGTGGGTTTGACAGCCTTGTCAAAAAATCACTTGACCATAGATATAAGGGTCTGTTTCTGAAACATCAATTCAGTTCCATTGGTCTATATGTCTTGTCTATCTTTATGCCAGTACTATGCTGTTTTTTTTTTGTTTTTTGTTTTGTTTTGTTTTACCACTGTAGCTAAGTAATATGCTTTAAAGTCAGGAAGTGAGAGTCCTCCAAGTTCGTTCTTCCTTTTTAAGATGTTTCTGGCTATTCAGGACCCCATATCCTTCCAAATAAATTTGATAATTGGGTTTTCCATTTCTTTTAAAAAGGCTGTTGGAATTTTTATCAGGATTACATTGAATTTGTACACTAATTGGGGTAGAATTGACATCTTAATGACATTTAGTCTTCCCATACACGAACATGGACTATTCCATTTCTTTAGGTCTTCTTTGATTTCTTTTAGCAATGCATTGTAGTTTTCTGAATAAAAGTGCTTTACGTCCTTGGTTAAATTTATTACTAAATATTTGATAGTTTTTGTCATTATTGTAAATGGAATTTGTTTCCTGACTCCTCCTCAGGTTGCTCATTACTATAGTATAGAAACACTACTGAATTTTGCATATTAATCTTGTATCCTGAACTCTTCTGAATTCGCTTATTAGCTCTAGTAGCTTTATTGTAGATTTTGCAGGATTTTCTAGGTATAGGATCATATCTGTGAATAGCAAAAGTTTTACCCCTTCCTTTCCAATTTGGATGCCTTTTCTTTCTTTTTCTTGACTGTTCTAGCTAGAACCATTAGCACTATGTTGAACAACAGTGGTGACAGTGGCCATCCTTGTCTTGGTCTTGATCTCAATGGGAAAGCTTTCAATATTTCATCATTAAGTAGAATGTTAGCTATGGGTTTTTCATATATGCCCTTTATCACATTGAGAATGGTTCCTTCGATTCCAATCTTTTGGAGTGTTTTTATCAAGAAAGGATGATAGATTTTGTCAAATGCCTTTTCTGTATCAATTGAGATGATCATGTGATTTTTCTTCTTTGATTTATTAATGAGGTGTATTACACTGATGGATTTTCTTGCATTGACCTGCCCTTGCATGCCTGGTATAAAACACACTTGATCATGATGAATAATTTTTTAATGTTTTGTTGGGTTCAATTAATGAGTATTTTGTTGAGGATTTCTGCATTTGTATTCATTAGGGAAATGGATCTGTAATTTTCTTTTTTCATTTTCATAGTATCTTTTTCTGGTTTTGGTATAGGGTGATATTGGTTTCACAGAATGAGTTTGGTAGTGTTCTTCCTTCTTCAGTTTTTTGGAAAAGTTTGAGTAAGATTGGTATTAAATCTTCTTTGAATGCTTGGTAGAATTCACCTGTGAAGTCATCTGGTCCTGGGCTTTTCATTTGGTGGAGTTATTTGATGACTGTTTCAATCTCGTTGCTTGTGGTTGGTTTGCTGAGGTCTTCTATTTCTTCTAGGGTCAGTTTAAGTTGTTTATATGTTCCTAGGAATTTTTCCATTTCATCTATATTGTCTAGTTTGTTGGCATACTGTTGTTCATCGTATCCTCTTATAATCTCTTTTATTTCTGTAGGGTCAGTAGTAATGTCCCCATTTTCATTTCAGATTTTATTTATTTACATCTTCTCTCTTTTTTGCTTTGTCATTCTAGCTAAGAGTCTGTCAATTTTCTTGATCTTCTTGAAGAACCAACTTTTGGTTTGTTAATTTTATTTTTTTCTTCTCGATGTCATTTATTTCTGCTCTGATCTAGTAGCTTTATTGTAGATTTTTCAATCTACAATAAATTTGCTTGCTTTGGGAACAGCTTGCTGTTCTTGTTCTAGGTCCTCCAGCTGTGTAGTTAGGTCATTGATATTTGATCTTTCTTCTTTTTTAACATAAGTATTGAGGGCTATAAATTTTCCCCTCAGTACTGCCTTCGCTGCATCCCATAGGTTCTGATGGATGTTGTGTTCTCATTTTCATTAGTCTTGAGACATTTATTGATTGCTCTTGCAATTTCCTCTTTGACCCACTGATTATTTAACACTGTGTTGTTTAATCTCCATATATTTGTGAATTTTCCCCTTGTCTGCCTTTTTTTGATTTCCAACTTTATTCCATTATGATCAGAGAAAATTTGTGTAATTTTGATCTTTTTAAATTTATAGAGCTCTGCTTTGTTACTCAACATATGGTGTATTCTGGAGAAGAATCCATGAGCATCTGAGAAGAATGTATATCCTGCTGCTTTGGGGTGCAATGTTCTGTATATGTCTATTAGGTTTAGTTCATTTATCATATTATTCAAGCTGTTTCTTAGTTGATCCTCTGCTGAGATGATTTATCCAATGATGAGAATGGTGTATTCTCTTCTATTATTATAAAGTCATCTATTTCTTCCTTCAGTTTGGACAGTATTTGTCTCATGTAATTTGGGGCATTCTGGTGCATATACATTTATGATTGTTATTTCCTCCTGGTGATTTGACCCTTTTATTACCTTTATGACCTTCCTTGTCTCTAATAACAGCTTTGCTTTTAAAGCCTATTTTATCAGATATAAGTATAGCTACTCCAGCTTTTTTTTTTTTTTTTTTTTTGGTTACATGCGTGGAATATTTTTTTCCTACCTTTTACTTTCAATCTATTTGTATCCTTGGGTTGAAGGTGGGTCTATTGTAGACAGCATACAGATAGCTCAGATTTTCTTATCCATTCTGCCAATCTGTGTCTTTTAATTGGGGGATTTAATCCATTAACATTCAATATTAGTACTGTAAAGAGAGTTCTTCACCCATTTTGATCTTTGGGTTTTACCTATCATATCTTGTTTTCACAACTCTTTTTACATGTTGTTAGTTTTACTGAAATAATCTTCATTTCTAGACTCTCTTCTAAGCTTCTCTCTCTTGTCTTTTCTTTTCAGGCTGTAGCACTCCTTTAGTATGTCCTGCAAAGCTGGTCTCTTGGTTATAAACTCTGTTTATCTGTGAATATTCTAAACTCTCCCTCATTTTTGAAAGGCAATATTGGCATATCTAAGATTCTTGTCTGGTAGTTTTTCTCTTTCCGTATCCTAAATATACCATACCACTGCCTTCTTGCCTCCAATGGTTTCTGATGAGAAATCAGCACTTAATCTTTTTGGTTATCCCTTGTATATGATGACTCTGTTTTCTCTTGCTGCTCTCAAGATTCTATCTTTGGCATTTCACATTCTGATTAGTATGTGTCTCAGAATAGGTCTATTTGGATTTATTCAGATGGGAGTACACTATGTTTCTTGGACATGGATATCTATGTCCTTCAACAGGGTTGGGAAATTTTCTTCCATCATTTCCTTAAATATTCCTTCTGCCCCTTTTCCCTTCTCTTCTCATTCTGGGACACTCTTGACATGTATGTTCATGTGTCTCTTGATGTCATTTAGTTCCCTGCAACTCTGTTCAATTTTTTTCATACTTTTTTATTTGTTCTTCTGTATGTTCATTTTCTGAGGCTCTGTCTTCATGCTTACTGAAGCCTCTTCTGCCTCTTTAAATCTGCTGTTATATGCCTCCAGTGTATTTTTTATTTCATTTTTTTGTGCCTTTCATTCCCATGAGATGTACTATTTTTCTATGTATGCCTTCAAATTCTTCTTCGAGCTCACCCAGTTTCTTCTTGATGTACTTAATCTCTTTAGCCATCTCACTGAATTTATTAAGGATATTTGTTTGAGTATCATGTGATTAGTTGTCTCAACTCCTTTATGTCATCTGGAAGCTTAGTTTGCTCCTTTGGGCCATATTCCTATTTCTTGGTATGGATGGTAATTTTTTTATTGGTGTCTTCATATCTCATTTACTTGATGTATTTATTCTGGGCTCAGTTTCTCTCCTTAGTCTAGGGCTTTCTATTTGATTGGCTGTGCTCAGGCCCTCTTTGATACTTGGTTTAACTTAATATGGAACTTTATAGTGCCTCGTGTTTAGCCAATCTGAGTTTTTTCGCTCTTTTTTCACCTGTTTCTTGCCCTTTCTCCCTTGCTGATTGCAGAATAGGAGCTGAGGATGTGGTTGGTACTGTAAGCCATGGAGGGGCTAAATCTGCCCACTTTTCCCCAGGAATCAATGAAGCTTCTCCTACCTTTCTCCCCTACCAGGGGTAGGGACAGAGCCGCAGTCATGTGCAGTAATCCAGCAGGCCAAGACTATCTGTAGTTGCCTAGAGAGACTGATGAAGCTCCACATCCCTTCCTCCCCTGCCTTCAGCAGGGATGGAACCACAGGTGTGGGCAGCAAACTAAGCTGTGTGAGTCAAAACTGACCACAGTTGCCCAGGTAGACTGATGAAGCACTGGCCCCCCTCCTCCCCTGCCAGGGGCAGGAATGGAGCCTCCAGTGTGCCCAGAATCTAGTCTGTGCAGACCAGAAGTGACTGCAGTTGCCCAGAGAGGGTACGGGAGCACTGTCCCTGCTCCTGCTCTGTCAGGGGTGGGGATGGAGTCACAGATGTGTCCAAACATCTAGTTTGTGTGGGCTGAAAGCAGCTGCAGTCATCCAGGGAGGGTGAAAAAGCACAGTCCCTTCTGCACTGTCAGAGGCAGGGATAGAACAACAGGAGTGCCCAACGCTAGCCTGTGTGGCTTGAAAGTGCCTGCAGTTGCCCAGAGAGGTTGAGGAAACACTGACATCCCCCCCCCCATCTTATTAAGGGCAGAGATGTATCCACAGATTTGCCTACCAATCTAGTCTGTGTGGCCTGCAAGCGACTGCAGTTGCCTAGAGAGGCTGAGGGCACACTGTACCTCCTCCTGTCCTGTCACAGGTGGGGATGGAGTCAGAGATGTGTCCAACAGTCTAGTCCATCCAGGCTGAAAGCAGCTGCAGTTGCCTGGAAAGGCTGAGGGAGCACTGTGCCTTCTGCCCTGTCGGGAGGGGATAGATCGACAAGAGTGCCCAACACTCTAGTGCTTGCAGGCCTAAAGCGTCTGAAGTTGCCCGGAGAGGCTGAGGAAACACTGTTCCCCTTCTAACCTACTGGGGGCAGAAATGTGTCCACAGGTTTGCCCACCAGTCTCATCTGTGTGGGCCGAGAGCACCTGCAGTTGCTCAGAGAGGCTGCTATAGGTCCTCCCAGCTGCAGCCTAAGCTAGAGCTGCAATCCGATCTGGATGGAAAGAAGCCAGTCCCTACAGTCACCATGATTTTCAATTAGCCTCACTTCACCTCATGCTGGGGGCAGAGTTAAAATGGAGGCTATGGGCCTCTTTCCAACTTGGACAGGTTTAAACTTTAGCTGTTCTTAGGACTGGACTTAAGCCAGCCTGAATCTACTAATCAGTAGCTGAAACCCGTGCCCAACTATCTCTTCCTCCTACTTTTGGGAAATAGAGCTTCCAACTCCAGCAAGGGAATATAGCTCCTGAAGTGGCTTGTATCACCAGCAGAGGATGGGCCCAGGCCTCCGTGGTATAGAGTGCTCTACTCACAAATCTTCACTGCAGATGGGCAGTCCCTTCCTTCTGTTCTTCCAAGGATATTGCAGGATGCTCTTCTGGTCTCTTGGGCCCCCAAACAGGTGCTTTAGATAGCTCTGGCTGATTACTACCTGCACCGTAAGACAAGCTGACTCTTGGAGCTCCTTACTCTGCCGCCATCTTGCCCCCTCTCTCTGCTATATATATATATATATATATATTTTTTTTTTTTTTTTAATTTCTCCCCACCCCTTCATTGTTTACACTTGCTGTCTGTTCTTCTTGTTTCTTTAGGAGGGACCAAGAACTGAACTCAGGACCTCTGATGTGGAAGGGAGGTGCCTAATTACTTGAGCCACCTCTGTTCCCTGCTTTATTGTGTCTCTCATTGTGTTTTTCTTCTTGTGTCTCTTGTTGCATCATCTTGCTGTGTCAGCTTGCTGTGCCTGCCCACTGCATCAGCTCTCTGTCTTGCTTGTCTTCTTTAGGAGGCATCGGGAACCTCTGCTCCCTGCTTTGTTGTGTCTCTCTATATATTTTTCTTCTTGTGTCTCTTGTTGCGTCAGCTTGCAGCACCTGCCCATCAAGCCAGCTCGCTGTCTTCTTTAGGAGGCACCAGGAACCAAACCAGAGACCTCCCTTGTGGTAGGCAGGAGCTTAATCGCTTGAGTCACATCCACTTCCCTCCAATATATATATTTTTAATTTTATTGAAGTATATCATTCATACATGAACATACATAAACAATAAGTGTACAGTGAAAGTTGTGAACTTACAAAACAAACACATATAACATCATACAGGGCTCCCATACATCACCCCACCACCAATACCTTGCATTGTTGTGAAACATTTGTTAGAAATTATGAAAGAATATCATCAAAATATAACTACAGTACTAACTATAGTCCATACCTTACATTTTCCCCCACAACCCACCCTATTTTTTTTAATTTACCTTTATCCATCTTTACCCCCCTCCCCGCCCCCATTTCTGCTGCTTCTGTGTCCATTCACTGGGCAAATTCTCTGTGTCTGTTTCCTGCCCTCTCTTCTCATCCTTCTCCTGTCTTCACCGGGATTCGATCCTCGGAACCTCTAATGTGGGAGAGAGGCATCCTACTGCCTGTGCCTAGTTCATGGTTTCTTGGCATGTCTCATCTTGGCTCTCCCCTGTGTCACTCTCCTGTTAGGTCATCATCTTGCTGTGTGGCTCAGTGGGGCCTGGCAGCGCACCCATGCACAGGGCCTGGTGGCCCATGTGCCTTCTATATTTTTCTTTTTTTTAATTTTTTACTGGGAGATCCCAGGGATCAAACCCAGAACCCTCCACCTGGGTGAGGAATACCCAACCATTTGAGCCACATCCGGCCCCCTGCTATATCTCTTAAGGTTGACCAAAGATACCTAGAGTTACCGTCATTTCCCATACAGGATGGTCATATAATAAATCAGGCTTGGTTTATCACCAGCATCCTAAAAACCAGACCTATGGAGAAAACTAGGTCTGGGGACACATGCATGGTTTCTAATATAACAAATGTTTAGCCTACCCTGATTATCACAAAATCAACAGTGAGAATATTCGCATTCTGCTATATTTTTGATGTAACTTTTCTGTAATCTAAAACTTCTTTAAAAATAAAGTTAAAAAAAAAAAAAAAAAGAAAGAAAACTGTCCAGCAATAGCTAAAAAACGATATATAATGGCCAAGTTGAGTTTAGCCCAAGGAAGCGTCACTTAACATTAAAAAATAAATCAACCATATTAGCAGATTAAAAGAGAAAAAACATATTCTCAACAGATGCAGAAAAAAACACTGATAATATTCAATATCCATTTATTCTTAGTGAATTACTAAAAGAAGGGAAGAAGTATGCTAGTTATAGCCACTCTATTTGAAATTGTTTTGGAAGTCTTAGGACATAAGATGAGGAAAAATATAAATGATACAAAAATTGGAAAGGATAAAAGCAATCATTATTTGCAGATTATATGACTGTGTATGTACAAAGTCCAAAAGAATCAGTGTATTGAAATTAACAAATGAGTTTAAGACATTTACAGGACTTAAAAAAATCAACATATAAAAATTCTTTATGTCTGCAAAGAGTAATTAGAAAAAAATCATTTAAAAAATGTCAAACCACACGCAAAAATTTAAGCCCTTAGGAAAAAATCTAATAAAATACATACAGGGGAGAGCCAGAGAAGGGCAGGAAGGATATGCATGCCTCTTCTGCCCCGGGCCCAGAAGGGTGATTGTAGCTGGGTCTTCGCCAGCCTCTCTGTACGTGCTATTTTCAATTTTCAGAGTCTGTTGACGGTAATCTTTATTTCTACCCCATCCACCATTGTTTGCACTTGCTGTGTCTGTTTGTTTTCTTTTTTTTTTTTAGGAGCCACCGAACCAAACCCAGGGCCTCCTATGTGGGAGGGAGACACCTAATCACTTGAGCCACCTCTACTCCCTGCTTTGTTGTGTCTCTCATTATGTTTTCTTCTTATGTCTCTTGCTGAATCATCTTGTTGCGTAAGCTTAACATGCCTGCCCATCCCATCAGCTTGCTGCCTTGCTCATCATCTCTAGGAGGCACTGGGAACTGAATCTGGGACCTCCCTTGTGGTAGGTGGGAGCTCAATCGCTAGAGCCACATCTGCTTCCCTGTTGAGTGTAATCTTGCTGCTTATATGTACCTGTGCTTATATCCAATCCTTGGCACCCAGGCACCCAGCCTCCTGGACAGAAATAAAACTGAACTGGTGGATATATTTTGGAAGTGTTCCAGAATTGGTGAACTAAAGAGTCCTTATGCTGCCATGTGCTGTATAGTGATGACCTTCAATGTCCTGTTTGTACAAATGCTCGGAACAATGCCAGAATTTGATTGCCATCAGATTTCAAAATGAAAAAGGAGTTATATGCAGAAAATAATGGAAAGAGTGTTTAACCTATCTATCTCTGAACATTGTATGAGATAAATTTCTAGCTGCTGTTCTCTATTTTTATGTTATTGGACCAATGTTCTATATAAATAAATAAGATGTAACCAAACTCAAAGAGTTTAATATGTATGTAACAATCAACTTCAGTACTGTCACTACGATATTACATTCTGCATATGTCTTCTGTTGTGTCAGATAATTTTTTGTGAGGTATGTTTAAGGCACATAGTAAAAACAATTGGTAAATTACTCAAATTCCTTTCACTGTGATTTGGAAATGATAAATCTTTATAGAATGAGACCTTTTTTTGACTAGCTTTTTTATTGGGGGAAAAAGGGTTCAATTTGTGTTAGTAGGGAGTGCATTCTTATTTAACAATGCTTATTTTTTTCTCTGGCCACATCATTTTGAACATTAACCAGAGTACCTCTACTCTTAGTAAAATGTAGTTTATTACAGATTTTTAAAAATATTTAAAATGTCTACACAGTTTTTTGTTTTGTTTTGTTTTTTTAGGAGGTACTGGGGATTGAACCCAAGACCTCATAAATGGGAAGGAGGTGCTCAACCACTGAGCTACAATTAATCCCCAATGAGAGATTTTTTTTTTTTTTTTTTTTTGGTTTGGCTGGTTGGTTGGTTAGGCGTTATTGGGGATAGGTGCTCAACCACTTGAGCTACATCTGCTCCCTATGCAGGTCTTAAGGAGAGAGAGAAATGAGTTGTGACTTAAGAATACTATTGGGGAAGGCGGCTGTGGCTCAATCAGTGGGGCTCCTGTTTGCCATGTGGGAGGCTCCGGGTTCGGTTCCTGGGGCCTCCTGGTGAGGGCGGGCCCGCCCGCATGGTGTGGTTGGCTGACCCAGTGAGCACAGGCAGCAAGGGGGGGATAAATGAATAAATAAATAAAATCTTTAAAAGAAAAAAAAAAAAAAGAATACTATTGGGCAGGAAGCAGATATGGCTCAACCAGTTTGGCATCTGCCTACCATTTGGGAGGTCCCAGGTTCGGGTCCTGATGCCTCCTAAAAGAAGATGAGCAGACACCACTCCCACCTCAAAGAGCAGATGCAACAAACCAGCAGACACTGCAGCCCACAGGGAGCAGATGTGGCTCAGGCTGTTGGGCACTCGCCTCTCATGTGGGAGGTCCTGCATTTGGTTCCAGTACCTCCTGGAGAAGGCAAGCAAACAATGAGCAGACAGACGAGAGAACCATCTGGGAAAGGGGAGGATAAATAAAGAAAAATAAAGTAAATAAATCTTAAAAAAACACACACACAAAAACCAAGATTATTGGGGAGATGTTCACATTTAACATGAAGTTTAGACTAGCCAACTGGTATAGGAACCTCTGAAACTTCTGGTCAAGTATAGATAAATGTCTTAAGCATAAACTTGACATAACCCAGTTTTCTGTATATCTCTGAAAAAGACTATATTCTTATGATGAAAGAGCAAATCAGCAATACAGAATAATGACTTAATGTGTTTTTCATTCTTTTAATGTTAGGTCTTCAAAAATGAAATAATTATTTTAATTGCCCCATAATGCAAATGTACTTTTAGTTTTAGTTGAGTTTTGTTTTTTAATATAGCACTTTAAATCTAATATATATGTGGGAGGGATTTCACTGCCTGACCTTGAAACATATTACAAAGCTACAGTGGTCAAAACAGCAACATACTGGCATAAAGATAGACACATAGATCAGTGGAATAGAATTGAGAATCCAGAAATAAACCCTCCCTATAAAGTCAACTTGTTTTTGACAAACCTACCAAGTCCATGCTAATGGAAAAAAACAGTCTCTTCAACAAATGGTGTTGGGAGAACTAGATATCTATAACCAAAAGAATGAAAGAGGACTTCTATCTCACCCCCTATACAAGAATCAACTCAAAATGGATCAAAGATCTAAATATAAAAGTCAGGACCATAAAACTACTCAAAGAAAATGTAGGGAAACATCTTCAGGTCCTTGTAGTAGGCGGTGGTTTCTTGGACTTACACCCAAAGCACATGCAACAAAAGAAAAAGTAGATAAATGGGACCTCCTCAAAATTAAACACGTTTGCACCTCACAGGACTTTGTCAGAAAGGTGAAAAGGCAGCCAGCCAACTCAATGGGAAAAAATATTTGGAAATCACATATCTGAGAAGGGATTAATATTCAGGATATATAAAGAGATGTTACAACTCAACAATAAAAAGACAAACAACCCAATTAAAAAATGGGCAAAAGACTTGAATAGACATTTCTCCAAAGAAGAAATACAAATGGCAAAAAAACACATGAAGAAATGCTCAACATCACTCATGATTAGGGAAATGCAAATCAAAACTACAATGAGATATCATTTCACACCTATCAGAATGGCCACTATTAAAAAGACTACAAGTGTTGGAGAGGATGTGGAGAGATAGGAACACTTCTTCACTGTTGGTGGGAATGCAGAATGGTACAGCCACTGTGGAGAACTGTTTGGCAGTTCCTAAAGAAGTTGAATATAGACTTGCCACATGACCCGGCAATACCACTACTGGGTATATACCCAGAAGAACTGAGAGCAGTGACACGAACAGACATCTACACACCGATGTTCATAGCAACATTATTCACCATTGCCAAAAGTTGGAAACCACCCAGGTGTCCATCAACAGACGAATGGATAAACAAACTGTGGTCTATTCACACGATGGAATATTATGCAGCTGTAAGAAGAAATGAAGTCATAAAGCATATGACAACATGGATGAACCTGGAGGACATTATGTTGAGTGAAGCAAGCCAGACACAAAAGGACAAATACTGTATGAATGCGTTACTATGAACCAGATATATTATGTAACATATTGTTTGATTCAAAAAAAATTTTATATGTATCCAGTACATTTAATTGAGAAATATTTATTCATCTGTGTTTACTTTTTAGTTTTTAATTGTTTATACTTTCAATTATTAAATAATGTACAAAATAAAGTTTAAAAAATCTAATCTATATCTATATATCTATATCTATGTACACACAGAATCTAAATGGTGAGAAATTATAAAACTTTGAGTCATTATAAAGATCTAAATAAGTGGATACATTGTACAAATGTCAATCTTCAAGTTAATCTATAGAATCAATGCAATTGCAATACAAATCACAATAGGTATGCAAGTGTGCGTGTATATGTATATGGAACTCAATAAACCAATTTCAAAATTTATGTGTAAATGAAGAGGACCCAGGATAGCCACAAAACTCTTGAAGAAGAACAATGTGGAAGAGCTTGTTCTTTAAGATACTAAAACATTTTAAAGGTATGGCATTTAAGATTATTATTGGCCAGAAATCAAAGGAGCAGAATACAGAGCCCCAAAATGGACCTTCACTTATATGAACACTTGTTTATGATACAGAGAGCATGCAGATTTGTGCCTGAGGTGACACAGAGCCTGGGAGAGAGTAGTAGTTGTAGATCCCATTACAGTTCTTAGAATTATTCCACTGCTTCAAAATAGGCAGTTGCCTCTGTTAACCGTATTTCCCAAGAATTCCTCAGAGCCAGGAGTATCTGCCTAAAGGAGTCAAAATGCAGCTGATGATCAGGAATTGAATTTGTTAAAAATGGAAGTGCTCCAGCCCTCCGATTTTGCCAGATTGATAAATGGATTGAATACATCAGCCCTTGTAAACTGACAAAGATCTAAATAGCTTTAAAAATGACAGGAAGCCAGGTTTCTCAGGCTAAGTCTTAGGAAGCATGGATCAGAGTATGATTGAACTCTTGAACTGAGGAAAGGTGTGGAAAAGGCAGTGTCCAGGAATTTCTTCCTTTCAAGGGAGAGGAAACAGCCCTTTCATTTGATTTGCCTGGACACGATTCCTCTGGAACTATTAGGGGAAAGTGATATGATTAGTATTCCAGGGCACGGGGTGAGAATTCCAGGAACACTATGTCATTAAAATTAATGTGTTTAAAGAATTCTTTCTTTCTCTCTGTCTCTCTCTCTCTTTCTTTCCTTTTCTTTCTTTCTTGAGGCTCTTTTGATGATACTTGTGTCATTGCATCTTGAAGACTTTTCTTTTCTCCTTTTTTAATCCAAATTGGCAATGGGTCATTTAAAGGAACAAACTCTAAACTTTGAGCTATTCAAATAGACTAAAATTTGTAACTGAATCTAAAATGTTTAGGAAAAAAAACTACCAAGTAATATGTCTTATTTTTTAATAAAGAGCAAAAATACAACAAATTCATAATCACCTATAACCCCAAAGTGCAATTATAAGCACTGTTAATTTTGGTTATAGCCTTCCATTTTCCTATTTATCTTTCTCTCTATAAAAGATACAATTGCCTGTGTGTGCATTTGTGTCAAAGATGTCAAGGATTTCCATATCAATAAATCCAGTGGTCAATTTTTAGTCCTGTTCTGATATGACCTGTCAGCAAGCATTTGACATAGGTGATAATTCTTGTCCTTGAAACACTTTGTTCATTTGGATCCCAAGACCCTGTATCATCTCTGGATATTTCCTTCTTCCTCAGTAGCCTTTTTTTCTTAGTCTCCTTTGCTGGTTCTTTCTTCCCAAAGCTCAGTCCTTGGACTTCATCTCTTGGACCTACTTTCTTGGTAATCTCTTCTACAATATCCCACCTACATGCTGAGAACTCTCAAATGTACATTTCCTCAGTGATTCTTGCCTGAACTCCAAACCCATATATTTCTCAACCTATATCTCCATTTGGAAGACTAATAAACACCTCAAAGTTGTCTAGAGTAGAACTATTGAATCCTAGCAAACCACTCTACTACCAAAAAATTTCTCTTGCCATCTCATTCATCTTCAAACTTCCAGTTGCTCAATGCCAAAACATGGTGCCATCCCTGATTCTTCTTTTTCTCTCACACCTCACATCTATTCCATCAACTAGACCTCAAAAATATGTCCCAAATCCAGGCGCTTCTCACTCTACCCATTATGACCACATTGGTCCAAACCACCATGAACTTGTGCCTGGACCATTACAAGGGACTCCTAAAAGGGTCTCCCACTCTTGTCTTTGCCCTCTCCAAGCCAGAGTGATCCTTTAAAAAGATAGTGCTCTTCTTCTCAAAACACTCAAATGGCTTCCCACATCACCCAGACTAAAAATCAAAGACCTTTCAATAGCCTACTAGAGTCTGCTCTGTGCTTTACTTTTTTTTTTTTTTTTTAACTTAAAAATATAAATATAGGAGGTAGCATAGTGGTGCTTACAGCATGTGCCTGCATTCCAAATCTGGTTCTATAGGTGATTGTGTGGCTTGGTGAACTCGGGGGAGGCTGAGGACTGTGGTTGAGAATACAACAATGGGAGTGTTCTTGCAGTATCTATGGCAGGGGATTGTCACTGGTGCCGGGGGCCAGTGGTAGATGGATATGTGGGTAGGAGTACACCTGGGGGCATGCCACTATGAAAAATGAATGTGTTTATGTTGTCATAGAGTGTTTCCTTGGTGGGTGGAGACCCACACAATAACCAACAAAATATTAAACTCCCATCCTGGGAAGTCCTGCTATGTTCTCAAATAGAGTAGCTAAAATCTCTGGAGTATAAAGGTAGTGCCTAATAAAAGAAAACAGATCAATATGCCAAGGCTTTGGTAGTAATACTTGTACTTATTCTTGTGAAAGTGAAACTCAGCCTAATAACAACTAATACCTGAGTTACCTCATGAAAACCTCTTTGTTACTTAAATGTGGCCTCTCTCAAAGCTAAACTCAGCAAATAAACTCACTACCTCCCCCCTGACATGGGGCATGACTCCTGGGAATGAGCCTCCCTGGCACCATGGAATTATCACCAAGCGTTAACCAGCAATGCATTTGGAAAAAGACCTTGACCAAAAGGGGGAAACATTAAATACAAAAGAGTTTTTATGGCTAAGATATTTCAAAGTGAGTCAGGAGGTCATTTCTGAGGTTACACTAACTGCCATAGTAAAAGTGCCTCAAACAGGGATGCTCCCGGGGGCTCTAGAAATATCCAGACACTATAGGCAAGGCACACAGCCTCATGAAATCAGCACCCCATCAATGAGCCTTATCCTGGAATATATGATAATCTGTTTCCTCAATATAACAGAGTTAGACTCATAATTTCCCTACTCATGATTTTTCTACCCCATGTTATTTGAACCTATATGTATTAGCCAAAGGGGTGCTAATGTGAAATACCAAAAATGGGTTGGTCTTTATAAAGGGTATTTATTTGGGGTAGAAGTCCACAGATACCAGGCCATAAAGCGTTAAGTTTCTTCTCTCACCAAAGTCCATTGCCACGTGTTGGAGCAAGACAGCTGCCGACAACGTTTGCCAGGATTCAGGCTTCTTGGGTTTCTCTCCGGGCTTAGCTCCTCTGATTCCTCCACAAGGTCAGCTGTAGACTATCAGGCAAACGGCTCATTTCTCTTCTCCTGGGGCCTTCTCTGCAATATCAAAACCCCAACATCAAAACTGCTTCTCAAAAACCACTCCCTTTATCCTTTGCCTTGCCTTTTATATTAGATTCCCCCCACCCACCAAGGGGTGGGGCTCAACACCCTACTGGCATGGCCCAGTCAATACCCTAATCATAACTTAATCATGCCCAGATTAACAGATCAGTTTACAAGTATGATCCAATTATATTTTTGGAATCCATAATTACATCAAATTGCCAAACGGCTACACTATAATAAGCACTATACCTGTTAAATATGTGTCCGAGAGATTTAAATCTTTGGTCTGTTCATATGCCAGTTGAGCACATTGAATCTCAGCAGAGTTTCAGCCAATACCTATTCTGCAGTTCACTGGACTCACCCAGGACAACTAACTAAATGATGATGATGGACAGCCCGCATCCCTAAAAGCAAAGAGTATCTACAACAGCAAGCAAACAGTTCCTTCCGTCTGCCCCATAAGATCTACGCTCCCTCCCAATCTGAAGCAGAGCAGGCAACATCATCCCAAAAGCCCCAATATTGAGGAATGAACAAATATAAGGGGAGAATGCAACCATGGACCAAAGTAGTTTTATTAGTATTGTAATAACGGCAGAACTTGAAACAATGATATAAAGATAGTGGTTACCAGAGGTTCAGAGGGGAGGAGGAGGGAAAAATAGGTGGAACATAGGGCATTTTTAGGGCATTGGAATTGTTTTGAATTATACTGCAATGATGGATACAGACCATCATACATTTTGTCAAAACCTATAAAACTGCACAGAGCAAAGTGTAAACCACAATGTAAACTATAGACTTTGGCTAGTAGCAATGCTTCAATATTTGTTCATCAATTGTAACAAATGTACCACACTAATGTAAGATGTTATTAATAGAAAATGTGGGAGGGGAAGAGGGTGGGGTATATGGGAAGCCCCTATACTTTAGATGTAACTTTTCTGTCATCTAAAACGTCTCTAAAAATTAAGTGTATTTAAAAAAAAAAATACCTCATTCTAATTATTAGCACTGTGACCTTGTCAAGTTACTTAACCTGCCTGGGTCTGAATTCCTCATCAGTAAAATGGGATAAGTGTAATACCTGCTCCTAGAGTTGTTGTGAGGATTAATGGATTAATATGTATAACATGCCATATACGTTTTTTTAAAAGTGTTGAACACTCACTAAGCACTCACTTAACTACTGTCCTAAGATATTAATTACCATCTCATATGAGCTTCATAACAACCCTCTGAAGTAGGTATTCTTATTATGAGGAACTGAGACCTAAAGAGTTTAAAAACTTGCCCAAGGTGATACAAATAGCGACTAGGAGAGCAGATCCAAACACACCCTCAAATCCTGGGAAGGTCTAGGTTTGTCCAATTTAAGAATGAAAAGATGGATTCTAGCACCAGTATTCAAACATAAATTGGATGCATGTTTTCCTCTTTTTAAATAATATCTTCCATTTGTTTGTGATTTTTTAAACAATTTAATTGAGGTATAATTGCATTTCAGTAAAATGTACAGATCTTAAGTGTATAGTCTGAGGAGTTTTGAAAAATATATACATCTAGGTAACCATCTTTCCAATCAAGATAGAGAATACTGCCACTACCCTTGAAAGTTCCCTTATGCTCCCTTTTTGATAATCACCCTCCTCCCACCTCTCCAGAGCCAACCATAGCCCTGCAGGGCTCTATCATAGAATCAAGTGTTCATGTAAGTGTGGGTCCATTTTGGGGCTCTCTATTCTATTCTGCTCCTTTGGTCTATCTGGCTATTTCTGGGCCAATAACAGTCTTAAAAACAATACCTTTAAAATACATCTTAGTATCTTACAGAGCAAGTTCTTCCATATTATTCTTCAGGAGTTCTGTGGCTGCTCTGGGTTTTCTGCATTCCCACGTAAATTTTAGTATTAGCTTGCCAATTTACACACACATTTGTGTTTGAACTGAGAGCTATACTTCCCTATATTGTAATATGAACTTTTTTTTGTAGTAAAACTACTATGTAAATAACCTAAAACAATAAAGCAAATGACAAAATAGGCATTTTATGCTATTAGATTTCATCCTAAATTCTGCACATAAAAAAACATGTCTCCAAAGGTCTCATGTCCAATAATTTATAGACACAGCAAATATATCTCTCAAAAGGAAGGTTGAAAATATTTGGTTAAACAAATTTAAAATAAACCATCACTGTTTATTCTTTTTGTTTGAGTGCAGAATTAGAATGGATTGTAAACTATCATGATGTATGTGTTTAAATATCCTGATGCTGAGCTGCTTATTCACCTGCTTCCTAAACAATAATCCTTTAATTCCTAAAAATAGATGTGATCTGTTGTTTAGCATGTAGCTTGATTTATAAGGTATACTTTATTTTTCTACTCTATATCTGAACTTTTTTTTTTATTACTACATTAAAATGAAGCAATTTGATTTAAGCCAATACAATAAGCAAAAGCTTAAGGTACATTCCCACATATATCTATCACGGGTTCAGTAGGGAGAATAAGTCATGTGGAATTTCCTGTAGAGAGACATAAAATTAGTTGACTTTGTAGTGAAAAAAAAGACTTCAGACTCAATTTTGGAAATGGCTTTAGGAAATGGCCACTAGCCAGAAGTCTGACTATCACAGCACTGTTCTCACATGCATTTTACAGGTTCTTTTTTACACTTGAGGATTACTGAAGAATAAAGAACAACCATCTCCAACCTCCCATCCCTACATGCACAATAATTACCCACGCCCCTCAGGAATTACTTTGTGATCTATAGAGCAGACAGGGTCTTGTCCTCATAAGCAAATTTCTACAGATTGTTGGAATCAGAAAGGCCTATTTGAAAAGAGGTCAAATATATATTTAAATAAAGGAAGTCACTGCACAGGCATGCTTCAGAAATATTGCCGGTTCGGTTCTAGACCACTGCAATAAAGCAAACATTGCAATAAAGGGATTCACATGAACTTTTAGGTTTCCTGGTGCATATAAAGGTTATGTTTACACTACAGTGTAGTCTATTAAGGGTGCAATAGCATCATATCTGAAAAACAATGTACATACCTTACCTGTATTAGTCAGCCTAAGGGGTGCTGATGCGAAGTATCAGGAATCTTGGCTTTTATAAAGGGTATTTGGGGGAAAAGCTTACAGTTACAAGGCCCTAGAGAGTCCCACTCAAGGCTGCTTTCTCACCAAAGTCAGCTACCACATGTTGAAGCAAGATGGCAGGCGATCTCTGCCTGGTCTCTCCTTCCTTTTTTCTTTTAGGGCTCCATGGGCCCAGCTTCTTCTGATCTCAGCTGTAGGCTGGCATAGGGCTCGTCTCTCAGGGCTTCCTCTATCAGTCTGGCATAGGGCTCATTTCTTCCCAGGTTTACTCTGCTGCTCAGCTGCCCAGCTGCAAACTATCAGGCAAATGGTTCATCGCTCCCTGGGACTCCAGGATCAAAACTGACAAAGTTCTCTCTTCTTCTATGTCTATAGAGCTCTCGCTCTTCTTGTGTGTGTCCATTTATATCTGCTCACCAAGGGGGTGGGGACTCAAGTCTGAGTCACACCCTACTGACATGGTCGAATCAAAACCCTAATCTTAACAGGTAATTTAATCACAGACATCTCAGGTGAATCTAATGTAATCAAAAGGGATCACATCCAGAAGAACAGACCAGTTTACAAAGACAATCCTTCTTTTTAGGAATTCATAAATGATATCAAACTGCTATAATACCTTAATTTAAAAATAATTGATTGCTTAAAAAAAAGTTAACCATCATCTGAGCCTTCGGTAAGTTGTAATCTTTTTGCTGGTGGAGAGGGTCTTGCCTCGATGTTGATGGCTGCTGACTGATCAGGGTGGTGGGTGCTGAAGGCTGGGGAGGCTGTGGTAATTCTTGAAATAAAACAATGAAGTTTGCTGCATTGACTGACTCCCCCTTTCATGAAAGATTTCTCTGTAGATTGTGACCTTACTGATAGCATATTACCCACAGTAGAACTTCTTTCAAAATTAGTTAATCCTTGCAAACCCTGCTGCTGCTTTATCTAAATCTTTTGTTGTCATTTCAACAATGTTACAGCATCTTCACCAGGAGTAGATTCCGTCTTTGCTCATCCACAAGAAGCAACTCCTCATCCATTCAACTTTTATCATGAAATTGCAGCAATTCAGTCACATCTTCAGGCTCCACTTCTAATTCTACTTTTCTTGCTATTCCTACCACATCTGCAGTTACTTCCTCCACTGAAGTCTTCAACCCCTCAAAGTCATCTGTGTGGGTTGGAATCAACTTCTTCCAAACTCATATTAATATTGGTATTTTGACCTCTTCCCATGAATCACAAATGTTCTTAATGGCATCTAGAATACTAAATATTTTCCATAAGATTTTGAATTGATTTTGCCCAGATCCATCAGAGGAATCTCTCCGTGGTGAACTATAGCCTTATGGAGAATACTTCTTAAATAGTAAGACTTGAAATTCGAAATGACTCCTTGATCTATGAGCTGCGAAATAGATGTTGTGATAGCAGGCATGAAACATTAATCTCGTACATCTCCATCAGAGCTCTTGTGTGACAAGGTGCATTGTCAATGAGTAGTAATATTTTGAAAGGAATCTTTTTTTCCTGAGTAGTAGGTACTCAGGAATGGGCTTAAAATCTTCAATAAACCATCTTGTAAACAGATGTGCTGTTTACTGGCTTTGCTGTTCCATTTATGAATGCATAGGCAGAGTAGATTTAGAATAATTCTAGGATTTTCGGAATGGTAAATGAGCATTGCCTTCAACTTAAAGTCAGCAACTGCATTAGCCCCTAACAAGAGAGTTAGCCTGATCTTTGAAGCTTTGAAGCCAGCCATTGACTTCTCCTCTCTAGCTATAAAAGTCCTTTTGGCATCTTCTTCCAAAATAAGTCTGTTTCATCTACATTGAAAATCTGTGGTTTAGTGGAACCACCTTCATCAACAATCTTTGATCTTCTGGATAACTTGCTGCAGCTTCTACATCAGCACTTGTTGCTTCATCTTGCACTTGATGTTATGGAAATGACTTCTTTCCTTAAACCTCATGAACCAGCCTCTGTTAGCTTCAAACTTTTCTTTGGCAGCTTCCTCACCTCTCTCAGCCTTCAAAGAATTGAAGAGAGTTAGGGCCTTACTCTGGATTAGGCTTTGGCTTAAGTGAATGTTTGGGCTGGTTTGATCTTCTACCCAGACCACTAAAACGTCCTCCATTTCAGCAATAAGACTTTCACTTTTTTGTCATTTGTGTATTCATTGAAGTACCACTTTTAATTTCCTTCAAGAACTCTTCCTTTGCATTTACAACTTGGCTAACTGTATGGCACAAGAGGTCTAGCTTTCAGCCTGTCTCAGCTTTTCACATGCCTTCTTCACTAAGGTTAATCATTTTCTAGCTTTTGATTTAAAGTAAGAGACCTGAGACTCTTCCTTTCACTCGAAAACTGAGAGGTCACTGTAGGGTTATTAGTTGGCCTAAATTCAATACTTTTGTGACTCAAGGAATAGGGAAACCCAAGAAAGACAAGGGAACAGGTGGTCTGTGGAGCAGTCAGAACATGCACACCATTTATCAATTAAGTTTGCCTCCTTATGTGGGCACAGTTCATGGCATCTCAAAACAATTACAATAGTAACATCAAAGATGACTGATTTCAGATCACCATAACAGATATAATAATAATGAAAAAGTTTGAAATATTGCAAGCATTACTAAAATGTAACACAAAGACATGAAGTGAGCACATGCCGTTGGAAAAACAGTGCCAATAGACTTGCTCAATATAGGGTTGCCACAAACCTTCAATTTGTATAAAACACATTATCTGTGAAACACAATAAAGTGAAATGCAATAAAACGAGGTATGCCTGCATTTGTTCAGAAAAACAATAGGGAGTAGGACATTGAAGATTTGTGAAGGATAATACTGTTTGTTCAAGGGTGTGCAAATTAGAAATTTGTATTTGATAGTTGAGTTTTTAATTTTTAGAACATGTGACATGAAATCCTATTAATTCTGGAAAGCTTGATTTTCCCATCGACTTCAGGTTCTCAGTGGAATTTTGGTGTAAACTGGTTCTGTTGCTGGAACTTTTAAAGGCTTCCGCATGTTGAGGTCAACTGCTGATGGTCTCCTGTTTGGGTCCTGGTAAGGTGGAGGTAAATGCAGCTTTCAGGTAAAGATAACTTCACAGTCAAGAGCTATTGAGAATTCCTTTGAGGATGTGAGGGGAGAAACATTACTATTGTGCCTGCACATTAGAAATAAGATACTATTTGATGAAAACATAATTGCTCGGTTAAGTCTACACTAGCATGAAACATCACTTCACAGCATTTGTACAAATAAAGGATGTGCAAATGAATAGTGACATTCTAAAAAGTTACCATGATTCTTATCAAACAAAAATTTTACTTTTTTTATTTAAAAAGAAAATTGGCCTTGAAACACCATCCAGACAAGAATCCAGATGATCCAGGTGCTGCAGAAAAGTTTAAAGAAATCAACAATGCGCACACAATACTTAGCGATGTGTCAAAGAGAAACATATACGACAAGTATGGATCACTGGGGCTCTATGTAGCTGAGCAATTTGGAGATGAAAACGTTAATACCTACTTCATGCTGTCAAGCTGGTGGGCAAAGGTGAGTCAGAATATTTTTTTTCCCATCCAAAACAATTTCCTGGAAGACCATGAAATTATTCACTCTTTTAGACTTCACTATAAAGAAAGCCTACCCTAAACTCTTGCAAATAAAAGGAGACTGCTTCCACCAAGAGCTATTATTTGAGGATTATTTCTGCTTTAGCCCATCAAATGATAAAATACAGGATGACTCAAAATACTTCTAGACATTAATTATATTTGAATTTGGAGCTTCAGGTTTGTTTCTTCTGCCCACCCTCCCCCCGGTAATGACTAATTAAAAGCTGACTCATTACTCAAAACCAAAAATAGTTCATTACTGTGACAACTGTTTAATAAATTAGTGTAGGACAAATTTAGCCATGTTCCTTACTATCTATAGCACAGGCTACACTGGCAATAACAATATTTGGGAGAATGTGTGGTAATTGTGTCATAGGCTCACATGGAGCCTGCTGTGAGGTAGTAGAGAAGGAAATGAAGGGGGAAAGCTGAGATTAAGTAGTGGAGATGGGCAGTTAGAGAGAAGGGAGAGAGAAAGAGAGAAAGAGGGAATAGATATCTGGTCGAGCAAAAGGTAGTATTTTTAAGGACTTAGTGCAATCAGAATTGACTTTTGGACAGTAAATTTTGTTTGGTTTCCTAAGAATCCTAAGTAAGTCTGGAGATGGTTTTATGAGTCTAAGTTTTGGTATCCTTGTCTTCTGATACAAGTATTTTACATATGGATCATATATATCATACATCAACATGTTTTGTGGACAGTTCACTCCACATTCATATGAATTGAATTAATAATTTTAAAAAATCCCACAAATCTCCAAAAAGGCAAGTTTCATACTCAATAGTATTCCAATTGCCACTCTCTTCCACTAAATAACTGTACTAAACTGAAGAGTTTTATAGATGCAATAAGAGAGAGAGAATATGTTCTTATACAAACGTACAGAGAGAATGTGTACAACCTTAAGCCTCATTTGCCTTCTGCAGTCCCCAGGATTCCCTCTGAAATCTTCTTCCCTTTCTCCTACCCCATTCTCAGTTATTCATAAAACAATATAGGATTGCCTAGGAACCTCTCCACCACGAATGACACACTTTCCATGAGAAAACATTAGAGTTTCAGATAATTTACACAGCATCTGACTGGACATTGGGGCCTGTCTACATAAAAATGAGAATAAGTTTAGTTGCCCAGAAGTTGATGAATTGGACCAAAAATTCATAGAGACAAGCAGCATCTGTCTACTAGTGTGAGAGATGCAAAATAACTCTCAATGTGCCTCTTTAAAAATAAGGACACAAAAAAGGCCTTTCCCCATTATAGTAGCCTAGCACATAGTGATCATGTATTAAATATGCATTATACGAATGAATCAATGTACCATTGAAAATATGTCGTTTTTAAAATATCAGACATCTACTTGTGCCTAGAACTGTGCTAAGCACTATAAGAAATAAGGCAAGGTTATTTCCTACAATAAATAAATAACCTAGTTCAAATAATTAAATAACAAAGCAGTATATGAATTAAAAGGAAATTTTCAGAGAAGAAAATGTAGGAATTGCATAGTAGGAAAACAAAACAAAACAAAAACAGAATAAAAGTAGGTAGAAGAGAGAAGAGCGTCCTGGGTAATGGCTCCAGAAATCTGCACAGGGTCTTGGATGCAGTTAATGAGGAAGAGGGTCCTGAGGTTTGTTTTCAGAGTAATTTACCAAAGACTGAAAATAGAGTATCCATCACAAACCAGATTATTGGTGTGAAAGAGTGACTAAACTCCCCTACCCCAAGCCACCCCTAGGCTTCACCCCACAACTAGGGCCATCATTGGAGAGCTGGAGTTCTGGGCTCTCCAGCAGGAATGGGGCAAGTGAGGTCTGTCAACATTAAAGATTTCTACCAGAAGAACTGCATACACATGCAGGCGATCTTTACCACCCTTTATTAGACAAAATCTGTATTCTGACTCAAAGACTTGTAAGCCCCTTCCTTTCTAGTTCAAATAATATAGTTTAGATAAAATTATAGTTGATTTTGTTGGCTTCAAAAAAATTGGAGTTTTATAACTTCAGATTGGAGGAGTTGGGAGAGTTTCTTTTAATCTTTACCTATGGCAGACTTAGAAAGGAAATTGTTTATCTGCTTGTGGGGAAATCCTGGTGCTGTTCACTTGGAGGAACAAATCATTTGCTGAGCTATTAATTACTTTATAAATTCATTAATTCAGTAGGTATTTATTAAGTGTCTACCACATGCCAGATAGTAAATCCTTAGGCAGGACGGAGTACAGATGAGTAGCATCAAATGCCAGGCTTCCAGAGGCTCAGAGTCTAATACAGTGAGACAGACCTATAAATTGAGCAATGTTCTAAGGTGTTAACAAAAAACGTACCACTGTAGAAGCTTGTATGGAGTACAACTGGGGCACAAAGGAAGGAATAATTGCTTTATTGAGGAGGGAGACAGTCAGGAAAGACATCATAGAGGGGACATTTGAGCTGAGTCTTAAACACTGAGTAGGTATTTGTTAAGTGACTGGGAATGGGAGCCAGGGAGATGCCGAGGTAGCTGAAACCACAGAGAGCAGGGCTGGCACAGGGGAGGGGTTCTGTGTGACAGGGGACAGATTACTGAGGTCTTGTGTGCTGTGGTAAGTTGCTCGGCCCTTATCTTAGAGGCAGGAGAGCCACTGTATTAGTCAGGGTTCTTTAGGGAAACAGAGTCGACAGGAGATACCTGTAAGTATTATGAAATTTTTATAAAATTTGTCTCATGCAATTCTGGGGATGTACAATTCCAAATTCCGTAGGGCAGGCTGCAAGCCTGGCACTCTGATGAAGGTCTTCGATGAATTCCCCAAGAGAAGCTGGCTGGCTGAAGGAGAGAAGGAAATTCTATCTTCTCACAGTTAAAATTATCACTTCTCCTTTTAAAGCCTTCAAGTGATTGGATGAGACATCTTTCATTGTTGAAGACAATCTTCTCAGTTGATTGTAGATGTAATCAGCCATAGATGTAATCACCTTACTGATGATTTAAGTGCAGGAAATTTCCTCACAGTAACTATCAGGCCAGTTCTTGCTTGACCAAACAACTGGGCACCATTACCTGGCCAAGATCACATCACAGCCATGGAATGGGTTTAAGCAAAAGAGGCAAGAACAAAGTCAGGGAGGCCAGTTAGGAGGTAGCTGAAGTGGCCAGACCAGAGATAATGAGGATCTGTTCCTCTGGGCCAGGATAGACAAGGAGGAAGGTGCAAGAGATATAGAGGAGAGAACTATAGGACTTGGTGACTAACAGAGATGTGGGTGTGGGAATGGGAGGTAACATAGCTCTTATTTGGTGAGAATGTCTCAGTTCCTTGGCAGGGTGGCTTGGTTAACTCATTGGACCCGTGGAGAGTTTTGATTGTTTGTTTTGCTCTGTTCTTAATAATGATTGCAACAGCTTAAGAATGTGAAGAAAATGACATACTTTATCACTTTTGCTACAATTCATTTCCTCTGGGTTTAACTTGTAAAGCAAAACTTTATGAGGAAGAGGTAGATAAATAAAAAGATAAATAAATGGATAGATGATAAAATGATATAGCAAAAGTGACTAAATGTTAAAAGTTGGTAAATTGGGATACGTGGGTAGGGGGTGTGTTGGGCTCTATGTATAGATTTTGCATTACTTTTGCAACTGTCCTGTAAGTTTGAAGTTATTTTTAAATTAAAAAAAAAAAAAATCCTTTATGAGGAATTTGTTTTCAAGGGAACTTAAAATGATAGTTTCTTCTGGAGTAAGGATGTGGGTGATTATATGGCCTGAGGGGTGAAGTACAGATGTCTTCAGCTCTCTGGGGGTCCATGGCTTCTCCCCCACCCCTCCACCCCTCATCTCTGTTTCGATTTGCCTGTTTCCCCCCAGACCCTGTTTGTTATCATTGGCCTCTTGACGGGCTGCTACTTTTGCTGCTGCCTGTGCTGCTGCTGTAACTGCTGCTGTGGACGCTGCCGGCCCAAGTCATCGGCGTCTGAAGAGAACTTCTATGTGTCCCCAGAGGATCTCGAGGAGCAGATCAGGACCGACCTGGAGAAAGGTGGAGTAAGATGACAGCACAGGTAGTGGGTGTCCCTCATAGGCCTGACCAAGCCCAGAGTCCACAGCCAACAGTTATCACCGAAGCGCGAGAGAGCTGACACCCACATGAGGGGACTCCCACAGACCTCTTTGGCACCTCTTTGGGAAGGATGAAAGGAAATATACCTTTACCAGAAATGTAGAACCTTTTGAAATTTATCATGAAATAATGCTAATCCCAAAGTGAAGTGAGCACAATAGTCCATGGTCTAATTAGAGGAAGGTGAGTCCTGGGTTCAGGAAGGTTTGCTGGCCTGTCCTGACACAGGAGAACCCAAGTTAAAATTTCTCCCAGGAGAAGTATTTAGCCTATTACTTTAGGATCTCTATTAAAACAGAAGGGAATGGACATCAAGAAAAGTTGTCAAATCTTGCTTTCCTTCTATTGGATTTCTTGATCATGAGTTTTGGAAAGAACTGCGGGAAGGGTGTTCTTTCTTCCCCTAAAATTCAGTTTCTTTCTAAGTCCACGTACTCATAGCCTCGAACCAACATCAAGAATGTTGTCCCATATAAATGGGACTACTTGCTTTACTAAAATGCCTCCACTTATTGTATGTGTGTGTATGCACGGCCGTGATGTACTTCTTGATTCTTCAAGTTCATTCTACCCAGAAATGATAAAGAAAAGATGTAAAGAAAAATAGAATCTCACAAAATTTACAAAACCAGGAACACTTTATGTTATCAGAAAAATGCCTTCAATTAAACAAACTGGGGTCAAACCTGCCACTGTTCCTGCTCCACTTTGTAGCCATAATCCTACTGTCATTTTCTCCTGTAGAATGCATCATTATTCTGAATGATGGCCTTTAATACAAAATCCCAAAGAACCCTGGACAGCCTAATAAAATTAGTTGATAATTCAGATTGTGGCCTACTGTTGTCAGAACTGCCAAAATTGGGAAAGGTGTACTTCTCTGAGCTGTACCATACTCAGACTCTTTTTGATTCCAGTGAAGCAGAAATGTCATAACATCAAGCACCACAGTGTTTGGATGCTTTTATTCCCCCCATCAAATGTGATACTAAATAATAATCAGTTATGCCACCCAGATTTCAGATTGAAGGAAGGTGTCTTTAATCATGTGAATTGTACTGATTTCCAGACTCTTTCAGGATTGGTGAAAGGGAGTTAGGACAGAAGGGGTTTTCCTGCAACCTGCAACTCCTTCCTATGTGGACCACTGGGAGACCAGTCCAGCAAACAGAGGGGATGTCCTGACAATTTTTATTACTGTCCCTGGAGCCAAACTGTGGAGCTATGGTGAAATACAATTACAATTGTCTTTTGCTTTATTTGGGATATAAAATGGCAAAATAATCGTTTAATCAAGATGCACATATTAATAAGAGCAAGCAAGCAGGATTCCTAGTAAATGGGTTAAGTGAGAATATATGCATGTAATTCCTTCTCTTCAGGGAAGGGCCAGCAACTTGCTTAAGAATGATGATCCCGTGGATTAATCCATCTGCTCTTGTGAGAGTAATAAACTGTTATAAGATCATGTCAGAGCTCAGTGGCCCCATTTTCTGTAGGATCTCCCGTAACACCCATCAATCCAGTTCAGTACACGGTGTCTGACCAAGGGTAGGTAGGGACAGTGAAAAAGGAGACTACTGTCATTATTACCCACTGTGTCGATCTTTACCTTTTCCTTTATAGTATGGAAACCAAAACTAGGTGACTCAAACCTAGATATCCCAAATCCAGGGCTTCGCACTTCTCTGAAAGGCCTCACAGTCTTTCAGTTTTCAAAATGAGATGAAAGCTCCACCAGGTCATTTAAGTAGACTCTGTGTTAAGTTCCTTGTGGAAGATTTCTTTTTTGGAACAGAAATTCATGCAAGATGCCAAATTCTACCCAGGTTTCCTTCCTGCAGGGTGACTGGTAATAAATCTATGTGCTCCTCACTGTTCTTAGTTCTGACACCCTATAGCTACCCATTTCATTGCAGAGGTCAGGTTCTAGTCTGAGCAAACCACAGATTCCATCTGACCATGTTATGAAGAATCCTTAAGCAAAAGGAAAAGCTTTTTTCCTAGTTCTAGATATCGAAAAGCTTCTATACAGGGTTTGATCCAGGTTTTATAGGGTTTGAAAAACATAAAACTAGGTCCGAAAGTGAATGCTTATATAGAATGAGAAAAGAAATAATATTGAATTACAAAGCTTAAAAACCTGACAAATGCCACAAACTTTACAAAATCTAGAAAAATAGCAATAATTGTTAACTGCCTGGCACATCTCTATAATACTTGTCCCCTATGTTTTGTTGCTGCATATTCTTTGATTGCCTATTCATACAACAATACTTTTATATCATTTTTATAGAAAGAATAGAAAAATAAATCTTTCCTCTAACATGTTTGATCAAAGATTTTTATTATTGATAGATTAGAAAAGTTTCTGTCAGCCTTACAACTCATTTTAGGAGATATGTAAATTTTTAGGGATTGTTGTCAAATTGGAAAATTCCTATCTAGTTTATTTCATATATACGATGTAAGATTTGGAAGAATTTTCCACAGACCACCTCTCAACTCTGTATATTTCAAACCTTGTTGCCCTGACACAATCTAATACTTCTGTGCCCAATGGACACATTCATATTTTGTGACAACTCCTCTGGCCGGATTTTTATGTGTCCTTGATGTATGAATCGGCATAATGAACTGCAGGAATATTCCTGAAAGCCATTCTACACCCGTATTGCTAGCAATAATGAATTGCACAAAGTTGCTACAAACCACAAAAAAATATCCTACTAAACTCAAACTAAACCCAACTCCAAAATGCCCACAGCCATTCCATCTCCACCTGTCAGAAGAGAAGTATGATGAAGGGAAATCAAAGTGCAGTGGTTTGACCAATTGTGGTGAAAATATCTTCTTTCTTCAAACCTAAAAAAATGTGTACACACTGTGAGGGCCCCATCATGGTTCCATGATCAGGTCCTGCTCCTTGGTCTAACATTTCATTATGAGAATCTATGACTTTACAATTAGTTTAGTAAGCTTATTTCAGATTTGTATCCCACTAATGTAGTTTGCAGGTGAAACTAGTGCAAGTTAAGGCTTATAAGGATGAAAAAGCAGATTCCATCTGAAGTCTATTCTTTCTGGACTGTTTTCCAACAGATGGCAGATAGACGGACTATGGTCCCTTTTATTTTGCCAAAGAAGGGAAACTACTTAAGGTTATTTAAGAAAATACACTTGAAAGAGGCTACTAGTCACTCAGCAATCAAGTTACTCCTGACAAATGATAAGCAGCATACATCAGGAATTGAGGCCATTAGAAATTGTGAGACACTGGGGCTTTAAGAATTTTATTTCAGTGATTCTGAAAGTTTAAAAAACTGGCAAACATTTTCTCACTTAGGAGTTTTTTAAAATTACATTGGGTTGGACCTAATCATAAAATCCTAGGATTTTAGAGTTGGAAGGAATCTTGGGAGTCAACCCTCACCTCACCGTTTCTAGCAGATTGCTGCCCAAACTCTTTTGAAAGCTGCCAGTGATGGTGAGGTTGGAGACCTTATATGAAAGTAATTGATACTCATAAAAAATCAAGCACTTCAAAAGAGTATGAAGTCAAAGGTGAGTCTACACCCCACCCCCAAGCTCCAGCTCCCTGAGGATAACAACACTTTCTTTTCTTTTCTTTTCTTTTCTTTTCTTTTCTTTTCTTTTCTTTTCTTTTCTTTTCTTTTCTTTTCTTTTCTTTTCTTTTTTTGACGTACTGGGGCCAGGGATTGAACCTGGGACTCATATGTAGGAAGCAGGCGCTCAACCACTTGAGCCACATCTGCTCCTGGATAACACCACTTTGAAAAAATTTTGTGCAAATATTAGTGTTCTATAAAAAATTATATCTACATGTTTTATGTGGAGTTTTCCTTTCTTCTTTGAAGAGCAAAACTTTTCATGAAATCAAATTTACTTATTTTTTAATGGATTGTGCTTTTGGTGTCATATCTAAGTTTTTTTTTTTATATTTTCTAAAATTTTTATAGTTTTATGGTTTACATTTAGATCTATGATCCATTTTGTGTTAATTTTTGTATAAGGTGTTAGGTTTAGGTAGAGGTTCATTTACATGAATTTCCAATTGTTCAAGCACCATTTGTTGAAAAGACTTTCCTTTCTACATTGAATTGCCTTTGCATCTTTGTTAAAACTCAATTGGCCATTTGGGCTCTCTATTCTGTTCCACTGATATATGTGTCTATCCCTTCATCACCAATGCTATACTATCTTGTTTTCCATAAATTAAAAATAAGTTGTAAAATTATGTAGTGTGAGTCTGCCAACTTTATTCTCTTTTCTTCAAAATTGTTTTGGCTATTCTAGTTTATATGCCTTTCCATATAAATTTTAGAATCAGCTTGTCTAGATATACAGAAAATTTTTGCTGAGATTTTTATTAGGACTGTATTACATATGAAGATCAGTTTGGGAAGAACTGACATCTTCCAACCCATTAACAATATATGTCTCTCCATTTACTTAGGTCTCATTTGATTTCTTTCATGAGCATTCTGTAGTTTTCAGCATACAGATCTGGTACATGTTTTGTCAGATGTATATCTAAGTATTTCACTTTTTGGAGCTATTGTAAATGCCATCAGTTTTTTATTTTAGTTTTCATTGATTTGGGGGAAGTTGACCTTGTATCATGTGTGCTTGCTAAAGTCACTTATTGGATTGGAGTTTTGGATAGATTTTTTTAAAAATTCTATGTAGACAATCATGTTGTCTGTGAATAGGGACAGTTTAATTTCTTCCTTATCAATCTGTATGCCTTTTTTTTTTTTTTTTTCTTGCCATATTGCACTGGCTAGGACTTCTAGTTGTTTGGTTTAGTGTTCTGCTATTATCACCTTAAAATTCTTAATCATTTTTGAACAAGATACACCACATTTTCATTTTGTACTGGGTCCTGCAAATTATATAACCAGTACTGTTAGAATATTTCCCTGTATGGGCTGTAAATAACAGATTTCAAGCTTGATGACTCTTTGCCAGCAGAAATTTTTCTTTGAAGGAATTTTCTACCTTTAAATTTATATTTCTTGCTCTTCATTAGGTAAGGATGTCTAAAAGGGCAGAGGAGCCAATACTCACAGTTGGAGAATAAGACAAAATGCCTCTAGAACATACTACCCTGCTTATAGGGAAGGGGGAATGAAATAAGGTAGAGTAGAGAAGAGTGTGTGGAGCAAGGGTCTTATATTAAGTATCCACCTAAATGCTATGCAACACATTGCACTGTGCTTGGAGATTTTCCCAGTATATTAAGATAACAACTTGAAATATGCTTTTCATATATGAGTATTGGTTTGAAAGAAGTGTGGTTAGCATTTCTCTCTTCTATTGTTTTCTCTCTTTTACCCATAAATGCCAAGATACAAAGTACAGTAAAACAAATATGAGGCAATTGTCTCTCCAGAATAGAAGTAATAACTACTTAACACTTTATTACCTTCTTATGCCTTACTAGACTAATACAGAAGAGCAAAGAATAGGAGTTAACTACAGAAATAAATATCTGAATTAAACTCAGTGACTAAATACCTCAAAGTTCATCTTTTTTTCCCTCAAAGTTTACTTTTAAGGACACGTTATAGGACATTATAGATATTTCTTAAATTATGAATATCCAAATTTGGCTTATCAAATTCTTTTACCCATTGACTTACATAAAACAATTAGAAATGTTTTTCATCTGCCTTGTGATAATTTAATAATTCTAACTATATCTAAGGCTTATAATTTTTCTTGCATTTCTGGTAATAGGTACATATTTCAAACACACCCAAATGTACTTATAATATGTTCATATTTCAAACAGTAGCTAAAGTCTAAGATAACCTTTGATGCTGTAACTTAGTACTAGTCTCTGTTTAAAAGTAGTGCACAGCATGGGATTGGAACAGAGAGGAGAGATTTATTTGGATTATTGTGTCTCTTTCAATTATGTCAAAGGATATAATCCGATCTCTATATTAAATAAAGAAAACATAAGTTCAAAACAATTCAATATTCAGTAAACTACTGAATTTGTAAGGTGATTCCCATCTCTATCTCAAAATAAAAACATAGTCCCTATGGGATCCTAGGAACCACAGAGGGATTCTATAATGCTTATGGACCAATCAGGATGGAAGAGAAATGATGCCTTGGAGGGAAATTCCTCCTCATTTCTTTTTCTTGGACAATATGAAAGTAAAAAGGTAAACAGAATGAATACCAGATTATGTCCCCTACTTTCAAATGCTCACATTGTGAAATTTTAAATATTTAAAACTAGATCTTCTGGATCTTTTGCTCTCTTGCTAGCTGAAGGCCACAATGAAATTAAAAATTTGCTAGCTAACTGGGCTTTATTGAACATATTGTGAAAGAACCTTATACCTGGGGCTGTGTGGGAGAGACAAGAGAGAGGAGAGTGGGGATGAGGGGTGGGGGTGGGGGGAGCATGGCACAGACGCAAGAAGCCAAAGGGGAACTAGTTATCTGGGAACACCCTGGCAAAGCAAACCAAACCAAAAACACAAGAGCTAAATTCAGTTTTTTTTCCCTCAAGCTGAAGGGCAGTGGACTGAAATCCAACCAAAACTCTGAGTTAACCCCCCACCCCCACCGCCCAAAACTTATGAAGTTATGATTCACAAGTATAAAATGAGGAGATTTTATAGTGTTAAACTTGAACCTAAAAATGAGAAATTCAGTGCACAGAAAAATCTGTTGCTTGCTTAACTGCTCTTGCAACTCACTTGGATACAAACCAAATAAACTCACAACCACTGAGCTGGAGAAGCCATATGGCTTGTAATTAGACTTTTGCTCTTGGCCAAGATATCGAGACATTTGTTACATTTACTTGCTGTTCAGCAGTCATTACATTTTACTAGCCAGGAAAATGGCATAAGGAAGAGATTAAATACATCGTTCCTTTTTTCACCATGTCTCACTCAATCCCATTCCTCTCCTCTCCCCTAAAAGAAACTAATTTCTAAAGATAATTCATGGAAAATAATGCTTGCAACTCGTCCAAAACTCTTTTCTTTTTCCTCATATGAAAATATGAGCCGGGCGCGGTGGCGCGCGCCTGTAGTCCCAGCTACTCGGGAGTCTGAGGCAGGAGGATCGCTTGAGCCCAGGAGTTCTGGGCTGCAGTGCGCTATGCGGATCCGGTGTCCGCACTAGGTTCGGCATCAATATGGTGACCTCCCGGGAGCGGGGGACCACCAGGTTGCCTAAGGGGGGGTGAACCGGCCCAGGTCGGAAACGGAGCAGGTCAAAACTCCCGTGCTGATCAGTAGTGGGATCGCGCCTGTGAATAGCCACTGTACTCCAGCCTGGGCAACATAGCGAGACCCCGCCTCTTAAAAAAGAAAAAAAAAAGAAAATATGAAGCAAATACCATTAAGGCACTGAGCCAGCACAAGATATATGAGTCAGCTCAGAATGCTACCTGAAAAGCAGTTTAGAGTGGACCTTTGATTTGTGATTGCTGAGTTTTAGTAAGCAAAGTTAATAGACTAGTATGTATGTAGAGAGAGTTTCTCATCAGTAAACATTTACTGAACACTTTGTATTTGCCCGACACTATGCTTGGGGTAAGACAAAGAAAGACAACATTCCTACTATCTTGAATCTTACAATTTAGTAGAGGAGATGAGGAGACAAATATTAAATATAAATACTCTAACACAGAGCTAGGTAAATTACAGATGTAATGAACCTGCCTGAGGAGAACAGGAGTTGTGAAAGTAAATAGTAGGGCACCTTATCCTAGATGCAGGAAAGGACAGCTTCCCAGAGGAAGTGACATTTAATACTGAAGGCTTAAAGAACAAAGAATTAAGAGGCAGGGGATGGATGATGGAGATTGAGAATATCCTAGATGGGATGAATCTCAATAACAACAAAGCATTTGACATTGTCTCTCCATATATCCCTGTTGGTAAGATGGAGAAAAGAGCTAAACTCTTCCTATTTCTAATTATTTATCTCTAAATTCTTTAGAGTTTCTACACAGTTGTTCATATAGTCTAAAAATATAATCATTTAAATTCTTCTTTTCCACCCCTTATCCTTTTAATCTTTTTCTTGCCTTTCTGTGTTTCCTGGGACTTCCAGTAAAATGTTGAAGAGAAGTCATCAAATTGGGCATCTTTGTCTCATTTCTGATATTACAGGAGATGATTTCAAGGTTGCATCATAATTATGATATTTGCTGTAGGTTTTTGATCAGGTTAATAAAATTACCTTCTATTTCCTTTTGTTAGAACTTTTTTTAATCATGGATGTTAAATTTTATCAAGTATTTTTTCTTCATAAATTGAAATGGTCATGATTTTTCTCTTTTAATTTGTTAAAATGAAGATTAGATGAATTGGTTTTCCAACATCAAAACAGCCTTGCAATTCCTGTATGGTATGCATGATTGTTTTGTAAACTTACAACCTCTCTAATTAAAAAAAAAAAAAACCAGCCCTCAGAGTGATGTCATCAACATGGCAACCAAAGATATCCCCTGAAAAAAAAGTCCCCACAGATTCTGGGAATAGAAGGAAAAATCCCACTACCTTAGAACTCTGGAGGATGGTAGAGACTGGAGAAGGACTCCATGAAAGATGAATCGAAGAAAAAGAAAAACACCAGGTAGGAAACTTCCACCCTGGACCTGCCAGTCTACTCCCTCTCCCTCAGTCCCACGCAGATTTGGAATTGCTCAGGATTCCTGAATCCTGAATCCCTCCTAATTCCCAGCAGGGATACAGACTATAGAGCCATTTACAGCAGAGAGTTAGAACCCTATCCATATCCAAGCACAGAGACCCAAGTCCACAGGGAACCAGGGCAGAATGCAAGCCACTAAGGAGTACTTCATACAAAGTATGAAGGAGGAATTTAAAAAGAAGAGACAAAGAGACCATGGTAAAACTGCAGCTGGAATGTGCTGCACTCACTCAAGCCAGTTTCTATTAACTGGACACCCAAATGCAAAATGGACTCTTCTGGAGTGATGCACCTTTCTGGATTGACCCCAGCTGGCTCACCAGGGCAGGACACCCTAATGGAGAAGAAACTGAAGGCAGAAAGCATCACTGAGGGAAAAAAAGGAGTAAACTGAACTGCCGTAAGATAGGAGGGTCCCAGAACTGGAAAGTGTAAGGAAAATGGGACACTGAGTGAGGAAGAGAATTTAAACAAATTATAGGAGCTGGGAGAAAACCCGGCACAAAAACAGAACAGATCAAGATTCCCAGAGAATGAAGAAGAAAGGAAGCTTACTCCTGGAGGTAAAACAAATACACAAAAAATTCAATCTTAAAAATTGTACACATATCCAGGACAAGAATTAGATGAAGAAGAACTGAGAAAATCTGAGTAGTTAAGCTCAGGCTATAATAAAGGTCCAGAAAAAGTTGGATCAAGTGTTAAATAAGAGCCTTAACATAAAGCCAATCAACAATAAAACTGTAGACATTGAAAAGAGTAGGGAAAATGGGGCACTGAGTGAGGAAGAGAATTTAAATAAATCACAGGAACTGCAGAGAAACTTCTGCACAAACACAAACAGAACAGATCAAGATTCCCAGAGAAAGAACAAAGGAAAGGAAGTTTTCTCCTGGAGGTGAAACAATTACACAAAAAGTGCCATCTTAAAAACTATACCACATATCCAGAGCAAGAATAGGATGAAGAAGAGCTGAGAAAATCTGATCAGTTAAACATGGGCTATTCTAAAGGCCTGGAAAAAGTTGGACCAAGAGTCAAAGAAGAGCCTTCATACAAAGCCAATCAACAATAAAACCCTAAACAAGGAGAAATTGACCTTCAGAGTTAACTCAAGATAACCAGATGCCTAGATATCAGCAAAAAATTACAAGCCATACTAAGAAATGGGAAGAAATGGCTCAATCAAGAGAATAAATTAAAACTTCAGAGGAGACACATAATTTGGAACAACTAAAGAAGTTCAAACACATTTCCTTAAAAAAAGGAGATGAAGAAAATAAGCATAAAGAGATAAAGGTAGGAAGCAGATGTGGCTCAAGCAATTGGGCTCCCGTCTACCAGGGTTCGATTCCCAGGATATCCCATGATTCCCAGTGCTGGCTCATGTGGAGAGCTGGCACAGCAAGATGACACACAAAAAGAGACGCAGAGGAGGGACAATAAGAGATGGAGCACACCAGGGAGCAGAGGTGGTGCAAGAGATTGAGTGCCTCTCTCCCACTCTGGAAGGTCCCGGGATCGGTTCCTGGTGCTGCCTAAAGAGAAGACAAGCAGGCACAGAAGAACACACAGTGAATGGACACAGAGAACAGACAGCGAGCACAAAAACAACTGGGGGGGGGGGAGGCGGAAGATGGGAATAAATAAACAAATAAAAAAGAGATAAAGGATATTAAGAAGAAAATGTGTGTACATAAAGAAGAACTTGAAAGCATATAAAGGAACATAACAGAAATTATGGGGATGAATGGCACAATAGTAGAGATTAAAAATATTCTAGGGGCATACAACATCAGATTTTAAACAGCAGAAGAATCAGTGAACTAGAAGACACCATAGTGGAAATTATACGGTCAGAAGAACATATGCAGAAAATAATAGAAAAAATTTAGCAGTAACTCAGGGATTTGAGTGACAGCATGAAGTGCACATACACCTCACAGTTGTCACAAAAGGAGAAGAGAAAAAGGGCAGAAAGAATATTTGAGGAAATAATGGCCAAAATATTTCCCAACTATTATGAAAGGCATAAATATATATGTTCAAGAAGTGCAACATACTCCAAACAGAATAAATCCTAGTAGACCTACCCCAAGACACATACTAAACAGAATGTCAAATGCCAAAGATAAAAGCAGACTTCTGAAAGCAACAAGAGAAAAGTGATTCATCACATACAAGGGATCCTCAATAAGACTAAGAGCTGATTTCTAATCAGAAACCATGGAGGCAAGTATAATATATTTAAGATACTGAAAGAGAAAAACTGCCAGCCAAAAATTCTTTATTTGAGAGTTTGGGAGGGGGAAACGGTGGGGGAATATGGGAATCCCCTATATTTTCGAAGTAATATTTATGTAACCTAAAGCTTCTTTAAAAATTAAACTTTTTAAAAATGAGGAAGAGTTTAAAATAATGACAGATAAACAGAAACTGAGAGTTCATAAACAAGAGACCTGTCCTCCAAGAATGACTAAAGGGCATTCTGCAAGTTGAAAAGAAGAGAGAGAATGGCTTGGAATAGTGTAAAGAAATGAAGACTATCATTAAGGGTAACTAAAAGGATAAGTGCAAACCCAATAGTACTCTATCCTCAATATAAAACTCTTTAACTCCTATAAAGGTCAGAATACAATTGAACAAGAAAAAGGCATATTTCCTGATAACTGACATGCAAAAGATAAAATAGTAAAGTGGGACAAAAACAACATAAAGAGGGAAAACAGAGGGATACAGGAATAGAGAATATGTATATTATTGAAGCTAGGTTGGTCTCTTTTCAATTTTATTGGTTATAGATATAGGTTGTGTAATATAAATCCCAGGGTTATGACAAAAATATATTTAAAATATATCCAGAAACAGAAATGAGAAAGGGATCAGTCAGATACATCACAAAAGATCAACTATACAGAAAAGGAGGTTGCAATAAAGGAAAAGAGAGAGAAAAAGATATAACATATAAAAACCAAAGGACAAAATGGCTGAAGTAAGTACTGTCTTTACAGTAATAACAATGAATGTTAATGGATTAAACTCACAAAGCAAAAGACACAGAATGGCAGGATGGATAAAAAAGTATGATCCAACTATATACTATTTATAAGGAACTCACCTTATACTCAAAGACACAAATAGGTTGAAAGTGAAAGTATGAAAAAAGATATTCCATGAAAACAGTAACCAAAAAAAAGAACTGGGGTAGCTATACTAATATTAGACAAAATAGATTTTTAGTCAAAAGCTGTTATAAGAGACAAGGAAGGACACTATATATGAATAAAAGGGGCAATACATGAAGAAGAAATAACAATGATAAATATTTGTGCCCCTAACTACAGTATCCCAAAATATACTGGCAAAACTGAAGGCAGAAATAGACATCTCTACAATAATAGGTGGGGGCTTCAATGCACCATTCTCAACAATAGAACATCTAGACAGAAGATCAATAAAGAAACAGAGAACTTGAATAATATGATAAATGAACTAGACCTAACAGTCCTAAGCAGAACATTGCACCCCCAAACAGCAGGATATATTCTTCTCAAGTACATATGAATCATTCTCCAGGACAGACCATATATTGGGTCACAAAACAAATCTCAGTAAATTTTAAAAGACTGAAATTATACAAAGTATCTTCTCTGACTATAACAGAATGAAGCTGGAAATAAATAACAGGCAGAGAACTGGAAAATCCACAAACATATGGAAGATAAATACCACTCTCTTAAAGAATCAGTGGGTCAAAGGAGAAATTGCAAGGGAAATCTGTAATATCTTGAGACAAATGAAAATGGAATAAAACTTACAGAATGCAGCAAAGGCAGTACTGAGAGGGAAATTTATAGCCCTAAACACTTACATTAAAAAAGAAGAAAGAGCTAAAATCAAAGATTTAACTGCACACATGGAGGGATTGAAAAAGAACAGCAAACTAATTCCAAAGCAAGCAGAAGAAAAGAAATAACAAAGCTTAGGGCAGAAATAGATGAAATTGAGAAAACAAATATCCAGAGAATTAACAAAACCAAAAGTTGGTTCTTTGAAAAAAATCAATAAAAAATGGACAAACCCTTAGCTAGAATGACAAAGAAAAAAAGAGAAAAGATGCAAATAAATAAAATCAGAAATGTGAGGGGGAACATAATTACTGACCCCACAGAAATAAAAGGGATTATAAAAGGAAACTATGAACAACTATATGCCAACAAATTAGACAACCTAGAAGAAATGGACAAATTCCTAGAAACACATGAACAATCTACATTGATTCTAGAAGAAACAGAAGACCTCAGCAGACCAATTAATTACAAGTAAAGAGTTTGAATCAGTCACCAAAATTTCCCAGCAAAAAAAAAGCCCAGACAAGATGACTTCAAAGGGGAATGCTGCCAATCATTTCAAGAATACCAATCCTGCCCAAACTCTTCCAAAAAACTGAAGAGGAGGAAACACTCCCTAACTCATTCTATGAGGGCCACATCACCCTAATACCAAAGCCAGATAAAGATACTACAAGAAAATACAGGCCAATTTCTCTTATGAATAAAGGTGCAAAAATCCTCAACAAAATACTCACAAATTGAACCCAGCAGCATATTAGAAGAGTTACACCCCATGATCAAGTTGAATTTATTCCAGGAATGCAAGGATGGTTCAACATAAGAAAAGCAATTAATGTAATATACCACATTAACAAAATGAAGGGAAAAAAACTTATGATCATCTCAAATGCTGAACAAAAGGCATCTGACAAAATCCAGCATCCATTCTTTAAAAAAAATAAAAAAACACTTGAAATAGATATAGAGGGAAACTTCCTCAATATGATAAAATAGGAATTGGTACGAGGAGAGTGGGGTACTGCTGCTATGCAAATACCAAAAATGTTAAAAGGGCTTTTAAAATGGGTAAGGGGAAGATTTTGGAAGAATTGTGAGCTCCTTGATAGAAGAGGCCTAGATTGCTTTAAACTGCTGATAAAAATATGGATGTTAAATATGCTTCTGATGAGGCTTTAGGTAGAAAGGATGACTATGCTGGTGCAAATTGGAAGGAAGATGATCCTTGCTTTAAAATGGCAGAGAAGTTGGCAAAATTGACTCCTGATGGAAGGCAGAATTTGAAATTGACAAGACTGGATATTAACTTCGGAGATTTCCAAACTAAATGTGGAAAGCACAGTCTGGCTTCTCCTTGCAGCTTATAGCAAAATGCGAAAGCAAAGGAACAAAGTGAGAACTGAACTCCTGGGAACAAAGAATGGATGGTTTGGGAAATTGCAAGCATCTGGAAAAGGAGTCCCCAGAGAATAAGTGTCCCATGTGAGGATTTAACTGATCACGGAACCAGTCAGTCACTTCAATGTAAGTCAGGATTGGAAATACAGTTATCCAGGAAGGATCTGTGGAAGGTCTTATGGTCTGATGATGTGGACCCATTTTCTGCATGCAAAGTAAAAGAGCTTTTAAAAATGTAATCTGCATGAACATAATCACTGCCAGCCTGGACTGAAAGGGACAGAAAAAGGAAAAACTGAAGGAAGAACAATGTCAAGGGCAGAACAGTGAATGCTGAGGTCTGAACTTCAGACATCTTCTTGGGCCAAAAGAGGGACCCACACCCATATGTAAGGAGAGGGTGAATTTGCCTCAGCATTTGAAGAGGGTGGGTCTTCCACCACATTGTTCAGAGAGAGTGCTGGTACCCAAGGCTTCAGAGAGGGTGGAGCACTTTCCCCAGGGATGAGGAGAGTTTGGCCACCATCTCACTGTTCTGAGGGGGTTGTTTGGGCCTGTGCCCTAGAGATTGGATAGAGTGTGGCCATTACCCCAGTGTTCTTGGAGGGTAAGACCTAGAGCTCAGCTGCCACTCTGATGCTTGGTGAACTGAGAAGGTGGCCACAGGGCAAGCCATTGGAAGGTGTGGGCCTGCCACTCCAAGCCCCAAGGAGAAGAAACCATTATTCTACAGATGACTTTCAGAAATCTAATACAGTATGCCCTGCAGGTTTTCAGAACTGTTTAGGACCCATGACCCCTGTTTTCCTTCTCATTTCTCCCTATGACAATGGGAATGTTTATTCTATGACTGTCCCTCCTTTGTATATTGTGGGGTTTTTTGTTTGTTTTTTGTAAAGATTTATTTTACTTACTCTCTCTCTCCCCCACCCCCCATTGTTCTGCGGTCACTGTCTGCTCTGTGTGTGTGTTCTTCTGTGTCTGCTTGTCTTCTCCTCAGGTGGCACTGGGAACCAATCCTGGGACCTTCTGGAGTGGGAGACAGGCGTTCAATCTCTTGTGCCACCTCAGCTCCCTGGTCTGCTGCATTTCTCATTGTCTCTCCTCTGTGTCTCCCTTTGTTATGTCATCTTGCTGTGCCAGCTCTCCACGCAGGCCAGCATGCCACATGGGCCAGCTTGCCATGTGGGCCAGCTTGTCTTTCACCAGGAGGCCCCAGGAATCGAACCCTGTACATCCTATATGGTAGATGGGAGCTCAATCGCTTGAGCCACATCCATTTCCTATATATTGTTTTGTAAGTTTCAGAGGTTCACAGCCAGAGGGGAATTTTGCCCCAAGATAGACTGCATGCCTATATGACTTTGATGAAACTTTGTACTTAGCATTTTACTGAAATGATTTAAGGCTTTTTGAAGTATTGTGATGGAATGAACATATTTGTATGAAAAGAACATGTCTTTCTGGGGTCCAGGCGGTGGAATGTAGCAGTCTGAAGCTGGCAGGACTCAGAAGATCATGTTCTTAGAGTTAATCTATTTCTGTGCATGTAAACTTATTGTAGATGGGACCTTTTGATTAGATTACTTCAGCAGAGTATGACCCAGGGTGGGTCTTAATCCTTTTACTGGAGTCCTTTATAAATGGAGGAATGAAAATCTCACACACAGAAAAAAAGTGGCAGAGACAGAGAAACTCTGAGAGACTGATGGAGAGGTCCCAGAGGCTGTAATCAGAGGAGCACAGAGGAACGGAGAGAGGCCCCTGAGAGGCTGAAAGAGACAAGGCCCGGAGGAGAGAGGAGAGACAAAGTCAGGGGAGAAAGTCAGCTTAGCGGTGACAGCAGAACTGGCAGAGCTGTCATTATGCCCTGCCATGTGCCTTATCACCCATAGTTGAGCTTGGAGAGAAAGCATCTTTAGATGATATCACCATGTGTCTAATCGCCCATAGCTGCAACTTGGTGATACATCATATCTTGATGATGCCTTGATTTGGACAGTTCCATGGCCTCAGAATTAAGTTTTTAAACTAATAAACTCTCATTGTAAAAGCCAACCCATTTCTGGTATATTGATCCCAGCAGCTTTTAGCAAACTAAAAGAGGACATGTATGAAAAACCCACAGTTAACAACATATTCAATAGTAAAAGACTGAAAGCTTCCCCCTCTAAAATCTGGATCAAGAAAAAGATGTCCACTCTCACCACTGTTATTCAACCTTGTACTGTTCTAGCCAGAGCAGTTAGGCAAGAAAAATAAACAAAAGGCTTCCAAACTGGAAAGGAAGAAGTACAACTTTCACTATTTGTTGATGATATGATTCTACATACAGAAAGTCCCGAGAAATCTACAACAAAGCTACCAGAGCTAATAAACAAATTCAGCAAAGTGGTGGGGTACAAGCTCAAAATGCAAAAATCAATAGTGTTTCTATACACTAGTAATGAGCAGTCTGTGGAATATATAAAGAAAAAAACTTCCATTTAACATAGGAAATATAGGAATAAAATATCTAGGAACAAATTTAACCAAGGATATAAAAGACTCATAAACAGAGATCTATAAACGTTGCTAAAGAAATCAAAGAAGACCTAAATAAAAGGACATTCTGTGTCCATGGAGTGGAATATTAAATATTAAGATGTCAATTCTACCCAAAATGATTTACAGATTCAATGCAATCTGAATCAAAATTCCAACAGCTGCCTTTGCAGAAATGGAAAAGCCAATTATAAAACTTATTTTTAAGGATTAGAAGTCTCAAATATCTAAAAAGTCTTGAAAAAGAAGAATGAAGTTTGAGGGCTCACATTTCCTCACTTTAAAGCATATTACAAAGCTACAGTGGTCAAAACAGCATGGTTCTGGCACAAAGATAGGCATACTGACCAATGGAATCAAACAGCATTCAGAAACAGACCTTCCCATCTATGGCCAATTGATTTTTGACAAGGCTGCCAAGTCCACATAAGTGGGAAAGAATAGTCTGTTCAACAAATTGTGCTGGGAGAATTGGATATCCATGTGGAAAAGAATGAAAGTGGACCCCTATCTCACACCAAAATAAAAACTAACTCAAAATGGATCAAAGACCTAAATACAAGAACCAAGACTATAAAACTTCTAGAAGAAAATGTAGGGAAGCATCTTCACTATCTTGTGTTGGGCAAGGTTTCTTGGACTTTATACCCAGAGCACAAGCAACAAAAGAAAAAATAAATGGGACCTTCTCAAAATTAAACACTGTACATCAAAAGACTTTGTTAACAAAAGTGAAAAGACAGCCTATTCAATGGAAGAAAATATTTGGAAACCACATATTCAAGAAGGGTTTAATATCTAGAATATATAAAGAAATCTTACAACTCAACAATAAAAAGACAAACAGGTCTCACTCTGTGCCTCTCTTGGCACCTAAGAAGATGGCAGAGCAGGTGTCCAAGTCGGTGCTATTTGTGTGTCTGGGTAACATTTGTCAATCACCCATTGCAGAAGCAGTTTTCTGAAAACTTGTATATGATCAAAATATTCCAGATAATTGGAGGATGGTGCTGCAACATCCACATATGATGAGATAGGAAACCCTCCTGATTATCAAGGGCAAAATTGCATAAAGAAGCATGATATTTCTATGAATCACATTACCTGGCAGGTTACCACAGAAGACTTTGCCACATTTGATTATATACTATGTATGGATGAAAGAAATCTGAGAGATTTTAATAGAAAAGGTAATCATTTAAGGTTAAAATTTTCCTGAAAGTAGCACTTTAGTTTCATTGATATATTGTTGTTTTTTATCAACTGAGTTTTTAATCATCTGTAGTTATCAGATGTCGTTTTATCATCTGATAAGAAATCATCATTTCCATGATGATTTCTTCTTTGATATATAAATTAGGCCTATGTGTGTCTTAATGTATAAACATGTAGTGAAGTAGTGAGCTGATTGGTGGCCCCCTTAAATGTGTCTATACCCTACTCCCCAGAACTAGTGAATTATTACCTTATATGGCAAAATATATGATTAGGCTTGTGGTAATTTGTTATAGCATCCACAGGAAACTAATAACAGATTTTAGTACCAGGAAGTGGAGTAGTGCTGAACAAATCCCTAAAAACATGGAAGTAGCTTTGGAATTGAGTAATGGATAGAGGCTAGAAGAATTTTGAGAAGCATAATAGAAGAACTCTAGATTGTCTTGAAGAGACTGTTGGTAGAAAAATGTATGTTAAAAGTGTTTATGGTGAGGGCCTAGAAGAAAATGAGGAACATGTTACTGGAAACTAGAGGAAAAAGTGATCCTTGTTATATGTTGGCAGAAAAACTTGGCTAAATTTTGTCATACAGTAGAAAGCAAAAATTCTAAGTGATGAATTTATATTTAGCTGAGGAGATTCCAAGCATAGTGTCAAAGGTGTGATCTGGTTTCTTCTTACTGCTAATAGTAAAATAGTTGAAAGAAGAGATAAATAAAAGAAGGAACTGCTGAGTAAAAAGGAACCAGCACTTGATGATTTGGGAAGTACTCAGTCTATCCATATTGCAAAAGATGTTAAAATTAGGAGATTCATTGTTAGGAAGTGTTTCAGAAAAGAAAACCAAGTGTCTGGACACTAGATAACCTTTTTCTGAAGAGGTTAGACAAGAAACTCAGGGATCACTCAACCACCTTGGCAAAAGCTAGGAATAGAGATGGGGTTAGCCAGAAAGACCTTGTGCAGTAGTATGAATCCCCATGACATACATGGGAGACCCACAAGGTTTTTGAGAATGTTGTAATAGAAACACTGCCATTTTAGACTGAAAAGAATAGAGACTGGATGAAATGGAAAATTCTACAGTCAGGAAACAGTCAGAGAAAACTACTCAGCTGCAAACATGTGCAATCTTTTCAAGAAAAAAGAAGAAAGACTTTGAGGGTAAAGTTGCAGACCTAGACTAACAAGTCTTAGACCCAAATGGTAGCACCGTGGGCCCAGAGGGCAGAGCCACAGGCCCAGAAGGCACAACCTCAGTCACAGAGCATCTAACTCAGGACTTGAAACCAAATGGAATTTGCCCTGTTGGATTTCAAAGTTTGATCTCTTTATATCTCCTATTTTCTCCCTTTTGGAATGGGAATGTCTATAACTGCTATCCCTATGTCTGTTCCACCATTGTATCTTGGGAGCAAATAACTTGTTTTCTAGTTTCACAGGTCTGCAAATGGAAAAGAATTCTGCCCAGATATCCAGAGTCTCACCCATACCTGATCTAGAGGTTTGGAACTTCTGAACTGATGATATTTAGATGATATTTTGTAATGGATTGATACTGAAATGAATGGAGACATTTTGGGATGTTGCACATGGGACAGACATGAATTTGAAGGGGCCAAACAGTGGACTTTAGTGGGTTAAATGGTAGCTCCCAAAAAGATATGTCCACTCTTATTCCCTGGAACCTGTGAATATTACTTTATATAGAGAAGAGCGAATATTACCAATAAAACAAAGGATGAGATCAAGTTAAGGATTTTGAGAGGAAGAGGTTATCATGGATTTTGGATGGGCTCTCAGAGCAATCATATATATTCCTGTAAGAATAAGGCAGAGGGATTTTAGATATAAACACTGAGAAAAGGTGATATGAAGATGAAAGCAGAGATGAGAGTGATAAGGCCACAATCTAAGGAATACTTGTAGCTACCAGAAGCTGGAAGAGGCAAGGAATGGAATCTACCCTTGAATCCCTGGGAATGGCAAGGAATGGCAAGGAATGGAATCTACCCTTAATTCCAGACTCCTGACTGACAGAACTGCAAGAGAATAAATTTCTGCTGTTTTAAGCCACTAAATTTTTGGTAATTTGTAACAGCAACCCTCTGAAACTAACACAGGGTTTTTCCCAGATACCTTTTTGTTTTTCTCTAACTTAATTTCACTGTGATTACAGAATGTGGAAAGTATGATGCCAATACTTTGAAATGTCTTAAGATTTCCTTTAAAGCCTTTGAACTTGGTTAATTTTATAAATGCTTCAAGCAATGCATTCTGCATTTATTGGGTTCAGTGTTCCACATGTGCTTATTAAATAAAACTGGTTTATTGAACTTTTCAAATTCTTTTTTTTTTTAATTTCAGTGGATATATCTGCAACCATATTAATGAATAGAAGTGAAACAGCATGTGGATAAGGAATTCTCTGTGTCATGAAGTTTTAGCAGCAGCAAGGCCTCCAATTTTTAAAATTTTTATTTATTTATTTATTTTTATTTTTAAAGAGGTTTAGATATAGGTATTCCCTGTATCCCCCTATATTTTTTAATTATTTTTTTTTATTAAAGAAGCTTTAGATTACATAAATGTTACATAAAAAAATAAAGGATTCCCATATGCCCCACTCCTTCCCCCTCCCACACTTTCCCACAGCAACACCATCCCTCATTAGTGTGGTATATTTGTTACAATTGACAAACACATATTGAAGCTTACTAACTATGGATTATAGTTTACATTATAGTTTACACTCTGTCCTGCACAATTTTGTAGGTTATGACAAAATATACAATGGCCTTGATCTGTCACTGCAATGTCATGCAGGACAACTCCAATATCCCATAAATGCCCCATATTGCACCTATTTTTCCCTCTCCCATCCCTCAGAACCTCTGATTGCCACTGCCTTTATCTTTTTTTTTTTTTTTTTTTTTTTTTTTTTTATGTTAGTAACCTGTATAACCTCATTGGTTATGAATCTTTTTTTTTTTTAATGGGTAAAAATCAAAATTCTCACAATACATACAAACATTTGTAAAATGATATATAAATATATATGCATATATGTGTATTTGCTTACAAAAATGTTATTTATATATATATATATATACATATATTTTAAGAGTTGCTTAGATTACCTAAAATATTACACGGAACCCACTGGGATTCCCATGTTGCCCACCTCCCACACCTCCCACCACATCCCACACAAACATCTCCCTCAGTGTGGCCCACCAACCTCAATGAACTTACACATCCTGGAGCCCTGCCACCAACCATAGACCACAGTTCACACTGTAGACCACACTCTCTCCCACTCAGTTCTGAGTGGTGTGTGCTGATTTAAAATGGCCACTGCCTTTATATCAATGATAAGAGTTCTTCCATTGCTAGAATATAGAGTAGAGTAATAAGTCTACTTTAGCCCATTGTTCATCCAATCTTGAGGATTTGGGGATTGTGATGCCCACTCTGCTTCTAATTGAGAGGGAGCTTAGATCCCATGGGATAGATGGATGGAGGTATCTTGCTTGCAGTTGCAGATGCTCTCTGTTCCTTGGGATGGGCATTGCCTATCATCATATCCTTGTCAGTTGTCCTGGGTGAGTCCAATGAACTGGAGAGTAGGTGTTGCAACTCTGCTGAAATTCAGAGCTCAACTGGCATATGATAAAAGATTTAAGACTCTGGAACATATATTTATCAAGTATAGTGCTAATTATAGGTTCAAGTAAAAGGGGCAGAAGAGCCAGGTGTAGAGAACCTATAAATGAGTCTCTGTTACGCGGGGGAGCATAAATTCCAAAGTAAGGCCTATTGATAGGGTGCAGAATTCCTGAGCTGTCTGTCCTGCTTATAGTTTCTGGATGTCACCAGAGCCCTCAGGAGCCCCATTATTTGAGGCACTATTTGCTGTGGCAGTCAATGAGATCTGCATAAGCGTAACCTCTGGAATGACCTCTCAACTCACTTTGAAGTCTCTTAGCCATTTACCATTTTCCCCTTTTGGTCAAGGTCTTTTTCCAGATGCATTGCTAGTTGGCACTTGGTAACAACCTCTCGGTGCCAGGGAGGCTCATCCCCAGGAGTCATGTCCATGCCAGGGGGAAGGTGATGTGCTTATATGCTGAGTTTGGCTTAGAGAGTGGCCACATTTGAGCAACAAAGGAGGCTTTCAGGAGGTAACTCTTAGGCAGTATATAATACTAGGCTAAGTTTCAATTTCACAAGAAGAGATTCATAAAAACAATCGTCAATATCAAGGGCCTGGTATGACAGTCTGTCTTCCTTCACTAGGCACTGCTCTTGCACTCAGGGGATTCTTGCTGTCCTATCAGAGAAGGTAACAGAACTCCCCAGGATGGGAATTCAATATTCTCTTGGTAATTGTGTGGATCTCCACCCACCGAGACAGTGCTCCATGAACACCTGAACATATTCATATGCTTTAGAGCCATGCCCCAGGTGAACCCCTTCCCATGCATCCCCCCATCGCTGATACCCTGCACCAATGATCTTCCCCTGCCACTGTTGTGACCCTTCTGTGATCCATTTTTTTCATTACAAAAATGAAGCAAAAAAAAAAAAAATAACCAAATAAAATAAGAAAATGAGATAATTTTTAAAATAACCAATAAAATACAAAAAATTCTGAATTTGAAATAAAAAAAAATTTTTTTAATTTTTAGACATTATGTCTTTCATCACTATAAAATCTGTTACCCTGTATGTACACTGACATTTTCTTCCATATATCCCCCCAGTGTATTTTTTTTTTCATTTTCTCTTCAAAGAGGCTTTAGGATACAGAACAGTCACATAGCTTCTCAAGTTCTTTATATCCTTAAATATGTTTTGCTTGCTTAACCAGTTACTGAGAGAAGCATTCGAATCTTTCACTGTGATGATGGATTTTTCTATTTCTCTATACAGTTCTGTCAATTTTTGCTTTGTATATTTTGAGGTCATGTTATTAATGCATATAAGTTTAGAATTATCAGAGCTACTTGATGAACTGAACATTTTATTATATGTAGTCACCCTTAAGCCCTAAAAATGCTTTTTACCTTATATTCTATGTTGTCTGTTAAAATATAGTTACACTAGCTTTCTTTTTGTTAGTGTTTGCCTGATATATTTTTTTCATCCTTTTACTCTCAACCTTTTTTTATTCCTATGTTTTTGATGTGTCTTTTGTATAGAGCACACAGCTGGGTTTTGGTTTTTATTCAGACTGACAATATTTTTCTTTAAAGTCGGTGGTAAGTCCATTTATATTATATAATGATATATTTTGACTTTTTTCTATTAGCTTATTTTTACAAAACACTTATGAAATAAAGATATAGTGTGTCTTTAAGAAGACAGACTTTAAAGGAATACTGCCTAGGTTTGCATACCAGCTATACTACTGTGTAACCTTGGGCTAGTTACTTCAATACTCTGTGTCCTGGTTTCCTCATCTGCAAAATGGGTATAATAATAACAACACTACCTCATAGTGCTATTATGACTATCAGGACAGTTAATATATTGAGTGTCGAGAACAGTACTGGGCATGTAAGTGTTTTTCTGTTAATATTATTGTTGCTATAATTATCAATTTAAATTGACATATTTTTCTATGTTTCTCTTTTCTTCCTTTCATTTGGATTGATACAGTATTTTTTCTTATGCCATTTCTTTCCCTCCTCTGGTTTGGAGATTATGTTCTCTGTTGTATTCTTTTAGAAATGTATCAAGTACACTTAAGTTATCAGAGTTTAAAGTTAATTTTTATCTTTACCCTCCTCCTCCTGAACAAAACAAGGAGCTTAGAACACTAACTCTAATTGTCTTATTTCTCACTTACACATATTGTTGTATTTTAGTTTTAGCTCAGTTTTAAGCTTCATAAATTATTTTTACTTATTATATTTCCTTATATAGTAATTATATTTTACTCACATATTTACCATTTTCTTTACTAATCATTCTTTCTCACAGCTCAAACCTTCCACTTGATAACACTTTCCCTTCTGCCTGAAGCATATCTTTTAATAGTCTGATGGCAAAATTTCTGCTTTTACTATGTGAAAAAAACCTTTATTTCCTGATTGTTTTTAAAGGAAATGGAACTTAATTAGAAGGTTTGTCAACAAATTTAGGTTGATAAATATCTTCTTTTAGTATATTAAAGATGTTTTTCTGCAGTTTTTTTGCTGCCATATTTACTATTGAAAAGTACGATGCTTTTAAAACCTTGCCTTGGGTATTCTACAATGTCACTTAGGTATTTTAGATACAGATTTCTCTTTAAGTTAACCTCCATTTTTGATCTGTGAACTGGAGTCTTTCATCAATTCTAGAAAATTCTCAGCCATTAAATCTTCAAATATTGCTTCTGTTCTCTTTTTTCTCTTTCTGAAAATCCAATCAGATGTAGGTTACACCTTATCACTGTTACTGATGCCTCTTAATTTCTCTTTCATATTTTATGCTACATTTTAGATAATCTCCTCAGATCTGTCTTCCACCCTAATTCCCTTTGCCATTAAACCCATTTATCCAGTTGTTGTTGTTTTTTATTTCAGATGTTTTATTTTTCATCTCTAGAAGTCATATTTATTAGTTTAAAAGTCTATTTGGTTGTTTTTAAACAAATGTAATTCTTTTTTATTTGGTGTCTGATAAATGCACTCTCTGAAGTTGTTCTGGGTTGGATTTGACCTATTGCTTCTACTCGTTCTCACTCAGTGTGCCTTTTCTGTGCATAGTATCTCTCTCTCTCTCTCTCTCTCTCTCTCCACACACACACACACACACACACACAAACATATATATGTATTTATATTTGCTATGAATTCATATTTCTTACAAATTTGTAGTGATTCCTTGAGGCTCGGGTTAAAGGTGGGGTCATTCACTTCTGCTAGTGCCTGGGACCACATCTCGCCCTGGGCCACTTTAAAATAATCAGCTTTAAGTTTTTTTTTAGAACAACAAGGCAGTGTAAATTTGATCGGTTAAGTGTTTGCTCATTGGCTTGTTGTTAAACATTTTAAACATTTTTTCCTCCCCCAACTCAGCATGAAAATTCAAGACTGACAAATTTCCTTGTAGATTTAGGAGTATGGTAGTTCTATTTCTATCTTTCAATGGATATCAGGTACATTAAGGGCATAACCGTTTTGAGCACTAGCTTTATGTAGGAAATTTATTATACTCCCCACCTAAACAAAGCCTTGGGTTTTGACTCCTGTCCCATCAGTGTACTGCACAACTCTAAATGGCAACTTCCATACAGACTATATCTTTTATACACTGTCATTTATATGAATGGTGCTCCTGGAGTTGTACAGTACACAATCTTCACAACAATCTGTGATGGCTCTGTCCCCAAACCTACAAAATGGTGAAGACTAAAGCTCAAGTTCACCAGGTTCAGCAAGTGCCTTCAAAGTGAAAGCTGGGTTCAGTGCTTCAGTTTTATAATTCTAGAAGTGACAGAACTTGAATGAAGACTTAAAGACAGTGTCTCCTCCATTTTAAAGTCCTTAAAACTGTAGGCATCCTCAATGTCTTATGAAATGATTTGCTAATCATCATTTAAAATAAAATACCCATCACTTGCCCTGTTAAAGGAAATGTAATATAATTAGAGGGTGTTTATTGCTTTGCTTTGTTTATTTTTAGATGTGGAGTTTCCAGTTGTTCTCCAGCCTACAAATGCAAATGAGAAAACACAGCTAATCAGAGAAGGCCCTCGAAGTTATTGCACGGACTCCTGATACTGAGCCCACTGAGGATCCACTACTCTTGGTTCAGCCATGTCTCCAGGTGGTCATGGGAGGGGGCAGGGGACAAGAAATGCTGTGAACTTTTCCACATTTGTATTTTATTTTTAGGTTAGGGAAAGATGATTGCGACATAATTTTCTCACTATGCACACTCTCTGAGTAGAATTCCTAATGAAGTTATGATGAATAAAGGCCTAAAGAGTTGTTTTATGCCCCTTGCATGAGGTAACACAGTGGCATTGGGCAGGCTTTATGAGCATGCCCTTCATATGAGCCAGACCTCATTCACCATAGAATTAAAGTATTATTCCAAAACAGAAACCACTTTTCATCTATTTAACTAAATGCAATATTCATACCTGTCACAAATATTATCAGCAAAATACACAAGAATTTAGATTTTTTTTTCATGGAGTCTTTTCTTCGTTAATATTTAATATTCCAAGAGGCAAAAAGAGATTATTAGGTAAAAAGAAGACAACTCCTATTCTTTTAAAGTATATTTTTAAAAAGATTAGTAATTGGCAAGTAGTTAAAACTGACATGTAAAGCCAGAAAGAAATTGGTTTGTGCATACTTTTGGACTGGCTTTTTAAAAAAAAATAACAATCTCAAACTTCAAACAGGTTAAATCTTATAAATGATCCTGAACCAAGCCCCAGTGTGTTGACAATTTTTCAGTACAAATAATTTTTGTATGACAAGCCTAGATTAGCCAAACTAAGGAAAAGAAACACATGAGGCAAGAAATCGAATTCCAAATTTAAAAGCAGTGTGTGCATTTCACTTATCCCATTTGGGGTAGGATTAATCATATTGACCAGAAAATGCATAGGTCTGTGCATCTTGGGCAATTTAAGCTCAGAGGTCTTCTCTACATTTGCTCGCTTGATCCTTATAATTCATCTTTTCATAGCAACATATGCTATTTCTAAAATAGTAAAGGAGCAAAAGTATGTTTTTCCAAGATCTTGCTTAGTTCTTTATAGACTATTGCATTTTTCCAAGATCTTGCTATATTTTTATATAATATTGCATGAAATGCCATTTTCTTTTTTCTTTATTTCCACCACCACCAAATTACAGTCAGTTGGCTACTAATATATATTGTGAAAATTGGTGTTATTGCTCTGATAGTTCTGAAGTCATTAAAATTCTGCTCCAACTCTTGGGTTACTGGATTTTTTTTAAACTGAGATAATCAAGTAGAAAGAGCCCTAATTTGTTAAAAAATCTAGTTTTAACCTAAGATCTCACTAATGAGCCCTGTGATCAAATTAGATGAGAGAAAGATAGCTAATCTCTCTGCGACTGTTTTCATATCTGCCCTGACCACCTTCTGAGTTGCTGTGAGGATAGATTAAAAAAAAGCTGAGGTGAAAGAATTCTGAAAAGTCAAGTGTTTAACAAATATCTGGTGGTTTTACATGAATTTGTACATGTTGATACCCAAAAACAAATGTAATGTGACTTTTTAAGCATATAAACTATTTCACCCAACAAGACCCACAAAGATACTGAGTACTTAGAGCAACCAAGACCAGCACTCTATAGTCAACAAACAAGTGTTATATTTTTATTTGGAGCAAACAAGAAGATATATAGACCTGTCCTGTGGATAATTTGAGTCACTACAATTCCTTCTTGTGGTCTTGCTAAGGAAAAGGTTAGGCCTATTTTTGAGTAGTAATCTACAAACTGCAAAGCTCACCTCATCCTCTCCCAGTCAGTTTTTTCTTTCACTTGGAAGAATTTGCTTCCACGTCCGGACAACCCAGTGAACTGATATAAGAGTGGGTGCACCGCAGGGAGTGGATGTAGCTCAAGTGGTTGAGTGCCTGCTTCCCATGTACAAGGTCATGGGTTCAATCCCTGGTACCTCCTAAAAAAAGAAAAAAAAAAAAGAGTGGGTGCACCGAGATCAGGGCATCCATGTAGCCTGGAATCAGATGGTGGAATCAAATTACTAGAGGGCTTCTGGCCAATGTTCCCCACACAGGGCTAGTTTCTGGTTACAGTCATGTGTAGTAAATGCAAGCACGTGAATGTATAGGAATGAGGGAACGAATTCTAAAGAATGACCCTTAGCTATACAGAAACAAGGATCAAGTCCTCATCTGAGGGGAAGCTGCTTAAACAACTTGTGGGGTGAGCAGTGGCTGCCATCTGGAATCACCTGCAGTGATTCAGAATCCACAAGCATCTTAAAAGAGAAGCCATCAAGGAGAGAAGGATGTGCTGACCACAAAGCTCAGCAATGGTCGCAAGTCCCTGGTTCATGTAGAATCAAATAAACTGCCCACTCCAACAACTTGCTACCTAATCCTGACCAAAGATGGCTATCAGAGGGGTAGAGTTCATATAAGATTTTGCAGCTCATCCTTATATTGGAACACAATAAAAAACATATATATGCATTGTTCTTTTCCAAAATTTTCTTAATTCTTTGAGAATAAATGGCACTGTATTTCTATGTTTCAAATGGTAGGTAGGCCAAAACCCATTGGACATGGCCGAGTCTGGAACCTTCACCTAGTAATGAACTGCTTGATTCTCCGACCTACAGAAAGGGTTCCAATTAAGGCTACATGATCTCCATGGCAGGCACAATAATACCTCTCCACTCCCCAAGATGCCCTTGTCCTGGGAAACCTGGAACCTGTGAATATATTAATGTTCACGGAAAAAGGAACTTTGCAGGTGTGACTAAATCAGGGACCTTGAGATAGGGTGATAGCCTGGATGACTCAGGTGGGCCCAATCTAATAACAGGTACTCTTAAAACCAGACAACCTTTCTGGCTGTGCTCATAGAGGGAAATGGGATTATGAAAGAATGGTCATAGAGATGAAATGTTGCTAACTTTGAAGATGGAATAAGGGGGCCACGTGCCAAGGAATAAATACAGGTTACTTCAGAAGCTGGAAAAAGGCAAGGAAATGGATTCTCCCCTAGAGCCCCCAGACAGGAGCATAGCCCTGCTGACACCTTGATTTTAGCCCTGTGAGACCTGGGTCAGCCTTCTGACCTTCAGAACCATGTCTTAAGCCACAAAGTTTGCAGTAACTTGTTAGAGTAGCTATGGGAAACTTCTATGACCTCCACAAGTCAATGAGCTCTGGACCACTTTTCAGAATGCAATTTCTAGGCAGGAGATGCCAAGACTGTTCCTCACCCTCCACTATAAAAGGGGAAAGGTACACATGTCCCCGACAATCAGGAATGCCTGATCATCCTGGGAATGAAGGGAGTCGCTCCTTCCCCTGACAGTGCAGCTCATCCTGGTGGGTTTGTGTGCAAGCAATAAAGGGAGAATGCCCTCTCCCCTGGGGGCTACATGGCTGAGCCTCTGGGTGGCAGGTAGGGTGGGTGGGTGGATGCAATGAAAGCAGTGATGCACCAGCTACATCTTAGCAATAACCCAGATGAAAATTATTGTTCATAGAATAAAAGCACAGTGTTTCACCTGTTTGTGACAGTGTTTTTTGTTTGTTGAAAAGATATCTGTAAGTGCATTATATCTCCCTTAAGTTTCAATGACTTTTTCTAACTCCCAGCCACCCACCCCCACGGCCCTCTGCAGCTTGGGAAGCCTTACTTGGGAAGCCTGTGTGGCTTTGGTAGCTATGTCTTTGTCATTTTCTCTTGTTTGACTGATCTACAGCTGTAACAGTCAAATGAGGGAAAAGCTGGGTTTTAAAAAAAATTCTAGAGTAGCTAATATTAATAAATAATTGTGGTTTCTAAAAATCTGGACAATAAAGTTTCTCTATAATTTTCCAGGATGTTTAGATAGTGCTAACAAAAAACTTATATTTTTTAAGTAGCAAACATATATATGGTGCTTACTATGTGCCAGACACTACTCTAAGTGCTTAATATAGATTAATTAATTTAATCCTCACACCAACCATGATGAAGGTCGGCACTATTAGTATTTCACTTTTCACAGATGGGAAAACTGAGAGGTGGAGAATGGTTTAATATTGGGAGAGCCAGGACTTGGAGTCAGGTAGTCTGGCTCTCCTGTGTCTGCTTAATTAACTTTGGCACACTAAGAAATATTCAAATTCTTTAAAGTCAGGATACAAACTGTCTATTCAATGTCAAAATAGTGTTTACATTCAGTAGATACTAATTTGCTCCTCCTTCACTAAGACTGAACACCACAGGGACATAAAACCAAGTTAATATATTCTGTTCCGTTATTCTGGTTCCATAGTATGGGATGAGAACATTTGATATATGTAAAAAGAAGGCATTTCAGTACCACTCATTCAATGAGATATATAATCTTTTCATGACTTTAATGGTATCTATTCATAATAAAAGTAAAATTATACCTAATTTCTCCAATACACAAAACAAGGCAAAATTGTGAAGTTTCTTTGAGTAAAAATAGTTACTTATGTCAGACTATTAAATTAGCAATCTTTTATTGCTTCTCCTTAGTACAAAGGAAGTACAACTTTGTAAACTTTAACTTTTCTAAAAGAACTTTTATACCTACTTCCATTTAAAATTGTGTGTATGTGTGTAAAACCCTGTAGCAATTTAATTTGCTTCTGGTCATCTATGTCACATGCCACTGTAGAAGCATGGTACCCTCCACACTCCCGATCTACCCGTGCTTCATTTTTCTCTTTGGCAATCACACTGTCAAGACTACTATATTTGCTATTGTTTGCCTCTCCTTCTAGAATGTGAGCTCCGTGAGGATAACAGTTTTGTCTGTTTTGCTTACCGCTCAATCTTGTAGCACATGGTAGGGACTAAAAAAATATCTATTAAAGGAGTAAATATGAGTTTCTGAAGAAAATCTCCCTGCAACATTCTCTTTTTATTTCTTCTATTCTTATCATTGAGAACAAAAGGGTATAAAAAAGATGATGGTCCTACTTTCCCTCAGTTTTTAAAAAACCAAGTGAGCCTGCAGGGGATTATTGAGCCCTGGGAATTGCCACCTCTCTAGTACAAATGGCTCCCATTAACCTCTTAAAGGAGGAGTAGGGAACTGGTTCCATCATCTTCTGATGTAGGGATATGGCTTATAATTCAAGATTTAGTTTTGTGCAATAATATCTCCCCTGGAATTCTACAGCACGGTGCCTTTGGAAATACTGCTTCTGTGGTTCTTCATAAATATCCTTTTTGAAGAGTAACAGTACATATGAAGAGTCATAGAGCCAGTTAACTGAGGTCAGGCATGCTCCGCAGATCCTGATGGTCACTTTGAACAAATCATTTAACCTTTCTGGGTAGGGTTTTCTGCTCTGTAAAATGGTTTCCTCAACTAAAAGGAAGGACTTGAAAGCCCTTTAACATGAGTAAGTGTAAGAGATTATTTTTCAAGTTGAACAATGGCTTTTTTCCTTCAGGTCTCACAATGTCCTAGAAATACCACCATTAACTAATTTTTGAGATTTGACCTTTGGGTTTTAGAAGTGAGAAGAAAGTTCCCTTTAATATAAATGGAACACTCTTTGCTAGTCCCAGAATTTCCTGCTCATGATTTAATCTGGCCTCATGTCAGAAGCCGCTTTTCAACCTCTTTCCTCCCAGGGTGCTGGCCTGCAGTCCAATCTTCCCAAGTGTCATATTGGGAACAGGAGACCAGGCAATGCCAGGGAAAGAGTTCTGGGTTTTGACTCAGGAGATTGCCATGTCCTGCTACTGGTCAACTCTATTACCTTGGGTAAGTCTCTTCACAACTTTGTGCCTCAGTTTCTTCATTTTTAAGTATTTTTTATGAGGTGCTATCTCTATTAGATGATAATGGTGGACTTTCAATCCTGTTTATATGAAATAAAAATGCTCATGGCAAGGCACGTAGCAGCGCCTGATGGTCTCTCCCTTCTCTTCCTGATTTCAATGCCTTCAACTTCTTGCTTCCATGCCTTTCTTTCTGTATTCATTCCATTTACAAGGACTCCAGTAATAAGGATGAAGACTCACACTGAATGCAGTGGGTCACACCTTAACTGAAGCATCATCAAAAGACCCTACTTACAATGGGTTTACACTCACAGGAATAGATTAACTTTACGAACATGTTTTTCTGGAGTACATACAACATCAAGCCACCATACTACCCAATCCTGTATTCACTCTTTTCTGTTCACAGAGAGGACTTTGAGGGCCTTACTCTACTATTGTATAGCATGTAATATTGCTGATGAGAAGCCTGATAATAATCCAATTCTCATTCTTTTGTAGCTTTTTGTTTTTTGTTTTGCTTTGCTCACATCTCTGAAAGCTTTGAGCACTTCATTGTGAGCCCCAATGCTATTAAATTTCCCTAGGCTGTGTCCAGGCACGCTGTTTTTCATTCATCCTCTTTGGGACTGGAAGGCTCTTTCGATTTGATGACTACTGTCTTTCTTCCATTGTTTCTTTGATTATTCCTTCCCCTGCATTGCTTCTGCTTTCTTTTCCTGGAACTCTTATTAGACAGCCATGCTTTTACTTTAATATCTTTTGCTCCCTGTGCTCAGCTACCTTCCATTCTATCTTCTATAGCTTTATAGTCCAATTTGTTTTTCTTCACCTTAGCAATCACACTTTCAGTTTTTAAGAAATCTGTTCTCTATTTGGTCCTTTTAATATCATCTTGTTCTGGGTTTCCATTGCTGCAGTATCTTCTTAGATGTCCCAGAGAATATCCATAAGCATTTAAAAATGCTCCTCTGCCAGTTATTTTTTTTTTCCATCTTGGACTTTGTGTTTCAAGTTGTTGTTTCCTCTTGAATATCTGGTAGACATTTGACTTCATACTCATGAATGAAGGACTAGACTGGTTCATATCTGTGTAAACGGTTGGGTCCTCAGGACAAGTAGGTTTTTTCATTTATGGTGCATAGGTAGGAAACATCCATGCTGGTCCAAGATCCTCCAAACTGACAATTCAAGTAAGGACTCAATCCCAGAATGTTCTAAAAATGCATCTCACTCCTGGGTGAGGGTGAGAGTGGGGGCTTCCATTTCTCTCCATATGGGTTATTATTAGGCTCAACTCTGCCCCTTTCTCTCCAGCACTTTACCCACACCATGGGCTCCCCCAGGCAAATCTACCCTGCTTAAGCAGGTCTCCAGTCCAGCTGGGAACAAAAGCAGCAGCAGGCTCTGTGCCTGAACCCTCTTGGGAGCTCCACAGGGAAAATGGCTCTGTCTCTTCTAGATTCCAGAACGTGTGCTCCAGTTTGTACCATTCTAGGTAATCTGCCCATACAATCCCATTTGTTTACCATCTTCCGGAAATTACTTAAAATCTCTGATCAACTGATTGTACCCACTGTTATTTAACCTGCTGCAATAGATTTATTTCTTTTCATATATCTTTATTATCTTTACAGTGGGTTCCTGGGAGGAGAGGCTACCATTATCTGTGCTGGGTACTGCTCCTGCCCAACCACAGCTAGAGGTGAGCCTGCCCTGATGGAAGCATGTAATCCTAAACCCTAAATGTTTCTAAGTCTGGGGTAGACACTTAACTGAAGGCAGAACAATGGAGAGTTTTGCAATCAGGACTGAGAGAAGTGAGTCTCTACAAGAAGAACTGAGAGAGCTCAGGGTGGGGGGCAGTACCATGTTTTTAACTGTGTGCACCAAAGAAGCACAGAGAGGAGCCAAGAGGCACTTTTAAGGCATCCTGGCTCCTGTGGCCTAGTCACATTTTCATCCTTGGTTTTCCCGAGATACCCCTGAATTTTTGGAATAAAAATGTTATACTACTAGCTCAGCTGAATTTCTATTTCTTGTAGGTAGAATAGCCAAAAACTGATGCACCATCTTGGCCTCTTTGGACCGTTTCTTTGTCAGGCTGGCTGTTGGGGAAGGGTGGGCACCAAGGGCCTGGGGGCTCCATGCCACAGTGCAATGATGGACATTGCCAGGCCTCTGCAGACAAAAGCCTTGCTTGCCACCCTTAAAGCATACGGAAGAGAAGTTAGGAATAACACTCTCTTGCCTCTTGGCCTAATTTATACGGTTCTGTCTATAAACTGGGGGTGGGAGTGTACACTATATTTCCCCAACTTCTCATGGTAATATTTTAACTCCCATAAACAATACATAACTTTAAAGATGTATCAGCCTGTTGTTGCAAAAATGACCAACCATTCAGTAGCAAACAAAACACCCACCATCATTTTGTTCAGTCTGTGCTTGCCCATCACCCTCCAAATTTCAGCTTCTTTTTAACCATGTTTGTGTAACCTTAATGAAGCGGCTTTCCCGCTTAAAGAACTTATTTACCCTTTCTCTTCCCTAACTTTGCATTTCATTAAAGCTTTCCTTTTTGGGAACTGTTATCTTACTGCCGGATATTTAGGAAATAATTGCAAACGCCCCTCCAAAAATAAGATAACTTCCAAATAAAATCTCAGCTTGCTCAAACCAACATTATACCCTTTTGGTTAAAACGCCGGAAGGCAACCCTCCAGTCATTAGGTTGATGGTTTTCATGCAGAGTTTAATAGGGGAAAAAATGGCACCAGTTCATTTACAATTGATTAACCCTCTCTGACACTGAGACCATAAAAACAGCCCGATGAAGCAGGATTACAGGCCTATCTAGGGATGAATATTTTTGTTAATATTAAATGTAAAACAGGATTTTAAAATAACGTTTAAAAGTTTTTCCTTCTCATTGACATGGTGGGGGTGGGGCGGGTTAAGTTTCTCTAGGGACTGTAAAATCTTAAAACAATTCACAAGACCTGACGAACCGAACTTCAAAAGAAACAGTCCTGGGATTTCAAGTCCAGGAATTGCTGGCTTCACTTTTGAGTCTTCCTCATTCGGCTTTCCTACCTTGGGGCCGCGAAAACGCCTTCCACTTTCCTTGTGCCCTCCCTGGAGCCGGTTCTCCAGCGCCCGGCCCCAAAGCAGAGATTTGCGCGGCGGGAAAGGTCGGCGCGTTGACCCTCGTAACACCTGGAAAGTTCGATGAGATGGACTGGGTAATATTGCAGGGCAGCGGCGGACAAAGGTGCGTTGAAACTTTCTCGAGCTCGACGTGTGGGGAGACATTGCAGAAATTTTTATTTCTACAGTGTCGAAATCTGTAGTCTGGATAATTACAAGAAGGTAATAATCCCTGGCTTCAAAAACTAATGAAAGAAAAACCGAGCCAGGCAGGAGTCGAACCTACAATCTTCTGATCCGTAGTCAGACGCGTTATCCATTGCGCCACTGGCCCGACGTGGCAACCGCTCCGGAGTTACCCAGATTACAGTTTACAGAAGCCACACTCACTGCCGCCCGAACTGGCTGGGAAAGGTAAAGTACCCGAAATTCGCGGAGAGGGGACGGGGTCGCACTTTCCCGGGCCAGTCAGGCTAGCGTGGGCCAGAGGGCCTTGTCTTTCTGCGCACGCGTAAACTGAGCCCTCCCTCCCCCGACGCGCGCCTCCCTTATCCCCTCTCCTCGGATTACGCATGTTCAATTTGGGCCTGAATGAAGAACGAGGGCGTGCTTGCTCTTCTCTATTGATACTGAAGGGTGCCAACGTTCCTTTCGTCCCTTCGATAGCTCAGCTGGTAGAGCGGAGGACTGTAGTTGGTTTCTGCACAATAGGCATCCTTAGGTCGCTGGTTCGATTCCGGCTCGAAGGAGACTAGCAATTTTGGTTCTCGAACATATATTCCAAAGTTATCGCTCCTTCTCTCCGGTTTCGGTCAGTGGAGTCTTCCTTCCCAAATCTTTTGGGAAGGCTAGAAGCGGGACGTGCCTGCCCGAGTTCCCAGCGCAAGGCTGAGTCTGCGCTCGCAGGCCCGCGGCCTTCTGCTGATCCACCGAAGCCCCTGAATTATACGAAGGGAAGCGAATGCGGGCGTGATTCGTTCGCGCTGGGCACCTGGGATCGGGAGGCGAACGTGATAAAAAACGCGTTTTACGGAAAGTGCTTTAAAGTTATGAAGAGAAGTCCCTGCAGCCTTTGTTTCCCCCCTTGATAGCTCAGGCCGAAGTGCGGAGGACTGCAGGGCGCTTGTCTGCGGACGTCCCGAGGTAACTGGTTTGATTCCAGTTTGAAGGACCGGTTATTATTTTGTTGCTTTGGCCTCAGCTGAGAGACGTGCTCAAAAGCGTAGCCATGCGAAGTTTTCCGTCGTTTAAATGGGCTTTCCCTTCTCTAGGGCGGGAGATAAGACGCCGCATGTAGCGGTGGGGGATTAGCTCAAATGGTAGAGCGCTCGCTTAGCATGCGAGAGGTAGCGGGATCGATGCCCGCATCCTCCAGTTTTTCTGGCGGCTCAACTCGAGCTATAGTTGAAAGACTGGTTGCATTCAAAAGAGGGGTCTGTTCAAGCATGAGGTTACTGAAAATTTCTCAGGCGTAGAGGTAATGAATGTTGCCAGAGCTTATCCTTTTGATTTTAGAAATTTAGACCAACACACACACACACACACACACACAGTCCCGGCAATGCTGGGAAACTGGCGTAGAGGTAATGAATGTTGCCCGAGCTTATCCTTTTGATTTTAGAAATTTAGACCAACACACACACACACACACACACACACACAGTCCCGGCAATGCTGGGAAACTGTTGGGAAAACTGCGTTCGTTCGAGTGCCTGGCCCCGGGCAGGTCCTAGATACATAAGGATGCGGAAAGGGAACCTGTGGAGAGGCCAGGAAATGGAGAAAGGCCCTGGATCCAGAGGCTTGCAGTTGGAGGAAGATTCTAATGCCAATTTCCTGTAGAGACCAGCAAAGAGGGAATTAATTGGAGAAAAGTTCTATCTAGGTTTGCCTTTGAGTGTAATCTATTTTGTTAAAGACAAAACAAAAATAACACACTCACTGAAAGATCCAGAGACTGAGCAGAACACATACAAAGGCTTTTCTGGTAATAAGCTCTCCATATCCTAATTTTCTAAAGCACAGCCACAAAAAAAGCTACTGAAGCTGTACTGCAGGTCTCACAACACAATGCACAAATCTTTCAGACAGTGGCAGAAATATTACCTTTTTTGAGGACTAGAGTTAACAATCCTTTTTTTCCTAGGTGCATTTTAGGATGCTAAGCAACCTACACTTTTTTTTTTTCCCAAACCAATGTGAACAACCTGCTGTGGTCTATTGTTAAATCTTTCATTTTCTAGTGCAGTCTACATTTTTATCTTATTTTCAACGAAGTCTTTCAGTTGAATATATTGTGACTCACTTAAAATATATCGTCATAATTTTTGTGAAAGCAAATTCATAAAGTGGAAAAAAAAAACCTTTTAACAGGTGACATGCCCCAATTTTCAGTTTGGGAATATGAGTGTTACAGTTGGCTGAAGAGAGGAGGAGCTGACAGTGGAACTGTGAATGACCAAAAGAGCAGGAAATGGGTAACAAGTCAAAGGAAGTAGGATGGGATGCACCCAAAACTCAGGTGGATGACACTTGCTTGTGGCAGGTGGGGTGGTGGTCAGACAACATTTCAGGATGACTCAGGTGGGGAACGGAATTCACATAAGAAATTAAAGGTACCAGCCAGGAAGCAGTATTGCATAGTGTTAATCATGTGGGCTGTGAAACCTATGGTTTTTTTTGGCTTTGCCACTTCGTAGCTGTGTGACCTTGGGCAAGTTGCTTGACACTTTGGTGCTTCAGTTTCCTCATTTGTAAAATAGGGATGATAACAATGGTACCTACTTTAAATTAAGACATAGCATGTAAAGCCCTTGGTACAGTATCTGGCACCGGAAACACAATACACCTTAGCTGTTAGTGTGGAAGCAACTGGAATCTAAATTCATATGCAGGATAAAAACAGTGTTATTTGTGTTAAATATCAGGGTTCTCTCTTTTCCAAGACTTTACATGTGGTAGGATGTCTACCTGGGACACTGACACACACACACACACACACCACCGGCCCATCCACCCACAATCCTCTACTACCTCACTAATTCTCATCTACTTTCAGCCTTAATCTAGAAGTCACTTACTCCAGGCTTAGGAGCCCCCAAGCACCCTTCCTCAGCCTCTGTGAGGATCTCAGACTTTATTATCTGTTTACTTGTCCTTGTCACCTAGTAGCTCTCAAAAGGGTGTCCTAGAGCAGGAGCATCAGTATCCTCTGGAAACTGTTAGAAATGTAAATTCTCGGGCAGAACTACTGGATCAGAAATTCTGGGGCTGAGGCCCAGCAATCTGCCCTCCAGGTGATTCTGATGTGTGCTAAAGTTTAAGAGCCACTGCCCAAGACGTAAGCTCCATGAAGACAAGGCCAAGACATCCCAATGCCAGGCCCAGTGCTAGCAAAAATAAGTGCTCAGCAACAGCTTCCTGAATGGATGCATGTATAAATGAAGGAAGGAGAAAAGAAAGGAAGGAAAGGGGACTACTTATTGAAGACTTCTGATAAGACAATAAGAATGAACTGAATATGTGCTATTATATAGTAAGCATGGGAAAATGGTAGAATAGCCAAGCAAAAGGATGTGCTAATTAGCCTGATATATGCATGAATACAAATACTGCCCTTTCACCCCAGTTTTTGTATTCAATCAGAATTAGATTGTACTTAGCTTTATTTGGGGACTTTAGGATATAAGGGAAGGGTATAGAATCTTCTCAGGGCTCCCTGAGTAAAGGCGATAAGGTAGGAAGAACTGGAGTAGCAGGAAGTTTTCCATGTGAGCAGAAACTGCCACCTGAGGAAGAAGGGGAAGTAACCACGAGGAACAAGGTTCAGTTAGGACAGTCAGCTTTTGTGAAAGGCCTGAGGGTCTTCTCCCCATGGAAGGTGATACAAAGACTGAATAGAAGGTTTCAGTGATGGCAGAATTCCTTTTGCAGAGTGGAGTGGCCCAAGCACTCGGAGAGCACTGAGGGCAGGCTATTTTGGGAGCTGGCTGCATCTGGGGGAGGCAGGCTTCTGCCTGTGGAGGTAAGAGAAAAGCCATTTTGTCAGGGTGCTGCCATGTGCCCCTACAATCTTCCTTTCAGGTCCACTGTAATAAATGCTCTCAACTCTTGTAGTGGGAGAACCATACCCGGAACATTAGTTGCTGCCCTTTCACACCAGTTTTCTTTTCTTTTCCTCTTGTCACTAAACATAAAGTGTCATTTTCCTGGCAAACTGCAGAGACTGGGACACATTTCAGGCCCTGCAGTCCTGGCAAGCATATCATAGAGTGAAAGCCTGGAGGGAATATTCTGAGGGTTTGTATATGTGTTTACATAAATATATATGGAAGTGCAGGAAACAGGTGCTTGGATCTCTTGTGCCGGAAAAGTAGAATGATCCTAAAAATGCAAGGAGATGGTTAAATAAACTATAGTATGAAAATATAATGAAATATGTACAGCCATTGAAATTACACTTATTAAGAACTTTTACTGACATGGGGAATGTTAATCATCAAATTGGAAATATAGGTGATTTTTTAAAAATTAGCTAAGATTTATTGAGCACTTCCTATAATCCAAGCACAGTTCTAAGTATTTTACATGTGTTAAGAAAATACCAGGCCCAGATGGCTTCATTGCTGGATTCTACCAAATATTTAAGGAAGAAATAATGCCAATTGTAAACAGAATCTTCCAGAAGATTAGGAAGGAAGGACATGTCTATGAGGCCATCATCACCCTGATACCAAAACCATGCAAAGCCATTACAAGAAAAGAAAACTACAGCCCAATATGAACAGAGATGCAAAAGTTCTCCACAAAATTCTAGCAAACTGGACCCAACAGTATCTAAAAAGGAAAATAAATCCGGACCAAGTGGGATTTATCCCAGGAATACACAACTGGTTCAGCATTCAAAAATCAATCAACATAATTCACCACATTAACAGACAAAAGCAGAAAAACCATTTGATCGTCTCAGTAGATATAGAAAGAGCACTTGACAAAATTCAATAATCATTCCTGACAGCAACCTTGGAATAGAAGGGAACTTCTTTAACCAGATAAAGAGCATCAATGAAAAACAGAGCTAACATTTACTTCATAATAAAAGACTATTTGCTTTCCTCCTAAGATCAGGAACAAGGCGAGGAGGTCCCCTCTTACCACTTCTAGTTAGCATTGTCCTGGGATTTCTGGCCAGTGCAATAAGGCAAACAAACAAAAAGAAGTAAAAGACCTGCAGATTGGAGAGGAAGAAGTAAAATGGTATCTCTGCACAGATCTCTCATTAATAATTTTTAATTTTTTATATTGACTACATGTTGAAATAATAATGTTTTTTTTTTTTTTTGAAATAATAATGTTTTAGATATTTTGGGGTTAAATATGTTAAAATCAATTTCATTTGTTCCTTTTTACATTTTTAAAAATATGGCTACTAGAAAATTTAAAATTAAATATATGATTCATATTTGTGGCTCCATCATATTCCTCTTGGATAATACAGGTCAAGAGAGAGTCAGGGGCCAGATCATGTCAGGCTTTTGCGACCACAGTGAAAATTAATGTCTTTATCTCAAGGGTAATGGGACCATTAACAGGATTTAAACAGGGAGTGACATGTGGGAAATGGATCTCAGAAAGCCAGGGCAAATTCAGATATACCAGTTAGGGGGCTGGGGTGGAGGGGATGGCGGTGAGATTGTGTGTGATGAGAATGGAGTCCGGACGGCCTGGAGCCAAGGTAACGAGTTCAGACATGGGGCACTGGGAAGGTCTTAGGCTAAAGTATTTGCTACTTGCTGAGACTGTCACTGTTTATTTCTGGCACGTGAATTATGCCAAGAAATTCTCAGAGGAAGGTACAATATGTTAGTTTTCTAACATTTCCTCAGAGATCTTTATGAGGAAGTAAAATTTATAAACAACAGATTTGGAGAAGAACTAATTATCAAGATGAGTAAAAGCTTTCAGCCAGAAGTTTGCAAACTATCTAATGAAAGAAATGCCACAATGTTAGTTTCTGTTAGGTGATTTTCAAGTAAGTTCATTTCTCTTTTATTTTAGATGTTGTAAAAATGCTTCTTTTTATTTAAAAAAATGTTAACCACATAGCCAAGCTTCCTAATGACAGATAGCTAAATTGAGAAGATTGGCAATGTAGACAGAAAGAAAATGTTAAATTATTTTGTAGACATCATAAGCCAAGTTCTCATGTAAGGAGATGGCAAGAATCCTTTACTAGAAAGAGTTCATGGTTATATATTTTTTACTAGTAACTTTTTTGTTGTTGTTGTTTTTGTTTTTGTTTTTCCTTTTTTTAAAATTTATTTTTATTGTGGGTAAAAATCAAAATTCTCACAATACATACAAACATTTGCAAAATGATATATAAATATATATGCATATATGTGTATTTGCTTACAAAAATGTTATATATATATATACATATATTTTAAGAGGTGCTTAGATTACCCAAAAAATTACATGGAACCTAGCAATGCAAGAAATTATAACAATGAGGTGGAGCCAGTGGCCACTTGACACTTTTGCGGTAGGGAAGGGATGAGCAGTTGAAATACAGGGGCTTCTTTGGGAGTTGGAGGTTGTCCTGAGTACTGTTGTGGCAACGGATGTAGGCCATTTTAAATCAGCACACACCACTTAGAACTGAGTGGGAGAGAGTGTGGTCTGCAGTGTGAACTGTGGTCTATGGTTGGTGGCAAGGCTCCAGGATGTGTAAGTTCATTGAGGGTGGTGGGCCACACTTGTGGGAGATGTTTACTAGTAACTTTTAAAGTTGTTATAAAAGGGAAAATTCTGTAGCCAAATAATTGTTAGAAAATCCTTTTTGGACCACACCCCGACTACAGGCTATCAAAGGAAATTATATTATACCCCTACACATGTCTCCTGTGGTCAGATGGATTACATCAGGCGCTGAGGACACCGTTGCTCAACCAAATCCCCAAAGAAATGCTGCCATCTCTTGACTATTTTTGCTTGGCACTCTCACTAATCCAGGGATGCATGGATAGATGGATGGATGGATGGACGGATGGACAGATGGAAGGATGGATGGGTATTGCAAAGGAAGCATTAAAACATCATTGTCTTAGTTTGAGAGGACCTGGTTCACACAAAGTTAAGCCTCGGTCCTTGTTTTGGCACGGGATTAAACAAGTCTCAATAGAATTAAGTGATGCTAGAGATGATCTGAAAGTCTCAGTCTACTCATGCCCTCATGATCAGTCCAAATACATCTCCTTCAGCATTCCCCAACTCTCTGCTCCACATCCACATCATCTGGTGTTCTGTCCCTGTTTTTATAATTTAGCCAACCACCAATTTCCTCACTTCTGATGAGCACAAAGAAGCAAGAATTTTCCTTCCTCCCTTGCACAGATGTTGAGCCAGAAGTAAGAGATCAGCGCTCTGGTTCATCCTGTTTTCTCTGCCCCTCAGGCTGCACTCTATCTGCCTCAATGCTTTACTTCATACTCTAATTCTTATTTCCTCTCAGTTCCACCCTCCATCTGATAGTAACTCCTCTGTTTTGTTCCATGAGTGAATAGCTCCTTGAGCTAAGCTGGACTTAATGATTACCTATGGCAAAGAGACAATGAGAAGGTCGGTAAAAGAAGTGCTGGAATCCTCAGGAAGGGTAACACTCTGACCCTGATTCCCTGGGACTTCTCTAATGTCTTCTGCTCCCAAAATGCTATGCTCTGTTTTGCAAGTTGGGATGAAGAGTTGATGTTGCTCATCTAAACATGTCAGGACAAGAGCTTCGCATCTCCCCAGCCAGGTAGTACAAATCCAGTGAAAGAGATGGACCCAGTTCCTGCTGGAGAGTCCTTCATATACATTCCAGTTTTTCCGCAGGATTTCTTTGTATCTCATGTTCGAGGGCTGCTTGTCCAATATAGTAACCATTAGGCACATGAGGCCATATAAAAATAAAATAAAATATTTAGTTTCTGAGTTGTACTATGTATATTGCAAGTACTCAATAGCCACGAGTGGCTGAAAGTTGGACAGCTCAAATATGGAACATTTCCATTCTCACAAAAAGTCCTAATAGCATTGCTCTAGGGTATGGATATGGTGTAGCTTAGTGGGTGAGGTCATGGGCTCTGTAGTCAAAAAAGGTGTCTCTGAATGTGATTCACAACTTAGCAGCCATATGACTATATAGTTATTTAAATTTGATGAACCACAGTTAGCTCAATGGAGATAATAATGCCTATTACTGAGAATTATTCTAAGAAGTGATTGGGACTCAGTGCATACTTATTATGTTTGTCATAGTTGTGGTAGTATAGTAGTTAAAGAAGCAGAGTTTAGAATCCCCTCCTCTCTCTACCTGAGATGAAGACCACCTGAGGTCTACATTTCCCTCCCGTGCCCTGGCCCCTGAAGCCTGGCTCCATTTGGCCTGGCAGCCAGAGGCTGAAAAATGTCAAACGTCTTCCCGTTCTGTTGTCACCCCTTAGTGCCAAGTCCATGTTTGGGCGCATACTCAGATTCTTATGGCTCCATCTTGCTTTACCTGACTTATCTGGGGGATTAGGAAACTGCTAGAGGAGGTGAGAGTGGTGGTGGTTTTGCTCCACTTTCTCAATGTATCTAAACATACTCCTGCCCCCATGTGGTGGGACTCAGGTATGAGGGAAATCAGGGCTTCCAACCTTGTAATTGCTTGGCCCCGGAGTGTGTGTTGTGGGGTTGGGGTAATAGAAGGGGGTAAGTCATGCACCACTCCTGTACAGTCCAGGATACCTTCAGAGACTGGGCTAGTTTGCATGTCCCTGTGGAGGCTCAGGTTCACCCCAAAATCCCAGAGCTTGAAGATGACTTGAATTCTGAGTCAACTACAGAATTTTCCCTCTATCCTAGATACTGTGAATGATTTGAGAGTGGATTAAACTTCTCTGCTGCTCCCATACACAAACTCACACACCTGCCCCACTGATTGCTTGTCTCTAAAAGGAGGAGGATTGAGGAATGGAGAAGAGGGTGAAGGGGAGGTGAATGTTACTCATCACCTCGGCCCTTATTCCTATGTCATTCTTCCTGGTTTCCTATGTAGCCTCCAGGAGAAGTTCTGTGAAAAAGTACAAAGCAGAAATCAAGAAGGAACAGAAAGAAAAAGAGGAGAGAGGATAGGGATCAACTGTCATTCAATATCAAATTGGGGATTCTCAATGTCAAAATTAATACCTTTTCAGAGATTCGTTTTTTTTTTTCTTTTTTGCCTAGAAACATTGCTGAGTTAGGTCATGAGCCTCCTTCATGTGTAGATGAAAGAACTAAAATCCAGTTAGGTGAAGTCACTTTCCCAAGACCACCAAGAGAGGTAGACACAGAATCTGGATGGAAGGCCTGTCTCCTGACTCACAGTGCAGCCTCTCACTGTATCATCGTTGGTTGCTCAGACTCAAGGCATCTGAGTCATCTCTGTGGCTTCCACTTTCACAGCAGCCCCAGAGCCCATTTCCTCCTTTCCTCTCCCACTGCCGTCGCCCTGTGCCAGGGCTCTGTGACCTCTCACCTGGACTATTGGCAACAGCTTCTGCTCTGGTCTTTAGCCAGCTCACCCCCAGTTGAATCTCTCTCAACCACCACTGCTAAATTAATCTAACTAACACAGGGCTCTGATGAAAACATTCCTGTGGGAAACTTTTAACGTCTTCCCATTGCCTAATTTATTAAGTGTTAAAAACCCTTAGCCCAATATCCTTGACCTGCCAATACACTGACAGCTGACTCTGCACTCCAGCCCCAAGCACCATATGCTCTGCCTCTACGTGTCTGCTTCTGTGCCTTCTCTTGAAAAGCCCAAGCTATGCCCCACCTAGCTATATGTCCATTGTCTAAGTTCCTCAGTGGATCGATTCAAACGCTATAGCTACCCAGAAGCCCTCCCAGTTCCTCAAACTCTGAAATTCTGCTGCTCTTTATTTATCACATTTGCTTTGTACTGTGATTTGCTATATGCTTGTTTTATCTTTACTATTCGACTGAGCTCCTTGAAGACAATGACCTGTGTTTTGTTCATCTTTTAATCCCCAGAGCCTAGCACAATGGTAACACATACTGAATGCTCAGTGAATGTTTTCTGAATTCCCCTTATAAGAATATTCTGTGCAGAAATGTGTATTATTAGTTTGAGTGGTTTTCCTAAGATTACAAGCTCTTTTACAGTAGAAACTGCATCTTACTAGATAATATCTCACATATTGTGCTCAGACCTCCGTAAACACAAGTGCGATAAAACACAGTTAACTAACTGCCTGGGTGAACTGAATTAACTCAAAAAAAAAAAAAAAAAAAAAAATTCACTAGTTCCCTTCTTCACTGTAGTTTCTAAATAGAAATTGAAGGAATAACAGAATTCTCCAAAGATCTCTGAAATGTTTATGAATCCACATAACTTATTATTAGTTAATAGAGCTTATTAGATTCTTGATAAGCGCTCATCACACACAGCACTAAGACCACACAAAACCAGTCACACTGACCTACACTTTACTGGTAATTAAGCACACACCAGGGAAATATTAACAAAATGTGTTCATCGTTTAAAGCTTTTCAAATCAAGGTGAAATAAAGCCACAAACTCATCACATATAAACAGGTAGCAGTTTCTTTTTCATTGTTGGTTTGGTTTTAAACTTTGAAATAAAATATATATTTGTTAAACAGTTGTTTCACAAAATCCTGTCAAATACCAGAATCGATGTTGACCCAAGAACAGACCAAAAATAACAGAAATGACCAGGGAAACTATAATTTAAAAAATCATTTTGGAGGAAGAGACAAATCCAAAGGGGTTCAGGTAAAAAGCGGATAAAACACAGGTATGGAAGCGGGACTGATATGTTGCCTATCGTATGGCAAAATGAAATAATGGGTCTGCTACCTCACGTGCCGAATACTACTTCATTACTGACTGTTGTTGCAAATAAATCAAAAGTTTTAAAGACTGTCAAATTATCTTTGTGTTTTCATGTGGTGTGTAGGGGTGGATGAAAGAGGGTTAGGGAGGAGAGAGAATAGTGTGGAAAATAAAAGAACACACTAGAATGTTTTATCATATAACTTTAAAAAAATCTGAATCATCCATTGGTGTTTGGAATTTTTATTTTATTTTATTTTATGGGCACCTCTGTGGTGAAGAGTTTGAAATCAGCTTTTAAATCAGAATTTCCCCCTGGACCACAACCCTAGCAGATATTTAACGGTAAGCAAGCCTTTTTAGATGATTACCCTTGTGAAGCCAGGATAATGATTTTCAAGGCACGTTGTGTTTGTTTTCTCCTAAGGAAATATGATGTTACTTTCGGTGACCCTCCTCCTAAACTCTCAAGACAGAAGTGGCAATCATTATACAGTGAACCTCCTGGGCTGCATTCTGCCCCTTCTTGGAGAAACCCATCAACAGGCTGGCACTGAGCGCTCATTGAGGCCATGGCTCAGTTACCAGGCAAGCACATTTGCATTTGTTGTTGACAACTGTCAGCTTCGATCTCCTTCTCCTCACCACCTCGGTCTAAATGGAGTTGGTAATCCTCCTTCCCACCCACTCTCCCCTCTCCCTGGGGCCAGAATGTTGACTCCTGTTCTCCGTCACCTGTCAGGACCCATCCTCCTGTCACTGGCTTATATGGACAAGTCAGCCTGCTGTCATGTGACCACAGGCTGCTAAAAACGGCTCCACACCCACTCTGAACCAGGGCCGGAGACGATGTCCTCCGCTAAAAGAAACCCAAAGGACACTTGAGCACACAATCCTTGGAATTATTTCAAGGCGACACTTGCAGAAACCCATTCGGAGCCGCCTTTCCCTGGCAGTGCACACCGGACGGCCAGGAGATGAGCACATCTGTGAATTACAAGTCTTTTTCCAAAGAGCAGCAGACCATGGATAACCTGGAGAAGCAGCTCATCTGTCCCATCTGCTTAGAGATGTTCACGAAACCCGTGGTCATTCTCCCCTGTCAGCATAACCTGTGTAGGAAGTGCGCCAGTGATATATTCCAGGTAGGTTTGTTTGGAATTCGGGGAGGGGAGGGGACTCCCTCCTATCTAAATCTCGTGCTTAACATTGAGTGAATTCCTTTAGAACACTTTATAAGGCTGCATTCAGTTTCAAGAACAACTAGTGTTGTGGTAGTTGTGGTGGTTTTAATGATTTGCCTTGAGCTTTGCCGTCAGCCTCCTCCTTACTCCCAAATACAGTTTTATTTCAGTACTAAGAACTGTTTTTGTTAAAAAAAAAAAAAAAAAATGGAATCTGTTTCAAAGTTGTAAATGAATTACTGTTCAAAACATTAATGTTGGGATTTCTGGCTGGTACTTTTGGTTCTGAAAACCTTGGATGGAAAAACTCATGTTAAAAATGTTATATTGTTTTTTACTGCGGACAAATGCTGGCCCTTGTGCTTTAAGACCATTTGCTCATAAGACCCTGAGGGATCTTAAGGCCAAGCTGAAAGTGGAAGTCGAAGTTGTTTGAAATAGCAGAGACTGAAAAAAAAAAAAGCCTCGGAAAAGCTGTGACATTACTCAATCCCTCTTTTCTTGCTTGGCAAGAACAGGCCTCTAACCCCTACTTGCCGACCAGGGGAGGCACCACAGTGGCTTCGGGGGGCCGATTCCGCTGTCCGTCCTGTAGACATGAAGTGGTTTTGGACAGACATGGGGTATATGGACTTCAGAGGAACCTGCTAGTGGAAAATATCATTGACATCTACAAGCAGGAGTCCACCAGGTAACATTCTTCCATGTGTTAAATCCTCTTGAAGCTCGCTTTTGTTTTATTTGATTGTTTGTTTTAATGGGTTGCTAAGCTGAATGCTTGTTTCCCAATCACAAGCTAATTGTTTTATAGGAAAATGTTTTTCCAAGTCAGTCCTTCCCAATGGGAGTGAGAGTTGCTCATGGGAGGAAAGAAGGGAGCTGGTGCTCATGCTTTTGTACCAATTTAAGAATGAAGTGACTCATTAACACTAATCCATTCCAGATGGCCATGCTGAAAGACAAACATTGCCCTCCCTTAAAGCTTTGTATTACATACATTTTAAAATTTTACAGGTCCGTTGTAGCACCAAATCTTAAACACCAGCAAAATTCTTGTACAAAACTTTATAGAAAATTAATAGAAATGGCCCAGTTCCTATTTCACACAGTCTTGCCTTAAAATTGATTGGACGATAACAATAAAAACTAAATCCTCTGACATACTTGATGACCATATTGACTTCATTGGAAGTTGCAAAGCAGGGCAAACTCCTGGACTTCAGAGACTTAAAGTTTAGAAGGACTGGAGAAAAAAAAAGATGGAGCTCAGGTTTATATTTCCCTATTCTCTCTATTGTATTTACTGCACATTCTTGGCATTCACTGTTGATTAATTGATATGCAGTAGACACATCCATTCATTCATTTAAAAAAGAGCCTTCTTATTCATTGAACCACAATGCCTATAGAATTTATTTCCTAGAGACAATTATACAGTTTATTCCTAGAAGGCATGGTGTGAAGAGCCATATTTCAATTGTACACAGGACAGTTCAGTCCACAAAGCTTGATAGCAACATTGAGATCATCTGGAAAAGATGATTTTTATTAGGGTACATGTATTTATGGAACATCTGCAGTCTTCTGAGAGCTTGGCATTCTCAGAAGGAAAGTTGTTCTATAAATCCAACATATAATTATCATTATTATGGCTATTAGTCCCTGCTTAAGATTCAAAACTAAATTTGATAGCACCAGGATATAGATGGTATTTTAGTTTGCCTGCTGCTAAAACAAATTTCATACAATGAATTGGCTTAAACAACAGGAATTTATTGGCTCACGGTTTTGAGTCTAGGAGAAGTCCAAAATTGAGATGTCGGCAAGGCAACTGCTTTCTCTCTGAAGACTGTGGCATTCTGGGGCTGGTTGCCAGTGATTCTTGGACCTTGGCTATTTTGTCACATGACAGTGCACACAGTGGCATCTTCTCCTTTCTCTTCTCCATTCTGTTGACTTCCAGCTTCTGGCTGCTCCCTGTGGCTTCTCTCTGTGTGTCCAATTTCCTTTGCTTATAAGGACTTCAGCTATATTGGATGAAGTTTTGGGCATACCTTAACTAATAACATCTTCAAAAGTCTTATCTACAAATGGGTTTATACCCACAGGACCATGGTCCAGGACCTGAACATGCCTTTGTGGGAGATATGATTCAATCCCCAACAGATAGAGTAGGGAAAGAAGAATAATTGCTGACGACATATTGCAGAGATATGGCACTGGTTGTTTCCCTTGCATACAAAATCTTTTGAAGAAGGAAAGAACTGCTGTTTTTGTTGTCTTCCACGGGTATGATCTCATTGTAGTTCATCACTTGAAAATGCAAATTTGCACATTCCCTCTTAAGAAAATTAAGCACCAAATTAATAATCAATTATTAAGGGAGTTTATATAACAACTATTTCAGTACCTAGTACAGTGCCTTGCTCAGAATAGGTTCTCCATAAGTGCCAGCTGATTTAGCAACACCACAAATATTCTAACATGTTCTATTTATTGCAGTAATTTTCTGTTTTGCTACTTGCCACAATGGGAGCTTGAAACATGTGAAATAATAACAATAATCATTAAGAAATCCAGAAAAGAAGAGAAGTTAAAATTTGCAGCTTTCGTAAAACTAAGACACAGCCTTACCTTAAGTATGAAGTCCACTTGGTACATCTGCCAAAAATAGTACCCAAGGAGAGGAAATCTCATAAAGCAGTGAACTAAATTTCCAACAATGAAGCTCATAGCTGAGTGGACTAGGGGTGTCTTAGTGATTATCAAATTCTTCTTAGGCTGTTGTTTCTTGAACTTGAGACTTGCCTTTGGGACATTTCTGCTTAGTAGGAATACCACATGTTGCCCAGAGGGTGTGGGTACATGTCCGAGGTAAACTCAGTTGTGCACTGGAGGCTGGCAGCCTTAACATACCAGACCCTGAGTCAGCAGGGTACGTTTGGCATCCCTGGAATAACCTTGGGTGCAAGAGTGAGATGAGCCCAGCTTTTACCCACAGTCATGGGGTGGGGGTGGGGGGAACAGGAAGAAAAGGGTGGTCTATGGTGGACTGGTCTGGCCCAGAATAACACTATGAGGGATTGGTTCACTCTGACCTCCCACAGAAAAGCTAGAGATGTAGGGCTGGGCAAAACCTGGCCTTCTTATCTAGAATTCTCCATGGCACTAAACTACCTCCATGGGGATGTGTGGGGGGTGGAGGTAAGGAAGAGGATGGACGAGAAAAGATGGAGAGAAGGAACTAATTTTGCTAATACTAATAATGAACATAATTACATTTAATTAGAATATAATAAGTAAAACTAATATTTGCTGACCGTGTCAGATGCTGCTCAGGATATTTTACACACAAATCATGTAATTCCTTAATTCTTGCAACAGTCCTATGAGGTTATGATCATTATTATTATCCGATGAAACATTTTTAATGTTTTAATAAAAGTAATTCATACACTTAATTTTAAAAATTCAAATAGTAAAGTGACAGATGCAGTCCCTGCCCCACTCTGGCCTCACCCTAAAGTCTCACTCCCCAGAATCAACAACTTTCAATTCTTTTAGCTGTTTCTCTCCTCTGTGTCACCAATGACATGCTTATTATACTAGTAAGCTCCCACTTCTTGATTGTTCAATTTTAGATATTCTATTGACTCTCTGCTGTAGAAGATTAGGACTGAATCCTTACATGGCCGGGCCTTCCCTTTACCCTCCACTTGGGAATTCCCTTTATTCTCCCCTGGGTTGAATCCCTTCTTTCCTGGATCCTTGTCTTCTTCTTTGTCAGTTTACTCTCTTGTTTTTCTGGAGCACATCCCAAGTTGATGGAGTTTCAATTAAAGGCCAAGACTACTGACAGAAAAGAAGGTCACCTTGGAATGTAATAAACTAGCTCTCCAGTCTCATGCTAATAGGAGCTGGGTGGGGAAACATCCTGAGCTTGTAAGATTTACAATGTCTGTGAATTTCAGGAAGGAAAAGAGGAACTGAGCCATTAACATTTAAGACTTGTTGATTTCAGTAAAATATAACTGTCAAGTATCTATTGCCCTTGCACATGCTCACACATATTTTCTTTGTTCTAAAGCCAAATAAAAGCCACACTTTATGAGGTGGCTAGGCTCTTCTCTCCATATCGGACTGAGAGTTTCCGATCCCAGTTTTTCTTCTCTTTGTCTTATTCTTTTTTTCTCATCCACGGCACCATTTTCATGGACCTTGTTCCTGAACGCCAACATCAAATCATGTCCTAAAATCTGCAAAAAGTCCTCCTATTTTCAGCCACATTCCTGTCTTCAGAGTACCTGGCTCCCCCAATTTTGGAGACTCTCTGGGGTTCCACAGCTCAAATCAGCTTCTTCTTGTAGACTTCTCTCTTACAGGCACTTAGTGGTGCTAAGCTGAAAAACTCAAGTAGGTCACCTCCTTTCTTCCAATTTCCAACATTTGATTTGACATCTCTCATTTGCTGCCATTTTGATCTTTTTTTTTTCTTCTTGTTATTGATTTATGCCTTTTTATTTCCTTATATGGAAGGGATGATTTTAGAGGTGGAGAAGCTTTTGACCAGGCTGACACCAACTCACCACTCCTGGACTCTAGATAACCCCAGGGGATTTTCATTTATAAATGGAATATTCAGGATGTTTTCTGGTCTCTGCCTTTGCTGCTCCCTAGTGTCGAGTGTCCCTGGGCTTCCCAGATGTTCCCCATGCCTTCTTCAGACACGTGGTTTTCTGTCAGAGCACTGTGAATACTGTCCACTCACCTGGCAAATTCCCCTTCATTTTCTCACTTGCAGTTCAATGGATCACCCAGTCTATGTGAGGCACTATTCTGAGCCCTGAGGATCCAACAAAAAAGAAGATAGGTCATGCCCCTGCCTTTATGGAGGAGGCAAATAGACCTGGGGGGCGGGGGGATAATGTTCTTAGTTTGGGGTGGTTACTTTTCTCAGCTGGATTCCAAGCATATGGCAGAAATCAAGTCAGGAGATCACAGACTTTATAGAAAATGTATTGCTACAAGACCAGGCAGAAATTTCTTTTGCAAAAATTAGATTCAGAAATCTTGAAGCTGAAAGCCCACACAATTTCCGTTCCAGACCCATGGCCTCTCCTAACACTTAGCCTAATTCTAGTATTTGATTTCTATTTAGCTCTCTACTCTTCTTTGAATTTTGGGGGCTGTAGCAGGTCAATGTTTTATCGAACTTTCCTTGCTCACAACTCACAGAAAGAAATATCTTTTACAGTTGACCCACTGGCCATTTATAGATATAGATCAGTATCTGCTATTCCATTTTGATTTTTTTTTAAGTGCTGGTCATGACCCCCTCAAATGATTTCATGGTCCATAATAACTTATGACCTGCATTTTTGTTTTTCATTTTTTAATGGATCTAGATAACAACTAAAAAACCATGTGTTTGGGAATACACTAAAAAGCTTTTGGATTCATTTTGAATTTTTCATATACTTCTGAAATATATTACCAGCCTTATTCTTTAGATAAGATACATCAAAATTCCATATTCTTGTATAAGTTGCCTGTACCCACACCTCCCACCATGCTCTGCAGAGGGAGCCCAAAGCACCACATTTAGGCCTAAGTTTGCTCCTGATGGTAACACCCAAGCCGCACTGATCCTTAATATAGACAAGCACTGCCTATGTGTTGCACACTTCTGGACTGCTCTAGGCTAACAGGTTATCCTTAACTAGCATGGGTTGTCATTCCTCCTTTGTGCTTTTTAGATTCTTCATTGCTTGGTCACTGTCCTCACTAGCACATATAAACCCAACACTCAGTATCACCTGCTGTAGCTCTGAAAAAGCTTTGGTTGGTGTTGACCTGTTGGGGATACTGAGATTTGGGGGTTATCCATGCAACCCACACTTCCAGGCTTCACTATCTCCCAGAACAGCATTTTGCATTTTACTTACTGCCCAAAGTGCTGAGAACAATTTTCACATTTACTGAGTACATTTACTACTCACCCTTAACCACTGCCAGGTCCTCAGGAAACTTTTACACTTAATTTTCCATGCAAATGGCAGAAGGAGATCCAAAAGAATTTACAAAACACATGCTGGCATTTCCCCTCTTCCACACAGCTACTTCCAACCAGTGCCTAGATGTCATATTCAGAGATTTTCCATTCCCCTAAGCCACCCGGTCCTCATTCCTTTTGGTCGGAAGGGTGTTTGCTGGGGCCACAGTGTGAGCAGACAGGGTCCATCCCCTCTGCAAAGCTGATACAATCTTGAGAGTTAGTTTATCAGCAACGTCCCCTTCTTTACCGATAATGGGAAAGTGTCTCTTGGAGAAACTTTTGAGTGTGGAGACCGTGCTGGAGCTGGCTCTCATCGCAGAGCCCCGGGTTCAGTTTTCAGGAATTTTACCAGCCAGTAGCTAAAATCTTTAGAAGCTTGACATTGGCCTTGGTGGGAATAGTCACACCTCGGAAATCCACAAAGGCTACCAATGCGGGTCTCCACGTCCCCCGCCCCACCCGAGTGTTTAAAAAGCACCGCGAAGCCATGGGAGGCGGACTCTGGGAGGTCTTCTGGAATGGACACCTGGAGGCACGCGGGCGAAGTGGGCTTTGCAGTACCTACTGCTCCCTCCACCCTGTGCCACGGGAGAGGACGGATATTCATCTGCCTACCTCCTCCCAGACCAGAGAAGAAGTCCGATCAGCCCATGTGCGATGAGCACGAAGAGGAGCGCATCAACATCTACTGCCTCAACTGTGAAGTGCCCACCTGCTCCCTGTGCAAGGTCTTCGGGGCACACAAGGATTGCCAGGTGGCTCCCCTCACTCATGTGTTCCAGCGGCAGAAGGTAACCAAGATGTTGGGGAGCCTGGTTGGGTGCGTTGTGGTGGAACCGGGGCAGGGGGTGGATGCTGCGGTGCTGGCGCCCACCGGGCCGCACGCGGGATCCCCGGGACCGTGGCCGGCAAGGCTGGACAAGGAAAAGGGAGTCAGGGGGAAGGGTCATTGTTTTTGTGCCGCTAGGAGGTTGCTGAAGACATCCGGCCCAAGCTCAAGCTGCTCAAGCATTATTTGAAGGTCAGACTATAGATAGGAAAAGGATTACTTTTCTTCATTCACCTGAAATGTTCCTTTGGCCCCTTCGTGTCCTTTTCTCTCCCACTGGGTGGTGGTGGGGGGATGACAATGAATGGCGTTTAAAGAACAGCCTTAAAACACTTGTCTTCTGCTGCCCCTGAGGTCACCTAGGCCAGGTGTTGTAGGGCCTCCTTGAGGAAGGGGGCCTGCCTCTTACCCCACAGCCTCACCTTGACCCCCTCCTTATGGCCAAACAAAGCATCCTCCACCACCGCCACCACCTACCCCACCCACACTTCCTTGCCACTTTCATGCAGGAGCAGGTAGGAACTTATCCATTTGATGCAAATAAAAGTGAGGTTGGGTACTCACATAGACATAACCACTCTAGTCGTGGAGAACCTGAGTGGCTGCATATCTTAGCTTTTTCTTTCAATTAGAATCACAGAGTCAGTGTTTTACTGTGAACATCCAAGTTGAAATCAAATTTGAAAGCTAAACTCTTGGGCAAAACCAGTTACAACCAGAAACTACTACTCTGAAGAAGCAGGATTTAGCAAGTTATCTATAACATTTTATTTTTCAGTTCACTTACGATTTAGTCTCCCCTTTCCCTCCAAAATCATAGGGTGTTAGAAGTGAATAGTACCTGCTTTCAAGCTACTTATTTCAGGACCCTGAAGCCTCATGGATGTGTCTCAGGGCCTGTGGGAGACTGAGAGGACAGACTGGAGGGACCCCCAGCCCAGTTCCTGTTCAGCCTAAGCAGCTTCACTTTTACTTATTGGGATTCCGTGTTAGCTTACATTTGAAGAAAGAGTTCTGCAGCTTAAAAATTTTTATAGCCACAGATCTACTTCAATCTTCTCATTTTAAATGAAATAAAATCAGGTTACAAATTGATTACATGTCTTGCCCAATATCATAGAGAAGTAAAGGGTAGAACTAGACCAAACAGGTGGGCCCCTTAAGTTCCCATTCAGTGTTCACGGTTGTTCCATAAACCAACCTTGGGAAACCAGTCAGCAGGAATAACGGAATCTCTTCTCCAGGCAAAAGAGGAAGGGAATTTCTAGAACCAGTAGAATGTTACAGTTTCAAGTTTGTAATGGCTTAGTTGTGTATATGTGTGTGTGTATTCATAATAGGCCCGTAATAAGTGTATGTTGAATAAATGAATGGACATTTACTATATACATTTCCCAAGTAAAACTGAGCCTGAGCTACACAAAAGGCAAGAAATTCATTTTTGGACCCTGAAGTCACACATTGGACTCCATTCAACTTATAAACAGTACTTGCAATTCAGTGAATTTGCTGTTCTCTATCTATGGCCTAAAAGTCACTGTGCTCAATGTTTCTAGCAGGGTCTCAATCTCCCTGAAGTATTTGATGCAACCCATGCAACCTTTTCATTTATATACATAGGTAGAAAATTTGCAAACAATATCAGGAGGTTCACAGGCTTCCCAAGCCTCCCTATTAGTCTTGGGGGTTGTGTGGACCCTAGCTTAAGAACCCATTGAGGACGGTACTACTACTAATCCACGATCAGTGGTGACTAGGAAACCCCTAAGACTTGCGTCCCTCTTGTCTCTTCATTAGTCTGAACTCAGTGATGGCATTGCCATCCTTGTGGGAAGCAATGATCGAGTCCAGGGAGCAATCAGCCAGCTGGAGGACACCTGTAAAACCATTGAGGTAAGTCAAGTGACTCCAAGGGTGTCTAATCCAAGCCTGAGACTCCTGGGGGTTTGTGGCTTCCTCAGTACTACGCTAGAAATCCCTGTCCTACCATTTCAATCCTTCCTTATAGAGTGGTCTCCTTTCTGATACATCTCCAAAATGTTCACCTCTTGGCATAGAAAGAAAAGTAACCATATGAGTCACAGGCAGATTTTACCACAATTACTAGAGTTGATAGTACATGTGTTGTTCTTTCCCGGTCAACTCATTTTGAAAGATTAGCTACAAGAAAAAGCAATTTCAAGTAACGAAAATGAGTGTTGCCTGCGTTTCTAGCAATATTTCTTTGTGGAAATCCAAACAGTCTTAAGAAATGGTTTAAGAGGTTATTGCAGGTTAGAATATGGGTTTAAGCTGCGGGTTTGGCACTGCAAAGGGCCGGCAGGAGGGGTCGTCCAAAGATATTCCAAACTGGATGATATAAACTGTTTTTCTCTTTACTTATTTACAGTAAAGGCCCACTACAATTTAATCATTAATCCACGAGGCAGCACTTCAGTGCTGTACCACAGGGAATCTCGAGTATATAAATCAGAGGGTGTGGCCTGTGGGTGAGTGAGGTCGTCTCTGGTAGGGCCTTTTTCAGAGAACTCTGTTGGGTGGAGCAGGGCGCTTTCTGTGTGGAAGGAAGAAGCTGGAGAATGCATACGGAAGAAAAGCCACTGGTTCACTCTTGGGCGCTGATGAATCAGCAGCAGAGGAGATTGGGAGGACGAGGAACAGGTACCAGGTTTTCTTAAAGTAGACTGGTCAGAGGAATAGGAAGCAGCTAGTTTTTTCTTTTACTGAGAACAAGAAGGAAGAGGTTTGAACTTAATTCAGCAAAAGGGATTTAATGCCAATATCAGGAAGAACTTGGCATTGAAGGTCAGGATTATTCCTCCTATTATTACTGATAATAACATTGACCAAACATGGCACACTTTTATCAGGGTTTTCACAAGTCACTAGTGGAAGATGTGTTATTATTCCCTGCAGGGTTTCAAGGAAATATCTGGTGTCAATTCCAGAGGTCTTAAAAGTGTCCATCCTGTTTGACCCATTTATTTCACTTCTGGGATTTTATCTTAAGGAAATAATCTAAGGCAGTGCTTTACATCCAGAGTTTATCAACAAATAGTTGTTCCCAACAAAAAATTGGACATGCTCTAAAGCAATGAAGTAGAGGAATGGTTAAGGAACTTATAGTATATCCATGGACTGGAATGGAGCGCAATTATTTTTAAATGCATATATGAAGAATTTTTAAAGACCTGGGAAATGCTTCTCATATAAAGTTAGAAAAAGTAGAATATAAAATAGAATAGAATGCATATTGTATTAGTCAGCCAAAGGGGTGCTGATGCAAAGTATCAGAAATCTGTTGGCTTTTATAAAGGGTGTTTATTTGGTGTAGAAGCTTACAGTCACAAGGCTCTAAAGAGTCCAACTCAAGGTACCATAGGAAGTATTTCCTCACCTAAAGTCTGTTGCCACGTTTTGAAGCAAGATGGCAGGTGATGTCTGTGAGGGTTCAGCCTTCCTCTTTCCTCTTAAGGTTCCATGGACCCAGCTTCTGCTGATCTCAGCTGTAGGCTGGCTAGGACTCGTCCCTCTTCCTCTGGGGCTCGTTTTTTCTGGGCTCAGCTGCTCTGGTACCTTCGCAAGGTCACCTGTAAACTATCAGACTCATCTCTCTTCCTGGGCCACAGGATCCTGTGTATTTTCTCTGTATGTCTACTTTCGTGTGAGAGTCTGTTTTATCAGTCCACCAAGGGGGCTGGGACTCAATGTTGAGTCACACTCTAATGAAGTGGTTGAATCAATGCCCTAATCATAACATAATTTAATCAGATGTCTCAGCTGAATCTAATACAATCAAAGGGTGTCATGCCCAGAGGAACAGACCAGTTTACAAACATTATCTGTATCTCTTTTTCGGAATTCAAAAATAATATCAAATTGCCACACATATATTCATATGCATTTCCAGTATAGATTCATGGAGGGAGAAAACCCAGGAAGGAGAAACACCAAACAGTTAAGAGCAATAATTAGTGGGACTGCAGGTGATTTTTCAACCCCTTCTTCATACGTTCCCATATCATATATATTTTTTCAAGTGAGCATGACATTTGTGATAACCAGTAGAATGAATGAATAGAATGAATGAATATGATGGATGGGCACTGTTCTGTTCGGAACAGTTTAGGTGGCTCATCTGATGATGTCAGGGAAACCCACTAGCTCCCTGATTTTATGACTCCTGCTTCAAGCAGTGTCTTCCATTTGAAGAGACCTCGAGGATAGAGACACTGCTACAAATGGCCACGCTGTGCCCCACCCCCACCCCAACCCCCATCACGGAGGTGATCTCCTGTGGAACCCGGTCATCTCAGTGGGCAAAACATCTGAGACTCAGCTTCTAATCAGTCTAGCCAGGATCTCCTCCAGCCTAAAGCAGGACACTAGAGCAAGGCAGGTCCTTGGGTGGGAAAGGAGATCAAGGTCACAGAGTTCCTGTATCTCTTTTTTTGCCTGGGGCTGTTTCCCTTACTGGCTTTACTCACTACCTGCCTGGAAACATTTGGAAAGTCACTGTTGGCTCCTGACCAAGGGGTGGGGAGCTATTGTTAAAGAATTCTCTTTTATGATTGGCGAAGAACCCCTAGGGGATGGGAAAGGGAGGAGCCCCTGAGGTGGGCACTATCCTTCCCTAATTACCTCGCCTCTCCCACTTGGGACCCTGACCCCTGCCCTTTGGTAGCAGTGCCCACTCCTTGCACATGTTTAATTTTGTCTCTAATCATGTAATCATGTCTTTTTTTTTTTTTTTTTTTGAGACACAAAACTTAATTTAATAGAAATTTTGTTTGTAGTTTACATTCTGTGAGAGCCGAGCTGGAGCCCACTGCCCCACCCAGAAGTGTAATCATGTCTTGTAGGGCTGGCCTGGGGAAGCACCTGGCCCAGGATTATCCCTGGGGAGTTGCTGAGCTTAGAGTAAATCATACTGTTGACGCCTTGCTAGCTTTTACAGATCGTGAGTGCAGTGGATGTTAACTTCTGATGGAAGCAGCCTTGAGAGGCATCATAGAGCAGTCTGAGGTGTGTCGAAAGAGGGAGTAGCATTTTCCCTCTGTGCCCTTGGGATGGCGGTGGGTAAAAGAGACTCGAGTCTTTTTAGTTGTTGTGGTTGAAAGCAGCTCAGCCTGGGACAAGCTCCCTGTCCCTTTATTTTCTCTGGATTGCAGGTTGTTTGCTCTGTTGGAGGACCTTCTGCGCTGTTCTACACTGGCCTGGCCTGGGCTGGAGCTACACTTGCCTTTCCAGGCGTGGAGATGTTCTGGAAGGGTCTGAGACTGAGTAGGAAGGCTGGTGGTAGGAGTTGAGAAGTCCACTATCTTGGGAGCATTCTGCTTCCAGAAAATTGTGCTTGCTGGTCCTTTCTCATCCTTCTCTTCCCTCTAGAAGTCTTTACAAAGAGCACTTGTCCTATGTCACTGGATACTCAAAAGGGCAGGCTATAAATACTGACCCTCCCAAAGGCTGGCTGGCAGGCTCGCCTAGAAATAACCCTCTTTCATATGAACACTTGTGTAGAGGAAACTGTTACAAGTTAAATAATAAATATTTGGACATTTCCAATATCGGAAAATGACGACTTTAGTAAAATCCTCCAATAGTTTTGCATTGAGAATAAATCGATTGTATTTTCAAAACAGTCATTTTACCCCAAACACCTTTTCCTCATCTCTGAAGTACTGTCCATACAGTTACAAATATGAGGTATGAACATAAGTTAATAAGAATCGGACAGATTTAAGAATTTGAATTTTACTCTGCCACTTAATCATATGACCTTAAGCTCCCTGTCCCTTTATTTTCTCCACGGTAAAGTAGGGATACATTTCTTCATAGCATTGTAGTGAGGATTAATTTGGGGTGAGTGGCACATACCAGGGGCCCAACAAGTGTCTCCTTGTATTATCTTCAAGGTGAGCTTGGAAAGTGCACACTTCTGATGATGCTAACAATAGTTCTGAACCACTGGACAATATGAAGCATCTTTTAAATGGTGTCAGAATAAGACTCACAGAGTCTTGGTCAACTCTGATAGCAGGACCGAGCAACTCTCTTCACAGGGAAAAATTGAAAATGAATGGGAATAGGTATTAGCTCTAGTCCTTATCTAAGAGGCTTTGTGGTAACTCGAAATATTGGCCACTGAGGGAGACCAAGCCTATTCTGGAAAACAGAAAACGGGCTGACCACCCTCCCACCTAGAGGGCTTAAACAGTCACCCAGTCTGCTGAGGAGCAGCCCACCTGGTCCTCAGAAGGTTTACTTAATGATCTGGGCTAGCCTAGGAAACCCCTAGTGCCAATAACCACAAGAGTAAGCATTAGAAATCTCACAAAATCGAGACATAATTATCCTTCTAACATGAAGCAAGTGGCAAGACAAGCTGGTGGAAAAGAGCATGGGTTCAGGACTCCCCAGACCCTTGGGCAGAGTTGCCCAGTGGTGCCCTGCCCAAAGCTGAGGGTAGTGCTCCTGGAAGCTGTGTCTGCCCAGAGCCATGGTTTGTCTCTAATTTGTCTGTCTAGAAGGGGTGCCCTTCTCTAGTGCACACAAAGGCACCAGAGGGGCTGGCAACAGCCCTGAAGACACCCGTGTTGTCATCCTTCTCTGCCCTGAGGAGATCCCAAGTGCCTGTAAACCAGGGCTTTCCAAATGAAGGGTCGGACTTGATTTCCTCAGAAGAAATGTCCTACTTTAATGTAGTTCTTTCTTCCAGTATTATTAATCTACTGTCTGCTTCTTTTTTTTTTTCCTTCTGGGAAAAGAAAACCTGTGTGACTTACTGGATTTTGAACTTTGTATTTCAAATGAAGCTGAGTGGATGAGTCCAGACCCACAGTTGCAGCTCCGAACAAGTGTGTGCTGAATATTGGTGGAATGTGGTGTCCGTATGACAGAGCCGTGTAGAGCCACAGCTGCTCAGTGACAAGTGTCAGGGGCTAAGTGCTTCTCTTCAACTCTATTTTGGTCACGGAGCTGTTCTCCTTACATGGTAAAACAATGGCCGCAATTGTCTGGGGTCTTTCCTGTCTTAGCCACAGCACGTGTCCAAACTGGGCTGACATTGCAAGGTTAGGACAGTAATTTATGTCCTGGCATTGTAGGTGACCACTCTGAAACTGGCTGGAGTGGAGGGAGGCATTTTACAGCCTGAACTCTCTGAAATGTCTCTTTATTTGTAGAATCTTGGAACCATAGCATCAGCCGGGAACTTAGCTATTATCTAATATGATCCCTTATTTTACATATTTTTAAAAAACTGTCCAGTGAGGTTAAGCAGCTTCCCTAAGGTTGAATTTTTTTTTTTTTTTAACATTTTTAAAATTTTTTTAAAGATACTTCAATTACATAAATGTTACAGAGAATATATAGGGGATTCTCATATGCCCCACTCCCACACCTCCCATATTTTCCCACATTAGCAACATCTTTCATCAGTGTGGTACATTCATTGCAGTTGATAAACACATTTTGGAGTATTGTCACTAAGCATGGATTATAGTTTACATTGTAGTTTACACTCTCCCATTCGACTCTGTAGGGTATGGCCGGATATATAATGACCTGTATCTGTCATTGTAATGTCATTCAGGATGATTTCCAAGTCTTGAAAATGCCCCCTTGTTATACCTGTTTTTCCCTCTCCCTAACCCCAGAACATCCATGGGTCACTCCCTCCACAACAGTGGTATTTCTTCCATTGCTAGAATCCCAGTAAGTCTATAGTAGAATACTAGTAAGCTTGTTTTAGTCCATAGTTCACTTCCCAATCCTAAGGACTCTGGGATGGTGATGCCCACTCCACCATTAATTGAGGGGTGCTTCGATCCCATACATCCGATGGATGGGACTCTCTTGCTTGCAGTTGTAGATGTTCCTTGGTATGTTGTTTGTCCATCATCTCCTCCCCATTAGTTGTCCTGGGTGAGTACTGGAGAGTAGGTGTTGCAACTCCATTGAGATTCAGGGCTCAGCTGGCACATGGACAGCCCAAAGATTTAAGTCTCTTGCATGCACAGTTACCAACTTTAGTATGAATTATAGGTTCAAATAGAAGGACCGAAGAGTCATGCATAGGGAAACCACTGCTGAGTCTAACTCAGTCACACTGGGGAGCATAAATACCAGATTAGGGTCCACTGGGAAGGGGCCAACTTCCTGAGCTGTCTGCCCTGACGATAGTGTCTGGATGTCTCCATATCCCTAAGGAGCTTCACTATTTTGGGTTGTATCTACTTTGGCTGTCAATGAGATCCTGTTGAGATGTGTATAAGTGCTACCTCTGGGATGGTCTCCTGACTCACTTTGAAGTCTCTTAGCCATACAAACTCATTTGTCTTTAGCTTTTCCCCATTTTGGTCAAGTTGTTTTTTGTTTTGTTTTGTTTTGTTGTTTTTTTCCAGATGCATTGCTTGTTGGTACTTGGTAGCAGTCTCTCAGTGCCAGGGAGGCTCATCCCTGGGAGTCATGTCCCACGCTGGGGGGAAGTTATTGCTTTTATATGCTGAGTTTGACTTAGAGAGAGGGCATGGCCATCTTTTGCAGTCTTCTTTTGAGTGTTGCATGAAGCAGAGGCTTGGAGTATCTTCTTTAAATACCAACTTCTCTGGATGAGAACAAAATAGAAACTTTTGGTTGCAGGCTGAATATTTCTAGATGCAAGTCCTATTTCATTCATTTGTTCAGTGATTGAAATTATACTTCTTGGGTGCGCATTATGTGCCATATGCTGTACACATAATGCTGAGGGAATAGTGGTGGACTATTCACAGAAGGTTTCTGCCCTTAGGATGTTTATATTCTAGTAGAGGAGTTAGACAGTAAGACAAATGAATAACAAGATCATTTTAGAAAGTAATAAATGCTTGGGGGAAAGTGAGCCTATGTAAATCGAGTCATTAAAAAACACTGGTGTGAAAAAAAAAACAAAAAACAAAAAACAAAAACACTGGTGTGATGGCATTTTCTTGGCAGGCTATCTACTCTTTTAGTATCAGATCGTCTGGTGTTGATTTTTTCCATGAAAAGCTTCCCTTTGCACTAGCATATATTATTTTATATTATTACCACTAAAATATATAGGTTGCCAAAAATTAGAGCCTGGCAATTTTAGCACTGCTATGAAGGCACGTTGGAATTATAAAGTTAAGCCAATTGTTTTTAGGTAAGTATTAAAGATTACCTGCTCACTTCTAAGGAATCATCCAACTGACTACTCAATTTTTCTCTTTTCATCCAGATATTATGGCAATGGATAGCAACAAGTATTCCACTTGTCATAGTTTATCTTTTAACTATAATAAGTTCCCTTTATAAGATCACCTCTTTTGGGTATATTGCATCCACATGGTTGATTTTTACCAGGTTCTGCCCAGAGATGGGAGAGATTTTATTTTCATTAAAGAATCACAGGCAAATTTAGTTTCTTCCAAGTTGCCAATAAATATAACTTTCCTGGCAACCCAGGAGGAGGATCATGTTGCTGTTGGAAGCTTTGCAATACGAATATACTTGGAAGCCAACCCTAATGTAGTTATGGTGGAAGTTATTTCATTGCCCAAATACACACGCACATGCGCGTGCGCACACACACACACACAGAGCATAGGAACCACAGACCTTGGAAAGAAGGAAATGGAAAACATTTGAAAAGATTAACTTGAAAGCTCCCAAACATATGTCTTGACTAGATTACCACCTAAGGGGTGTGTGTGTCTGTGTGTGTGTTGTGCGTGTACATATTCAGCCTAGAATTGGGCTTAAAAATGCAAACCTTTTAAATCAGATACATGAAAAATTATGTCAAAAGCAAAGAGGAATCTCTGAAGTGAGGAAGTTTTTGTGGAGAAGAGATAAACTTGGTGGCTACCATGCTTCTGCCAGTGGCAATCACCCTTTAAAGTGTGCTAGCTCCAGATATTTTGATAATGCAGAGCTCCACTTTTTTCTCACATTCCATTTTTCAAATTACTAGAAAATCAATGTTAACAGTATTTCAGGTTCACATTTTCAAAGGTACAGTAAGTACTGAAATTCAGAGTAACCCACTATCAGCAGCTAGTGGCCTCTGAAAGCACTTTTTTCTTTCATAGCACATAACTGTTACCCAATTAGCTTGGAGAGTGAGTTGATAAACTGAGGTGTTTGTTGTTCACTGATTTTCACAGCACTTTGCAGATCTTGTATTCAGAATGAGGGCACCCAAGTTAGTCTCTTATGTGTTGCTTCTGTGTAGAGAGAATGAAAAAAATAGGAGGATTTCATTTTCATGGAGTATTTCGCATTCAAATCTGTCATTAGGTTAACCTGAACATCCTGAGTTAATTCCTAAAAGTTTCTAAAGTACCAATTTCATAATTCCAATTCTGAAGCATGCATTTTTCTTATTTCAGAAACATATCTGTCTCTTACCATATTTTGCATAAAATTATACTGAAGAGACATAAAGCAAGAGAAAAAAATGGGGGGGGGTGTTTTTTCTGTTTGAAATCAGAAAATACAATAATTCTTCTACCATTCTCCTGAATGCTCGAAAATTACGGCATGTTTTTGATCTCACAAGTGCTGTAAGCACTTGGTGAATTTTGTGGAAGGAATGAACAAATGAATATAATTCTGAAACAATTTGAGGATTCTTGTCTTTAAAAGCCTACTTTTGCCATAGCAAATTTGTTGAAAGGCATCTATTCAGTTCATAACTGTTCAGATTTTTAAAAAATTCAAGTTATTTTAAAGTATAGGCACAGGCAAGTGTGGTGGGAGCAGCAAAGATCTAAGAGTTCAAAGGTCTAGGCCCTGGGCAGGCACCACCACTAACTGGCAACATGGTCTTGAGAAAGTGACCTTATTCTGCTGGGTTTCAGTTCCCACACAAGTGAAACGATTGGTTTGGAGAAAGTTATTTCTGAGATTCCATTCCTCTTCAAAGTTCCGCAACTGAATACTTTAAATTATGGAAAATTGGATCTAAGTTAAATAAATACTGATAAAGTGCCTAGTATGTGCCAGATATGTCCTAAGTGCTTTACAAAGTGTGTACTTACATAAGAATAAAAAAGCAGATACCCTGCACGGGGAAGCATTTCCTAAACTGTAAACTATAAGAAAATGATAGTTGCTATTAAAATGAGAGTCATTCTATTTAAATTCAATATAGTTAAAATCATTTGAAAACCTGAATAAAAATAAAATAATACTTGGAATTGAAAATAGTATTAAGAATGGAAGTAGTGAGTCCCTTTAAACTACTAAATAAAATTTATATGTCCAAAATAAATGATCCAATCTTTACTTGACTTAAGAGGAAACACTAGTCTTGAGACATGACTTGATATTAGTTTCATCATAAATAATTTGGTTCTCATAAACTTGAATGTTCTCACACATATTAAATTAAAAGGAAGCATTTTATGAAACAAAAACATTCCACCAGCATCACATCTTAATATAATACTCATCATAAATGTTCCAGGGGCACAAACCATATTAGGAAAATAAACTAGAAGCCATAGTATGTTCACAGTAAGCAGCAGAACTTTCTAAACATCATAGGGGCGTATTTCTATACTATGTACTATATGTACTATAATGTCTTTCATTATTAGCCTAGTCTTTCTCATCCAGTGAACTCTGAGCTCCTTGAGAACAAAACTGTTTAATTCGTTTTGCATCTCCAGAATCTTGCATAGTGCTTGACACAAATGATGTGCTCAAGAATTGTCTGTTAAATGAACAAATGGATAAGCAATGAAAATGGTAATTGGTATTTAAAATGGATTGAACCATTGATTATCCTTCATGCATTATAATTTGGTTAGAACCTGTGATGAGAATCTACTGTCTTTTAAGGGAAGCAGTGGTGTGAGAGATGTATTTTTTTTTTTTACACATTTGTGGATTATCTTCATAATCAACAATTTGGTTTAGTTCTTTTTTTTTCCTTACTCTGAGAATGATAGGGAAGTTGGGGAAACAGGAAACATAATTTTTAAAAAATCCGCTTCATGGATAGTTACTGAATAAACTACTATGTGCAAAGTGGTGTATATCCTTGGCAAATAAACTCAACCTAGATTCTACCCTCAAGGAGAATATAATTTAGATATTTAAGAAGCTTACGTAAAGGAAGAAAGCAATATATGATATAAAAGAGACCAATGTTTACTAAAATGAAAGAATATGTGATAAGGATTATACAGAGGTCAGAGATAAATTGGCTGGATTTCCAGGTAGCCACCACAGGGCAGGAGAACTAGCCTGGATCACCATTACTCAGGATTTGCCTTTGACTGTAAAGGCCCTGGACCCAGAGATAATCAGATCCAAGAGATTGGCATACACACACAAACCAAGCTTACTTGAGCCTGAAAAACCAAAAGGCCAATGAATAGGGCAATTGGAAAGTTAATTGCGATTAAGGATTAAAGAATTAAGAATAAAGAGAGCTGGATGCTACTGGGGATGCTTCAGCCACATACTGCACTTGCACAAGCCTGCCTTCCAATACAGCCATTCCCTCCAGGAAACATGGGCAGGAGACAGTATTTCTCCATCAGTATTGGATAAATACAGAACCTAGTAGATGCAGGTATAAGTGGGAATGATTATGGGATTTTAGAGGATTTTAGAGGATGGAAAGATGACATTCAACCACAGAAATCAAAGAAAGCTTTATGGAAGAAGTATTATTTAAACAGTCTTTAAGATTATTTAGAAATGGCAACTCTGCATTGAGAGAAAAGAATATTCTAGGCAGAGGGGAAAGCATGAGCAAAGAAAATGAGCAGTTCTGTTTTTCTGGAACACCAAGTATGTGAAGGAGAATCATAGAATATTATGCAGGAGAGCTTGGATTATATCGTGGAGGGTCTGGAAAGCCAGTTTTGAGGTTTGAGTGTGATTCTTTGGGCAATGGGAAGTCATAATAGAACAAAAATGATTGGGATTATATGCTGCTGTGTGTGAGATGGATTGGAAGGGGGAGTCCTAGATGCTGAAAACATTGGTTGGGAAGCTACAGAATCTACATGAGAGCAGAGTAGTGGTATAGATGGAGCAGCAAGAAACTGAAGGGTGCAAATCAGGAAGTACCATAGTTTTTTCCTTACACACATGCTCCAAAGCAAAATATAACAAAACAAGATGTGTCCTAATTTCTATAAAATTCTCCACTTAAAAAGAGCAGAAGATTGAAAAATCATTGATTCATTTATCCAATTTGATTGATTTGGGGGTTGTCTGAATATCAAATTGATAAAGGAAAGATTCTCAAGGCATCAATGTGGTACCTATACCTAAAGGGACAGCTTAAGGGAAAAGAAAAAAATTATTGTACATAAGTAAGTTTTCTCATCTCTCAAAAGGTTCAGGTAATTTCTCTAAATAGACACCCTTTCAAATACTTTCTAACATTAGCTAATCTAACAGGATTGCTGCAGAAAACAGAAACAGGAGCTTTGTGAGAAGTTTGATTACCTGTACGGTATCCTGGAGGAAAGGAAGACTGAAATGACCCAAGTCATTACCCGAACCCAAGAGGAGAAATTGGAACATGTCCGTGCACTGATCAAAAAGTATTCTGATCATTTGGAGAATGTATCGAAGTTGGTTGAATCAGGAATCCAGTTCATGGATGAACCAGAAATGGCAGTGTTTCTGCAGGTAACTTTCTTTTTGGCACTGGAAGAAACAAACCAAGAAAGTAGGTTGTTAGAGAATTGGTGTTATCACAAATTGATAGAAACCATCTCCTTAAGGGGAATTTCATTGTGTCCATCTCGTTTGATCTATAAGCTCATTATCTGCTTATATTTTTATCTGGTTAAAATAATTTAAGAAACATATTTAAAGGACCATAACATTGCCTAAATATGAGGGTCCTGATTTTAAAAAGCAGTTATTTATAGCTTTTAGAAATTAAGCTATGGGACTCTGAGAGACTTTATCCTGATAAAATCTCAACACTTTCTTTGATAAAAAAAAAATAATTTAAGTAGGCTTATCTTTTGTTTTGTTTGTTTGTTTTTCACAGAATGCAAAAACCCTATTACAAAAGTAAGTAATTTTCTTTTTTTTTTTTGGAAAAATTGTATGCTTTTTCTTTTTACCCAAAGCTATCAAACTTTAAACATTGACAACTTGTCTTTATTGCAGAATTTCTGAAGCATCAAAAGCATTTCAGATGGAGAAAATAGAACATGGCTATGAAAATATGAACTACTTCACAGTCAACCTTAATAGAGAAGAAAAAATAATACGAGAAATTGATTTTTATCTAGGTTTGTTATTCTTTTGGCCGTTTGACCAAAATCTCAGGTGTGTAAAAGTTGCATTCAGTGGGAGGAAAGGAGGAATTCAGAATCACCTCCAGAATGGATGTCAACAGCTTTACTAACCCACAGTAAAGCTCTATTCCATTATATGATCCATATAACTTATTGACAGTGTTTATTCAGCTTTGCACATCTCATTGCCTTTTTTTTTTTTTTTTTTAATATTTTAAAAGGTGCTTAGATTACATAAATGTTATACAAAAATTACAGGGATTCCCATGTTCCCCACCTTCCACACCTCCCACAACCTCCCACATAAACATCTTTCATTAGTGTGGCACATCGCCTGCAATGGATATACACATCCTGGGGCTTTGCCACTAAGCATGGACCATAGTTCACACTGTAGACCACTCTCTCTCCCACACAGTTCTACATATTATATGCTGATGTAAAATGGCCTATATCTGTCATTGTAAAGTCACTCAGGATAATTCCCAAGTCCTGAAAAAGCCCCTGTATTACAACTGCTTTTCCCTCTCCCTGCCCCGAAAGCATCCAGTGGCCACTGACTCCACATCAATGTTGTAATTTCTTCCATTGCTTGAATCACAATATGTCTACAACAGAATACCAGTAAGTCCACTCCAGTCCATAGCTCTTCCCCCAATCCTGAGGAGTCTGGGATGGTGATGTCCACTCCACCTCCAAGTGAGAGGGGGCTTATATCCCATGGATAAGATGGATGGGATTATCCTGCCTGCACCTGCAGACTCTCTCCATTCCCTGGGATGGCCGTTGTCCATCATAATCTCCTCACCAGGTGACTTGGGTGAGTCCATTGAGCTGTAGAGTAGGAGTTGCAGCTCCACCGAGATTCCAGGCACAGCTGGCACATGGGCAGGCCAAAGGCTCCAGTCTCTGGAAGTATACCTACAAACTCCAGCACCACATATAGGTTTGAATAGAAGGGACTGATGGACCATGTACAGGGAGGACTTATTTGAGTCTAATTCTGTCACTCTCAGGAGCACAGATTCCAAAGTATAGCCCACTGATAAGGCATCAATCTCTGGAGCTATCCCCCCTTATATAGGACCTGGGTGTCTCCAGAACCCTCAGGAGCCCCTCTGTGTGGGGTGATATCCACTTTGGTGTTCTATGAGATCCTACTGAGGTGTGTGTAAGCGTTACCTCTGGGATGACCGTCATCTCTGTCAGTTATTTAAGTATTAAGTATTATTTAAGTATTTGTCTCATTGCCTTTTATACTGCCATTATTGAGCATTCGACGGTGATGATGGTATTGCAACTTCAACTATACACAGAATGTTAGCCACAACTATGTAAAATGTGATCAGGTGCAAGATTAAGGATGAGATCAAAAGCGTAGACGACATCTGGGCTAGATATAGTAGCACATCCACTTAATCCAGCTTTATAGGGCTAGAAGAGTAACAAGTCATGGAATAAGTCACAGTCTAGAAATAAAGCTGGGTCTATGTGACCAGAGCTATTCCAACTGACATAAATACCTCCCTACCCTTTGGCCCAGAAATCTCACTCCTGGAAATTTATCCTGATGGAGTAATTGAAAAGAAGAAAATAACTTTGGAGCTGACCAAAACTTTGATCCCCTTGATTCATCCTAGCCCAATCTTGATGCTGAGACCCCTTAGTCAGGCCACTGACAGTGCCACAAGGCTGTACCAGTGTCCACAAATTAAGATCTGCTTCTTAATTTTAGAAGCAGATCTTTAGGATGGATTTTTTTTAAATTGTGTATTATTGTCTGAGGTTAATTAATATCAGTGGGCTAGGAAAGGAGTCCTGGCATTAATTGTACACAAGTTAGTATTCCCTGAACAAAGGAGGTAAGAAATTAAAATGAAACAAGGATTTTGTATGCTTTCTGAAATGAGTGTTGCATTTCAATTTAATTCGACAGAGGTAAATAGGTGACAACCCCGGCCCTGTGGGAGCTTGCAGATATGACAGACTATGAAAAAAATTTGACCTGGCTTTGGTGGGCAAGGTGGATGGTGTGCAGTGATGGTGAGGGCTGCACTTAATACAGGGGATGGGAACAGGGAGACCGTGATGTATGGGCATCCCTTCACATTTGTCCTGCCCACATTGAACTAGAACCTCAAGGTCTCAGCATGAAATACTTGGTCCATCTTCAAGTGTCCATTGGAGAGGTTTTCCTCAGCCTGTCCTTAGCCTGGGCTGTAAGTACTGGCCACTAATTGTTTTTTGAATGGCTGCAGTGGTAATTATAACTTTGCTTATCCGATCAGAAGATGATGAAGAAGAAGGAGGAGGTGGTGGAGAAGGAGGAGGAGGAGAAGAAGAAGAAGAAGAAGACGTAGTAGAAATGGAAGAGGTAGAAAATGTTCGAACAGAGTCATCAGGAGAAGATGAAAGCCCGGAGAAAGCTTTGCAGTCCTCTCTACCCGCCTTGGAACTCCAGACTGCCCCGGAGGCACTTCCTGTTTCTGCTCCAGAGCCCCCTCCAGCCCTGCCTCCGGCATCTGCTGCCAACAGCACGATGGCACAGGTAAAGGTTTCCTGAGCTCCTTCACACAGGACGCACAGGCGTGTCTCTTTGCGGAAAACTTAAGCAACTTATTCTAACTTAAGAAAAAGATGACTATGTGCCATATATTTGTATGCGGAAAATCAGAGATTTCAGGACAGGCATAATGTCAAGAAGAAAAGTCCCCTAGGGGATTCAGCAGGCTCATCGTGGTCAGAGCTGGTTAGCAAGACTTAGTGTAATGTGATTTTCCCACCGATAACAGCTCTTGAAACTGAAGCAATCTTTGTCTAGAAATTGCCCATGTGTATGTTTGTGTAACATGTTAATTCCTAAAAGCCAATGCCATGAGGATTGGGTCTGCTCTTTGTTGCTTAGTGAATACCTATATAGGGTGCAGGATAAGGAATAACATAGGATGATTAGAATAACTATAAAAAATATATACAATGATTATTCTTTCAGAATTTTGATTTTTCTATGGAGAGTGAAAGAAGTAAATAGAGAAGCCACAGTAGTTTATGTCCCTGTTACTTACCTTGAAAGACAGCTATATCTTCTCTCCAAGGGGCAAACAAATGAAACTTGGTTTCCTATGTGTTTGTCATTTGAGCAGATGATATGTCAATAAAAATGTTTTTAAAACTTAGGAAATCAGCTCACCATAGGTGCTGCACCTGATTGGCTGGCCATATGTTTCTGAGTAGTCACTGTCCAGTTTTCAAGGCTTTGTGCAGACTCCATGACACCTTCAGCAGACAGGATCCCCACATAATAAGTTTGTGGGTAACAGACATCAAAGGAGGGACCCTGTTTTGCACTTGCTTTCAGAGTGGATTGAAATTATCTGTAGAAACAAAACCTCAGAGCAGGGACTTGGAGATGGAATTATGTTCTATGCTAGGTAGGAAACCAGTCTCAAATACTATTTATAGTTATTAGAATCTTGAAATTCCGGTTATAAAAAATTGTACTGAAATTAAAAGTGGTGTGATAATTAAATGAGGGTTGGATTTGAACATAAGATCGATTTTTGGTTTTAGAAAAGAGATTCGGGGGCCCACATGTAATACCAAGAAAACTAATTTGAGTCAACAGTTGGAGCCTTCTCCCACATCTGATATTTAATAAGCAATTTTCATTTTAGGCTTTTGCTTTCTGCCTGTCCTGACTACAATTTAATGAAAGAAAAGCACAGAAAAGAAGAAGGGGGTCTCATTCAGATTCCAAGACAAAGGGGAGCTGCTATCAGCATTCTTTCCCTAGCACTTCAGGAGGGTGGGATGAGCTAAAACATGCAATCAACCAGGCACTGCAAATGGAGGGCTCACAGTTTTCAAACCCCAAGGGAACTAAAACCAACTGCTTTTTTTCTTCTTCTTTTCCTTTTTTTTTTTTTTTTTTTTTTTTTTTTACTTTTGAATTTATCTGTCCTGATTAAGGGGGAGGTTGTGCCCAGTGGCTCTCAGCAGACCACAGAGTCTCAAACTCCACTGCATGCAGCATCGGAAACTGCGGATCCCTTGTTTTACCCTAGTTGGTATAAAGGCCAAACCCGGAAAGCCACCAACCCACCTTCCACCCCAGGGAGCGAAGGTCTGGGGAAATTAGGGCCGCCAGGTTCTGAGGATGCGAATGTACAGAAGGCAGAAGTGGCGGAAGCCGCAGCCAATGAGAGGGCAGCAGTGAGTGGTAAGGAAACTAGTTCATCTGCAGCTATTTCTCAGGTTAGTGTCCGTGCTCTTGTGTCTGAATGCCTTTCTGTGCCTCCCGGGGCCCAGCAAGAAAGAATGGCTTTCAAAGGGGCAGAGAGAAATGGTTGCCTTGGGGAAAATCCAGAACAACTCACCCCAACGTTGGCTTGTCTTTTAAGCATTATAGAAAAGGAAAACACATTTGGCTTGGCTCTGACTGTGGTGGTCTCACACCTGGCTTCCCAGGGGAGGGGGGCAAAAGGGAGCCTGCCCATTAGGTGTGTGGTTGGCAGCTGCTTTGTCTGCAGTGACTGGCTGGTGTCCCTGGCTCTTCTTTGGAACAGCCACTTACTTGCCCCCGCTCGCCTTTTCTGTATCCTCTTTGGGCTTCCGAAGACTAATCACATGCTTTCTTTCCCAGCAACCCCTAAGGAGTAAGTTTGAATTGATTTTTAAATCTGTACTAGAAAGTAACCTCTGATTCATGAAATCTGGGATTGTGCTGGCTACAGCTAGCAAAGATAATCTTGGCTTGATTAATAAACTTCCTAAGCATGTGCTCCTAGGAAAAGCACACATTTTCCTCCATTCTTTTTCTTTTTAAAGGGACAAGATCTTTTTTTATTGTTGTTCTTTTTAAGATGAATGTTTGAGGTCTCCCTAACACTGGGTTAGATGTTTGCATGGCTCCAAGATCCTGTAGAAGAATTCAACCATTTCTTCAGAAGGAAGAATGCTTATGGTTACTGCCCCTCATGAGCATTCATCCATGATGTTTGTGACTGTGAAGATTGCCCAGAAAGGGGGCTATCAAGGACTCCTGGGTCCTTAGGTGATTATGAACAAGGAACGCCGTTTTTTGAAAGATCAAAAAATTACTTATTTGATTGCATCTGCTCAAGTGCACTTCAGTTTGAGGAAGTAATTAAAGGAAATGATTTTTGGAAAAGTAAAAGTAACATGCTTTGGTGCTGGGTATTTATTTTCGCAGATGAAAAAAATGACCAAAATCAACGTTTGGTGTGAGGAAAACTTTTGAGGTGGTTTTAATGAATGGTAAAATAATGGAGATGATTTTGGTTATTTCTAGAAAATTTATGGGAATCCTTGCATATTTAGTGGAAGTCAAGTGAGGAGGAGCTATTTTCTGCAAACAGTGGTATAATAGCCTGTGAAAAGCACATAGTAGGGCCCTGAATCAAAATGAAAAGTCCATCTAAATGGTGTTGAAAAAATTATCTGTGATCATGTCAGTGAAGCTTTCTTCTTGTTTTCTCACAGGAGTTAGCAATCTGCCTAGCCCTTCTGGCTTTTCTTATACTTCACTACGTCTGGCGTCAGATTCAGTGCTTGGTTTTTACTTTAATGGGTAGGAAATATTTTCTTTCCCCTTGACTAACATCTCATGTAGTTTCTTCCTTAAAGTTCCTCTTCCGGAGCCCCGAGATAAGTTTCTCCCCAAACCCTGAGGCTCAGCCACCTAAAAGGAATCACCTTCTTAGACAATAACTAGCGGCACCTTCCTGAGGAGAAACGCTCCATTGTTTAATCCTGTGTGGAGGGGAGCCCTGACTCAGAACAGTGACTCAGTGGGCAATTATTCAGTAATCCTTTCATAGTGAACCCTCCAGAAGGGCCATCAGGAGGAGACCAATGTCCAAGGGCATCAATAATGTTGTGAGGAGTCCCTTTTCTTAAAGTGGAGAGAGGATTGTCCAGGGTTTCCACAGATGAAGTAGTAGGCTTTCATTGGCTTACACCAGAGGTGCCTGGGAGTCGACCAGATGATTCCTGTTGTTGGCATCTCCTGCTGTGGTGGGAAGATGGACTAGCTGATTTCTCAGTTCTCTTTGGACTCTCAGACTCCACAGTGTCTCTCCTGGAAGAGGAGGGCTCTGAGAGAAATATGCCCAGAGTGCAGCCACATCAGGGGATCACAGCCAGGGGAAAAATGAATGAAGAAGGAGCCAAATCAATGTTCTTCCATCAACCATAGAGAATTAGAACCAAAGAGAAGTCGTAAAGCCTTCAAACAGTCCCCACATATTACTTTTGGGTCATTTTTCTCATAGGCAAACCTTATTTTGATTACAGTTTTGAGGTTTGCTTTGAGGCTAACATCTTACTGTTTTAATATCCTTTTTAATGTTATTAGTTTAATTATTAACATTTAAAGATTCAAATCCCATGTACTTGTCAGTAAATGACCCTTGTGAGCCTGAGACCTAGCTCCCTATGCCTATAGCTCAGAAACAATGAGAGTCACTGGTGCCAAAAGGCCTCAGCTATTTCTGGCTGACTGACTTTTCCTTGCATTGACATTGGCTCATCTGGAAGTCCTCATTAGTGCCCTGTTGTCTGCTGTGCAATAGTGGTTGGATCTCCATGGGTCGCTCCATGTCTGTAGCTGTGTGTGAGTGGGACTTGCCCCCAATGTCCAATGGTCAGCTGGAAATCTGTGTACTCTAGAACGCTCTGCCGTGTCCTTCTTATAATCTGCCCAGGTGCATAGATCCTCCTCCTGTTTTTATTTGTCATGAAGAGAAGTGTAAGTATTGACCATGGACTCCATGGGGAAAATGGGGGAGAGAGAAAAATCCATGCTTTGGGGGGAACAACAACCTAATTATGGATCTGAATAATTGTCTGAGGAGTTCAATTTAAATTCTGAGACTAAGGGTTTTGGGCTTTGTCACCATATATCCTTCCTGTAGCTTCTCTGAGGCTCCTGGGGCGAGCATCATGCTTTGTGGCTGCTGAACACTGAGCTCATTTCATGTGTGCTGACATGTATATGCCTGTTTGACGAGGTGAGGGTGAGGCAGAATTGGGATGGGCAGGGGATGTGGTAAATTGACATTCCAGGTTGCAAAGAACCTTGATTGGATAGTTCTCAGTGTTTGAGAAAGACCCTTTCACATAGAGAAGAAAAACTGTTCATGATGGAGTATCCCTCCTTGATCCCTGCAATGGGATACGGGCAGATGGATAGAGCCCTCACCAGGATAGCAGTGTGAATTTTTTGCAGGCCTGATTCACCTTTGCCACCTCAGAACTTAGGTCATTAGATTAATGCTTGTCCAGTACGAGGTTAGCTTGTTGGAATTTCAAAATTCACCATAAGTTTTCCCCTGAACATTTAGGATGTAATTCAGAAGTTGTCCTTGATTCACTCATGGTCTTAGGTGTTGGTGATGCCTTAGGAACTCTGAGGCGTCTCAAACTCACTTGTTGATCTGGGAACTCACTTCAGCCCCTATCAACTGAACCACAGGCCTTTGAAGAAGGCAAATGTTCTATTTCCCACTGCTTTCCCTTATCCATCTTCACATTCCTTGCTTTTGCAGCCTTCTCTACTTTATTAGTACTTACCTGCTCTCTTTAACCAATCATCTGTGCAGGTTATGTTAGAAACAGGCAAAATCCAGATGCCAGATCTCTCCATCAGTGGTGAAGGGAGCTTCTACTTTTTGTTAGATCCATGGATCATTATTACTCCCACTTGCCCCTTTCTCTAAGGAAGCAGAATTTCTCAACAAGTTTCAGACTCAGCTCTATGAGAAGTTTGAATCTGATAAAAAGCCCTGGTTTTCATCCATCCTGCAGAATGCACTTTAAACGTTGCCACACCCCATTACTTCCAGAAAACCCCATGAAAGAGGTCATAGGCCACACTGTGCTAGCCCCTATGCATGACCTGGTGTTTAACTGGTGAGTCACCCTCTAAGTTTCCATCTTTCTAAGCTGGATACCCAGTCAATTCAAAGAGAGTTTGGTGGAAATAACATTTTATTTACTTCATGCATTAAATTTTAAATTTATTTTGAAAAAGCGATGCCATGCCCTAGCCAACATCAGACTACAAAGCAGTAATAGGATGGGAAGAAGAATACTGAGACAGGTTTACTCCCCTTGAAAAGCAGTCTTGGTGAGGCCTTATCTCTTGGGCATGCCTTGTGGCCATTTTTCTAGTTCAGTCTTTTTACATCCACTGCCCTTCCTTTTCCTATACTCTTTACCCACAAATTATACCTGGACTTTACCACAGGGTCTCCCCTGCCCTGGTGAACAATTGGATACCTTATTGGTAATATGTATGGCAACTAAAATTTTCCAGAGGTAGGAATGGCAGCAATGAATGCCCCCTCCCTATTCTCCTTCCTCCCTTCCAAATGCAGTTTAATGGCCTTGCATTGAAGAATTTGTCCAAGCCATGCCACGGGAGCTGTGCAGGGAAAGAGGCTTCCAGAGATATCTCTCCCTGATCAGTGGAATTAAGTCAGCAGCTGCTTGGGCTGATGCTTGAGTTGGACCCTGGCAGCTGCCTGAGGTCAAAGAACCCTATCACCCATCCACTCCATCTTTGGTATTGAAATCTCTGCAACTGCTGCCTTCTATTAAAAAAAAAACCTGTCTAAGCTCATGTATTTCACTGGAGCATGAAGTATAGTTGTAAGAGATGCCAAAAGCTTTTCCATTTATAGCTATTTGTTGTTATAAGAATAAAATAGCTACTTTTCAAAATCCATCTTCAAGCCTGAAAATAGACAAACAAATAAGGTACAAACTCTGCCAAGGCCTCAGGGAGTGGACAGATCAATGAAATTAGGAGAAAGGATTTAGGTTCCAGTCCTGGAACCTTCTGTGTCTGACTCTGGGCATTTAATTTCCTTGAGCCTCAGTTTTCTCACCAGTAAAATGAAGAGACTATTCAAAAAATAGATTCATCTATTTACGCCAACATTTCGAAGTGCAAAATCTAGTACGAAGAATTTTATAATTTGTTTCAGGCCATTTTCTTTGAGAGGATTATGAACACAGACAGTGAAATAGATGGTCTTTATTAAAATATATTTCTTGTCTTGAAGTTCTTACACAAATCTCCACTTTCTAAACTGCTTCCAAATCTCTTCCTAGGCACCCATTTAGCTGAATGTTTTCACAGCTGCGATTACACCTTTGGAGTCCATAAACTCCATAAAATCCTTCATGGCACAACTCGGAATTCCACCTAAAAGTACTTCTAGACCTCGTTGTTCAGTAGATTGAAGATTTATGATGTATGCATTGGAGGCAATCACAGAATATGAAATGAATGAAGAAAGGATAGAGAAGTGATTTTTTTTTTTTAAGATACTTAGATTACATAAATGTTACTCAAAAAATATAAGGATTCCCATATGTCCCACCTCCCACAACTCCCACAACCTCCCACACAAACATCCTTCATTAGTGTGGCACATTAATTGCAATTGATAAACACATCCTGGGGTTTTGCCATTAAGCATGGACTATATTTCACATTGTAGACCACACTCTTTCCCACACAGTTCTGCATGTTATATGATGATATAAAATGGCCTATATCTGTCGTTGCAATGTCACTCAGGACAATTCCCAAGTCCCAGAAAAGCCCCTATATTACAACTGCTTTTCCCTCTCCCTGCCCCCAGAGCCTCCAGTGGCCACTGGCTCCACATCAACGTTGTAATTTCTTCCATTGCTTGAATCACAATATGTCTATAGTAGAATACAAGTAAGTCCACTCTAGTCCATAGCTTGAGAAGTGATTTTTAAAATCAGCTGTTTTTGAAGTATACATATAGTAAAGTTTACCCATTTTAAGTGTACAGTTCAATGAGTTTTGACAAATATCTAGGGTTGTGTAGCCACCACCACAAGATAAAGAATATTTCCATCACCCCCAAAAGTTCCCTCATGTGCCTTTGCAATTAATCCTCTCCCTGCCTCTGGCAACCACTGATGTGTTTACTGCCACTGTTGTTTTGCCACTTCTAGAAGGTCATTTAAATGAAACATACAGTATGTAGACTTTGGGACTGGCGTCTTTCAATTAGATTAATACTTTTGAGATTCATTCATTTTGTAGCAAGTAACAGAAGCTCACTTCTTTTTATTCCTGTGTAATTTTCCATTGTATGGAGATACCACATTTATTTATATTTTCATCAGTTAACGGGTACTTGTGTAATTACAGCTTTGGCTATATAAATAAAGCTGCTATGAGCATTCACATATGGGTCTTTGTGTAAATGTATGCTCTCATTTCTCTTCAGTGATATCTAAGAGTGGAATCACTTAATTGTATGGTAAGTTTATGGTTAAATTCCTAAGAAACTGCCAAACTGCTTTCCATAGTGGCTATCCAATTTGGAGATTCTACCAGAATGGAAGAAAGTTCTAGTTACTCCACATCCTAGCCAGCACTTGGTGTAGTGTAAATCTTTAAAGTTGAGCCATTCTAATGGAGTGTGTGGTATTCCTTTGTTGTCCTCATTTGCATTTTTCTGGTGACTAATGATGTTTAGCATCTCTTCATATGCTTATTAGTCATTTTTATATTTCCTTTGGTGAAGTACCTGTTCAAAGTTCTGACACTTTTTATTGTCTTAGAGTTGTTTATGTATTCTGGATAAAGCTCCTTTATCAGATAAATGTTTTGCAAATATTTTCTCCCAGTCTGTGGCTTGCCTTTTCATTTTCTTAACAGTGTATTTTGATGAGTGTTTACTTCTAATTTAGATGAAGTCCAGTTTATCATTTTTTTCTTTTATGGTTTGTGCTTTTGTGTCTGTTTAAGAAATCTTTGCTCAATACCACAGAGATTTCTCCTATGTTTTCTTCTAGAATTTTTATAGTTTTAGGTATTACATTAAGTCTCTGATCCATTTTAAGTATATGTGAGGTAAGGATCAAAGCCTTTCCCCCCCACACATGAATACCCATTTTCCCAGCATAATTTGTTGAAAAGACTATACTTTCCCTTAGTGAATAACCTTTATGACTTAGAAATTGGATTGACCATATGTGTAGGACTGGACTCTATTTTGTACCATTGATCTGTATGTTTGTCCTGACACTAAAATTGCAGTCTTGGTAATTATAGCTTTATAATAAGTCTTGAAATCAGGTAATATAAGTCCTCTGACTTTGTTCTGTTTTCAAACTTATTTTGACTATTTATCAATTTCATTGGTCTTTTCAAAGAGCCAGCTTTTGGTTTCATTGAGTTTTTTTTTTTTTTTTTAATCTATTTTCTATTTCATTAATTTCAGTTCTTATCTTTATTATTTTCTTCCTTATGCTGATTTTGGGTTTACTTTTCTCCTCTTTTTCTAGTTTCCTAAGTGGCAGTTCAGATTGCATTTTCATTTAATTCAAAAAAGTTTTCTAATTCCTCTCGTGATTTCTTCACTGACCCTTGGGTTATTTAGACCAGTGGTGTTTAATTTCCAAATATTTGGAGATTTTCCAGCTCTCTTTCTGATTTCTGGTTTTATCTTGTGGACAGAGAACAAACTTTATATAATTCTAACCCTTTAAAATTTATTAAGATTTGCTTTATGGCCCAGAATATGGTCTACCTTGGGAATGTTCCATGTACACTTGTAGAGATTGTGCATTCTGTTGGATGGCATGTTCTAGAAATGTCAATTAGCCATTTTAGAAAACCATTGATAGTGTTATAAAGCTATTATCTTCTATCTACTATCTACTGTATCCTTACTGATTTTCAGATTACTTGCTTTATCATTCATTGAGAGAGGAATTTTGAAATCTCTGACTATAAGTATAAATTGATTCTCTTCTATCAATTTTTACCTCATGTATTTTGAAATTCTGTTTAGGTGACTCGCTTTAGCATTGTTATATATTTTTGAAGAGTTGATCCTAAAATAAGTGTGTGTGTGTGTGTGTGTGTTTTCTTTAACTTCTTATCTCTTCTCTTTTTGTGACTGTCTGCTTGACTGGTTATAGAGATGGACCTCATCCCATGTACTCTTTTTTAAAGTAGCTTCAAAACAGTAGGGGGCCTATGAGGAGGGACCTGGAAGAGGAAGGTACTGGCAACCCTTAAGGCATTCTACCAGGCATGCCATGGGGAAGACTTCATCACCTAAATCCTACCAGCCATCTCCCCTTCCTCCTCCAGCCATATCCAAGCATAACAAGTGGACTAGGCTAGACTTTACGATTGGATGACTACTTATGGCTATTCTGTGGGGCCTCTATTTTTAGTTCTGATGTAAATTGCTTTATGAGCTATCTCCATACATTCTCATGACATATCTGTGCCCTTGGCTCACCCCTTGTCATGTCTAAAACAGTTTCCACACAACTGCAGAGGCCACCCTGTTGACAAGGCCAGTGAATTCCAAAGCCAGGCCTTTCCTCTTGGCTGAGAAGGTCCCATGGGTCCCACTCCAAGTGTTGACACAAAGATACGGAATGGTCCGCTCCCCTGAGTGTTTCGCAGATCCTCTCTTTCTAACACATCATTAGCTCAAAGACAGAGCCTCAGGAACAGTGAGGCTCACCCAGCGCTCAGAGCTCTTTGCTCTAAAATAGCAGAGGGGATGTGTGGAGGTCAAGAGCGGTGGCTTTTTTTAGGCAGTAGCAATGGGGAAAGTGTCACCAAGGAAACCCAGCCCATAGCCATCTTTGTCACTGACCCAGTCTCTATAAAAGTTTTCCGGGGAGGTTATAAAGGTGCTCCCAGATCAAAATAACCACTTCATTTAAAAAAAAAAAAAAAAAAAAAAAAAAAAGATGAAGAAAGTAAGACTTCAGGTTATGGTTTCAAATGGTTAAAAAGATGGGGGAAGGGGGCAGTGACGGTGAGCAAGACTTTTTTTTCGTATTTAAAGCCCAGGGTTTATTTTCTAGACTCCCAGAAACCAACAAATATGTCCCCAGACCTGAGACCTGATCAAATTTCAGATCACCCCAAGATTCAGTCCCCTTGAAAATATTCATATTTTCATAAGCCAGGATGAAAATGGGCCAAAGTGCAAAGGAGAAGCAGCCAGTGTGAGGCCTGACATCTCTGCAAGGTGCCACGTGCAAAGGATAAAATCGGATTCATGCAAATGACCTTTCAGACCAAACCTTCCTTACTGTTTTCAAGGGCAATCAGAAACTCTGGCTGCCTCCAGAGGCTGAGAGGTAAGAGGCAAGAGGACTGAAAAGCTGCTTTTCTAAGCCAGTTTAATTTCACAAGGTATTATAGAACATTTAAAAAAATAAAACAGGAGACCAAGAAGAGGATTTCCCATGAGTGTGACTATAGGTCCTGTGTTCCTTGAAATGATCTATTTAATTTTCCAGAACAAACTGAAATGAATGAAAATTTAGCTGTGTTCTCTAAATTTAATTGAGGGTTTCAGGGTGTCAAATTATTTTCAAACAGAAATCCCTACTGAGAGCAATTGCTTCGTGTTTTACAAATTAGGAAGTTTGAGCTTACAAATGGCTGATATGCCAGCCATCCTGATTGTGCTGGAATTTCAGCTTGATAAAAATAGAGAGAAAACTAATCAGTGCTTAGGACTGGCCTATATTTACTGCATAACATTGCCCAGGACATAATAATCCTAGAAATTGGAAGAAATTCTGATAGTGAAGTGCAGGCATTTTTACATTATCAGTCACATAGGGAAAAAAATTGTAGGAGGGAATAAGGTTTTTCTTAACAAATAAGTTTTAATGAGGTTTTTATTTTAGTATTATTAATGTTATTTTCTATTGTCTTTCAATTGAACTTTTCTTTTCCTGGACTTTTTTATTGCTTAAAAATTGACATCTCAATAACTGTCAATTTGGGGCTTTACTAGAAGGTAAAAAAATATATGAATAATGATATTGTAGACTATATTTCTGAGGATCAGATAGCATCCTAAATAAATGTCACTTTAATAGGAAGTTAAAACGGATGTATCCATTTAAGAAGGGGAATATAACGTAAATTATGTGTGAGCAATGTAATGAATTCATTTCCCCCGGCACCCTGTGCCTACAGCATGACAATTCCATGAAAACAGTAGCACAGGTACCGGGGACAACTCTCTAGGGGAGTTGTTATGACACAGTTTGCTGAATTTTGCTTCCTGTGTTTTTAAATGGTTTATTATTCTGATTTAACCCAAGACCCTTGTTAGTATTGTACATCCTGTGGTTTTTTTCTCTGTTTGTGCATTTCAGTGAGTTCCACGAAATGCCCCTTCCACCCACCCCTACTACAGCCCAAGAAGTAAAGAGTTAATCCCTCATTGTGTTACTGCGTCTGAAAAATGGATGCCACTTGGCAATCACTGTAACTAACATGTGTACGTTGCTTTATGTGCTTTCATAGAGACTCTCTTATTTAACTTCAGGAGAGTGCTGTATAGTTGGGCAACTTCCCCATTTTATGGTTGAGAAGATTGAGGGTCACACAGGGTACATGACTTGCTCAAGATCACAGAATAGCTGGAAGTGTGGTGCCTCCTGATTCCTTGTCCTCCACCATCGAGGGAGGGAGGGAGGGAGGGAGGGAGGGAGGGTGAGAATGAATGGAGGCCAAGGTGGAGTCTAGGGAAAGTGAAGAAATCCCCACTTTACCTGGGTTAATATGTCTGAGGCAGAAATCAGTATGACCAAGAGGCTTCTCTGCTTTGACTTGCCCGCCCTCAGGATGCATTTCCCAAGTGTCAGAGCACAGATGAATTGTTTTCAGGCCTCTGCTGCTGGCAGGGCTGTGGCTGTCCATTCAGAATGAGAGTGGTCCAATCCTGTGGCAGCACCCCCACTGCCAACCACTGTGCCTCTCTTTCAGACTTCCAGAGGTGAGGTCAGTCCACATGCTTGGGGCCTCTTATCTTTGGCAGCCCCAGCTGTCCTCTCTTTCCCTTGGGTTTGTGGTCACTCTGAACAACTCTCAGCACTTTGTCCTTAGGGCCAGTTCCTCAACCTTCTTCAGTCTTTTCCCCATCTATAAATTGGCATCATAACACTATCAGCCTCACATGGTTCTTGAGGAGAACCCATTTGGCCTACTTGCCCAATACAAGGTAAAGAAGCCCCTGTCTTTGAGGAACTAAGGTTGTAATGAGCAGTTCTTGTGGTTCAGTTCTCCTTTCAGAGAGAGCCAGAGCACACAGACACAGCTGGCAGGTCCATCCCTGAGAAGAAGTTTGTGCCAGGCTGTGAGATGAGTGTTTTAGCTTCTCTATAATCTGCTCACCACCCTGACCTTGTCAACTCCTAGACACCACGTTGGAAATAAACCAAACAGAATACACCAGCCATCTTCTTCCAGTTTAAGAAAAAGTGAGTTGAATTTTTTTTTCTTGTTTCATATGCCTGCGGGGTTTACTCTGGTTTCTGGCTTTCCCTTAACAAGAAGGAAGCAGCAAATGGCAATGAAGCCCCCAAATCCACTCCCTTCGCCCATCCCTTCACTTGCGCAGGGTGTACAGTTCTAAATCCTCCCAAGGAAAAAAAAATGCTCTTTAGTGTGTGTTTTCCTTTCAGAATTCTTTTGGTAGCTCCTATTTTCTTCTTTCCTCTAGCATTCATGGAGAGCGTGCTCTATTTTCACAGCTCTGTGCTTCATTCCTACCATTTCTTGGTTGCTCTGCCACCAAACAGAACTGTCTGCATTCCTGTTCTAGAAACGCCCATGATGATAGAGCTGCCAGTACACTTTTGAGGGCTTAGACCCTTGGCTGTGAGCCACAGACCATGCTGAAGTCATTTCTCAGGCATTGCTGTCATCCCTTTACCCTCCCCCTCACCTGACTGGCCCTGGTTCTTGGCTGCATTCTCTTTTCCAGTCTGGAATCCATAATGCTTACACTATCCAAAGGCCTGCTTGTACAGGAATGCTAAGTAGGGAACCAGGCCAAGGATTGAGTTCAGTCTCTGTGAATCCAACATTCTACACATGACCTCAGCGATCCTACTCATACTTGCACCTGTTTCCAGCATCTGGCTTTGATCCTCTGACCCAGTGTAGCAGATGCAGGATGGACACGGGGTGGTTGCCACTTCACAGCTTCGAGTTTAACCTTATCCCTCCTATCCACATTCCTTTTAGACAAATGGATTTCATTATAGACAGGCAAAGAGTTCCTTTGACTTGGCATAAGAAGATGCATTTACCATGCAGTGGTGGCCTGATCCTTCTGTCAGGTTGAATCAGGACTGGCTTCACAGAGGCACACAGAGATTGGGAAAAAGGCAGCCTGGGTGGAGGGGCCTGGACACACATGTCCTCACTGTCCCCAGTATCCCTATCCCCTCAAATGGCCTGGCACAGTGCTTAAGTCATCCACAGCAGTCATCTTTTCAGGGTAAGGCATGGTCCTTTCTAGGTAAAATGTTATCCAGCAGGAGTAGACATTAAGCCATCATCATCCTTAATGTCAGAGTTTCCTTTTATAAAATTGCTCGCTATCATTTGGATAAGACTATGGAAAGGAAACACAGACAGATACAATTTAATGAATCAGAGCCATAGATGAAGGGCAGAAAATGAGCCCTTGGGGAAGGGCAGGTGCTATACCCAGTGGAGGCCCTGAGAAGCTTAGGGGCAGCCTGAGGATCCTGATTCCTAATGAAGATGAACTGGCAGAGCTCACTATTTACTTTGGGTCAGCTAAAAAACATAACAATTCCCCTCCTAAATGCCACCACCCACACTTGTGTCAGAGTGAATGTCTGGGAAGTTTACTTCTGTTAACTATTCAGTTAGTGCATCGTGCAGGCATTTAGGTAAGAAAGCTGCTGGTATTTCCCCCACGCCAAGCCAAGAGTGTGTTCCAATCTGCACACCATTATATGCCCTGTGCTAAATACCCAGGGACACATCTGCCTTCCATGGAACTTAAAGGCAGTTTCATGCTTTTGTTCCTGCCACAAGAAACATCATGGCCTTTTTTGTTTTTAATTTTTTAAATTTATTGAAGTATATCACTCATACATGAACATATATAAACAATAAGTGTATAGTAGTAGTTGTGAACTTATAAAACAAACATATATAACATCATACAGGTCTCTCATACCTCACCCTACCACCAATACCTTGCCTTGTTGTGAAACATTTTTAACTAATGATTAAAGAGCATTCTCAAAATATTACTACTAACCAAACTATTTTCCCCCAACCCACCCTATTTTTTTTATATCATTTATACATGAACATACATAAACAATAAGTGTATAGTAAAAGTTGTGAACTTACAAAGTCATAACATCATACAGGGGTCCCATACATCAACCCTCTGCCAACACCATGCATTGTTGTGAGACATTTGTTACAAATTTTGAAAGAATATTGTCAAAATCTTACTACTAATTATAGTCCTTATCTTACATTTGGTGTATTTTTCCCCCAACCCACCCTATTATTATTTTTAAAATATATTTTTATGACAGAAGTTGTAAACTTACAAAACAATCATGCACATGTGCAGAATTCCCAAACAACTCCCCTCTACCAACATACCACACTATGGTGGAATATTTGTTACAGATTATGAGATAATATCATCTGATTATTACCAGGTCCACAGTGTACATTTGGCACACACCTTCCATACTCCCCCATTATCAACACAGTCCATCTTTGGCATAGATGCAAGAATATTTCATTACTGTTAACCACACTCCATAGGTCACTCCAGCTGTATTTTTCCCATGCTTCTCCACATTCCCACCACCCTGTAATATTGATGTACATCTGCTCTAGCTCACAATTCTCATCCATCTCTGGGTTTACTGTGCTATTCAGTCCCTAGATTATTCTCTAGCTTTCTGTCAAATGGCATTTACATCCCTAGACTACCATTTTCAGCCACATCCCCATTTATAAACCAGCTGTTACTCATTATAATGTGTTATTATCAACTCTGTACATTTCCACACTTTTACAGTAAAACTAATTAAAACTTCTACATACATTAAATATCAGTAGTCCATCTCAGTCCTCCTCTTATCTCCTTTAAGAATCCACCGCTTACCACCAGGTCTTGAAGATATTTTCCTACATTTTCTTCTAGAAGCTTTATGGTTCTTGCTTTTATATTTAGGTTTTTGATTCATTTTGAGTTAAGTTTTGTATAGGGTGTGAGATAGGGGTCCTCTTTCCTTCTTTTGCTATGGATATCCAATTTCCTCAGCACCATTTGTTGAATGGACTGCTCTGCCCCAGCTGGGTGGGTTTGATAGGCTAGTCAAAAATCACTTGACCATATATGTGAGGGTCTGTTTTGTAACCATCAATTCAGTTCTATTGGTCTATGTGTCTGTCTTTATGCCAGTACCATGCTGTTTTTACCACTGTAGCTAGGTAATATGACTTAAAGTCCAGAAATGAGAGTCTTCCAAATTTTCTTTTCCTTTTTAAGATGTTTCTGGCTATTCAGGACCCCTTACCCTTCCAAATAAATTTGATAATCATGTTTTTCACTTATTTAAAAAAATGCTAGTGGAATTTTTATCAGGATTGCTTTGAATCTGTATATCAATTTGAGTAGAATTGACATCTTAATGATATTTAGTCTTTCAATCCATGAGCATGGAATTCTTCCAATTATTTACATATTTTTTTAAATTTGTTTTAACAATGAGTTGTAGTTTTCTGAATACAAGTGCTTTACATCATTGGTTAAGTTTATTCCTGAATATTTGGGTTTTATCAGTAATATTTTATTTTCACCACTCTTTTGACACTTTTAGTTACTTTTATTGATATAATCTTAACTTCTAGACTGTCTTCCAGGCCTCTCTCTCCTGTCTTTTCTTTTCAGGCTGTAGCACACCCTTTAGTATTTCCTGCAAAGCAGGTCTCTTGGTTACAAACTCTCTCAGTTTCTGTTTATCTGTGAATAGTCTAAACTCGCCCTCATTTTTGAAAGACAATCTTGCCGGATATAAGATTCTTGGCTGGAAGTTTTTCTCTTGCAGCATCTTGTGGTTTCTGGTGAGAAATCAGCACTTAATCTTATTGGGTATCTCTTACATGTTATGCATTACTTTTCTCTTGCTGCTCTCAGAATTCTCTCTTTGTTTTTGGCATTTGACATTCTGATTGGTATGTATCTTGGATTTGGTCTATTCAGATTTTTTTGGATGGGAGTATGTTGTGCTTCTTGGACATGGATATCTATGTCCTTCAATAGGGTTGGGAAATTTTCTACTATTATTTCTTCAACTATTCCTTCTGCCCCCTTTCCCTTCTCTTCTCCTTCTGGGACACCCATGACATGTATATCTGCACACATCTTGCTGTCCTTTAGTTCCCTGAGACCTTGTTCAAGTCTTTCCAATCTTTTCTTCATTTGTTCTTTTGTATGTTCACTTTCAGAGGCCATTTCTTCAAGTACACCAATCCTTTCTTCTGCCTCCCCAAATCTGATATTATATGATTCCAGTGTATTTGTAATTTCATTTATTGCACTTTTCATTCCCATAAAATCTGCTATTTTTCTATGTATGCTTTCAAATTCTTCTTTGTACTCATCCAATGTCTTAATATCCTTAATTTCTTTAGGAAATTGAATTTATGAAGGAGATTTGTTTGAACATCTATGATTAGTTGTCTCAACTCCTTTATGTCATCTGGAGGCTTATTTTGTTCCTTTAACTGGGTCATATCTTCCTGTTTCTTGGTGTGGATTGTAATTTTTTGTTGGTGTCTTAGCATCTGGCTTACTAGAGTATTTATTTATTCTGGGTGCAGTTTTTCTCTTTAGTTTAGAGCTTCCTGTCCTTTCTGTCTTGCTGGTTGTGTAGGAGGAGCCAAGGATGTAGTTGGTGCCATAAGCTGTGGAGGCTCAAGCTACCCTCTTTGCCCCAAGAACCAATGAAGCTTCTCCAAACTTTCTCCTTTGCCAGGGGTTGGGACAGAGCCACAGCTGTGTGGAATTATCCAACTCATGTAGGCCTAGACTATAGTTGCCCAGAGAAACTGATGAAGTTTCATGCCCCTTTCTCCCCTGCCTGGGGCAGGGATGGAGCTGCAGGTGTGGGCAGCAATCTATGCAGTGCAGGTCCAAGATGACCACAGTTGCCCCAGTAGACTTCCGATTATTCAGTCTGTGCCAGCAAAATGTACCTGCAGTTACCTGGATAGGCTGGTGCAGGGTGCATCAGCTAGAGGTGGGGCCGAAGCCTAAGCTAGGGCTGCAGGCCAATCTGGGTGAAAAAAAAATGGTCTCTACCGTCACTGTGATTTTCAGTCAGCCCGGCTTCCCCTCATGCTGGGGGTGGAGTCAAAATGGCAGCTACCGGCCTCCTTCTGACTTGGACAGGCTGAAACTTTAGCTGTTTTTAGGGTTATACTTTAGCCAGCTGAATTTACTAATCAGTAGCTGAAATTGGTGGCCAACCTTCTCTTCCTCCCCTGTTTCTGGGAAATGGAGCGTCCAATTCCTGCCACAGAATAGCTCCTGGGGTGGCTTGCGCTGCCAAAGTAGGATGATCACCGGCCTCCACAGTGAGGCCGGTAATTTCCCGGAGAGGCTGGCGCAGCTCCCCGCAGCTTCCTCCCTGCCCAAGGTGGGCCTGGGGCTTAGGCTAGAGCTGCAATCTGATATAGATGGAAAAAAGCTGGTCCCAACGAGCACTGTGATTTTCAGTCAGTCCTGCTTCCCCTCATGTCAGGTGCAGAGTTAAGATGGTGGCTACCAGCCTCTTTCTGACTTCAGCAGGTTCAAGCTTTAGCTGTTCTTAGGATATACTTTAGCCGGCTGAATTAACTAATCAGTAGCTGAAATTGGTGCCCAACCGTCTCTTCCTCCCCCATTTTTGGGAAGTGGAGCTTCCAATTCCAGCCACGAAACAGCTCCCGAGGCGGCTTGTACCTCCAGTGGAGGATGGGCACCGGCCTCCATGGCATGGAGTGCTCTACATAGGAATCTTCTCTGCAGATGGGCAGCCTCCTCCTTCCATTCTTTCAAGGGTGGTGCAGGATGCACTTCTGGTCTCCTGGAGTCCCCAAACAAGTGCTCTAAGATAGCTCTGGGAGATCACCAATTGCCCTGTAACAGGAGCTGATTCTAGGAGCTCTTTAATTCTGCTGCTGGTTGTCCAACATCATGGCTTTTTAAAAAAAAAAAAAAACAACTACATTACATTTAGCATCAAAGACAAGTCAAAGCTCCACTGAGCATTTTACTTTCTTTTCTTTGACACCTTCCAACCAAAAAATAGCCTTCCTTTGGGAGCAAAAACTTATGAGGCCAGAAAGGTAATATTGAGAAAGCAAGCCTGGTAAAATAAAAACGTTGGTAGAAGCATAAATGCAAGGAATATTTGGTTTCTTCTTAATTCTGTTCTGAGCATAGCCACTGCACAAGCACAAGAATAAATATTAGCTGAGACCAGCCTTGAAGCAGGGAAGTCAGAGGGAGCGGCGGGCACCGTGGACAGCAGGTGGGAGCACACCTGCTCAGAGAGGCTGCTGCTGCCCAGCTCTCCGGGCAGGTGCTGTGCTGCTAGATTTTCTGCTTTGTCAAGAGAAGTCATCTCCTGATTTTTTAATGTTGGCCACTGTATTAGTCAGGGTTCTCTAGGGGAAAAGACCGACAGGAGATATTTGTAAATGATGAGATTTTAAAACATTGTCTCATGCGACTGTGGGGATGCACAAGTCTAAATTCCGAAGGGATTTAATAAGCTGATGAAGGTCCTTGATGAGTTCCCAGGAGATGCAGGCTGTCTGAAGTAGAGATGGGAATTCTCTCTCCGATGCTGAAATCACTCCCCCTTTTAAGGCCTTCACCTGATTGGATGAGACCATTGCTGACAGCATTCTCCTTAGTTGATTGTAGATGTAATCAGCCACCTATGCAATCAACTCACTGATAATTAAAGTCCATGAAATGTCCTTTTATTACAATTAGCCCAGTGCTTACTTGACCAGACCTGGCTTCACCATTACCTGGTCGAGTTGGCACATTAGCCTAACCATCACAGCCACTAATTCGAGGTACTTTCCCTTCAAAATGCCATGCAGCTGCTCGGTGAAGGCCAAACAAACCTTGTCCACAACCTCAAGCTGTTCTCATGCACAGGCAGATGCCCATGCCTTCTGGCAGAATGCAAGCTCCTTACTCCCCATCAACAGGGAAATTTCCAGATGGTGTCACTTGTCCAGGATGGCCAGCTGAGGGTGGGAGCGCCTCGCATCGCCCGCTCTTCTGTGTTGTGAAATGATACCCTAGTAATAGAACTTGATGTTAATTTTTTTTTTCTATCAAAGAACATTTTCAAAACAGGATAAAAAAATCAAAGGGGAAAGAAAAAGGTTTTGTGTTCCTGAGTGAGTCTGGTTCATGAATACCCAGAATTCATCCAAGAAAAATAGGCTTTTCTCTAAGCAACGGGATATCACTTCCCCTGCTCTTTAGATCTTGACCAAATTGAATCTCTAAAAGCCCATTTTTCAAGTTATCTAAAGCTCTATAGTGATTGAGCACAGTGTTAAATGATGGCTGTAGATTTTTTGTCTGTTTTGTTACTTGAGTAAAATGTGTAACATTTAGAAATAAGATAGGACTGATAGTCTTTTTTCACTTTTTTTTTTCCTTCTTTTTTTTTTTTGTTTTTTTTTTTATTTTATTTTTTATTTTTTTTTTACTTTTTTCACTTTTTTTATTCATCTCAGATTAAACCAGAATGCAGGACAAACTCAAAAGCAGGGAGAGTAGATCAGTGTTTGTCATTTTCTCTCCTTTGTTCATCTTCATGGTACATCATTATTCTCCCTCCACCCCCGCAAAAAGCATTTTCCTATGATAGAGGAGAGCCATTAGCCCCCTAAAATATTTTGGGAAACTATTTGAAGGAACACATATGTAAAATTCCATTTGAGAATGCTATGGGAGAAACACCTGCATTTGATTTAATGGCCTGTGCTTGCAGAAAGGGGGTTTCTAAATCTTTACTCATCCTTTCTTTAAGAGGTAGCCATATACAAATTTGGCTCACTGAGAGATACACTGAACAGGGTCATGGATAACCATGATTACAGCAAGCAGAAGGGTTTAATCATATAAGTGATGTTCAGTTTCTGGAAAGATAAGCATGGCAAATACAGTTGTCTTTCCTTACTGGGGGTCATTGCTGTTGAATAGAGCTCATCAAAAACAGTTCCCAAGGGACTCTGCAGGAAGGAGCCTCTTCACTGATGTAAGAAAGAAGAAAGAAAGGAAAGAGACATTTATAAAGCACTTAATATAAGTGAGGCATGTGCAAAGTACTGTGCTTGTATTATCTTATTCAGTCTTGACGACAACCTCGTGAGGCAGGTTATTTCTGTTTTATGGAGGAGAAAACTACAGCTCAGAGAGGTTAAGTAACTTACAGCTAATATGTGGTTGGTCTGGAATTCAAAACTAGGCTAAGCCTCTGCTCAGAACATGCTTGCTTAGATGGTTGGTGGGTCCTTAAGTCCATATACACAGTCACTTAAAGACACTCAGGATAACCTCAGCTCTGTCTCGCAGACCCCAAGGACCCAGTTCCTCTGACCCCGCACCCTGGCACTGTCTTTCTTCTCTGAAAGATAGCATCAGTCCATATGGTTTGAAAGAAAATCTAACAATTGCCCAGAAACATAAGGGTGTAAAAGCAGCTAATTCAAACCATTTAATCCCAAAATTTGAAGGCTTTAGGGTATTAACAGTTAAAAACTTTAAATGGAAGATATATTTTAATGTCTAGTACAGAAAAGCACAAAAATATATACAAATTCAAAAGGCAATCCCAAACGGCTTGTTAGATGCCAGCAGTTTCACAAAGATTATTTCCTTCCACAGAAAATATCTTACCAAACTATTTTCACCATTTAAATATTTCAGAACAGCTATCATGGAAGTTTCCTCTAAATTAGGAATTATCTTCAAGAAAGAGAGGCTGATGGTCTGGTCATCTAGGCAGAATTCATTAGTCACTCATATAGAATGGTTCTAAAAAAGGCTTTTTAATAAAAATTATTCATTTTTTTAAGGAATAGTGAGAATAAGGTAACTGTGATAGGGAAGAGAAGAGTTTGAAGTTTATGAATATGTACAGGGTTCTGTCAGGATGGTGTTTGTTCCACCTCAATTTCAAGGATATTGAGGTATCCAACCCATTACCAACAGAATTTTTCAAAGCCCAATTTCAATTTCTAAGCTATTCCTTCATAGAAAACTACATGCTTCTGTTTTATTCTACTGTGACTAATATGATTTTATGGCCCAAGGAAGGGTAATGTTCCCAAAGCTCTAAGCACTTGCGATAATTTTATTAACCTTGAAACATCATCCCAAAACATATATTTAGGGTAAAATCTGGTAAGGTACAGAGTAAACGCTCATTTTTCACTCTAAACTATTTTGAATGGCAACAAAACAGCATACTTACCAAAGTACTGTTGTGCTTGTGCCAGGTGTTGTCCATTCATTTGGCAGCTTCATAAAATCATTTGGGGCTTCAAAGCTGAATGCATGTGGCTACCTCATTGCTTTGCAAACAGTGGCATTCTAATACAGTGTGGCAGGTTGACCAGTGACATCATTAGACTAGGTTTGCCCATTTACAGTAATTCTCCTAGGAAGAACTATGCTTGGTATGTACCTGTCAGTTGTATTACAGTGAGACCCCTTAATGATTTGTCCCTCATTTTGTAAGTTATTTTTAAAACTCAAAAAATATCTAAATAAGTTTCACTGACTTCAAAATGAAAAACTGTATCTGTCAGGTATTTATAAAAGATAACTGTCTCTTTAGAAATAGTTGTTATTCAATTTTGTTACTTGGAGAAAAAAAAAACCCTTCATGATTTGCTTAAAAGTAAGAGTGCAGTTTTCCAAAGATCCTACGATAGTGTAAATTATAAATTTGTTTATTTATCTGGTAGAAACTTCTTCCTTTAGCAGTGGAGAGATTATAATAATATAGCTCAGAATGCCATTGTAGGTGTGGTGATATCCTTTAAATTAGGATTTTTGTTTTTTATTCTGCAGGCTTTTCTAAACTCCTATTAGTTTCAAAGTGACTTTCATCTCAATAAATCATTGCACTAGTGGACTTTAAAAAAGGAAAAAAAAAATAGTAAAATAACCTGAGCTCTTCTCAGAGAACTTCCCTCCACTGCATGCGTTACTGTTGCCCCATTTTGGATCATGAGTGTGTATTACTTCCATGGCTCTTGGCCATAGCCAGGATAACCCAAGCTTGCTTTTTGTCCCTAATAATAATTATGTACCGTATAATTATTATCTTTTCTCCTCAGTAGAAAAATGACTGGGACAACCAAAAAAGAACCAGCCCCTTCTTCTTTTTTTTTTTAAAGATTTTTAATTTATTTATTCATTTATCCCCCCCTTGCTGCTTGTGCTCGCTGGGTCAGCTAACCATGCCGTGCAGGTGGGCTTGCCTTCACCAGGAGGCCCCGGGTTCCGGGAGCCCTACTGATTGAGCCACAGCTGCTTCCCCAGCCCCTTCTTATTCACGTTTTCTTCTGTTGCAGACTGGATTTGAGGTCCCTGCCCTCCAGGCACAGGCTGCAGCTTCAGGGAGTGAGTGTGGAGCTGATTCTGAGCCAGCTCACCATGTCTTCTCCTTCTCCTGGTTGAACTCCCTGAGTGAATGATGTTCATTCCAGCTGCTGCCCCTCTGTCTGTCTGGCTGAGATGTACAGAGACAACAGGGTACCTTGATGAAATTAACATGATGCAGATGATGAAAGGGACCTCTGAACAGGACTTCTGCAAAAAAGAAATCTTTAATTCCAGATGACTTATCTAACATGTTGAGGAAAAACAATTATTTGAGAAAATAGCTGCAGGAAGAGGAAGCTTGATCTTATGCAAATCTTTTATTGTGTGGGAAACATCATGAAGAGAATGTAGGTGTGGTATGTCAGTAACAAGTGGCAAGTGTTGAAAAAAATGGACTCTACAACTCTCGTCTCTAATAGGCACTGGCTTTTTGTTATTATATCACAGTAGCTCATATTCCCTTTCCTTCTTAACTATGCAGGTGGTCAGTGAAATTCATGTTAATGCAGAAGTGACTGATTTATCAATATATGGAAAAAAGGTAAATCATTGACCAAATATACGAAATGTTTCATAAAGTTTTCCTCTTTTTCCATACTAGATGCCACTGGCTGTACATCCAGAAATGTTCTTTGCATTTGCTTAATACTTTCATAGTCTAGAAGGCCAAAGGCTTGGGACATCTTGTAACATTTTTCTAATCTTTTTTAGATATTCAGATATCAGGCATTTTAATTGAAAAAGACCTTCCAGCAGAAACTGTCTACTTTCTCTTATATCCTCTGGGACACCAATGTGGTGAACTGTAGAACAACTGCACTATTTAAATACACCACACACACACACACACACCAGACACATTATATATATATAAATATAGATATATATTTAAATCATGCTTTGTCCCACCACAATGCCTCCATTAGAGCTTAAGTATAACTTTACTCTGTATGAACTCTTAAATAAATGATGTTTTTAAAAACTTAGTCTTATAATGGTTTATTCAGGGTTTCATTTTATCTTATGAACCCATTAGTCAAATGTATTGAAAGGGTCCATGGGAAAGAAGTGTCTTCATATATTCAAATTAGTTTTTGAAGTGCTAAACATTCATGGAAATTGTTTAAGCTATAACGAAATACCAAAAGTGAATGCACTGTAAAATTAATTATATGTACTAGTCGATTGCAGAAGTGAATATAAATAGTTTATATTCCTAAGAATTAAAGTTACTAGGGTTGACATAGACATAAATGTGGGAGGAATTTGTGAAACTATAAAAGTCGAAATGCTCTTTATAAAGAAAAATTTTCACAAGTGCCATTTTATAACAACTAAATTTAGTTGTTTTAAATGGAGATGTTTTCAAGTTTCTCATATTAGAAGTAGGCATTGCAAAATAGCTCAGAAAAAAATTTACAGCACCAAAGTAGTATCTTGATAAAGTGAGCCTATCTATCTCACAGAAAATAAAATGCAACATTTTGGAAGTAAATTTGGAGGAATGCCCTGCCTCGACCATTCTCCTTCCCCATTCTCCCCAATTATTTTACATCTTATAGTTAATCAGGTTTGGGTGAGCCACTGACATGTGTTTGTATTTTTAATAGAAAACAAAATGCAGGGAGTGTTTATTTTTCTTGTGCTGAACACAGTTTGGAGAAATTTAGGCACTGAGAGTATTTCCCATGTGTGAGCATTTAAGAGGAAAAATAAAGTCATGATTACCTTTGCAGCTTTTATTAAAAATATAAATATCCAACATTCTCTTACACAACCAAATTGACCAAGGATTGGAAAGATGTTTTATTACTGAAATGCTTCCAAGAAAAAGTTGATTCAAAGAGCTTACAGGTTTTGCCTCACCCACCCACCCAGCTCAGAACCACAACAAAAAACAAATAGTTTGACTTCTGTCTGCGTCTTCGAAACGTTTCCACGCTGGTCTACACTCTTTAAAACATCACTAAGGACACCTGAAAGTAGAAGCTAAAAGTAGACAACACAAATAAAAAAATTTTGCGTGTGTTACTGCATGTGACTACCCTTTGTGCATGCTAATTAAGGGTTATAGGCTTTCTCGCTGTACATCGTCTATGTTTCAAGCTATATAAAAATAAACAAATGGTATCAGAGCAGCGCTATGGTACAGAATACAGTATTTTTCCATTTTCTTACATTTGTATGTGTGTGCTAAATGCAGAATCTCTTTGGCCAAACGCACCGTTTTATTTCCCAATAATCTCCATCAGTTTCCTGTTGCTGTGAGCTTGTTGCGCTAATTGTTCGGCCCTGGCCATTTCCAAGACTTCTCGGAGGAGGTGGAAGGTGAGATCCAGCGAGATGGGAGGCTCCTCAGACCGCCTCTCCCTCTCCTGTGCCTCCTGGTGGTCGCCGAGGGCGTTCTCGGCGCGGCTCTCCGCTGGACCCGCCGGGCTGTCGAGCGAGTGCCGGGGCAGCGGCAGCTGCTGCAGCAACGCGCGGAAAAAGTTGGCTGCCGCCTCGTCCGGCGAGGGGCGACTGCCGCTGCCTCCAGCAAGGGGCGAAGAGGCCGGCGAGAGGGGGCCAGCGGGGCTTTTGTTGAGGTTCCCCAGGCGGAGGAAGTATACCTCCCCCATGCGGAGCAGGACGGGTAGAGGCTGCTGCTGCTGCTGCTGCTGGGGCTGCTCGGGCTGCTGCGGCGCCTGGAAGAAATCCAGGAGTTGGGGGACCCGCGGGGCCTGCCGGGCGCCCGGGGCGGGTCCCCGGCTGAGGACGGCCCGGCATGGCGGGCAGGGCAGGAGAGCCACCAGCAAGACACCCGCGGACACTAGCAGCGGCAGCCGCATGTTAGGGGCGCTCGCTGCAGCACAGAGGTGGGCGGAGGGCGGAATGAGAGAAGGGGAGAGAAAAAGAAAGATCTGGTCAGAGTTTAGCTCAACTAGGAGGTGCACTTGGGGTTCTCTTCCTATAGGACCCAGAGACTTGCCACGCTTGGGCGGCCCGGGGGGCTCGGACGGGCGCTGTCCGCGGTGCTGAAGAACCGGGTCCAGGACTTCTGGAGTTGGGGTGGTAGGGGAGAGCAAGAAATGTCTGCAGGGCTCGCCACCAAAGTGCACCCCTCGCCAGGCTGAAGTGTCCCTTCTCCTTCCGAAACTCCCAAAGGTACGGTCCCCGAGTCCTCTCCCTAACGATCTCAAGACTGATCCCCCCGCTTACTAGAGAAGAGCCACACATTTGAGATTTCACCCTCCCTGACTGCCCCTCTCCGGATAGTTCAGTATTTTCCTCCAAATTGAGAACTGCTTCCTTCTTTTCTCCCTCAATCCCTACCCTTGTTTACTTCCCTCGGGGGTCGCGGTGGATGGGGGACTCATCTACACAGCAAGCAAAGAGTAAATGGCAGTTCGGGTAACGATGAGCAGCCGTCTAAGTTTACTTTAGACACATCACAACTACTGTGGGAATCTTGGAGGCACAGTCAGTGAACACACACACAGACACACACACGCCCGCCCGGGGACAGCCAGCTCCGGCGCACACTGCCGCAGCTCAGGCAGCGCAAAGTTGGTGGCGCGTTTCCGTCTGGGCGCTCCCTACCTTCCCAGGCGCTGGGGCAGGTGAGCCGGCAGCTGCCGCGTCTCTGCACAGGAAAGTCCCTGGGCTTTCCAGGAGGTTTTCTTCCCTTCTCCTTTTTGGTCCTACTCTCTTTCTCTCTCCTCTTTTTCTTCGGTCTCTTTCCGGACCAGGGCTCTGAGTTTCTCCACACTAGAGCCTGAAGTGGGATTTTTATAGGGTCGACCCTCTTCAGAAACCACGCAGCATTTGCCTAATAAGCTGACGCTCTCTTGACAGCTCGATTGCGTGCTGCCTCTGCTCCTGCATAAATCACAGGGCCCTGCCAGGGAGCGAGGGGCAGAGTTTTGCTATCTCAACACAGAATCTCACATCCAATTATATCAACAGATATTTATCGCCTCCTTGGTGACGTCAACTAGCCCTAAAATGGAAGGGCTCCTTATGACTTGTCCATTGACAAAAATTCTTGAATGAGATTTCCCAAGTGTAAAAACATACTGACCTCTTACTATGAAAGACCAAAATGGGGGTCGAAAAGGAGACAGAGACTAGGAGTGGAGAGGAAAGGGAATGGGAGGAAAGGGAGGTCAATCAATGTAAAGTCCTGAGAGGAAACCAATTATATGAGTTGTATCTATACTCCCCTATTCTCCATCCCTCCTGTCTTCTTCCCAACAGTTGTCTCTAGTAGCACCCCAGAATCTGAAAATATCTCTTTGTTGGAGCCAAAAGGTCCTGTCATCTGTCTGCCTAGAGAAAAATGAAGAGCAAGGAGATGGGCTTGTATGAACATCTAGCTTTTAAGCCTTTATCTGCTTTTTCCTCCCAAGAGCAGATGAAGAAATTATGAGACTGCAGAGCCAACACCAATGACCCTCTTGAAATACAGCCTAACTTTTTGAAATGATGGCAAGAGCTACTCATATGATGAGGGGCACAAACCAGGATCAGTCAGGGGTGCAGCAAAGATTTCAAGTTCTCCCAGGATCCCTCTGTTTCTCTTTTGTATCTCTTTTCAGTATCTGAAATTAATTGTGGACTTACCTATTCCTGAAAAATTAAAGAGAGAGTGGACCAATGAGAGGTGCATGAGTTAAAGAGCTTTATTTAGTCTATCCATTGCAAACCCAACGAGAGAATCATCCATCCTAACTTCCTGTTCATTATTGAAAAAGACTTAAACTGCTTGATAACAGGGTTGAATCCATCAATTTAATATGTTCATTGATGAAAATTGATTCTTAAAAAGGTAACCATATTCATTTCACCTCCAAATACTATCAACAGCTATAATGGTATCCATATGAGGGGTACCTAGGTGGGTTTTTTTGTTTTTTTGTTTGTTTGTTTTTTATCATTTCCTTTTCAAATTCAAATGTGTGCCACATGAGCCCAATAAATAAATGAATGATCTCTGTCACTACCACAGAATAGGATGCTAAGCCTATAAAACCACACTCAAATTCTGAATTAAATTGTCACTATCATATAGGTGGGAGACAATTGTCTTTAATTCTGTAATTCAAAACACAATTTCAAATTCTAGTGTCAGTGATTCAATTCAGCTTCCAGATAACCACCGAAGTTGTTTATCAGAAATTTCCATGATGCTCATTTCTGGTTACTTCTGCTGCTCCCTTTGTAGTTAACATGACAAATGATGCAATGCATATGTCAACTTCTATTTGGGTCTATACTAATTCACAATTGCTCTTGGAAATGAAAGAAAGGTAGAGACGAATGCTGGCAGTTTCCAGAAGTCAGTCTATAGTTGGACCGTTGCACTATGGAAAGTGATTTTGACATAAGAGAACAGAGAAAGAAATGTGTCAAGGAAAGATGTGAGTTGTTAGTGGAAGATCATGATAAGGGCAAACAGTTGAGCTTCTGGAGGAAAGTTGTGTTTTATGTTGGTATGGTAGGGGGACATAAGGAATCTTAGTTTTCTTAGCTGCAGCCTTTTTTTTTTTTTAATGTTGGAACAGATATCTTTTTTTTTTTTTTTTGGTGTCTTACTTTTCTTTCTTTTTTTTTTTAAAGATTTTATTTATTTATTCATTCATTTATCCCCCTCCCCCCCGCTGCTCGGGCTCGCGGGGCCAGCCAACCACGCCGCGGGGGCGGCCCGCCCCCACCAGGAGGCCCCGGGAACCGAACCCGGGGCCCCCCACATGGTAAACGGGAGCCCGACTGATTGAGCCACAGCCACCTCCCATCTTACTTTTCTTTATGACCATTTCTTGGTCCCCAGTCACAGATTTCAGCTTGGATGGCAACTTTGAGGTAAAAAGTAAACTTGTAAGGGGAAGTTGTGGGCAAAAGGATACAAAAAAGGAACCAAGAAAGGGGTAAGGGTTAAGATCCATGAACTTAGCTGGGAAAGCCTGGGTGGCTCCTCTAGAGAAGACACACATATCTGGGGCACTGGATAACCCCACCCAACCCCATTCCCCTTCATCTCTCTCCCATTGGGCCATCAGTGGGATATTGTTTTAGTATAACTCTCTCACCACTATTGAGTCCTTGCTTTTGAAATTTTCCTGGAGTAGGTCATTGGTGGGGTCCAAAGTGGCTCTGGCTAGGAGCAAGGAGCAAAAACCCTTCACATCAGAGAAGGGAGCTGTGCAGAGCAGCCCCTACTCACCACAATTCATCCAAAAGTTAGATCTCATCAAGTTACCAAGTGTTAGCATTAGAAATAACTTGAGAGATCACTTGGTTTAAATAAGGACCAGAGAGGTTAAATGACTTACCTGAAGTTACTCTGCTAGTTAGATGTAAAGTCAGAATTAGAATCTAGTTCTTCTGACTGGGTTCTTTACTGTATTCTTTCCATAATATAATAATTATACATTTGGGCTTCTTCTTACAACAGAGATTCCTGAAAAATTGAGGTGAGAAGATGAATTTAGATAAAGCCACATATTCACACACCCATCCTGGGGTACCTTACTTAAAATTACCTTATACTAATACATCTCCTAAAACACAAGAATGCAGGTATTCTTTGTGCATGCTGCTGCCCTTGGCACCTTATTTAAAATTTCTAGGTACACACAATGCAATTTACCTTTCAGCTGAATATTATAAAATTTTAAATGCATTGTCAACATAAGATATACATTAATTTGATTTTCCATTGGGTTTGCAATGAGAGATCTTTTGATAACGTATAGAGTGAGAAGGGTTCTTAAAATTATTATACAGATGTGTGATTGGAGAAATAGCATAATGTAGGTGACTTATCTTGTGCAGTAAACTAAATATCCAAGTCCATAAATATCAAAAATCTTTCTCAGATTCCTAGATTATGTTTAGGACCACTGACGAGGATGACAATTTCTCAAAAGGAGTCATTCAAGAAGCAGTTTAGGGAAGCGGATGTGGCTCAAGCAATTGAGCTCCCTGTCTCCCATGCAGGAGGTCCTGGGTTTGGTTTCTGGTGCCTCCTAAAGAGAAAAGGAGCAGATAGTGAGCTCAAACAATGGGTCAGGGGTGGGGGGGAGGAGGGGGAATAAATAAATAAAATAAATCTTTAAAAAAATAAAAAGAAACAATTTAAATGTGTTTAGAACCTAGAAGCATAATCCAAGAAACATGAGCACATAAACAATGATTACTTCATGTTTTACCCCATATTTTTATAATAACATAACGTATAGTTATATTAAAATAGACATTGCTGAACATTCTAATGAATAAAATAAATACCAAAATACCAGTAAGGAGCCAAAATAACTGCTTGGCTCCTGTATCTGTATCACCTGTATCTCCTTATACTTTTGAGGAATATCCCAACACATGCTTCTCTTAGCAAATCTCATAGCAAACAAACACAATCTCCAAGTTTGCTAATTGAAACGTTTGTTGAAATTAATACACCATCTCTAATGATAGCCTTAAAAATGCACAGGGAGGCCAAGTGGGGTGGTAATTATCTGTAATTTTCTGTCTTGACATGTACCAGTGACTATCTTCTGCTTCCATAGGCAAAGCTGGGGGAAAAGTCTCAAACAGCACATATTTCTAATTCTTCAACATGTACAGTAACATTTATTAATATCTTCTAATTATTAAAACCATACATCTAATAAATAAATAAATAAATAAATAAATAAATAAATAAATAAATAAATACAAAAAAAAAAACAACCATACATCCTCTTGTATAAAGGAGAATATATAAATACTCAGAATGTTAGAATCTGAAGATAACCATAGTTAATATTTTATTATTTCCCTTGAGTATTTTTCCTAAGCTCATACATTTCACATAATTGAGATAATACTGTGTTCCTAATTTTGAATCTGCTTAAAAAATACATCTCTTAAAATTTAAGGGTAATTTGTTGAAGGAATCTTTCTCAGATTCCTAGATTGTTGAGAACCTCTGTCCTATGTTCTCCTAACATTGTGAATATCCCCCACCATAAAGCTCACATTTTGTGACCTCCTTCATGTACAATATGTGTCTTTCTTGATGTACAGTAAACTCTGTGCTGCAAGGACTTGTTTTTGTAAACCATATCCATTTCCTCCACCCTAGCATAGTGCCAAAACAAGGTAGATGCCCAATATAGCAATTGAATGAATAAACTGCAGAAAATCTGTTGAATGAATGAAGAATAGAAAATCACCTATAAGCCCACCATCCAGAATTAACTACTACAACTAATATTTTATACCTAAAATATTATCATCTACTTTTTCCACTTAAAATGATATCTCAAACATTTTCCTCTATCTAAATGACATCCATTTTACTGACTGCATGGTTTTCGATCAAGGAGATGTACCACAGTTGCTATGAATTCCTCACGGTTGACCATCCTTCTAATGACCCGCTTTTTAAAATTCTTCTGTATCTTGCCCTCACACCTTTAAGTAATACACTCACAGAATTATTTTCTGATCCTTCAAATATAAACAATTATCTCGTAACTCCCCAATTTGTTAGATAAGGATATTAGCATCCCTTCAGCTTTTCACACACCCTTCTGCACCTTTATTTCTCAATCTCTCTAACTTCTTTTTCTAGATTGTCAGTGCTAATAACAAACACATTCTTTTTTACAATCATAGGTCAGCCTTCTGTGCTTTGATTAGAAATTGATTCTTAAATTTTTTTTTTTTTTTTTTTAAAGATTTTATTTATTTATTCATTTACCCCCCCCTTGCTGCTTGTGCTCGCCGGGTCAGCCAACCACGCCATGCGGGCGGGCCTGCCCCCACCAGGAGGCCCCGGGAACCGAACCCGGGGCCTCCCATATGGTAAACGGGAGCCCTACTGATTGAGCCACAGCCGCTTCCCTGATTCTTAAATTTGAAAATCAATACAGTGTTTAATTATTGACTAGGCAGAATAAGGTCATAGGATTTTATTATATTTCCTTCCTTATTTTTGTTTTTTCTACAATTACCAATTGCCTTTTTATATTCACAGTTTAATTTTTCCTAGAATTACTGTCTTAATTTTATTGCCAATTTTTTTTTCAGATTTTCAATAATATCAAGTAATCTTTCAAGTCCCATCCTCCCACTCAACATATATACACATACACCTTTTTAAGACCTCTCTCACTGAGCCCTCTAATCTGCTTTCAGATCAGCCACTTTCTAAATCTGATGCACAACTATCTTCCTGGGACTTCTCTTATCTCTTTTCATGGATTGAATTCAATTTTTAGAATCATGTGATTTATTTCTTCTTCATTTATTTTGCTAGAACACATCCTCAGATAACTTTCTAAGAAAGGATGTATGGTAGGTAAAATTTCTGAGTCCTTGCATTTCTGAAAATGGCTTTATTCTCCGCCCCCCCGCCCCCCCCCCAAACTCTGAGAGAACTGTTCCCTTGTGTTTTAGCACACAGTGTTGCTGATAAGAAATCCAAGTCATTCTGATTCTCTTTCATTATAGGATCAATTTTTTCTCACTCTCAGAGATTTTAATAACATCTTTTTTGTTGTTGATGTTCTGAAATTTTACAATGGTATATGGGTCTTTTTTCATTTGCTCATTTTTTATTTGAAGACTCATGCTATTTAACTTGGGAAAACCTCTTGTATTATTTCTGTGATAAATCCTCCATTTCTATGTGACTTTCTTCTGGGACTTATATGAGATATTCCTTCACCTCCGCTGGTCAGTTCTACTTTCTGAGAGAGCTCTTAAATATCTTCCAGCCCTTCAATTATTTTTATTTTACAAACATATATTCAATTTCTGAAAAAAATAGCTTTTTCTTTTTTCTCTATTCCTTTTGCTTAGCTCCTATTCTTACTCTATGATGCAATAATTTCTCAAATTTCTTTAAGACTATTCATTAGAAAGTTCTCAGGCTCTCTTTTCCCCCTTAGTTATCTCTTTCACTCATGGTATGTATGTTTCTTAGTTTCTCTATTTTATGTTTCAGACTTTCCTTAAATCTCATTAGGTGACTCTTATGAATGAATGGTTTCACGCTCATATTTAAGAATGAGGCAATACAAAGATGATTATAAGTTCTTTGTGGGGTGTCGGGGGTGGAGGGCTTGTCACCAATTATGGTAGATTGAGTTATGTACCCCAGAAAAAAAGCATGTTCTTAATCTTAATCCCATTCTTGTGGGTATGAACACATTGTAAATAAGACCTTTTAAAGATGTTATTTTTGGTTAACATCTTTAACTGAATCAGGGTGGGTCTTAATCCTGTTACTGGAGGACTTAAAAAGAGAAAGCCATGGGGAGGAACCAGAAACTGGAAGTCAGCTAGAAACCAGAATAGAGGGGAGAGGACATCACCATGAGATGGGAAAGCCAAGGAACCCAAGGGTTGCCAGCCTGCCAGAATACTACTGACCCCAGGAACAAAAAAGCCTTCCATTTTCTAAAACCATGAAAATAAATTCACAATGTTTAAGCCAACCCAAGTGTGGTATTTGCCATAAGATACCAATCAAGCTTCTTAGTCCCATGATCAGGTGGTGAACCAGTCACTGTTGTGAGGACACCCATAAATGTCACATTACAGAGAACTCTTTTCTGTAGCTGTTCAATTTCATTAAGGGAAATATATTTTGTAAATGTTTATTTATTTGTTAACTTTTAAAAACTTTTTATTTCAAAATAACAGGACAGTTACGGAGAAATAAACTCCATACAGAAAACTCCAACATACCCTTAACACCCAGACAGCCAGAATCCATGAATTTTCACGTGTTGCCACATTTGCTTTGTCATCCTAACTATCCTGTCTATCCATTTTCTAACGCATGAGTGTAGGTTTTATGTATACATTATGCTTCTTGAACACTTAATACTATCACGTATATTTCCTAAGAACAAGGATATTCATTTTGTTTAAGATGATAGGCAGTAAAATTTATTCACCTTAGAGGAGCACAACATAAAATATTCCTGTTGGTGAGCACAGACTGTAATTTACCTCAGATATTTTATACAGGTCTTCTGGTTAAGATCCTTATGATACTCTCTATATTTCAATGTTAGAACAACTGTGAGCCATTTGCATTCAAATGTCATTTAAATTCATTAGTGTACAAATTCTTTAGAGCCCAAGCTGAATAATAATTTGATACTGAGGGCATTGACATTTTTCACTTTCTCTAGTAGTGCTTAAGCTTGGTCACAATAGCTGCAAAGCTTTGTGAAAAAAATTAACCAATTAAAGGAACAATTTATAAACAGTCAAGGGGCTAGTTGAACACAATGTGGATACTTTCCTAATTAAAAATATAACCTGTACTCTCAAATCTCTTTTTATCATACTATTGTAGTTTTTAAAGTATGAACTCTGAGTTCTGTCAGTTATGACACATACATATCTGGATTAATTTCTTACATCAAGGTTTTAGCAAATTCACGTTTAGCTACAAGGTTCCAAAAAAATCCTTTGCTTTTTACGGTGTGGTTCTCTGTACCTTGAATAACCTCTTCTCCCAATGAGATAAGAGTTTCTACCACAGAACAGTGCCTATTTCCATCATAACATCACATTGTATCTTAATTACCTGTATATTAAGCCTCCCATCAGACTGGGAGCTCCTTGAGTGCAGGGACTGTCATGTTCACCTTGCCTTGTAGAATGCCTGGTACACATAGGTACCAAACTATTAGCTAACCAAGTAATGAAAAGTATTTCTATTCAAATGGTATAAGTACATTTATCCATAATTAATAATTAACCTCCAAATATCCTAAACTATTATATAATCCAATTAAAAATTCTCAAATTTAAACAAAATTCTAACAAGGCTTTGTGCTAAATCATTTCTTAAAATCACAGCTTTGAGGCATTTTATTATAAAAAGTTGGTAGTCATATTATAAACTTACATGAACTTAAAATTTATTTACATTTACCTCATTTTTTTTTAGCTTGACCCTCCAGTCAATCTTTTGCTTCATTGATTTTGCCTGCTTAATAAGGAGATCCTCCCTTGTCTGGGTGATTTGAGCATAATTCGTTGATGAGCATCTATTTTTCCTTTATCGGCAATAGGGCTTACTCCTAGTTTTAATGATGTTTCCTGTTTTGTCATTTGGGGCTCAAACCCATCTCTATCATAGCAAATTTTGGAAGATTTGAAAAACTTGTGTTACTTGAGGCTCCATATGCTTCATGGCTTGCAAAACATAAGGGCCTGCAAATTCTGCAGCAGCCATGCTACATAACAACTGCTACCATAGCACTGGCCATGGCTCCTGGTCGACTCTCCTGCCTCTAGCAGAAGCGCAGTTCATCCTAGCCCAGAGGCTATGGCCACCAACACACGCCTCTACCACAAAGCAGCACGCACGCCTCCAGCAGCTACAAACTGTCCAAGCATCTAAATGGATGTTCATTTATGTAACCACCTTAAGTGCCATTATCAAATTCAAGAAATTTAATGTTGATATAAAACTTATATATTCCAATTTTTTAATATGTCCCAATAGAGCCCCTTAAAGCCTTCCCTCCTCCCTTGCTAAATCCTATCCAGGATCATGTATTGCATTTAATTTTCATTGTCTCTTTAGTTGCTCTTTTTTTTTTTTTAATTGTGGTAACATATATACAACATAAACTTTTCCATCTCAACCCCTCCCAAATGGAATTAATCACATTCACAATATCGTGGTCCTCTCACCACCTCCCATTACTAAAACTTTCCCATTGCCTCAAACAGAAACCCCACACCCATTATGCATTCACTCCCCATTCCCGCTGCCCCTGTCCCTGGAACCCTGTACTCTAATTTCTGTCTCTCAGAGCTTGCACATTCGTTTTTTTGTTTTTGTTTTTGTTTTTATAGTTACCCTGGGGCTTAAATTCAACACACTAAATCTATAACAATCCTATTTGGTTTGTTACCAACATCAATAATATATTCAAATTATGTTCCTATACCTTCCATCCCCCACCACATTTATGTAGTTCTCGTCATAAATTACACATTTATACATTATGAGTACAAAACCACTGCTTTCTCATTACATTTTATGCATGTAAACTTCTTACTTCCTACTAGACCCTGTAGGATGTAAGAAGTGGACTGAAAAACCAAAAATACAATAATACTGGCATTTATATTTACCCATGGCATCACTCTCACTGGAGTTCTTGATTTCTTCATGTAGCTTTGATTTAACGCCCATTGTCATTTCCTTTCAACTTGCAGAGCTCTCTTTAGCATCTCCTGTAGGGCGAGACTAGTGGTGATGAACTCCTCAGCTTCTGTTTATCTGCAAATGTCTTAATACTGTCCTCATTTTTGAAAGACAGTTTTGCTAGATATAGAATTTTTGGTTGACCATTTTTTTGTTTTCAGCACTTTGGATATGTTTTCCCACTGCTTTATTGTCTCCATGGTTTCCAATGAGAAATCAATTTAATTTTACTAAGGTATGTGTATGTGACGTGATGCTTCTCTCTTGCAGCTTTCATAATTATCTCTTGGCATTCACCAGTTTGACTGTAATATGTTGCAGCACGGGACTATTCGGATTTATCCTGTTTGGAGTTCTTTGATCATCTTGGATGTGTATATCGATGTCTTTCATTTGGGAAGTTTTCAGGCCTTATTTCTTTAAATATTCTCTCTTTCTTTCCTGGGAGCCCCACAATGTGTATATTGGATGCTTGATAGTGTGGCACTGGTTCCTCAAGCTCTGTTCACTTTATTCTTCTTTCTTTTCCTCTGATTGGATGATTTCCATTGATTTTTCTTTACGTTCTCTGATTCTTTCTTCTGCTAGCTCCAAACTGTTACTGAACCCCTCTAGGGAATTTTTTATTTCAGTTACCATAGGCTTCAGCTCTGTTTGGTTCTTTTTTTATAATTTCCATACCTCTATTAATATTTTCTTTATGTTTGTCTGGTATATTCCAGGTCTGCTCATCCTCAATGATAGTTTGTAATGCTTTAATCTTCCCCTTTGCCTGGGCCATCACTTCCTGTTTCTTTGTATGTTTTGTAACCTTTTATTAAAACCTAGAAGATATTTTGATATTTTAATGTGCTATCACTGGAACTTAAACTCTGAGGCATCTGTTCCTTAAATGTGTGTCCAGCTACCCTTATAATAGAGCTTTTCTTGAATGCCAGGAGCTAACAAGAAAAAGGGGGGGGCAGGGGAAAAGAACACCTTTCATAGTCTTTGCAGATTGACCTCAGCAAGTGATCAACTTCAGGGCTTATCCATACAAAAAGTTTAGAGAATAGCTCCAAATAGGCCAAAGTGTAGGGACCTCCCTGATTCTTTCTGCATATGCATCTTGTCTTGGGCAGGTATTGTGGCCCTAGGAATTTTCCCATTTACATGGAAATGTCCCCTCTTCCCCAGGAAACAGTTTCTTCATGGTCCAAGGCACTGCACTGTATTTCCTACAACCAGCATTCCCTTGCCCCAGGCAGCCACTAGACTGCTCTCAGAGTTTTCCATAGGAGAGGTCCATGCACTGCTTTCTATATAGAGGACAAATTCTGGGATGGTGAGATCCTCAGGCCACCACCAGACAGACTGGGACAGACTTACACGCTCCCAATATGTACACGAAGGTTACTCTGCTGCATCCCAAACCAGCACCAGGGATGTGCACTGGTAGCATAGGCCAGCTCCACATTGACCTGGTGAGAGATGGGGGAGGGGCCAGTGAGGGTACCACAAGATCCTACTACTTTTAAGTAGTCTTTCCTTGATTCAGTGCTCACCCTGTTACTGAAGTCCTTTAAGTGCCTTTTGGAACTTTGAGAAAGATGTTTCTGCCAGTTCTTGCTAGTTGTTCAGAGCTCCTGTGATGGGACCAGCGCCTTGAAGTATCTCCTCCATCTTGATCATATTTAGTTGCTTTTTGGACATAGATATTTGAATTCCAAAAATTCTCCCCATGGGATTGGTAGAGGGATTGATTTCTCCATATATTTACTTTCAAGTGTTCCTGTTGTTTTCCCCCTCTTATTCCTGTGTTGGTGATACTTGGAATTTCCAAGGCCTGAGCCTCTCCTGGGTTCTGCAGGTAGGCTTCTTCCTCAACCGCTTGCCCCTTTTGTTTTTTGTTTTTGTTTTTAATTTTTAATTTTTTAAGAAAAGATATTTAGATTACATAAATGTTATATAAAAAATATAGGGGATTCTCATATGCCATGCTCCCCATACTGCCCAAATTTATCGCCATTAACAACATCTTTCATTAGTGTGGTATATTCATTGCAATTGATGAACATATTTTGGAGCATTGCCACTAAGCATGGACTATAGTTTACATTGTAGTTTACACTCTTTCCCACTCAATTCTGTAGGTTACGGCAAGATACATAATTGCCGGTATCTGTTATTGCAATGTCATTCAGGGCAGTCCCCGAGTCCCGAAAATGCCCCCGTATTACACCTGTTTCCCTCTCCCTGACCTCAGAACCTCCAGTGGCCACTGCCTCCACATCAATGATATAAGTTCTTCCATTGCTAGAATCACAATATGTCTATAGTAGAATACCAGTAAGTCCACTCTAGTCCATCGCTCATTCCCCAATCCTGAGGATTCTGGGGATGGTGATGTCCACTCCTCCTCTAATTGAGAGGGTACTTGCCCCTTTTGCATGCCCTCTACAGCCCCTTCCTCTACCTTTTCCCTCAGTAACCACTCCATCTTCGTTGCTCTCCTTTTTGCCTTCCCCTTTCCAGGCCCCTTACAGCTACTTCCTCTGCCTTGATTCGTGAGATATCATTTCATCTTTTCTACTCTCCTTATTTCAGAAGTTTGTTAAACCATTTCATCTGCTAATGGTCCTGAACCTGCCCTCTTCATAAATATGGGCTTAAACTATCATTTTAATGGGGTCTCAGGGGGAGGGAAGATAAACACACATGCATTTTAGAAAGAATCCCTCTGACTGTGATATAGAGAGTAGACTGGTGTAGCAAGGAGACATAAAAGCTATGATCTCTGGGCTATTAGCACTGTGTCTCTGTAGAACAAGCTCCACGTGCCCAGTACTGAGGGGAGCCGACAAGGCAATGCCAAGGTCTCCAGTGGATTTCTCCAAGGAGCCTATGGGCATTCTACGTGTGAGAAGCCACGCTGCTGTTCTGGGCTTGTTTGGTGCAGATTTCCTTTCAGTTCCTATCAGTCATCAATTCTCTCAGCATCCAGAAATCACCAGTGGGTACCCTATCTCCTTTCTCAGGAAATGGAAAAGGACTTTGTTACCTGATCCTTTATTTTTCCAGAAGTGAAGAAGCAATTGACCCTGGGGAGATGACTCAGAGCATCCGTAAAAGAGTATGTTTCTTCTTCCCTAACAAGCCCCTGTCTGGATAGACATGACTGACCTTTCTATTTACATCATAATACATCAAATTTTCTGTCTTAGGCCCCAGATAATGGATGGTTGGCAATGAGAGGATGTGTGAGAACTTTCTGTCATGAAGGGCAATTTGCAGGAACTAATCATCTTACAATAATTGGTCATAAGAAAGAAATCCATCAACCAAGCATCCTGAATAGATATTTATATTCATGAACATTTCTTAACTCTAAAGAAAGATTTCTCAAAGAGTCCTCCTAGGAATGTGACTGATATTACAAAGAAGAAGAAAAAAATTAGGTGAAAGAAAAGAGTGACTAAATTTTTATTGCAGAATTTTCTAGTGTTTAGAAAAAAAAAATTTTTTTTCTGCATTGTAAATCTCTAAGTCTTCAGTGTTTCCCAGACTAATTTGACCACAGAGTCCTTTTATCATGAAACTGGTTGGGAAATACCAGTTTGCCCTCCAATATTTAAGCCCATCATTAGAGCAGAGTAATTTTTTAGCATTCCTGGGAGAAAGTTGCATTTGAAGAGAGGGTATGGAGGTACACCTATTTTCAGTGCTTCTAAGAATTACCTGGGGAAGAACATCTTACAGCAAGCTGCTGCTGAGTCCTTGCTCATGACACATGAAATAGATTGTACAATTTCTGGTCAGGAAACAGATTGGTCTCTATAGTAATTTAGACCAGAGGAAAGCTGGGTGTCTGCCTTGTAAAGGAGGACCCTATTTAGGGGTTGTGATAGTTTGAAACTATACATACCCCAGAAAAACATGTTCTTAAAGTTAATCGAATCCTGCAGATGTAAACCCGTTGGGAGTAGGACCTTTTGATGAATTTACTTCAGTTAAGGTGTGACCCACCTCAATCAGATGGCTCTTAATCCTATTATTGGAGTCCTTTATAAGAGAATGAAATTCAGACAAAGAGGGAGAAAGCCATGGAAGCAAGAAGCTGAAATCAATGGAACCTGTAAGAGAAGGGAGAGAAGAACAGACACTGCCATGTGCAGAGGAGCCAAGGATCACTGGCAGCTGGTCTTTGGGAAGAAAGCATCACCTTGATGATGCCTTGATTTGGACATTTTCCTGGCCTCAAAATTGTGAGCAAATTAATCCCCAAGGTTTAACCTGACCTATTTAATGGTATTTGCTCCAGTAGCATAGGAAACTAAAACAGGGGTCAAAAGATAGAAGTACCAAGACAAAACTGATTGCTGTGGGGAAGCTGAGTTCTTTCATAAAGAAAGGTTTTTCAAGACAGGAGGGAATGGGGTCAGGAGGTGTGGACAGAGATTATGGCCAGCCAACATTGAGGAGCTGTGGATTTCAAAGATAGATTTGTTGCTTGGGAGTTTCGATCTTTTGTGAAACTTGGAGCAAGATATTTTATTTCTAAGACTCATGTTATCCATCTGTGTAAAATGTGATGAGCTTCCAGTATGAGATTTACAATTATTTTTTCATGAGTGTACACTTGTTTGCCAGTCTCCCAGCTTGACTGAGAGCTTAACTCCCATTTCTTTGTAATCCATAACTCCTAATACAGTGCTTACATTTCGTATTTGTTGGTTATTGGAGTTTGACTATGCATGTCCTACTTAAGAGAAAGGCTACATCGAATCAAGATGGCCTCCTGACTGTGAAAACCAATGAACCCTTGGAAGGATGGTTATGTGAAAAGTGGTGTGTGGTGAAGGAAGGATCTGTCTGATTTGTCACATTCACTCCTCTCCTTTGCATAAATTTTAGGAGTGAGCTGAGCAACAATGTTCCCAGGATAATGGAAAGAATTTAACGGCCTCAAGCAGCAGTGAAGTTTAATGCACCTATTCATATCAAGTTAAATATAGATACGTATTTGAGCCTCACCTCATTTTCCAACTTGTTTTCTTTGTATTTTAAATCTTAATAGCTGTAAAGTTCTCCAGTGTGCTAATGTACTTTTTATCTTTCCAGCAACAACAATAATTGTAATAAAGGGATTTTTTTTATTTTAATGGAAAAATACAATTATATAATCTGATAGATTTCTTCTGTTAGAAAGAGTTATTCAGCTCTCTGAGGTAGAATAGCATATCTGCTTCTTGTTTATAATGGATTTGTTCTAAGGTCTTTATTTAAAGGTTTCAGTAAGAAGAACAAAACTCTTGAAAGCAGCCTTGCAAATGAGAGTAAAGAATTTTACCTGGCTGCCCCTGTCTGTGGGGCCCACCGGACTGCACATAGCAGTTAAGTCAGACTACCTCAAAACAGATTGAGTCTTGTACTTCCTACGCAGACGATCTTGGGCAAGTTACACACAAAAATAAAAGGATCCCCTTTTACTCATCTTATCTATCTCCTTGAATCAATCCCTAGAGGAGTCTCCATTTCTCCATTCAGAGGAGGCCAGGACAGTGTAGGTAGAGCTGCTCACGCCTTTCCCAGGGGGCACAGGTCCCAGACTAGAAGGCCTCTTCCACACTTAATTTTCTTTATAATTGTGTTTTCATCTTGTTCCACCAGATACCCTGGGATACAATTTCTTCTGCAGCCCTTCAGCCTCCTCTTTCCTTCTTCATGTTTGCACCTTTCAAGTGCTTATAAACAGTATGTCTCTCCATTGGTCTTAATTTAGAACATGCATAAATAAAATTATTTGGCTCTTTCAATGCTTTTAAAAAACCATCTTCCTGGACCCTAGAGCCCCCCTCAAGCTGGGTTATGAGGAGCCCTTTCCAATAGCTATGGTTTTCCTCCTGTTCCCATTTGTGTTTCTAATCATAGAGGCCACTCCTGAGATCATGGGCAGTGCTGGCAACACCTATTCCTAGGCAAAGGGCTGACACCCTGGGGCAGAAGGAGGGTGGTGAGACTAGTGGGGATGAGGCTGGGAGTACCAAGAAGGAGATGGCTCTAAACAGGGTGTTTGTGTCTATCCAATGCTCAGTCACATCCTCAAAGCAATGCAGGGGCCCCTGAAACCATCTAAATTCTCCCCAATGCTGAACACCTTCCTTGGGCCAAGTACGGAACTAAGAACTAAGAATAAACTGTTTGTGGAACATAAGAAATGGGTGAAGACTAGGGTTTTGGGTGTTTGAGGAAATACCAAAATGCCAACCCATGTTTGCATCTGCTGGGGTTTTATCAGAAATCTTCTGGGGGGTGGGGGTGGGAATTACAGGAAGCTATTCAGGTTCTCAGGAGCTAGCCACTGAAACCTTTCCTCTGGGCACTTTGACACTTTGGGATCCCCTTTTGGTCATGAAAAGTATAATACCACTTCCATTGTTTATGCTTCTTCTAGAAGACTTCCTTTCCTTGTCTCTAATCCTCACTTGAACCCTGCTAGGAAGTAGGTATCCAGGTTCTGTAGATAAAGAACTGGAGGTTCAGAAAGGGCAAGTAACTTGGCCAAGGTCTTCCAGTTGACACGTGGAAGAATGCTGGGATTCCAAAGAGCTTGTCCTTTCTCTCCCTCTCCTCCTCCCACTCAGGCCTCCAGGGATTTCCAAGGAGGAGAGGGCAGCATCACATGGCTTTGAAGGAAGAGGCCCCACATGTGTGCCATATTCTTGGCATGTCTCTACTCTGCACTAAGTACAAAGTGTGATTGTGTAGGAAACCATGCTGTTTATGCTCAAGTCATTCAAGAGAGCACTAACTTAAAACAGCACCCCCACCCCACCCCCCGGAATATCCTTAGAAACTCATCTAAACATTGTCCATAGTCATTCTACTCTTTGCTACTGTTTTCCCCTCTTTAATTTTAATCCTTATACTTCTCCTATATAAACCATTCTCCCACCCTCTAACATTCCCAGGAGCCATGAGGACTCTCTCATAAGAAATGTCCTTATCCAGATCCTCAAAATAGATTCTAACCTGCCCACATCTTGGGGCCCTGGAAACATTTGCAACATTGTTAGTTGATGTTTATGCTTCACACTAGTTTCTAAATTAATATTTGCTATATGGAGGCCTGCTAATTACTATGTACCTTTGCTGAAATTTCAAATGAATAATGAAGCGAGGAACAAGCTCACGTAATGAAGACAGAAACAATTATACAACATTTGCATGATTCTTTTTTCTTACAATATGAGACAAGGCGCAGCAGCTGATTAGCATCCTGCCTTTGCTGTGAGTCCTGCTTCTTATTTCCCTTCCACTGGTAGGACTCTGAAAGCCAAGAGGAGGTCACACCATTTTTCCAAAGTCTTCTTATGTGAGCCTAGGGATTGTCAGGCCGCCGAGATCATCCTGCCAAATTCAACCCTGACACAGGTGATGACAGTTTCTGTGACTGTCCACACAGGTGTGTCGCTTGGCAGCTGGTGCACCTGTTCCTACAGCAGGGGTTCTTAACCTATTTTTGATCCATGGACCCCTTTGCCAGTCAGGTGAACACCATGGACCCCTTACTAAGTCCACACTATACTGTGTGTTATTTAATAAATATATCACACCCCCACCAACACGTCCCCACAAGAACAATGATTTTTTGAATTTCAAGTTGACAGACCCCTTGTTAAGAACCCCTGGTCTAGAGCAAGGCAGCAATTCAGATTCTAAACTCTGAACTCTAACTGGCCAGAGTGTGCAGAAAGCAATTCTTACTCAGTACCCAAATATTTACTGAGCATCTACTACGCCCTGATACTGCACTAGATGCTGGAGATAAAGATGAACAAGGTAAAATCTCTGCTGCCTATGAGGTATTCACTGCCCACTAAAGAAGACACGGTAACAGTATGTGGGTACAGAGAAGGGGACTCTGCCTCTGTAGGGGAAAGAGGAAGGATGAAGGAATTGCTCTGCAGAGGAGGCAGGACCTGAGCTGAGGCTGGCAGGATGGACAAGAGTTGGCCAACAAGCATATGAGAGGGTGGCATCGCATGGAAAGCTCACAGTGCACGCAGTTTCCTGTAGCGCATGTAGGGTTTACACATCTCACAGTCCTTGGAGATAAAGTGAGAGGCCAGTAAGGTGCAGATCCTGGAGGATCTCAAATGCCTACCTGAGAAGTGGCCCTATGGGAATGGGGCCTCAGTGAGAGCTTCAGGCAGGAAAATGACGTTGGATGATTTGTATTTTAGAAAGTGCAGCTAGCTTAGCTGGGCTAGTTGAATTACATGTGAAAGGAAGACGATGATAAATGTTTTTGAATGAGTCCTGTGTGCCAGACACACTAGAAAAGACAAGAGCAGAGAAGCCAGTCTGAAATCCTCAAACTGATTCAGGCAAGCTGGAGTCAGCCCAAGCCACTAGAGGGCTATAAAGCAGAGTGGTTAAGAGCCAATGTTCCTGGACTCACTTCCCAGCTCTGTGACTTAGGAATTGCACGACTGATAGGTCAAGTATGCTCTCCATGCCTCAGTTTCTCCATCTGTGAAACGGAATAACCGTAGGTCCTCCCTTCCTAGAGTTATTGTTGTGAAGGTTAAATGAGTTTATCTATGTAAAGTCCTCAATATAGTTTCTGGAATATAGTAAGTGTTTTATAAGTTATCTGGGGTAGAGACAGATGCCTCAAGACACTCGAGAACAAGAAGAGGCAGGATGGTGGGGGTGGGGGGCAGTGCCAGAGGGAAAAGTATAAACAAATCTCATTATTTTGTCTTGGGTGGTGGGGAAGATGGTGAACAAAAGAGGAGAGCAGTTTGGAATGGAGGATGACATGTTGTGTTTGGGAAATACTGAGACTGAAGAGCACAGAGGACAGTCAGGTAGAAATACACAATTGGCAGCTGTAAATAGGAGAGCAGCCTGGGCAGGGTCAGAAGATCAGGGATCCTCAGCAAGAGGCTGAGCCATGGTGCTAAATGAGTCAAAGTGCCCAAGCAGAGCAGGATGAGAAAGGAGGGGCCAGGGAGGGAGCTGGGGGAGAGCCAAGACTTAAGGCTTAGCTGGAGGGAGACTGAGAAGGGCACACTCAAGAGAGATAAGGAGAACCAAGAAAGAAGGGCATTATGAGGGCAGGGGAGGAGAGTTTCTGAGGGAGAGAGAGAGGTCTGAAGAATACAAAGCTATACAGAAGAACCGTGATAGGATTTGGCATCAGGGAGGCTTTTGGCAACTGTGTCAGTCAGGGTCAAGTTAGGAAAATAGTAACCACACTAGACAGTTCAAAAGAGAAAGTTAATATAAGGAATTGGGTAATACAAGTGTTAGCGGATTTAATCTAGATTCTTGACATGCTGCAGAAATGAATTTCAGAGCACATCAGGTTAGTGAGGCCAGTAATTTATTAAGGTGGGAAGGGAAGAGAAATGGGAGAAAATAACAAATCACGGGTCCCCTGTAGAGGATAAGGGGCTGAAGAATGATAAAGAGGGCTGATTTATAGACTACAATTTCCCATTATAGATTATAAATGCCCAGGTTTTACTTGCATGTTGATCCATGCAGGGGAACATGTTGAGAGCAGGGCAGGAGCCTATGGGAGCAGGAGTAGGAGAGCGATTTGACCTTTGCACCTGCTTTTTAAACTGTTAATTATTCCACCCCTTTGCTAATGGCATGGGAGGAGTCCCAGGTGTTTGCTGTTTTGATTGATTACCCCACCCATCAAGCCCCCAGGAGGGCCTAATTATAAAGCCTCTGGAGAATATTCGGGCTTCTCCTGGCTTCCGGGAGAAATCTCGGGAGGATCTTCCAGCAGCCATCTTGGGGTATCAGTGTCCATGCCAGGTTCCAGATCCGTATATGAAGCCTGCTTCACAAGGGTTGGAGAACTGAAAAAGCTAAAAGGAGCCTTGAGAAAGTACAGAGATGGTAACTGCAGGAAGCGATCGCGTCCTCTAGGACCAAGGGAAGGAAGGGAAGAGGTTGGAGTGACTGGAACCCCAACACATGGAGGAGAGACCCCACGGAGCTGGGACCAGGCCTCTGAGAAGTGGGTGCTGGAGTTCAGAGGAGGGGCCTCTGGGAGCTGAGACTCAGGCTTTCCTGGAGAGGGGGCCCACTCAGCTGGAGCTGGTACCTTGGAGGTTTGGAGGAGGGCAGAGAAAGGCAGGGCCTGGGGCCTCTGGAGGGGGTGGTAGTTCTGGGGGCACTGCAGAAGCAAGAGACTGGAATCAACCGCCCTCCTCCCGCCTTCAAGCCAACCTCTAGGGTCTCCTATTAGCAAAACCAAGCAGAAGCCAGACTACAGAGAAAGGCAGTTTGCATACTCCTGGCCCCAAGATCACAAAGCAGAGTATAGAAAGGTGATTTTTGGCAGAGAGACAATAGCCTTATAATCAGCACTGCGGAGTCTTAATTTTAAAGGTTTGGAGGAAAGCCATCCTGCAATGGGCCGAGGAGCAAAAGTAGAGGCAGTAAATAGAGAAAATTTTCTCAAAAAAGTTTGGTTGTAATCAAGAGAAGAGAAAAGTTGGTAAGAGGATCATAGATGCAGGTTCCAGGCATTTAATTGTTCGTTAAGAAAGACCCTAAAGCAAGTTTCCATTTGAGCCTGCAGAAAGCTGAGAGTTTCATGTTGATGAGTGAAAGAGTCTCAAGGAGATAGGAAGGGATGGAATCGAGCCCACTGATGTTGGGATTGGCTGGGACAGGAGCAAGAACATCGGGTCCTCTGAGAAGTGAAGGAAAATGTGCTGCAAAAAACGAACAAAAAAACACCCTCTTTGAAGGTGGGGATGTGCCAGGCATAAAGTAACCCACACAGAAAGCACCCCTCATTGCTAGGCCAGGAAGCCTTTCAGGTCTTACCTTCACCACGGGACCTTCCCAGAGTGCCATATCTAAAATCTTACACACTCGCCCCCACGCACTTGAAATCTCCTTCTTTGTTTTTTCCTGAACACCCACAGTATATTATTTTACTCCATCATCTGATTTTCTGTTGTCTTCCCACCTAAGTGTAAGCTCTATGAAGGTGAGGATGTTTGTCTGTTGTTTATTGTTGTAACCCAGAGTTAAAGCCATGCTTGATATGAAGTAGACACTCCGTGTTTATTGAATACATTAATGAATGAAATCAGCATTTAAGTGCTATCGTCAATGAGCATTTGTAAACTATCTGCTGGGCACTATGGGGTTTTTTTGAAAAAGTTCATAGAGGGGTCCCCTCTGTTACAGAATTTATAATCTCTTTGAAGAGTTGAAACAAATTAGCCTATATGGTAACAAAAAAAAATGATCCCTGCACCCTTTCTCCCCAGTCTGTGCTTTCCCCTGCAGCCTGGTGCCCTATCATCTTTTGCTTTTCTGGATCCTCCCTAGACTCCGCAACACCCTTCTCCGCAACACCCTTTCTTGCCTCCAGCCTGGGATTCTGTGCCCACAGCTGGTCAAAGTCATGTACTCTAGTGGTCAGAGCCCTTTGGCCCTGCTGGGAATGGGATGAGAGATCCAGGCCCATCCATGCAGCTCTCTCACACCAGTCTGACATTTCTGTGTGTCTTGAAAACCTCATCAGAGCTGACTTTGATGGTCAGCAGGTGCCCTCCAGGCAGCAGGCTGCCATGGTTGTCAGCCCAAGTGGGGGGTGTGTCTTGGGATCAAGCTACCATCTGTCAAAGTTTTAGAAAAGACCTCAGAGGGCTCTGTGGATGCAAAGGATAAAAAAAGGTCAGCAAAATTGAATGAGTGTGTGCTGTTCTTAGAGGAGGAACTGGATAATCATCTACTTCTTTACACTCTGGACTACTCCAGGAAATTTTTGTTTATTCCTGTCTGAGCAAACCTCAAATTAGTGCACCCAAGACAAATGCATATGTCCATATACCATATACAAATGCACAGACATCTCTCTCTCTCTGTGTCACACACACACACACACACACACACACACCATTGCAAGGCTTGTTCTCAGTCAGATAGTTTGGGGAAATAATGAAAAGAATGGATGGATGGATGGATAGTTCCAGGGAAGAAGGCAGAGTAGGAAACTCAGGAACTCATCTTTCCACCATAACAACTATTAAACAGGCAGGAAGTGTCTGTCTGAAACAACTACCTTGTAACTCTAGGGGCCAGAAGAACATTGTACAGCATCCAAGGAAGAGCAAGAGGAAAAGGCTGATAAACTACAGTAAAGAACTGTAAATTACTCTCTCTATGTGCCAGCTACCAGTGCCAAACCCTTACTCTTGTGGCAGGCTGCTATGGGTTCCAGTCCTTGGCTAGCAGCTGGTGATAGAAAGGGACATAAATATCCTCTTCCATAAGAACAGGGGTGTGAACAGCTGATCATCAACCACAGCTTTTGATTAGTGAATTAAGATTGCTGGGTCCTGGCTCTGAAGGCAGCTATTGTTTCAACTCACCCTTGACAAAGCCTGCAGCCCTCCCTGGACAGGGGCAGAGGCAGTGAAAATTTAAAGATGCCGGACTTCCTCAGGGCTGTGGGAGACAGTTAGCTGAAGGGCTGCATTTGCTCGGCAGGCCAGGAAAGCTCAGCTTTGGGGAGCCATCGAAGAAGATTTTGGTGCCCTTTCTCTGATGAGTACCCTCCACAGGGTACTTTGTGAGTCCCTGGCCCTGTTGTGGCTAAGAAAGAGCTCCCTAGGGTGACCCTCCTTCCAGAATTTGCCATCCAGGCAAAAGCAGCGTGAGACAATGAAAGGAGTATAAAAATCTATAGAGGTGGACAGTCTAGGACAAGGGTCTGCCGGCTTCAGATATCCAAGAGAGGGAGGTGTATCCTTGGGGAAACAGAAGGGACAACCAAACTCCTATAAACAGGGGAACTCCAAAAAACTGACAAGCAAAAGACAGGACAAGATGCGACTCAGTGACATAGGGAAAATCCTGCACAGTGCATTTGCCTTGGGCAGACCTCCCTGATAAGAAGACTGAAGCTCAAGAAAATCTCTGTTGTATTACCAGCTGGTTACAAAACCAAGAAACAAACATCCCAGGGAGTAAACTCCAGAGTTAACATGCTAAAATAGTAAAATGTTAGGTGTACAATAAAAGAGTACATGACAAAGAGACAGGAAATGATGGCCCATCCAAAGGAAGAGAATAAAAATACAGAAAACACCAATGAAGAATATGAAAATGTGGATATACTGAATAAAGCCTTTAAAAAACTGATCTTAAAAATAATTAAGGAAAAAAGAAAAAAAAATGATTAAGGAGATGAAGCAAAGTACAGAGAAAGAACTATAGGATATCTGGAAAACAATGAACAAACAATACAAGAGCCTAAGTAAGGAGACAGAAATTTTAAAAAGGAACCAAACAGAACTACTAGAGTTGAAGGCCACAGTAACAAATGAAAAATGCTCAGGAGGGTTTCAAGGGCAGATTGGAGCTGGCAGAAGAAAGAATCAGTGAACAAGACAAGACACTTGAAATAAGGCAAGCTGAGGAACAGAAAGAAAAAAGAAATGTTAAAAGTGAAAACATGCGGCCCGCCCCTCAGCCACTCCGCTGTCACCAGGGGCTGCTGCCTGAGTTCTGCACCTGCCCTGTCAGGGCCCCTGGGCTCTGCTGACGGCCTCGGAGCTCATTGCCGGCTTCCCCACCCGCGACTAGTAAACGTCTGTGCAGGGAGGCTTGGTTGAAAAAAAAAAAAAAAAAAAAAAAAGTGAAAACAGCCTAAGACAGGTATGGGACACTGTAGCAGTTTGATTTTGTTTATGATTCCAAAAATAGATACTGGATTATGTTTGTAAACTGGTTTGTTCCTCTGGGCATATTAGATTATATTAGATTCAGAGGTTTCACTTTTAATTGATTGAGGCTTTGATTGGGCCATGTCAGTAGGATGTTGGGTCCCTGCTCCCTTGGTGGGCGGGAACTCAGAGAAACCGCATTGCAGAGAAGGGAGTTTAGAGTTTTTGAGCTGGAGCCCGAGAAGTAAACACATGGGAGAGAGCAGAGCAGCTGAGCCCAGAGAGAAACAAGCCCCAGGCAGAGAGGAACCTAGAGCCTGAACCCTGTCAGACGTCAGCAGCCATCTTGCTCCAACATGTGGCAATAGACTTTGGTGAGGGAAGTAACTTATGCTTTGTGGCCTGGTAACTGTAAGCTTCTACCCCAAATAAATACCTTTTTATAAAAGTCAATGTATTTCTGGTATTTTGCATCAGCACCGCTTTGGCTGACTAATACAGACACCATCAAGCACACCAATATAAATGTGTTATAGAAGCCTCAGAAGGAAAAGAAAGAAAGAAAGGGCAGAAGAAATAGCCAAGGAAATAATGACAGAGAACTTCCCAAACTTAGAAAAAACACATAAATATGCACATCCAAGAAGCTTAGAGAACACCAAATAGGATAAAGATGAAGAAAAATATACCCCACCATATATTGATTATACTATCAAATGCATAGGACAAGTGAGAGTTCTGAAAACTGCAAGAGAAAAGCTATGTATTACATATAAGGGAGTCCCAATAAGATTGAGTGCCAATATCTCATCAGAGACCACAAAGGCAAGAAGGTAGTGGGTTGAAATACTTAAAGTGCTGAAGGAAAACAGCGGCCAGCCAAGAATGTTATATCCAGTGAGACTCTCTTTCAAAAATGAGGGAGAGACTCAGACATTCTCAGATAAACAAAAGCTGAGGGAGTTCATCACCACTAGATATGACCTACAAGAAATGCTAAAGGGAGTTTTTCAGACTGAAATGCAAAGAAACTAGACAGTGGTTCAAAGCAGCATAAAGAAAAAAAGACCTGTGGTAAAGGTAATCATTTGGGTAATTATAAATGCCAGTATTATTGTATTGTATTGTTTGTTATGTGTATTTGTCAGCCAAAAGGGGTGCTGATGCAAAATATCAGAAACCTGTTGGTTTTTATAAAAAGGTATTTATTTGGGGTAGAAGCTTACAGTCACAAGGCCTAAAGAGTCCAACTCAAGGTACCATAGAGGTACTTTCTCAGCCAAAGTCATTTGCCATGTGTTGAAGTAAGATGACAGGCAAAGTCTGTGAGGGTTCAGCCTTCCTTCTTCCTCTTAAGGCTCCATTGGCCCAGCTTCTTCTGATCTCAGCTGTAGGCTGGCATAAGGCTTGTCTCTCTTCCCAGGGCTCATTTCCTTCTGGAATAAGCTGCTGGGTTCTCTTCACAAGGTGAAATGTAAACTATCAGGTGAACAGCCCATCTCTCTTCCCGGGGTCTCTGTCGTGTATGGAGCTGTCTCTCTTCCTCTGTGTTCTCTGTGTATCTACTTCTCTGTGTTTTTGATTGAGTGTCCATTTATATAGCCCACTAAGGGGGTGGGAACACAAATTGAGTTGCCCTAATGACATGGTCAAATGAAAGCCCTAATCTTGATTTAATAAAGTAAAAGTAAAACCTCTGAATTTAATACAATCAAAGGTGTATCACACCCAGAGGAATAGACCAGTTTACAAACATAATCAATATCTCTTTTTAGAATTCATAAATATAATAATATCAAACTGCCACAGTATGTAACTCCACTTCTTACTTCCTACAGGTGCTAAAATGCAAATGCATGAAAGTACTGATAAATCTAGGTTTTTGAACATACAATGAACAAGGATATAAGAGGTAACAAGTACAAAAAATGGTAGGAGGACACAGGAGTATAGGAAAAGCATATGTGTATGTTATTGAAGTTAAGTTGGTATCAAACCAAATATAATTGTTAAATAGTTAGAATGTTAAATTTTAGTCCCATGAAAACCACAAGAACAAGAGATGAAATGAGAAGGAACTCAATATGGTACAACACAAAAAAGCAAATAAATACAAAAACAGGCTTAAACGAAAGTGAGGGACAAAAAAGGTTTAAGACTTACAAAGGCTAAATAGCAAATGCCAGAAGAAAGACCTGTATTATAAGTAGAGACTTTAAATAAAAATGGACTAAACTCTCCAGTCAAAAGGCAGAGACTGGCAGAATGGATAAAAATGTATAACCCAACTATATGCTGTCTGCAAGAGACTCACATTAGAGTCAAAGATACAAGTAGGTTGATGGTGAAAGGATGGAAACAATATATCAAGCAAGTATATTTTGGTTACCAAAAGATATCTGGAGTAGCCATACTAATAACTCTGAAATTCAAATAGATTGTGAATAAAGTCTAATAAAACCACCAGATAGTAGAACAAAAAGGCAAAGAGATGTGAAAAACAAGAAAAGATAAGATATTTAGAGGATCAAACCAAGAGGTCCTACATCTACCCATCAGGTAGAAAACAAAAAGGAAGAAATCATCAAAGAGTTACCACAAGGGATTTTCCCAGAGTCAAAGGACACAAGTCTCTAAATTAAGATGCTTACCAAGTGCCCAAGGCAATGCACAAACTCACACATGTACACACACGTGTGTGTATCATACTGTGAAAGTTTGAAGTTCTTTTATGAATCCCAAAAAGAGAAAGTTATGTTTTTGAACTAATCTGTTCTGTAGGTATGAGACCCTTTTGATTGGACTGAGGCATGACTCAGGTTGAGTTTCCACCCTCTTACTGGAGCTGATATAAACAGAGACACAGAAAGACACACATGAAAAGGGAGCTCTGCCATATTTGATCCTCCCATGTGAGAGAAAGGACTCCAGTTTTGCCCACAGCTGTGCTCAAGGAGAGAAGCCTCGAGAGGCTTAAAGAGCTGAGGCCCAGGGAAAGTTGAGCCATATGCCTGGTAGCTAACAGCTGAACCCAGGAAGAAAGTGGAGCAGCTGAGACTGAGAGAGGAGCCTGGAAAGAGATAAGCCCTGTGCCTGGTTGCCCACAATTGAGCTCCAGGAGAGAGTAGATTTTGGAGGGGAATGCAGAGACGTAGACAGAGGTTGACAGCCATCTTCACCACGTGGCAGGACACCAGAATCACCAACAGCTGACTTTAGTGAGAAAGTATCTCTGATGGTGCTTTGATTTGGACATTTCATGGCCTTGAAACTGTAAGCTTTTACTCTAAATAAAATTCCCATTATAAAAACCAACCCATTTCTGGTACTTTGCATCAGCAGCCCTGTGGCAAACTAAAACATACACCTAGACCGATTATTATAAAATTTTAGTACATCAATGACAGAGAAGATACTAACAAGCTTCAGCAAGAAAGAGAGAAATTAAAATGATAGCTGTAAAAAAACAAGAACTATGACCAGCATCAGCAAACTTCTCATGAATCATACTAGGTCCCAGAAGACAGTGGAATAAGGCCTTCAAAGTTCTGAGTCTAAATGATCCTCAACCTGTTTTTTTAATATTCAACCAAATAAGCAAGGATGAAGATTGAAAAAGCCCATTTTAGAAATGCATAAACTGAGACATTTTACATTTCACACGTAGAGGCAATTATACCCTTAGACCCAGGCCTGTGCTTTAGGAGTACCTTCCTTAAAGTTCTAAATCTCCTCCAGTGCCTGGGACTTAGCAGTACTGAGTAGGATGACCTGCACTTGGATCTGGTCCTGCATGGGATCTGGTCTCCAGAAGCATCCTCTTTAAAATTTCCTAAGGCTTCCTCTGGTGCCTGGGACCAGCCAGGGCCAGCAGTGTCCTCCTGGGGTCAGGGAAGGGTAGGAATATCCTAAACCTGGACAGGACCTATGAGGCCCCAGACCCTTTTATCCTTTTTCTGGGTGCCCTCTAATCATCTACCCTGCACGTGAAATTAACTAGATGCTCCAAGGAATTCTGGGACTCATAGCTATATGGTTGTCCTGAGGTCTGTAGCCAGGTTCTGGTTCCAGAACACCCTAGCAAGTGGATTGCTCCTGCTATATTTCTTTCATAGAATCACATGTTATTGAGCTTCCAAAATGGCACTGACCTGATGATTTTAAGTGGCTTTCACACTCACTCACTGGACACAGGACACATTCAGGACTCTGGACTACTGATGGTCCATTGCCAACTCTTGGGTTTGGGCTACATGTCAACTTTCACCCATCTTTGTTCCATGTTGCCACCTCTGATCTACAGCACCCAAGGGTGACCCCACAGCTGGCACCCAGGCTAGTCACCCCACTACCCTTCACGATCCACACCAGGTGTCAGACAGTCTTCTTTCAGACAGGCACTTTCCAGATCTTTGCTCTGCAATGCTCTCCCAATTGATATTCTCACTTACCTCCATTGAGGTAGCAACATCATGCTCTCCTCGGTTGGTCTTAAGCCATACCTGATGAGGGCTGGGCATTTCTTGGACCAATGAGATTGCTCTTCTTATTCTGCCTACAGTCCTCTCTGCTGGTGGCAATGAGTGGAAGGCAGGGGTGCAGGCTAACACTGAAAGAATCACTTTCTAGGAATGCAGTAGGATGAATAATGGCCCCCAAATATATCCACATGGTAATCCGTAGAACCTGTAAATGTTTCCATCTATGGAAAAAGAGTTTTTGCAATGTGATTAAGGATCTTCAGATGGGGAGATTATCTATGGGTTATCAAGGTGGGCACTAAATGTAATCACAAGTATCATTTTAAGGGGGAGGCAGATGGGTTTTCAACTGGAGACAAAAGAAGAAAGAGTCCATGTGACCATGAAGCAGAGAGATTTAAAGATGCTACCCTGCTGGCTTTGAAGATGGAGGAAGGGAACGTGAGTCAAGGAATGCAGTGTATGCAGATCTAGGATATGGAAAAGGCAGGAAATGGATTCTCCCCAAGAGCCTCCAAGAGAGCATGGTCCTGTTGACACATTTTTTTTGGCCCAGTGAAACTGATTTGCAACTTAAGGCTTCCATAACTGTAAAAGACTAAACTTGTATTGTTTTAAGCCACCAAGCTTATGAAAATTTGTTACAGCAGTAATCAGAGACTAATACAAGTGGTTACAGCATACAGAGCATACAGTGTATAAAAAAGACATAGTTGGAAGACGTTTTGTTCTATGTTTATGTTATAAAATCCCAAATGGTAAATTCAACATGACCAAAACACAAATTATTGTTCACATTTTCTTGTATACTATGGATAAAACTTGCATTTGTGGTCATCATCAGTGATGCAAAACAAAAATCTTTGAGAGTCATTGAAAGTCACTATTCATGAAGGGCATGATGAATGATGTAGAAGTAATGATATAATTAGCACTAAGTAAATAGTATTACAGATTATAGAAGCCAAAAGATCTATATTGTTTCAATGCAAACAGGTTTTAAAGAGGCTTGGCTTGGAATTGTGAGAAAATATCAATATTGCCCCTTTTTTCTCATGAGGAGATATGAAATTAGAGAGGAAAGGTGTTTTGACAATAAAGAACATGAAGGGATAGTACTTGTACATTCTGAAGAATCTTCACATACACTGATCAGATAATAAACATATATATATAAACAAATTCTAAATCTCTATCAATAAATAAATTCACATGGGCTCATGAATTTTTTTTTGGTCTTATTTGTTTTCTTTTTATTTTGAGCTCATGAATTTTGTAATACTTTAAAAATAAAATTATTTATGTAGATAGGAGCCCCACAAAAATTTTGCCTGGGAACCCATTCCCTAAGGATGGCCCTGTATGTAGGAAATTATTTAAAGATGTGCTCTAGAAAATAGGGACATAAATCAAGAAAATAGTAGTCTTAGGATGCAGGAAACAGGAGGTCCAACCAAGAAAAGCAAAAAAGACAAATCCCAGGTAAACATATATGCCCCCAAATTTAGAAATCACCTTATCTAGACCAGAAGAGGAGAATGGAAGGCTCCTGGACAAAATGAGAACTTGATAAAATAGCTAATGTAATTTAAAAAAAAAAATTTTTTTTTTAAAGATTTTATTTATTTATTCATTTATCCCCCCCTCGCCGCCTGCGCTTGCTGGGCCAGCCAACCACGCCGTGCAGGCGGGCCCGCCCTCACCAGGAGGCCTCGGGAACCAAACCCGGGGCCTCCCACATGGCAAACGGGAGCCCCACTGATTGAGCCACAGCCGCCTCCCTTAAAATTTTAAATGAGCAAATGACAAGAGAAAATTGGAAAAAAAAGAAAAGCAAACAGAAACTCTTGGGAAAACAAAATTGTTGTCTTCCACTTGGCACTACAGAAAACCCCATTTACTTAACCATATGTGTGTAAACACTATTTATTTCAAGCTTTTAGAAATAATCTATAAACAAGGCATGGGAAACTTAATTTTGATCATAAAAGAGAATATAAATGCCATCAACCTTGATAATATAGATATAAAAATACAAATGATAAAAACTGGGAAGTGGGAGGCAGTGAAAATAGACAAAGGGAAGTGTAGGATGCTAATGGACTCATCTTACAAAGTGTGGAGTCAAGGATTATAGTCTAAAATTGATAGATTAAAAGTAAAATGGGTTTTCTATTTTTTTAAGTTATAAAGTTATCCAATTAAGAAACTAAAACTAGCAATGTGACTATATTGGAAGGATGAATGGGGAGATGGTGGATATAATGAACTAAATACTCATATATCATAATAGTAGATGGTTGATAATGTCTAAAATTGAATTGATAGAGATATCTTCTAGGGAGTGGGATTTGGGATAGAGCAGGGTAGGAAACTGCTACATTTCATTATAAATATTTTATTTTTAAACTATATACAATTATTTCTTTGATAAAATTGATTTCTAAATACAAAATAAAGTTCAATATGGTGGCTAAACTAGGTGATTTCTAAGGCTCCTTTCATCTCTAAAATCCAAGCACAGTGATCCCAAAGCTTAATACACTCAGAGAGGAACCCTGGAATTTTTCCATTCAGAAAATCTGGTGTAGATCCAAACTGACTATTTGATCAAAAGCCAGTCCATGCCACCGAGAACATCAGGAAAATGATTTTGATAAATGTCAAATCTTTACTTCTGACCTTATTTTATCTTCTCCACAAGTCTATGAAGTAATTATTACAATCATCTCTATTTTAGATATGAGATTCAGAGAGAGTAATTAATTGTCCTGAATGACATGAACTTTAAATTGCTAGAATGGTGACTGAATGCATAGCCTCATCACTCTAAGTCTTTTTCTCTCCCACCATATTATGCCTTTTTTTGGGACAGAAAGAGAAATTTCAAAAAAATTCTTTGGCCAACAGCTAAGACACTGGTGATGCACTGTCCCAAGGTTATAGATTTGTTCCTTTGGGAATCTGATGGAGGAAGTTGGAAAGCAATCATTTCCTTCCACATTTGGGCTCATGCACACTGCAATTTAACCACACACTTCACCAAGGCAGCAAGGGAAACAACCACAAGCCACCCTAAATGATGAGCACCAATGCAGTATGCAGCATCCAAAGGGCACTGGGTATGGCCACTCGGAGTCTCCTCCCCAGCTGCAGCATACTCTTCTTTATGTTTGTCCCACCCTTATTCTTGACATACTTTGCAAGTCCCAAGTCATGGTACAGTGCTCCTGAATTTTTCTCTCATGCTGCAATGAAGATAATGCATCCAGGACAAAGTGTTGTCAGGAGTGGGGGAACTTGCCGAGGAGTGCTAGGCCATTCAAGTTACTTGCATCAGACTGTTTTACCAATTCATGCTTGATTCTGCAGGGTTGCAGTTTCTAGGGAAGTTATGTTTCCTTTTAATAAAATAACAGAGTTCTTGACATGTAGAAACTCCATGAAAAACTACAGAGAGCTTATACAAATTTCCAAGTGGCTCTGCCTAACTGGAAATTGCAGTCACACGGCAACCTTGTGTAGTTGGTGTGGCTGTCTGCATGCCTCCTCCTTTCCCTACTTGGTCCCTCAGTCTTCTTTTTCTAAGTGTTTTCCTTTTCCCTCCCCACTCTGTTGGCTGCCTAGGGATGAGCTCTGTGGCCTAACCTCCAGTTGAGCCAGAACAACAATGCCTGCTCCAGATTTCCTCCTCCTCCCCCTTTCTCCTTGAGCCATACTGTGGAGATAGTGTGGTGGTTTGAAGCTGGATGTACCCCAGAAAAACATGTTCTTAAATTTAATCCATTCCTGTGGGTGTGAATCCATTGTAAATAGGACCTTTTGATGAGATTACTTCAGTTAAGGTGTGGCTCACCTCAATCAGGATGGGTCTTAATCCTATTACTGGAGTTGATTATAAGAGAATGAAATTCAGACAGACAGACAGAAAATCAGAGGAAACAGAGAAAGACAGAGAAAGCAGTCAGAATTTCAGAGAGAGAGAGAGAAAGCCACAGGAAGCAAAAGGCTGGACATATCGGAACTGGGAAGATAATGGAGATACCAGGAAATGCCACCATGTGCCTTGCCACGTGACAAAGCCAGACCCAGAATGCCATAGTCTTCAGGAAGAAAGTATTGCCTTGTTGACACCTTGATTTGGACTTTTTCCCAGCTTCAAACCATGAACAAATAAATTCCCATTGTTTAACCCAACCCATTTCATGGTATTTGTTTGAGCTGCCTAGGAAACTAACTAAAACAGTCAGTTAATCTGATAACTAACTAGGATGAAAACAGCACAGCATAGTATGTATATTAGTCAGGCTTCTCCAGAGAACAGAACCAATAGGATGTGTATGTGTGTGTATTAAAAATATTAAGAGATTTCGTATAGGAATTGGCTCATGCGACCATGGGAGTTGGCAAGTGCAAATTCTCTAGGGCAGATCACAAGTTGGGAACTCCAATGAAGGTGAAGGGTATATACCCCCAGGAGAAGCTGGCTAACTGGAGAAAAGGCAGACATTCTTCTTTCTGACTTCTGAAATCTTCAGTTCTTGCTTTAAGACCTCCAATTGACTGCTGACGGCAAACTCCTTTCTTGACTGTAGATGCAATCTTCCATAGATGCAACTAAGTGAATAATGATGTAAGTCCATCTATGAAATATACTCACAGTAACAACAGACCAGTGCTTGCTTGACCAAACAACTGGACACCATAACCCAGCCAATTTGGCTCATGAAATTAACCATCACAGTATGTATTGATGTGTCATCCCTCTTCAATAACAGGTTTGCATTTTACAGGAGACTTTAGGTGCCTAAATCTAGGGGCATTGTAGATGGCTGAACTCTGTGGCAGGTAAACTGATGTGGTGGCCATTTGGGAGTAAATGACACAGAACTCCTCAAATCACTCCAGGAAGCAACACCTGCCATTCATACAGAGAGCTAGAATTGTCCTGGGAAATGCTGTGAGTGACATGAGCCACTTAGAAGTCCTACTGTTAACTGTACTCTGCTGTAGAAACAGAGAATATTTTACTTTGATTATCTATATATTTCTCAAAATTACATTTAATATTATTTCAGTTTTATAGTCAGGTTTCTTTGGACAGAGTAAGATCCAACTTGAAAAGATTTTACTAATCAGTAAAATTAAAGCAGAGTATTGAAAGTGATCACATTCCTACTCCAAAGAAATAAGGATATGAAATTTCCTAGATATGTGAACTTATATTTTTAATTCATGTTTTAAAAAAAAATTTGACATAAAAGAAATAATCATAATGGTTTAAATTCAGACTTAAAAAAACAAGAAATAAAAAAGTAGTGAAATAATTATGTAAATCTTGTAGAATCAACTTTTATATTAGATTTGTTTATTCTAAAAGAAAAACTGCAATGTTTTAAACAAACACATAGGTGTTCTCCTTCTGGTGGCTAAGATAATAAACTTAGCCTAAATTTCTTGAATGATATGCAATAAACTATTTATAACATTTTCTCTGTCCTATTTAACTTATGACTAATCCTAAACAATTAGAGTCAGATGGCTGAATATTTAAAGAAGCAAGCATCCCAAATAAACAGAGGGTCATTTCTACCTGAAATTTGAGGCCCCAAACCCCTTTAGTTACATGGCCATAGGCCACATAGCAAGAACTACAAATGAAATCTGCAAAAGGAATTCTCCAGGGAGGGGATGGGGTATATAGGAATCCCCTATATTTTTTATGTAACATTTATGTAATCTAAAGCTTCTTTAAAAATAAAATTTAAAAAAAATTTTCTCTAAGGAATCCTCCAGAATCCTGCAGTCTAAAAGCATGGAAGAAAAGGGTCATTGAAGATCTAGCTTAACTGGTGGGGTTGACAAGGACTCCCCAGTACCTCTGATAGCTAAAAAAGCAACTTTCAGTTTTTTACATATCTCATGTAATTCTTCTATGTGGACCCTTCTCTTAAAAATTTGGGAAACAAAAACCAGCATCCACTGCTGATTTTTTATGATGCCCACATCACTAAAATCTTTCAACGCCTCAAGATAAATCTTTTATAAAGTGAGGCTGGGTCTGCCCCCAAAGCCTATCATTTCACAAACACTTGAAAATATTTTCTCAACATTCACAGGCAGTCTCAAAACCGGCCTGATATATATAGAACCTCCTTTGTGGAATAACAAGATTATTTTTATCATTTTCTGATGCTCAAAAATCAGACCTGTCACCAAATAACTTCTAAAAATATAGGATGATAATGATATCCTTCGTCATTCCCCTCCTGGCTTACAGCTACATTACTAGAGTTGGATTTTTATTTATTTTCTGAGGGTTCTCTCAGATCGCAGTCCTCATCATTCCATTGTTTCAAGAAGACGTGAGATAGAATAGCTATCTTGGGAAGGTGGTTGATTGTTTTTTCTGCCTTTAAAGACAAGGTGTTTTTGCAAAACATTCAGTTCAATTTGCTTGTTTCCTATCTTTTAACTCATATGTTAGAGTTGGAAATACATTGAAATAGATCCTGCAAATGAAATGCTGACTGAGGAGAAGCATTCTGTTCTTTTACCACAACCAATTCAACTCAGTAGCATTACCCAGTGCCTACTATGTGCCAGGAATATAAAGAGGAATAAAATACTCTTTGCCCTTAAATAGCTCCCAACCTACTAGGATAGACAATCCTATAAGCAAGTCATTATAGTACACTCTGATAAGAGCCATCATCTTGCAATTGTTTGTCGAAACATACAAGTAAGGGAAACACCAATAAGGTAGCAACAAATACCATCTGGGGAAGTCAGAAAGGAAATATAATGGGAAACTAAATGATATTTTAGAGCTAGATCCGAACAATTTCTTACTGCCTGGAGATTGCGTCTCAATCTTAACAAATCTGGAGTTGGAAAAAAATACTGGTTATAGAGAGTTGTTAGAAGTTTCTGCTTCTTGGGTAGACTTGAGAATATATCCTTGGGGGAAGGTTCTCCATTTGCTCTTGTGGTCCACTTAGGTGAGTCTCTTTCAACCATGCAGGTAGATAGAAAGTAAATTCCTACTCATTGGTCTTGGGGAAGCCATGAGCAGAAGGACTGTTCCAACCGCAGATGGTTCATGTGGAGAATATTCATTACCCTGTTTAACAATGACAAATGCTATCTTCATATTGGGCAAGGTGCATGTAATATAACGTCAAATTTCATGTTTTATTGCCTATTATGTTGTCAACAGATTTTTCCATTCTTTGACTGTAGGTCTGGGGAGGACAAGATGAAGGGAACTTCCAAGCATGGAGAGAGTGGGCCCTTGTAGGGCCAGAGGACAGAGGGAGAGCCAGTAGAGGACCCCTTCAAAAGGATGGTCAAGGAATGTAGGGACAGTGATTATATGCTATCCTAGTTTAGGCTTTCCCGTTCTCTGACATAAAGTTTGTTAAACACGATTTCCTCATGTTTTCATATTAGTAGTTTTGCAGAATAAAGGGAAGTTTCTGTATCCATGCTTTGGGGGTAAAGTGGATTTAAAAAGGGCTGCAGCAACATTAAAAAAAAAGTTTTTATGAGAAGGCCAGAGGAGATCATGCACAAGCTGAGAGAAGCAGACCAGAAACAAGGGCACAAGTGATAACAAGAATGGACTTGGGGAAAGTGTGAGCACTCTCTGAGCTTTCTCAGAAATATTTAGGAGAGGAGCCTGGACTTCCTCTAGTCACAAAGAATGAGGAAGAGGATTCAATAAATTGCACATTAAAGGAAAGGGGCATGGTCTCCCCCCACCCTGACCCATATACATTCACACTCCAAATGCTAGAAGAATTTTGGTATGTAGGTTTTTCAAGAAACAACAATAGTTCTGGGTTCTAAAAAGTAGAAGTTCACTGCATAGAGGAGAAAAAGACCTTTAGGGAAAAGCAGGAATACAATGGCCTGGCTGAAACAGACATCTTCAACCATAGCATCATGACTCCTGTATCTGCTCTAAGTAGTAATTAAAGTATTAAAGTTGGTAAGTGAATTTTTTAACAGTGAATACAAAATTACCCCTATAATAACTACACTATCATTCACTTGCTTTCTGACTCACTTTCTTAAGTGAGAACAAAAGGGTGGAATTTCACATCTCTAGGAGAAGGCCCATGGAAGCATACTCATCTGTCATGAGCAAAAACAGTAAGCATTGAGAACTGAGGACTAGAGCACAGGGCTTGGAGTAGGGGAGGACCTGGGGGTGGGGGTGGAGGGCTGCCCAAGGCAGGCTGGCCCACGAGCTTCTCTCTCCTGTCTGTACACAGCGTTGAGGAGTTTGGACTGAATTCTATAATTGTAGGGTGTTGTCAGAAGTTTCCAAGCCAATTTATTCAGTGTTTTTATGATGATGATGATGTAAACACTGCTTAGTGTGAAAGCAAGATAGTATTCTATGATAACAGTTCCTTTCTATTGGAACCTTTTGCTTTTCTTAATTGCCTTTTAAAAAATTGTTTCACTGTTTTTGTATCTTTAGCTAAATTTTCCCTTAATGATCAATAGTTCAGTTAATCTTCTCTAGACCCATTTTTCACATAGTCAAACAAGTCTAATACTCCCTGGGGACTTTTTTTTTTTCCTTATCAAGATATCCTTTGTGCATCCTCCATCCTCCTACTCTAGCCTAGACTATCTGCTTTCAGTGCAGTTGTAATCCAGGACTTACCTTGTCCTACTCCTGGGAATTCCTCCATTTCTCTACTCTGTTGGAGCCCCTACATCTCATACCTTCCTCCTTCTTTCTTTACTCCTTTATTTTGGCAGAGAAGTCCCTTAAGTAAGTTCCTAAGAAGAGATGCGTGGGAGGTTTGAAAAAGCTTTATTCTCCTTTCACCATTGAGTTGATTATTTGGGTATAGAATTCTATGTTGGAAATAATTTTGTCTCAGAATTTGAAGGCATTGCTCCATTGTCTTCTTGTCTGCAGCATCCAATTAAATTCCAGGATGAAATTTAATTCCAGAACATTTGTATGTTATCAGACTTTTCTGTCTTAGGAAATTCTCTTTACCCTTGGAATTCTGAAATTTTACCATAATATGCAGTTTTGTGAGGGGCTTAAAAATGTATTTTCCTGGATTTTTGGTGGGCCTTTGCAGTTTGTAAACTCATGTCCTTTCATTCTGGGAAGTCTTCTGGTATTAATTCTTTGGTAATTTCCTCTCCTCTATCTTCTCTATTTCTGTAACTCCTATAATTTCGATATTGGATCAACAAAATTGAGACACTAATTTTTTTGTCCTATTTTCTACCTTTGTTTTTTGTTTTGTTTTACTTTCTCGGAGATACTTTCAATTTTATCTCCAATCCTTTGATTGAATTTTGTCTTTTGGTTATCATAGCTACTGAAAGATCTGTGTTCTCCAAATGATTCTTTCAAAAATGATATCATATTTCTACCATTGGTGCAATATCTACTTTACAGATATTACTTACTTTTTTTTTTTTTTTTTTTGAGATACCAGGGATTGAACCCAGGACTTCATATGTGGAAAGCTGGCGCTCAACCACTGAGCCACATCAGCTTCACTGAGTTGGCTTTATCATTTGTTTTGCTTGTTTGTTTTTCCAGGAGGCACTGGTGTTACTGGATTTAATCTAGGTTCTTGACTTATGCTGCAGAAATGAATTTCAGAGCACGGCATATTAGTTAGGCCAGCAATTTATTAAGGTAGGGAGAGAAGAGAAATGGGAGAAAAGAACAGATCACAGGTCCCTGGTAGAGGGTAAGGGGCTGAAGAGTGATAAAGAGGGCTGATTTATAGACTACACTTTCCCATTATAGATTATAAATGCCCAGGTTTTACTTGCATGTTGATCCGCGCAGAGGGGAAACGGCAAGAGCAGGGCTGAGAACAGCAGCAGGGCCGAGAGCAACAGGACTGAGAAAGGTTTTGTGCCTGCTTTTTAAACTATTAATTATTCCACCCCTTTGCTAAATGGCATGGGAGGAGTCCCAGGTGTTTGCTGTTTTGTTTGATTACCCTACCCATCAATCCCCCAGCAGGGCCCAATTACAGGGCCTCTGAAGAATATTAAGGGCTTCTCCTGGCTTCTGGGAGAAATCTCATGAGGATCTTCCAGCAGCCATCTTGGGGTACTGATGTTCACATAGTTCCAGATCTATCTATTGATTCCCTATCTTACTAGCCTGCTTCATTGGGAACTGAACCAGGACCTCTCATGTGGGAGGCGGATGCTCAACTTCTTGAGCCACATCTGCTCCCTATTTACATTTTAAAAAGCCTTCTTTTGCTGTCTGGATTAGCTGTTTCCCCTGAACTCCTTTTGTATTGGTTGGTAGGTTGGGGTTTCCATCTTTCCTGTTAGAGGCTCTCTATCAGGTCTTGTGGTCCTTGGCCATCCATGCAGACATAAGAATGTGGACTGGAAAGTCCACAGAAAGGAACACTCCAGGCTTTATCTGAGGTGGGGGTAGGGCAGCCCACTGGCTAAGTGGCAAGCAGGAGATCTGGGGTTCCAGTGCTCCTTTTACAAACTCTCAACCAAGCTTCCTGCTTTCAGCTCTGCTCAGCATACTTGTATTTAGAGGCTCCTGGTGTTTCCTATTTCTAAGCCTTCCCAAGGTTCTGCATCAAAATTGGCTTGCTTTTCTTTCATTCCTTTTTGCTGGCTTCACCCCTCTGCACACTTGCAGCTTTTAACAGTATGTAGTCGGCTAAGCATCTTACTACCCTTCCAGTTGTTTTCTGGCTTCCAAAATTTTGTCTTTCTCATCATCGCTCCCTTTCTGTTGTTCTTATAGCTTTGTGCATTTTTAATTCCTTTACTATGGACAGGAGTGGAGATGAATGCATGCACTTGATCCATGGTCTTCTTTATCAGTTGCATTTTCTTCATCTATTCATTAATGTTCCACCTAATTGAAAATAATCTGATACCAGGATCTTGCTTAGAATTCACACTCTCCCCTAAAAGGGATTATAAAATCACAGATCCTCAGGCTGGAATGAACTGTAAAGGTCAATCTGTAGAAGCCCTCATCAGATGTTTAATTCAGGAAGCTCCTTAGCTTGCCTGATACAAATTTAATTTATTGAGTGAAAATGTGTCTGTTATTATTTTGCTGATTGTCCTACATGATATTAACTAATAATAGCAAGAGCTGTCCTTTATGGTACACTTGGCATGTGCCCAACCCTGCACTGAGGATCATTTTTGCCTCCAAACAACCCCATGAAGGAGGTCCTAGTATACCCTCCCCCCACTATGCAGAGAAGGAACTGAGGTTTAGTTCTGGTTTAACTCATTTCCCAATTACTTGTAGCTTGTTCATGACAGGTGGTGCTGAGTTTTGGACCAGCTTTCTCAGTTTCCTTGGTTTATTCTCTTAGATGTAATGGCTCCCAGAATTAGGACTAGGTGACTCTAAAAAGCTTCCTTGTTTCTGCAGGGTGGCTGGTGTGTGCCTTCTACTCACTCATAATTTTAGTCATTTATATCGTTGCACTTGCTTTGATATTGCCTACATTTGTATCCTTAGGGTTATGACCTACAGTAATCCCAGGCTGACTTCCATCAGGCCTCCTGTCTACTTCTGTAAATTATGAGCCCAGGAAACAAAAAATAATTTTAATTATTTTCAAATTTTAAATTATTTAGTCTGAGCCAAACAATGAAGGTAAATCTATTGTCAAAAAAGATGCATAGTCCATTTCTAGGTAGACCATAAACAAAACTGCTTTTTATCATCTGCTATTTCCAATCACCCTTGTTTACATATGGAGTATAGTTAAGTTTGAATGTTGGCTGAAGATTTTAGGTTAGTGGGTTATTTTAGGTAAAATCATCACAGAATTTTCCTGTCAACAACTTAAGTGGTTGAGGGTTCACTATTTGAGTAGGCGAGTAAAGTAGAAACTACTCAGAACCAAAAATCAGATGACCCAAGGTCAAGTCACAGCTCTGTGTTTGCTGTGTATTTTAACAATTCACCTGGCTTCTCTGAGCCAAAAGTTCAGTATCTGTAGGAAAGAGAACCTAACACACAATAGTACTTTATTTATTTATTTATTTTTAAAGATTTTATTTTATTTATTCATTCATTTATCCCCCCCTTGCTGCCTGTGCTCACTGGGTCAGCTAACCACACCGTGCGGGTGGGCTTGCCTTCACCAGAAGGCCCCGGGAACCGAACCCGGGGCCTCCCATATGGTAAACGGGAGCCCTACTGATTGAGCCACAGCCGCTTCCCCACAATAGTACTTTAAACACAACTGAGACAACATACCTGTAAATGCTTGGCACAAAATAGGTGCTTAATAAAAGCTAATTTATCAGCTTGTTCCAGGAGTCTCCAGCAAAATGTTGAAGAAATACTTGTTGAATAAATTATAGAATGAGATAGAAATTGAAAATATTTGTAAGCAAATAGAAGAGGTTGGATGCCTGAACTCTCACATCTTTCTAAAGCATCCCCAGGATTCCTAGGGCTTGTGCCTTGAATTATGATGTCTGTACTAATCATGGAGGTGGGCTCAGAAGCTCAGAATTGTTAGCTTATTGTTCTGTACCATGACCTGCAATGTCATATATGACACACAGTGTTGAGTGTGACTGCTTCATCCCCACTGCTGTTTCGTTCAGACACTTCCCAGAAAAACTTTGAGTATCTTATAGTTCAGAAGGCACCAGAATCTTCTTTGGACTCACTGGTTGTTTTCTGAAGGTAAATAATACCATGGGAAAAGAGATGTATCTAGGTAAATACCACAGCTTCCTAATATCCAAAGGCTACTAGACATACATTTAGATAACAGCAGAGAAGCTCTGAAAGGTCTGCCTCCCTCCTAGGTCTTCTAACGTCAGATGGACTTCAGGGAGAAAAGGGGACACTATGACCCTCCTGGGCATTTGGGAATCATGGCAGTTCCCATGAAAAACTGAATGCCTCAACTTAAATCACAACAGCCCCAACCTGTGAATGCTCCCTAATGCCCCCCTAGAGACCTTGATATCAAGAAAGGTTTAGGGCATGGCCAACTATCCCAGAGTAGTTTAAGCTTGGAGCAGGCTCCTTAAAAGTCCATGGTGTTCTGTCTCAGCCCCACAGTGGGCACTGGGAAAGGCTCAACATCCTGGATTCATGGATAGAGGTGAACATGGGGCAAAAGACATTTGACTCATCTTATTTCTTTCCTGATTATCCCCTAAATTGTCCTTATCCCAGAGTAATGTACAACTCACAGGCAAGAAGTCATTGACTCTCAAAGACTTCTCCAGGAAGTGGGTCATCAGAGTGGTACAGTGTAAAGGGTCCTCAGTGGGCCAGGAGCTAAGAGATTGCACCCCAGTTTCAGCTCTGTCACTTACAGAATATTTTGGACCAGTTAGTTAAGGTCTCTGGGTCTCGGTTTGCTTGTTGCTGTTTAATTAAAAACATTTTTAAAATGAAATCATGGGACTGGGTTATCTCTACCAACCCTTCTAATTCTAGGTATTTCTGACTTTTCTATAAATCTAACAGGAATGAAGCGAGCTAACACTATCATATTACTAATAAGGAACATTCCATAGCCAATGCTATAGTTAAATAATTCTTTTGTTTCCTCTGCTGAATGTTTGGTGGAACTAGGAGTTATAAGCTAGGGTTTCTGGATCCTTTCTGAGCTGCCCATGTCAGAAAAAAAATGAGAGCTGTGGCCTTTAAGCTGTTGAAAAGACAGTATTTCTCATAACCTAACTAGCTTTGACACTACTCACCACAGCCTGACAATTAAATTTCTCTCTAACTCTCTAAATTTCAACCAGTGGATGTGCTACATTGAGAGTTAAACCAATCTGATGTGAAAACATCTCTTTCTCTCATCAGAGTCTAAAGAGCTGTCAATGCCAGTTTCCTTATTAGTAACCAATCTGCCTGCTCAGACAGTGTCTCACAGTTTATACCAAGTGAAAATGTTCTCTGAGACCAGAGGAGCAAACACAGCTGAGGAATGTAGTAGAGCCAGGTGATTTGCAGAAGACCTCAGAAGCTGTTGTTTAAAGTGCCATTCTACTCACCAAAGCCAATGCAGCAAAATGCTGCTCAGAGCCAAAGGGAAACTTTCCTGGTCAGCGATGTGTACACGATGAGCTGGAGAGCATTTTCTAAGGTTGCACGCAAAGAATTGCTCCACTCAGGTCTTGGCCTCTGGCTGATTTTACTCTGCACTTAGGACTCTTGAATCAGCATGAGCAATGCAGCCTTCTCCAAGGGAACTGCTGCCAATTTGACAAACTAACCAGCAAACCCAGTAATTTCCCTGCCATTGCAAGAGGAATGCGCCATATACCATGCGCATCCTAACCTGTGACTCTAGTTTATTGCAGGGCAAAGGAGGCTGGCTGGAAATTTGGGCTGCATCCCCCAAAGGCTCAAGGCTCTTGAGCTAATGGGCCTCAAGGAGACCTTCTAAGGGGGGTTTGTCACAAAGGACCAGGGACCCCCAAGAGAGATGGCCATTTGTCCCAGTGGAAGAAGTACAACAAGGAGTGCATCAAAAGGTGAGTTTCCACAGAATTCCATGTGAAATATCCTGGGGAAGTAGGAAAAGAGTAATGAAAGTGAGGGATGGTAGAGTGGAAATCTGGAATCCAGGAAGTTTCTGGATGCCTTGTATCTGAAGGAAAGGGAGTGAAAGGGGGATCCTGCAGGGGATACCTATGTTTTGTGTAGGCATCATAATGCTCTTCTCCTCATCTTCCCCTTGCCCTGGCTGATGCAGCTGGTGGGTCTCCTCTTCTGGAGTCTTGGGTCCCTCAAAGGTATAAGTGAGCAATTTACTGCCTCCAAAAGCTCTTGTATTCCTTGATTCTCCCTTTAAGCAGGGACCAGAATTGAATGACCTTTCTGGAGATTTAAGTGACAGTACCCATTTTACTGTAATACAAATGAAAATAGTTTGCTGAATTAAAACATAAAAATAGAAAGACCAAAAAAGCCGGTCATTTGGGTATGAGCATGTTAAGTCTCAACAGGGAGTTTTTATTATGTGTTCTCATTAAAAACAAAACAAACAAACAAAAAAAAACCCAAAATTAAAATAAAAAAAAAAAAACCTCATTCTTCTGTCATAGTTTGGTGAGCATTTGAGCCTAAGTAGTTTACTTTTAATGTTTCCACTGAAGTAAAATATACTTCAGAAAAGTCCAATATCATAAGTGTATAGCCTCACAAACTGAACTCACCTTGCAACCAGCACCAAGGTCAAGAAACAGAAAGTTTCCAGCCCTCCAGGAACCCCTCCCATTCTCCTTCCCAGTCCTCTTCCAACTAAGAGTAACTAGGCCTAGCCTCATAATAGCATAGATTAATTTGGCCCGGATTTGTACTCTATATAACTGCAATTGGCAGTACTTTTCTCTTTTGCATCTGTATTATTTTCCTCAACATTGTTTGCAAGATTCATCCATGTTGTTGCCTGTAGCTGTAGATTATTCTCATCACTGTACATTATATGAATATACCAATGTATCCATTCTATTGTTGATGAGAATTTTGGTAGCGTCCATTTGGGGGCTATTTCAAACAGTGCTGCTATGAACATTTTGATGCATGTGTCTTATGATCATATGTAGCAAGCAGTATTTTTTTTTAGTAATATCTGGCACCATGGTGGATGGTTATATTCATCTGCTTTTCTAGGTCCCATTATAGAAAGCTCAGGAAGAAAATGTGTGCTTAGGGTATTTAGAAATCTATTAGGAAAAAAATAGAATGGTTTGGCATTCACATCATCTCTCCACAATATTTTGGCAGCCTGTACCCTAAAATCAAGCAGCAGTGGCTACACTTTCTCTGTAGCTCTGATTCTTGAGTTGTGGCATCACCATGTTCTCACCTGACAACTACTTCCCTCCTCATGGCAAACACTTGTAATCACCCCAGTCACATTATCTATTTTCAGCTCAAATAAAAGTCTTTTGCTTTTTTTAAAAAAGTATTTTTCCAATCTAATTTTTTCCTGCTTAAAATTCTCTGGTGATTTTTAAATTAAATGTAAAGATACATTAGTGTATTAGCAATATACTAGTTTAGCTTAGTAGCCTGTCTTCAAAATTATACCGAAAAAATGTTTTATAGGAAAGAATAAACTTTCTATTTCCTCAGAGGATAGAGAGACTGTATTTTAACATGGAAACCAGTGATAAAATTCAGGAAAACTCTTCTCAGGCTGTGTGTGGAGGAGGTGGGGGGGGTGAAAACACAGGCCCCAAATTCTTCAGCATTCTTCCCATCAAGAGGTAGATCCCTTCCCCTCAAATCTGGGTGATCAATCAAGTCCAGCAAGAGTGACACCATGGTAACTTCAGAAGCTGGGTCATAAACAGCTGTACAGCTTCTACCTAGTTCTCTTGGATTGCTCGCTCTCAGGACGCTACCTCTCAGAATGCAGCCATCATACTATGAGAAGCCAAGACACCTGGAGAGGTCACACATAGGTGCTTTAGTCAACAATCCCAGCCGAGCCCAGCCTTTGAATCATCCAGCCCTAGCGCCAAACCCGTGAGTGAGAGGCCCTTGGGTGATTCTAGCCCCAGCCATTTGAATTACATTTGACCAATTGAGTCCACCCAACTGAGGACCTACACACTGTAGAACAGACACAAGCTATCCCCACAGTGCTTGGTCTGAATTCCTGCCCCACAAAATCTGCAAGCATAATAAAATGGTTATTAGTTTATGCCTTTCACTTTGGGATAGGTAGTCACTCATAGTAGCAGGTGGAGCAAGAGCCATCAAGTTTTGGACATGGCAGCCTGAGCCACAGGTATGTCAGTCTGCAGTAGTTGAGGCACGCACTAGTCATCTCTGCTCTGAAATGTGCTTAGCATTAGAGATACCCTTCAGTAGAAAAAAGGAACTCAGTTGGGTGTCCTGCCAGAAGCCTGGGCATTGATCCAGGATTAATATATACTATTTATTGAGCATTTACTCAATGCTGTGAGGATTTCACATGGATTATGTCACTCAAGCCTTCAACAGCCCACTGAAATAAGTCCTATTATCATGGCCATTTTAGAAATGAGGACACAGAGGCACTAAGGAGTTAAGAGAATTGCCCAAAGTCACCAGCTCATACGTGGTCAAGTATAGGATTCAAACTGAGGGAACTGACACAAAGAATCAAGAAGTTTGCTACTGGTCGTTGGAAAGATTGGATGTGATGCAGCATGTTTCCAGTGATGGACAATGGCCCAGATGTTTGTCTGCTTACTTAATGAACATTATTGAGCCCCACCCTGTGACAGGAGCTGTGTTAAGCACTGGGAACCTGGGTACCCTGCCCACAGGGAAGGCACATTCTAAGGGAGGTTCAGGCATGTCGACAGACAGATATTTTTTGTTTTCAGTTCAGCCCAAGGTTGAACCAAAGAAACAGTTGTAATTAGGAAAATGAGAGAGAAAAAAGCAAACAAGGAAAAGGGAACTATAGGATCCCCTTGCTCATTGAAGCAAAAAGAAAGTTGAGACCAAAAACAGTGGCAGTGCTTATCTAGAAAACAGAAGTTTGGGTAAGTCAAGAGATGGAATGTGAAATTCAGTGATGTCTTGGTTCTATGAATATTATGAGCAACTCACCATATCCTCTCAGTCCCCACCATGAGTGTTTGATAGATGAGATACATGGCCAGAACAATGACACTGTAGCCACATCCTGATGAGTTCTTTCTTGGATTCCATTTTCCCCCAATCAAAATGTACTGTTACAGATCCCAACAGAAAGGAAAAAGGAGGACAAGGTAGAGATAATGCGTTCAGTGGGAGAGGGTGTTCTCTTGCTCTTCCTGTGCTCAGGAGCCTGGGCACCAACACTGTCTCAGAGTGGACCCCTGGATAGATAGGCAGAAACACCAATTCCAGACCCCAGGGTGGGATACCTGTCACAGACAGCCCTGGTGCCATCCAACCACACCAATAGTGAGGGTGTTGTGCCGTTTCACAAAACTGGCAGAAATAGGTCAAGTAAGCACCTGGGACCTTACCTCACCCTCCTAGTGTTTTTCTCCCCAGCCCAGTCATGACTGCCTTAACCTTTTCTTCAAGTGGAATGTTCTCCAACAACTTAAAATAGTTTCAAAAAATGCTTCACAGAAAAGAGAAAAGGTCAAGGTACACAGAACCAGTTCAAGAATTTTGTGAATTTTGGAAGAGAACTTTGATTTTTATTTCTGATATATTTTGTCACTGCTTTAGAAGGAGAAAGTGAAAGGCATTTCAGAATGTTTATTCAGGAAAGGAGCAGCCTGGCACCAGTCCAGGATTTCCCCAGACTTTCCAGCTACCTGGGACCCACTACTTCCTGTGAGGAACGCGGGAGATGGAAACCCTAAAAGTTAAGCAGCTTTCCTTGTTTCTGTTCATCAGGCAGCAATTAATTGTCTACTGGTTGTTAAGTGAGAGAGACATATTTCTAGTAGAAGAGTATCTGCCTTTGGAGACCTTCTATTAGCTCAATTATTTTGTTGCATCCAAGGAACACAGAGCCAGGACTACAACCAGAATAGTACTTGGAAATGGTGTTGTAGAATTCTCTTAGCTCCCACTGAGAGGCACTCTAAGGCTCTTAGTGATATGTGCCTTTCTCCATATGTAGCAGTTTGGCATTATTTATGAATTCCAAAAATAGATATTGGATTATGTTTGTAAACTGCTTTGTTCCTCTGGGCATATTAGATTATATTGGATTCAGAGGTTTCACTTTTACTTGATTAATTTATGATTAAGGTTTTGATTGGGCCCTTGGTGAGCAGGAACTCACAGAGAAAACCACATGACAGAGCAGAGGTTGGAGTTCTGAGCTGGAGCCCGGGAAGTAAACAAACAGGGAAGAGCAAAGCAGCTGATCCCAGAGAGAATCAAGCCCTGGGGAGAGAGACAAAGACTAGAGAGCCTGACAGCTTACAGCTGACCTTGTGGAGAGAACAGAACAGTTGAGACTAGAGAAAAATGAGCCCCAGGAGAGAGATGAGACTTATACCAGCCTACAGCTGATATTGGAAGAAGCTGGGATCACAGAGCCTTAAGAGGAAGAGGAAGACTGAACATTGGCAGCCATCTTGCTCCAACATGTGGCAACAGACTTTGGTGAGGGAAGTAACTTATGCTTTATGGCCTAGTAACTGTAAGCTTCTACCCCCAAGAAATACTCTTTATAAAAGCCAACAGATTTCTGGTATTTTGCATCCGCACCCCTTTGGCTTACTAATACACCATAAAAGGTCATAAAATGAGATGGAAATGGATGGTCAAAAGATCCACTGGGAAGAAGACTGCCTTGAGTCCTTTTGTCATACAAAAGTGAGCAAAGATGTTATATGTAAGGGATATTTCCTCTTTGGTTACCTTTCATGCAAGGGGAGTGTAGTGGGTGATTAGGGGCAGACTCTGTGCCACAGTGTGGGTTTGAATATGGTCTCTGTAGTCACTCACTGTACAATCTTGAACAATTGCTTAGTCTCTCTGGGAACTTTTCCTCATCTGAGAAATGGGGATAATAATAACATCTACCTCCTTGGGTAGTTGTAACCAATACATGAGTTAATATAGGAAAGGCCTTATAACTGTGCTATAATGTATTTTCTATTGTTATTGTTCCTGTAGGAAAAGGAGCTAGAGTGGAATCAGGTGAGGCAATGGGTTCCTACTGAGACCCTGAAAAGCAGAAAGCTAGTCCAAGACTTTGGGTCCTCCTTCTGAAGCTACTTTAGCCATCAGCATAAACCACTTTAACTCCCATCCATGCTAAAGGCATGTTCAGCAACAAGAAAGAGCCCTTTATACTTGTTCTCAGTTTATGAAAGCTGTAGGCAGTCACAGAAAACTAGGGTGAGAATTAATGCTTTCATCCCTATATAAGCTCTGTGTTCCTTGTTGACAGGCTGCCCTATGATTTATAATTTATAGGGCCAATTAATCAAGGATTATTTGAAAAACATTTGGGAAGAAAAATCAAGGAATGAGGATTTGCCAACTTGTCAGATTACTTTGTGCAGAAAAGTACAGCAAAGTGGAAAATGGATAAGAAGAGGTAAACCATAAGGGCTATGTTCTTTCCAATCTGGTACCAGACCTGTCCTTATTTCCTAATAGGTGTTCTTCCATGTAATATATCTTAGACATCCTCTACTAGGTAGGGGATCCTGAGAGTTCATAGCTCTTCTCCTGGCACACAATACTTTTGTTGTTGTTGTTTTTTAAATTAATGACTAAGTGGATAGATGATAGATGATAAATAGAAAGATAGATATAGATGGGTGTAAATTTCTTCAGACACTTAATCCTTTTGAAATATTTCACAAATCCCCACGATCACTAAAAATTATGGAAATATCTGGATTTCACCCAAATCAGTTTTCTGTACAGGCATATACTTCTTATGCATATCATTACACCACAAATTGTCTTTTCAATTTCCACTAAAGTTTTATCTCTCACTTGATGAGCAATTTTGTGCTAGCTGAGACAACAGCTGAAACTGTTTCACAAAGTACTTTTTTCCTTATTTCATTGGAGAGTATTTGATGAATTGCTTGTGTTCATAGAATTGAATTACTGCTGAATTTCACATTTCACTTCTCGATTTACCCCAAACTTCTGTTTTCTACTTAAGAACTGTAACTGTCTTTGATTTCAACTTTCTCTTGACTTCTCTCAGTTGATACTAGATCACCTTTATTTTCTAATCTTTTAACTACAGAGAAATCAATTTCTTTTTTATTTCAATTTCTTTTTGATGAAGCTACCATGAGAGGTAGAAGTCTGGGCAGTTAGCTAGGTGTACTAAGAGTCATGATCTCACAGAGCAGTCCAAAAATACTTTACTCCAATTTGAGCCTCATCAGAACAACTAGCTATGACACATCATGGAACTTGCTCCCAACTTGAGTCCCCATGACATAATATCTCAACTTTGAAGGCCACCTCCATTCACACTTGTATTATTTTTCTCATCATAATAAGACATCCCCAGGAACAACTGAATCTACAACCACCTTAAGAGCAATGTCTTCACCATCACTACACCAAAATATTTTCTATAAAGTAAGACAGCGCATTTGGGTTTTTGTTCTCCAACATTTATTTCAATGGGTTGAGGAGGTTCATTTTTTCCCCAGGTCCTTACAATGTACTGTCTTGGAGATAACACCATTCATTTTTAGAGAGATGAAGAAATATTTTTAGTAAGAAGTGATGTCAAGCAGTGTATGCTATGAGCTATGTGCAACTCACATATACAAGTTTTTGCTTCGTGGGCTGGCCTTTTGGGTCCAATTCTAAGTGTCAAAAAACAGCCTCTTGAATTTCTGGACTTGATTTTCAGGCTTAACCAGATAAAGCGCTACTTGCTTTTCTGGGATTACTTTGCTTGGGCTTCATCCTATGAAATATTCCAAGTGCTGTTGTCTAACAACTTTGAATCTATCTAAATATTAAGGTATGTTGGCTTTCTCCAAGATAGTTCTTTTCTGACAGGAAATAGACTCAGCTTAAATTTCATGTCTGTTATTAAAACTGCAAATCCTTCCACTAGGAAATCTCTTCCAGGATTGACCTTGCATAATAGAAGATGCTCCTAGGCTGAGGATTCTTTTTTTTCTTCCCATTGTCCCTTGCTCTCCTTTCATCTTGGCCTCAGCCCAACCCCTGCCTCATTAAAAACATTTTCCTGTGCACGTATGAATGGAAAGAAAACCAATACTATGTAAAAGAACCTCCTTTCTAACAACCTCAGCTTCATAAAAGACACAATCTCTTTATTGATAACAATGCCTGGTATTGGGGCAGTGCTTTGCCTTTTCAAAGCCATTTATTCCACGGGTGTTGTCTCCTTGGAGCTCTCTAAGGTTGGCAATGATTACTGTGAAGTGCTGATAATTATCTACTCAGCTCTCTTGACTGTTGTGAGCCAACCTGTGATCTCCACTCAGGGCATTAGATGTAACCAGGCTTCTAATTACCACATTATGCAGCTTTGAAATAAATTGAAATTTTGGATTTCCTTCAATTAAGAAAATGCATCTGGAGCCCACGTAGAGACATAGCATCCACTATAGCTGCTAGTGGCTCTGACCCAAATGTAGCTAGGTGGCAATGAGGCTTACCCACATGTATTCATCCTCTTCATGGGGATCACTTTGTCCAAGTCAATTGGGCAGCAATGGGAGGCAATTATTGAGAGGCCAGTATAAGTCTGTTCTTTTTATGAAACAGATACCTTTACACAATAATTGAGGGATTTATGCATTATTAGAGTATACTTTACAGCAGTTTTCCCATTTGGTTTAACTTTCATAATTCCCTGTGCCAGACCTACCAAATCAGATTTTCCAAGGGATTCTTATGCCAGGAAAGTATGGGAAATAGCAGTTTCATAACCATCCTTATCCAAAACATGGTCACAAAACACAATTCAATTTTATTTCAAGGATTATTTCATGTCTTTCCTAGATTCTCTGACAAAGAAATAATAAAGAATAAGCAATAACATAGTTTCTTTCCTATGTATCCGGTGCTTTATATACTCATCTCTAAATCCTCACAACAAATGTACAAGTAAGTAGTAGATCCTCATTTTACAGATATGGTAACTGAGGCTCAGAAAGACTAAGACACTTGCCCACATAGCTAGTAAAGAATGGAATCCCAGTCATTGTGACTTCCCATCTGTGGCAGTTTGGAAATTCTTTTATGAATCACAAAAAGAGAAATTATGTTTGTAAACTAAGTCCATTCCTGTGGGTGTAAGACCCTTTCAATTGGACTAGGCAGTGAAGTGTGACTCATTGTGAGTCTCTGCCCTCTTGCTGGGTCTGATAAAAATGGAGATACAGAAAAGGGGAGCTGCCATGTTTGATCCTGCCATATGAGAGAAAGAACTCCGGTTTTTCCCACAACTGAACTGCAAGGAGAGAAGCCCCCGAGAGGCTCAATTTGCTGGGGCCCAGGGAGAGACAAGTCATATGCCTGATAGCTTGCAGCTGAACTCAGGAAGAATGCAGAGAGCCAGACTGATAGAGGAGGCCTGGAAAGTGACAAGCCCTATGCCTCGTTGCTCACAGCTGAGCTCAGGCTTGACAGAGATTTATGGCCATCTTGCTTCATCAAGTGGCAGATGACTTTGGTGAGAAAGCCCCTCTGATGGTGCCTTAATTTGGATATTTCACAACCTCGGAACTGTAAGCTTTTCCCCCAAATAAATCCCCTTTATAAAAGCCAACCCATTTCTGGTACTTTACATTGGCAGCCCTTTGGCAAACTAAAACACCATCCCATGCTCTAAACCAGGGGTTCTTAGCCTTTTTTTTTCCCATTGACCCCTTTGCCAGTCAGGTGAAAACCACGGACCCCTTACAAAGTCCATGCTATACTGTGTATTATCTAATAAATATATCATACCTGCACCAACACGTCCCCACAAGAATGTTTTTTTTTTTTTTAATTTAAATTCAAGCTCACAAACCCCTTGTTAAGAACCCCTGCTCTAAACACTACCTCCTCAAGCTAGACATATGCTTGGAACAAAATACAAGGCAAAATGTTATCCATGCCTAATGAGGGTGAAACGTAACTTCTAAAGGCATTAAGCAAAACAGGTATAAGTGTTTGCTGGATCTGAGACAGAAAGACTGTGAAGAGAGAACAAGGAAGATAGGTAAGATTTAGGTAAGTGGGAAGAAGAAGGGAGAAAGAGCAACATGAAAAAGATGGTGTTCCTCTTATCAATAACAATAAGCATTTGTTGAGCATTTAAATGCCAGGCACTTTCTATGTGTTTAAAGGTTCAAAGTTTTCCTATTCAGTTTCATCCTCACATCTACCCAATGAGGGCTGAGACTCCAATCAAAATATACCCTTGCCTTAACTTGAAGATTTTGCCTTAACTTCAAAGTCACCCTGTTTACTTTCTCCCTATTTCAATTCTTTCCCTCCCCTGTCCTTTGTTCCCCACCCCATCCTAGTGAGTAAATTCACAAAGACTGTATCCTTTGTAGACCTAGCCAGTGGCTGCTCAGCATGGCATCCAGCAGAAGGAGGGGACCAGCCACCTGACAAATGCCATAGAAAACTTTCTTTCATATTCCCAGGCAAATTCTGAAGTACATGGGACTTTAGAAAATTTCATTTGAAATGGACTAAATTGTTCATGATAATTAAATGTTCAGGGGCTCTTCAGAAAGCTCCACGGTCATTAATCACGTTGTTTTGATCCATGAGCATGCTCTCGTTGGAGCATGAATCAGATGCATGGCATCCTTTGTGGGAGGCCCTGGAGGACCCTGAGATGAAAGCTTGTACTTCCAAGGGGGCGGTTCAGGCAGGCCAAGTGCTGCTCAGACAGACAGGAACCACTTCTCTTTCTCATGTTTGCTTTTAAAGTTCTTTTTAAAAACTATACACTAACATTTACATGAATCTGGGGACTGGCCTTAAAACGGCCAAGTTTGGTTTTAACTTCTGTACCCCATTCCTCCCATCCTTGGCACTTGACATCTTTATGCTCCCAGGTACTCAGAGCTTTCCTTGGAGCCTAACCCAGGGAACCAGGCTTATCATGGGCAATTGCTGATATTTCTTCCTCTCTCACCTCCTTGCAATCTTTTATTGAAACATACTAGTATACTATCCCTCACTCCCCTGCTACATGACAGTGATGAGAGAGGAAATAATTATTTGCTTGTGGACTAGATATAGGAGGCAGTGATAGGTGCTCCTCAAATGTTAACTCATTGTATATTTGCTCTAACTTTAGAAGTAAGATGTATTTTTATTGATGAAGGAAATGAGAGGTTGCATGATTCCAGGTCATTGAGTTAACAAGCGGCAGAGCTAAGATTTGAATTAAAAGCTACTCATTTTCTACGACATATGTGTTAGAGACCTCTGAGAATCAGACACCAAGGCAGGTAGGAGATTCAGTGGGGAAAACATGTCTGAAGGATAAGAGGGAGGAGCAGGGGAAAGCAGGGAGCACCTTTAGACCACAGTGCAGATGTGATGGTAGCACAGTTCCTAGAAAGGTTCACCTGGGCTGCTGGAGGGTCCTTGAGTCAAAGGCATTGCAGGAGACCTGCAGCTCTGAAACAGGCCTGCATTAGTACCTTCACCATGTTCAGTCATGGGCTGGGAGCCTCCTGAGAATCCCACAGCAGGAGATCTGAATTGTGCATTTTACCCCATTGCGTGGCTCAAATCTACCTCACTACATAGACTCAGGAAGCAATGCCCGCCCCCCACCCCCCGCCCTCGCATTGGATCACATAGGTCTTGCTTCCCAAGGGGAAATCTGAAAAGAAACTACAGTCCCCATTGCTGCAGCGGGTCTTGGGAACACATGGCACTCATGTTCTCCCTCCTCTGCTATCCATTCAGAGGTCCCTTACCCTCAGCTACCACCTCAGCAGGGCTTGGTGGCTTGTGTGGCAGTTTGATGCAAACCTTCATTCCTAAGGGTTTGAGGTCTTAGCAGTCACATTCTTCTCAGGATGGGGTTGCTGCATGTGTCCATTCACAGTTAAAATGGGGCTGGGACTTCAGTTGTACACCATCCAGAAGTTTCCAGATGAAGATCAAATTGGGCCCTTTAGGAATTACTGTACATAAAGGCCTCATCTCAGAACCACCCAGTGCACACGAGCAAATGAAAAAGTGACACACAAGCACAACTCTCCAGATATGGCAATCCTTTTTCTTGATCAGTGTGCAAATTTTCACTGAAAGCTGCTATTTTTATCCTCATAACTGTTTTTTCTTGTATCCCTTCCATTGTACATGTGGGTTATATACCATGTGTTAAATATATAATAAAGTGTTTACTGGATGTCCTTCTGAAGGGCAGTCCTTTGTAAAACTGTACAATGTTTGCAGTTTAAGCACAATGTGCATGTTAGTTTTATATAGAGCAAAACTTGATTTTTTGCAGATGGAAAGGTATTTTGTTTCTATACAGAGTAAAATGGATTTTTTGTGCTTAATATAAAGCTGCTTTATACAATTGAAAATAGAGTTTTTATCTTGATAGGAAAAAAAGTGGGGCTGGGGATTATCAGGAGGCATCAAGTGAATTTGCCTGGGTTCCATACATATTCCTCCCAGCTCCGTTGTGTAAAAGTAGCCTGACCTCCTCCTGCTGAGCAGGGACAATCACAATCACCTCTGCCAAGATGGTGACTTGCCTGCTGGTCGTTGGACATGAATCCAAAGTGCCATGGTGGCAACCTTAGCTTATAGTTCAGTGGGACCCTTGCTGTGCCCTTTCACACTCCCACTGGGGACCAGGAATTCCAACTGTGGGGATGGGAGGCATAAGATCCTCTAGTGGATCCTTGGAAGTGATGGTTAAGTGTGGCCACTCCTCCTTCCCCTTGGCTCCCAGACCCATGTATTCTTCCTATAGGGACACAGCAGCATATATAGGTCTCTGATTTAATGCATATACTGCAGCTTGAAGGACAACACTTTATCCTTTCAGATGTTGCCTACAAGCTGGCACTCAGCTGTGCCTTTACCAGGCCATTCCAGCTATTAATGAGGCCGGCAGCTTCTGGATTTGGTATGTGATACATCTAGTGGATCCCAGGGTCATGGGTCCATTCCTGCACCTTCTACGTGGTAAATGAGTCTCTGGACACATGGTATATTGTGTGGAATACCATGCCTGTGGATCAGGCATTCTGTAAACCCCTGGATAATGGTGCCAGCTGAGGGTCTTCAGGAAAGGCAAGCTCATGCCTGGAATAGATATCTAATCCTGTGGTGATAAATTGTTGGTCTTCCAGGATAGGAGGGGCCCAATGTAGTCAACCTGCCACCAAGTGGCCAGTTGTCCCCTCAGAGAACAGTGTCATACCAGGGCTCCTCGCTGGTCTCTGTTGTTGGCACATTGGGCATCCACAGGCAGAAGCTAGATTGGCCATGCTTTGGGGCTCAAACTACTAACCCTCCATCTCTGCCACCTTGCCACCATTCCTATAGCCACCATGCCAGTTCTAGAGTGGCTGATGATGAAAACTGCTAACCTCAACCAGTTGAGTCAATTGGCTGTGTGGTTACACAGTGTCTCTTCCATGGTGGGTACTTTCTGTTGGGTGTTAATGTGACACTGAAATCTTTACACTTCAGCCCACTTCCATATGTCCATTCACAGGCCTCTAGCCCAGACCTTGTATCTAGTCTTCCAGTCCTTTTCCTTCCAGACCCCTGACCAGATGTCTAGGCCATTGGCCACTGTCCAGCAATCTATATTCTCACCTTGTGCCACTTCTTTCACACAAAATGGATGCTCAGGTGCGTTGTTTGCAGCTCCACCCATTGGTAAGATTTCTCCTCTCCATGTTTTTCAGGCCATTCCTGAATGTGGCTGTAATGCAACTAATGTCCATTTTAGATTGTACCAACATACCAAGCTGTCCCATCTGTGAGCAAAGCTTGGGCCATTTCCTCTCCCTCACATGGTAATTTAGGAGATCCCCATAGGGTCATAGGTGGAAGCAGGAAGAAGGGTACTGGTACAACTGTGGTGGGTGACATGGGGTCTGAGATAACTGCTCATGCAGATGACTTGTGTGCTCTGGTGCTGCTTGTGCTTGTTCCTGATACCATTTCCATCTTTTGATTAACTGCTACTGGACCCATCTGACTTTATGACTTTGCTCCTAATGAGCCCAGCTCCTAATGGGAAATTCCAGATGCATGATTACTTGGTGTCATATGGTCAACCGTTCTGTCTTTACCAGGGCCCAGTAACAAACCAGGAACACTTCCTCAAAATGTATTTCAATTCTTTGCTGCAAAATCCTAGAATCTCAAGGCCCTGCCCTGTGATTCCCCCACCAGGGCTTGCCATAAGCACCATACCATACCTTTTGCCAGCACTGAAAATTACAACCCTCAGTCAATAGGCTCTAGATCTGAAATTGATTCAAGTCTGGAAACTGAGCAAGAGATTGTGAGTTTTTATTGAAATACTGTTCTCAGCCTCTTGGTCCTCCATTCTTGACTTTACTATTATATTTTTGGTTGCAGATGTTAATTAGCAGGCTGCCAATATATTTTGCCCCTGGGGATGCCATGATCTATTAACCATCTCTGCACTCCCTAGGGGCCAAGTGCCCTTGGCTGCCCCTCGGATCTTGTTAGTTAATACAGTAGGTGTGACCTCCTGACACCTAGCCATTGAGCATTGCCACCTGGCCTCTGTCACTTTGGGGCCCCATCATTTTCGTGGGTATCAGCAAAGCTACTTCTATGATTACCTCTTCTACCTTACCATCATTCCTGATCTGCAGAGGAGGCCACCATTGATCTTAATTATGCAGGTACCCCTCACTAGCACATTCCTGAGGACCTTGGACCCTCTTGTGAAACAGTCTTCTGGCCTCACAAAATACATCCACTCCAGCATGCCCACCTCCCTGAGCCTTTTTTATTCCCTCCTCTACTATCTGCCAAGGCAACTCATACATTTGCCCTTTGCTCTTCAATGGCAATTCCTTTTCCAGGTTTCTATGAGCCACCCAAGCAGCAAGTTTGCCTCACCCCCTGGGGTCCTTGCCAGGGTGTTAAATCCCATGCCCCAAGAAAGTGTCCCCAAGGAAAGGAATTCTGTTAATCTAGTCATGCATACCAGCCCCCTTGATCAAGCACCCTCAAAATTTAGTTCCGGGGTACTCCCTGACTACAAGTACATGTTAACTAATTCTTGGGGCTCCTTTAGTGTATAATCTCTTTCCTCTCTTATCTGGCCCAGCCTGTCCTCAGCCAGGTTATGTTGGGATTAACCCTGGTTATTCACCTGGAAGCCAAGTGAGGAGGGGGAAGCAGCTTTTGAGGAGGCACCTGATACCTTGCCAAGGAGAGACCCATGCAGCTTCTCCCAGCACAGTGCAGTGCCAGCACCTACTAGGAAAGAGTGGACCACCTCAGCAAACGCTGAGGGTTCAGGGAAGCCTGAAGAGCCAATATTTTCAGCTGCTTCCATCCAAATTTCTGCCTGCCATGTTCCAGGATCCCAAGATTTCTCCATTTGGGCCCTGACTTACCATAACAGACCTGCCTCAGCTATGCATTCAAAGGTCTCTGAGCTCTGCAATTCTAACCATTAAGTCTTCAGTCTACTGCTCAGCTTTGCCAGTCCTTCTGCTGTAGGTGATAAGGGCCTCTTTGTAAGTTACAAAAGAGGCCCTCTGGCTCTCACATTTAGCCTTTAATTGCTTATTAAAGGCCCTAAGTTTCTCATTATCTTTCTGCAGGACATCAGTACAACTAAGTAGTAACTAGTCAATGCCACTAACCTTGTAGATATCTTCCCTTCCTCCACCCACAGGTCTGACACCTATGAAAGAGAGAGGGAAGGGAGGAGAGTGGATAGAGAGAGTATTTTACTGTAGCATCATTCCTAGAAAGATTCACCCAGGCTAATGAAGAGTTTTAAGTCCAAGTTTCTCATTGGAGGTGACCCACAACTCTTGGGAATGAACCTGCCTTAGTACCCCCATTTTTCTCTGTCTTTGGCTGGGAGCAGTCCACTGGAAATGTGGCCTTGGTGCAAACTGGTAGAGGGTCCAGAGGGATGGTAGCTGGTGCCATTATACAACTATTCTTCCTAGAATAGGACAACTAAGAAGTGCATTTTCATGATCACCACAGTAATACACTAAGTCTTGCCAGGATAGCAATGGCTGATAATGGCTTAAGGTATTAGTTAACCTAGATAACATTTATGGTTTGATAGCTCTGTACAGAGGAATGGCAATAATAGAGTAATTTTAAGGGCAGCAGGACAAATGGAAAAGTTATTTGATGTCATTGAGTTTTCCTTCGCCCCTCTCAAATCTTACTACATAGGAAACTACCCGATCTGGTACCATTCTTCAGGAAACGTGATACCCCCATAAAATAGAAATGGTACCAATTTAGAATTCAAAGAAATATGGTTCAGTTTGAGGGTAGGGAATGAAATGCCTCCCCATCTTGGGCTGGGAGTTGAATAGGTTACTAGTGAATGAAGCAGTTTTTCCACCTGCATGTTTAATAGTTAGGGAAAGGGAGCAGTAATGCCAGACTGCACAGACTCTTAAAATTGTAAAGGACCCTATATGTCATTTTCACTGTACACCAACACCCCATCCGGCCATAAACCCCTGTGCAATGTTCTCACCTCCAATTCCCATGCAGTTAATTGTCCTGGACTTGCATGCATCCAGTGACAGGGAACTCACTGCTTCCTGATGTAGCTCATTTTATAGCTCAATTACTTCAATTTTCTATTTTAAAAAGTGATTTAACCACAACTCTTTGCCAAACTCAGCCATGTGTTTTCACATATTATCTCAGTGACTCCTCACAATAACCTGGGGAGGAAAATATGTTTTCTCATTTTACAAATGGAGAGGTTGGGACTCAGAGAGGCTAAGTAATTTACCCAAAGTCAAATAGCTAGAATTCAACTCCAAGCCCTGTTCTTTTCCTCAGTCACACACAACTGCCCTGGATTGTGGCCAAATCTGCCTCCTTGTAATTTCTGTTTTTACTGATTCTAGTTCACACTCAGGGCTCTCAGAGAACAAGCCTAATCTCAATATACACATGATGTCCCTTCAAATATCTGAATCAGTCCTTACATTATTCTGTATGTCATTTTAATTTCCAGGTTAAACACTCAATTTCTTCAACTATTCCTCAAATGCAACATCATTTTCAGTCCCCAAGACACACTCATGCAGACACACATCAGGTTTTTAATATTCTTTTCAACATGGTACACTCTTAAATGAATACATCCTCCAGGAGTTATATGACTTGTACAACATAGAAGGAAACTATCACCTCCATTTCCCTACACACTATACTTCCGTTAATGCAACCACATCATGCTATTGACTCAGTAAACTTATAAGCAACGGAAACCTCTAGGTCTTTTTCATATAGGAGGCTATTAAAATGTATCTCCCCTCTTCCATACCAGTACAATGAGGTTTTTTTTGGACCATATTCACTCTGCTTAACATTGAGCATATTAAAATGAGCCTACTGTTCCAATCTATTAAAACCTTGTCTCTTCCTTCCACTTCTACCACCTCACCCCCATCATCATGTGTCATTCCCCTTTCCTACTCATAGGGTAGCCCCTGGACCAGCATCATCAGCATCACCTGGGAGCTTGTTAGAAATGCAGACTCCTGGGCCCCATCCCAGACCTGTACTTTAATGAGATTCCAAGTGATTTCATGTGTACATTGGAATTTCAGATGCTCCAGACTAATGAACCTCGAGCAGGTGATTTAGCCATCCCTTCTTGCCTCAGTTTCCCATCTATGAAATGAGGGAGAAGAATAAGAAGCCCTCTAAGATCCCTTCTGGTCCCTACATTCTCTAATCTCCTGATTCCTCTCCTTACTTCTTCAGTTGCCTTGAATTTTTCACAGAGTTGTTCTGCGGTTCCTCCATGAAGGCAGGAGGAAATTGATGACCCATATAAAGCTACATTTCATCCCTTTCAATATTAATAATCCTAAATGAGAATCTTTAACTTAGGAGAGACAAGGCACTGGTTTTGCAGCCTTGAGTCATTTGATCTCTGTCCTAATTGAATACCAGACTTTCAGCTGATTTCCAGAAATATGACACAAGTGCAGAAACCTGTGCCAAGAAAGGGCTCTGAGGTGTGTCATGTCCACCTGAGGGAAAAGGTAAAAGATACCCCTCCATGGGAGACAAAAGTACATGCTTTTTTGGGATCCGTTATTGGAGTTCAAATTCTAGTTTAGCCACTTATTGGGTCCATTCCTCAGTGTGCTCAGCTGCAAACTGGGAATAACAAGAGGCCCTGGAGAATAACTGCTCAGAGGTTAAGAAGGGACAATCTCTGTGACAGGCTGAGCCCGGGGTCTAGTGCATGTGTCAGCACAATAAATGTTCTACTTTGTTTTTACTGTCACTCTGTCATCTCTAAAACAGGGATAAATTTAATTATCCCACAGGGTTGGTATAGTATTAAATAATGTATACGAACGCACTTTGTGAATGATTACAAATTACCCAACATTTATTATTTTCTGACTTCTATTATTGACCATCCATAACATAGAGGGAAAGTATAAGCAAAGGTATATAGGTATCTGTCCCCAAACACCTGAATATCAAAATGAAGGTAAAAAGGAGAAGAGAAGTAAGCCAAAGAGAGGCAGGGATCCAACTAAACCTGTTGTCCCTCTGTAAATTTGAAGGTTCACCACAAATCAATATTTATCTGTGTTACATGTAAATATCTGCTCAATACAGTTTTTTAATCCAAAGTCCTACAATTTTACTTATTTTATTTTTTAAACAAATCAATTTTATTGATACATATTAATAAAGCATACAATTCATCCAAAGCGTACAATCAGTGGTATTTGGTATAATCACATACTTGTGTATTCATCACTTCAATCATTAGAGCATTTTCATTATTTCAATAATAATAATAAACAAAAAACAGAGGAAGGAATGCTAAGGAGTATGGAGTCTTTCTTTTTGGAGTAATGAAATTGTTCTAAAATTTTTGAGATGATGAGTGTACAACATTGTGATTACACTAAAAGGCATTGATTATACACTTCAGATCAAATAGCCAGAAATACCAGCTATGTACCATGGGGGGAGCATAGAGAGATTGAGAGGTGAGAAATTTTCTTGTTGGTTTGTTTGTCAATACAATTTTTATTATATCTTTGTCTTCAGCCCCATATGTCAGATTCTACCAGATAAACTAGAGGATTGCTGTGTTCTCCTTGACCATTGCAACTACTATAAAGTTCTGGTAGGACCTTCTAATTTTTATTTTTTGGCAAGCAGAAGCGCTCTAACTTAATAGGAATAACAACATAGCTAACATTACGTGAATACAATGTATGAGACAGTACACTAGTTTCTTTATATACCTTCTCCATGACAACAACCAGCATCCAGCAAGCTTGCAATTATCCACATTTTTCTGACGAGAAAACTAAGACTTTACAGTTTTAATAACTTGCCCAGTATCATATAGTGAGTTGCAACTCGACCAGAATTTAAACTTGAGTTTGGTCTGGCTCCAAAGCCTTTGCTTGTCCCACTATGTTACAGTGCTGACAGCAAAGATATCTTAGCATGGTGATTTTTTTTTTTAAGTGATAGGAAATTTTACAAATTTGGAACAAATGGCTCTGCCAACATTTCTATTCTTTTCTTTCTTCTCACTCTTTATTCCATTAGTGTTTATTATCATTTTACTTAGCAGAGAGAGAACAGACATCCACCATGCCATGGATGTGAGGATTTATTCTAATAATAAATTTTCCTACTTTTAAACTAATTTCCCTTCACCAATTAGTTATAGTCGGTCTAGCAAGAGAATGTATTAAAAGACAGATGTGACATGGTCAGTGGCAGAGGCACCTTTTTGTCCTCAGGGGTCATTTAATGAAACTGGCCTTCCACAGGTCGGCTCAGCTCTTATTGCTCTGCTGGACTCAAAGAGACTCATTCTGAGAGAAATTGAGTTACTTTTCCTGTGAGGACTTGATTAAGCACTTGAAAGTCTAGATAGAGAAATGAGCTGTCAAGGAAATGTGCTGAACTCGTAAACAGGAGTTGGTCCAACAATAATGGATTGATGAAAAGAAAGGGATATGTTTAAATACACTTGCCTTTAGTTAGTTATGTAATGACCTTACAACTATTGTTACTGCCCCCTAGGAATGTTTGTTTTTTAAACACTGTGCTATGAGTTGAATTGGGTTCCCCAAAAAGACATATTGAAGTGCTTAACTCCAGAACCTGAGAATGTGGCTTTATTTGGAAATAGGGTCATTAAAGATGGAATTATGGGGGCGGATGTGGCTCAAATGGTTGGGCGTCCGTCTGCCATATGGAGGGCCCTGGGTTCGATCCCCGGGACCTCCCGGTAAAATAAAAAATAAATAAATTAATTAATTAATTAAAAAAAAAAAAAGATGGAATTAGGCAAATTAAAATGAGGTTGCTATGAGGTACGGTAGACCCTTAATCCAATATGATTGGTGTCCTTATTAGAAGAGGAAATTTGGAGACAGACATCAGGAGAACACCATGTGGCCAATGAAGCAGAGAACACCATGGATTGCCGGCAAACCACCAGAATCTAGGAAGAGGCAAGGAAGGATTGTCCCTTGCAGGTTTAAAAGGAAGCATCAGACTTCTAACCTTCAGAACTGTGAGACAAATTTACGTTGTTTTAAGCCACCCAGTTTATGGACTGGCAGCCCTAGCAAATTAACGCAAGGTGTTACCACAGACATTGTCCCTTTGGCATGGAGCTAGCTTAAGCCTCAAATTCACAACCTAAATGTGCAGTCACTTTAGGTAAGCTACTCCTATGCATTTAAATCTCATAATGCTCACCTCAATATTAAGAGAACTGAATGAGATAATATAGGTGAAAAGTGACTGGAAACTGTACATCTAAAACTATTCTAAATTAAAAAAAAAAAGTAGCTTGAAAGTACTGTAAATGTGTTGTTTATTACTTTTATCACCACTTTGGAGAGTATAATCTTTATCTGAACACAGTTTAACAATCAAGAGTTGAGAATATCTAGTAAAAGTAGATAGTGTTGGCGTCATCCAACTCCAATGCCATGCTCAGAACTGCTCCTCTCTCCCAGCTCCCCTATCCCAGTGTTTATTTCCTAAAACAATTAATCAAATCCCTGTGTACAGAGCACAGACCTATACTATAAAGAAGGAGCACAATTGTGACAGCTCATAGATGAAAGAAACTTGATAGAAGTTTCCCATATTTGTCAACAGTTCTAAAAATTCACATGATATGACAATAATGAGTTGTAAAGCTGAAATAAACTTTTCTAAACTAACAGTAATAATATGTTTTGATGAACCATGATGAAGGAAAGACTGAGCTGTCATTCTATTCTTGGTCTAGAAAATATCACACAATTGTTTTCATATAAAGAGATGATACAGAACTTGCAGTCAAAAATGAAGGTGAAAAACACAACAGCAATGTGTCAGGAATTTAATTTTGTGATATTTGTTATACTTATCAGCATCAAAAATTTGTACTTTGTTGTGATTTCTTGGCATACATAATTCTGTATATAATTTTGTATTCTTATTCTTAATGAGAAATATTAAAATTAAATAAGTTTTATGCCCTTCAAAGCTGAGGTCTACCCTGAATGTAAATTCTCAAGTGGGAGAGAATGTGATGAAAGTAGTGATTTGGGAAGGAAAACAACAGAAATTAGGGTTTAAATTCTACTCAGGTTTCTATTTCATAGTGATTCTTCCTTTTACTCCCATGAGAATATAAATTTACCTTAATTTTAGAAACATGAGATAATTCTTATACACAAACTGACATAAAATAGGAGTATCTGTCACAAAGCAATTTTAATGAAATAGTCACTAACTATTAATTGTGGAATTGCTTATAAAAAATGCTATCACACACACAAAAAAAGAAAAACAAAGAAAAAAATGCATTCACAGACTTTAGCTCCTCATTTTCTACAGTTAATAATGAGGATATATTTTATTTTAGTTAATATGACTGAATTATGAATTCTTAAATGAGAGATGATGGAAAATAAAAATTAGCAAAATGAACATGAAAACCTGAAAACACAGCATCTAAACCAATGGTAATTAAAAAGATATGTTGATCTAAATAAAACTATCATGCTATTGATTAAACCCCCATAATCCTAAAAAAAGAAGGAAGGAAGGAAGAAATTAAAAGTAAAATGACTTTCAATCAGCTCCTTAAGGACTGGTTGTAAGAGAGAATAAAGAGGGAAAAAAAAGAATCCACGTTTTTTAGTGCAATGCTCTGTATCTAAAGAGTCAACTAATTTTTAAGCATATTTAAAAGTTGTTCTCTCAAAGAATATGCAATCTAGGTAGAGGTGAAAAGACAATAACCAAAAATTATGATAATCACAAGGTTGAATGTAAACATAGAGATAAGGTTAATAAGCAGTGTGACACTACTCTGATTTATTAAATCTAAAGAATTGGTGTGGTTTAATAGAAATCACTTAAAAGAGCAATGCTTATGTAGTTAAGAAAAACTTGTCAAATAGACTTTTTAATAGCATCTGGCTATTAGATCCTATCACAACCTCCACCAACTTTTCACTAAAATATCTACATATAATAAACAGGAAAAAACTAGCAAAATTTTAATCATAGTGTAAAAACTCAACCTATTCCTTCAGAGGTTGACAAACTGTGCAGACAAAAATAAGAATGAAGACTATTTGAATAGCACAATTAGCAAGCTTATCTAATAGATAAAATATAACTTTATGTACCACAAAAGAGGATACATATTCTTTTAAAACTTCTTTATATTAGAAAATAAACTAAGTCTGAAACTCACAAGCTAGAAACAGAACAACAAAATAAACACCAATAGAAATAGAAAGAAGGAATAAAGAAGTATAATATAGGAAAAATTAGTGAAATAAAAAACATTGTTGAATCACAGAAATGACCAGTAGAATCAAAAGTTTTTTAAAAACTAGCTTTAAATCAAATTCAGCAAAGTGATGGTGTACAAAATCAACACACAAAAACCAGTAGTGTTTCCATACATTAGTAAAACATGTATATATTTTCTAATACAGTGAGCTCTGTTGTAGACAATGGTCTATAGTTAACAGTACAGGTTTAAGAATGCTCTTTCATGACATAACAAATAACGACATTGATACATGGTGCTAATAATAGGGTAATATATGGGAAAAAATATACCTCATGTAAATTATGGATAATAGCTAATAATATTATTTTGATTATCTTTTATCAATTGTAACAAAGGTAACTACTGTTAAAAAAAATAGTGCAATCATTAAAAAGTGCTGTCATCAATTGTAACAAATGTTCTACACCAATGCAAGGTGTTGGTGAGGCAGCAGCGTGTGGGAAACCTGTATTTTATACATGATTGTTGTGTAAACCCACAACTTCTCTAATGAAAACAATGTTTTAAAAAGATTAAAAAAAAAAACAAAAAAACACCCACAAATGACATAGGTAAACCTTTGACCATTCTGTTGACAAAAAAAAAAAGACATAAATAAAAATACTAAATTTAGAAAGAGAACAGTTACAAATAGAGACATACGGGAAGATGTTACTATTATAAGAAAATAATATATAAAATTTTATCAAAATAAATTTTCAACTCTAAATGCAATGATAATTTTAAAGGAATAGAAAATTATCCAAATTGACTCAAAAAGAGATGACAATCTAGGTTTTCTCTACAGTTATTTAATCACAGATCTAACCATGATAAAAAGGGAATAATGCCACCAAATTCGGGGTAAATTCTACAAAATACTCAATAAACATATCAATTTTATGATATTCACACTATTTCAAAACTTAAATGGGAAACTTCTCAACTTATTCTGCTGTCCAAACTAACCCTGATACCATAACTGGGCAAAACTGTATACAAGCACACACACATATACATACACAACTATATGTCATTCTCACTAAGGAGCAGAACTATAAACATTCCCATGTGAAATATTAGAAAATGGAACCCAGCTATATAGTTACTGAATATTCATCATGAACAAGGTATCCCAGGATGGCAAGGATTCACTATCAGAAAGCCTATTGATGTTATTCATTAGATTAACAGGTGACATGTCAAAAAAATGTGATCATCTCAAATTACTCTAAAAACTTCTATAAAATTTTAAATCATTTTCTGAAATTAAAAAAAAAAAAAAAGTTAGTATACTAGGAATAGGGGGGAAATCTTCCTTAAAGTAAAGTTTACCTTGCAGAAACTTAGAGCAAACATTATATTTAAAGTTGATATTAAAATATTAAAGTCAGAAAACAAGGCTGCAGACTGCTGAACAATATTATATTGGAGCTCTTATTCAATTCATTAAGAGAACAAAAAGAAACAAGAGCTTAAACTGTCATTATTTGTAGAAAATAGGATTGTATTATTCAACAGAATCAAGTGAAACACTATTACAAGTAACGAGACCAATAAAGTCTCAGGATATAAACAAACCTCCTAAGTCCTATATATAGCAATAATCAATTTTAAAATGTCTTTATAATAGGATTCCATTCAAACTAGCAACCACATAAATAAATAAACCTAGTAATAAATCTAACAAGACATCCAGAGAACCTATTAAAATTAGCTGAACATAACAGGAGATTAGAATAAATAAGGAGAAAAAACATTATTTTAGAGTTGTCAATTCTGTCCAAATCAATCTATAAATTTAATATAACCCCATACATATCTGAACAGAATATTTTTAGGGAACTTGACAAACTGATTCAAAAATTATCTTGGAAGAGAATAAAACATAAGAATAGCCAATACATTTTGATACAAAAGAATAAGAAATAGATGAAGTAATCAATGGAAAACCATAAAGAATCCAGAAACGGTTCTCTCTTTCTCCCTCTCAAGCTCTCAAATTCTTCCTCTCTCTCTCCACACCTACGTACATACATGGCACCTGCATACACTAGAATTGAGTTTATGTTAGATGTGACATTTTGTATCATGGGGGAAGGGAGAAAAATGGAACATTCAACAGTTTGGCGATTATTAGCTATCCATTTGAGGGAATACATTAAATTTTATTCCTAATTTCACCACATAAAACTCAATTCCATGGAGTAAGAGCCAATATTTAAAACAACATTTTTTAAAAAATGTATTCAATTGTATACAATCTTATGATGGGGCAACCATATCTGAGCAAGCTATAAAACCCAAATATCATCAAGAAAAAGATCAACAGATATGACTATAAAACACAGTTTAATTCTGCATGGCAAAAACTCCCACAAACAAGGTTAAAAGACAAGAAATGTATAGGCAGAAAAATTATTGCAACATATATAATAGATAAAGGATTCATACTTAGAATAGGTAAAGAGCTCCTACCAATTAATAAGAAAAAGTAGCCCATACAAATATGGACAAATTATATGAACCAGCATTTATAGATGAAGCACAATGTCCAATAACTATATGAAAAATGTTGAACCTCACTAATAGTAATGGAAATGCAAATTAACCAAGATGTTTTTTTACCATAAAATTGACCAAAAAGAGTTAAATAGTGACACTATTTCATATATTTTTTATGGGGGTAAACAATAAAGCCATCTTTAGGGGGCAATTTGGAACAATATTCCCAACTTTAACCTAGCTATTCCAAAGAAATTCTTTTACAACATGCACAAATTTTATGAAGAAGTAGGTTTATTTCAACATTGTTTGTAATAGTAAAACTTGTGGGGAAAAGCCCTAAAACTAAATATCTATCAATAGAAGAGTGGTTAAATAAATTATAGTAATCCATCCATACTGTGGAATACTGTACAGCCATTAAAAAGAATAGACTACAGGGATGATGGGGCATCCAAGGACCTGGGTCCATGCCTGCCGCCGCCCGGAGTGGGACATCATTTCGGAGCATTTCGGAGCAGCCCAGGACGGTGCTTAGACGGCGAGGGCATCTAGAAGCCGGGTCGCAGGAGCCAGAGCAGGAGAGGGCCAAGGGAGAGGCGGGCCAGGCCAACAAGGAGAGAGGTTGCCCCGAGAGCCTCAGGCCTCGCTTGGCCCTTTGAGCCCCTCTGCAGGCAGCCGGGTGACAGCTGGGGGAGTAGCCCCTGGGCCTGTCCAGCCGTGAGGGCCTACACTCCGTCCCTGCCCACCCCCTGCATTGTGACAATAAAGCCTGCTGCCTTTTTACGCTCGAAATAATAATAAAGATCAATTGTACTAGCATAAAAGATGTCTAAGATAAATCAAATGGAAAAGAACAACCATAAATGCTTCTTTGCAAAACAAAACAATAACCACTCTACTTATATGTGTATATGTACAGAGGTGTACGTAAATACGTAGTTAAATGACTAAAAAGTATGTTGTGATGGTTAGGCTAATGTGTCAACTCGGCCAGGTAATTGTGTCCAGGTGTTTGGTCCAGCAAACACTGGGCTAATTGTAATACAAGAGCATTTATGGACTTCGATCACCAGTGAGTTTACTGCCTGGATGGCTGATTACATCTGCATCAATCAGGGAGATTACATCATCAATGGGTGATGCTTTTATCCAATCAGTTGAATGCCTTAAAAGGGAAAGTGATTTCAACATTCAGAGAGAATTTCCCAGCTCATCGTTGGACAGCCAACTTCTCCCAGAAACTCATCAAGGACCTTCATAAGACTTTCATTGGAGCCCCTAGTTTGCAGCCTGCCTGCGGAACCTGGACTTGTGCATCCCCACGGTTGCATGAGAGACTTTTATAAAATCTCATATTAATGACAGATATCTCCTGTTGATTCTGGTTCCTAAGAGAACCCTGACTAATATATATGTTATTAAATTTTAATAGGGGAGAATGTGTGTGAGCGAATATAGGTGATAGCTGGCATTTAAAGGAGGATGGTTGAGTCTTTTGCGGACCCCAGAAAATTATGTTCTTAAGTTGAACCTATTGGAGCCTTTGATTAGATTAGATCAGTTAAGGGCCATTTGATTAGATTGCTCCAGTAAGGTATAGCCCAGGGTAAATCTTACTCCTCTTACTAGAGTCCTTTATATATGGAGGAATAAAAGCCACAGACACAGAAAAACACTGCAGAGATAGAGAAGAACCCCGAAGCCGAGAGAATAGGCCCCAGGAGCCACGTGCCTGATCATCCCACAGCTGAGTTTGGGGAGAAAGTGAGCCTGGAAGAGAAGACAGAGACTGGCAGAGCCACCATTGTACCTTGCCACATGGCAGGAATCCAGGACCACCAGCAGCAACCTTTGGGGAGAGAGCTTCACCTGATACCTTGATTTAGACATCTTTCCCAGCCTCAGAATTATGAGCTTTTAACCTAATAAATCCCGCTGTAAAAGCCAACTCATTTCTGTTATATTGTTCCCAGCAGCCTTTAGCAAACTAAAACAGTGGACTACAATATTTTATTCTATATCCTTACATATTGCTTGAATCTTTTATAAGAATCTTTTATAAGAATATAGTCATACCGTAATATACAATTAATAAACAACAATATTCAAACAGCTAAAATTTTATCTCTTTTGGGGAGTAAAACAATAGTACAAAAAACCCCAGAACTTACCAGTTCTGCCTCCTATACTGTATCATCATTTCCTTACCTATAAAATGAGGATTTGAAACTAATTTTCTCTTATTTTCCCAATAAACTTTAAGCTTCCATCAACCTATAAAGTATAGTTTGAATAATTTTTTCATTTTGATTTTTTTTTGTATTTTATTTGCATTCATCTATTAACACATCAGTCTTAGAGGCATAATACCAATGCAATAAATAATGAAATTTTTACCTAAAGAAGTAAATTTCATCTGCCATGAGTATAGTTATCTGCTTTTGTACTTAAAATGATACAACGTTCCGTTTCGTTGTTTATCTTATTGGAATTGCTATACAAGGTCAATGGATTTTATAAGGAAACACAGAACGCAAATCACACAATTGTTCTGGTTGGGAAGACATGGCAAATTTGATCAAACTGAGAGATTCTGGGTTTCCTGAGATCTTGCTCTCAGCCTCAGCCTTTAAATCTTAGAAAAGACAATGACAAAATGTAAAATTTCTATGAGAAAACACCAGGTGATTCTCCAGAGGAAGTAAAGAGAGTGTTTATAATAGAAAAGTCACTTCAATTCTTTAAGAGAACCTGTTCTCAGTTTTTTAAGGTTTGGAGAGAAACATCAAAGGATACCATTTGAGAAGAAAAAGTATTTTCATGCAAAAGTACCTGAATAATTCACCCAGCACTTTCCCCAAATCATCATCACCATGGTAGTGTAAGCTAGAGGAAAGAAAAAAGAATATACAGGTTCATCAGCAAAAAGTTCTACCTTCATTAGCTACCCAGTCCCTCAGATCCAAACACAATTTGTATCTGTCTTAGTTTCCTAGCTACTATGACAAATGCCACACAATGGATTGTCTTAAACAGTGGGGATGTTTTGTTTACAATTTTGAGGCTAGGAGAAGTCCAAAATTGGGGCATCAGCAAGGCAATGCTTTCTTTCCAAAGCCTGTAACTTTCTGATGCTAGCTGCTGGCAGTGCTTGGGATTCCTTGCCTGAATCCCTGCCTGGCATCATATGGCAATTTCCTTTCCTTTCTCTTCCAGCTTGCAATGACTTCAGAATTCCTGCTTATGGCTTCCTCTCCACCCCCAGGCTTTCTCTCCTATTACATCTGAATTTCTTCTGCTTATAAAGGACTCCAGTAACCGTGATTAAGGGCTTCCCTCATTCAGTTGGGCCACACCTTATCTAAAAATAACATCTCCAAGAGGTCCTATATACAATGGATTCACACCCACGGGGACACTGATCAAGATTATATATAAACTGGGGTACATGATTCAGTCCACCACAGTGCCCAGGCTCTTGAGGACATTCTTTAGTATGTTTCATTTTAAAAATAATCTTATTATTGTAAGATACCTGATAACAATGGCCAAATGAAGCAAACTGAATTTTAGATAAATACCTCTTCTATTAATTCAGATAGATAGACAGTAAATTTGGGCCCTTTATTTTGACATCCCCTATAAGAAATCCTCACTTTCTTCTACATGGAATTCTTTCTTCCACAATAATTACAGAAACTAGAATAGAGGCACCAACATAAAGGTAAGAGGAGAAGATATGAAAAGAAATCCTCAGGAATGGTGTTGGGCATGCACATACACATGAGCACATGCACATATGTACACAGGTATCATCAGAAAGGGAAGGAGCAAAATTCTAGTGCAAATAGAAAGGTGAAAATATGTTCATCCATTAAGCTTTTACTTTCATTTCTCCATATATTCATTGTATTAGTCAGCCAAAGGGGTGCTGATACAAAATATCAGAAAATTGGTTGGTCTTTATAAAGGGTGTTTATTTGGGGTAGAAATCCACAGTTACTAGGCCATAAAGCATAAGTTTCTTCCCTCACCAAAGTCCATTGCCACGTGTTAGAGCAAAACAGCTGCCAACGTTTGCCAGGGTTCAGGCTTCTTGGGTTCCTCTCTTCCCAGGGCTGTGTTTCTCTCCGAGCTTAGCTCCTCTGTTTCCTCCACAAGGTCAGCTGTAGACTATGAGGCTCTCTAGGCTTTGCGTCTCTCCACAAGGCCAGCTGTAGACTATCAGGCGAATGGCTTGTCTCTATCCTGGGGCCTTCTCTCCTTCCTCACGACCAAGCTCTCTTACTTCCCGAGGCTCCAGTACAAGACTCCAACATCAAAACTGCTCTCTCCGTCCTTTGCTTTGCCTTTTATATTTGATTCCCCCACCCACCAAGGGGTGGGGCTCAATGCCCTACTGATGTGGCCCAGTTAACGCCCTAATCATAACTTAATTATGCCCAGATTCGCAGGCCAGTTTACAAGCATGAGCCAATATCTATTTTTGGAACTCATAATTACATCAAACTGCCAGACTGCAACATTCATTCAGTGGGCATTTGGGGGGCACGAAGCACAGTTCTAGGGATAGAAAGATAAATAAGGCACAATCCCTAGAGAAGACAATCTAGTTGAAGAGACAGAGATGAACAATTACAGGGCAAAAGGATCGCTGCTATAAAGCAGGGATATCATGAAGAACTATGCGGGTCCTAGAGAAGGAAGCCACTAGGTATGTTTTGGGAAGACAGAGAAGGCTCCATAAATATTTGAGCTCGGTTTTATAGGATTAGTAGAAAATCCTAAATTGTGCAATTGAATTTTATTGCATTTGAATTAGGAATATTAGTAATCAAAAACAATAGTTGAAAGCACCAACCCAAAGGTATGAATAGAAAGAAAGAAGGGTCTTGTGGGGTACACACACAGCTGGGGAAGTGGGAAAAGTTAACAAGTTCAAGAGCAAAGTAAGAATATCTGCTCTTACCATTTCTGTTCAATATTGCAATAAGTACAATTAAACAAAAAGGCAAGAAAAACAAAAGGCAAAGATTGGAAAGGAAGAAGTAAAATTGTCTTTTTCACAGATGACTTGATTTTGTATATAGATAACCCTAAAGAAACTAAAAAAAAAAAAAGCCCTAGAATAAATGAATTTACCAAGGCTGATATGTAAAAACTAATTGTATTTTTACATAGCAGCAATGAACAATTGGAAAATTAAAAAAAAAAATTCTTTTCAGTAGCATCAGAAACACAAAATAATTAGGAATACATTTGACAAAGGTTATGTAAGGCCTTATGTTGAAGTTACAAAATATTGCTGAGAGATATTAAAGAAGCCCTAAGTAAATGGAAAAATATACCATGTTTCTGGATCAGAAGACTCAAAGTCATTAAGATGTCAGTAATTTCCAAATTGATCAACAGATTTAACACAATCCCAAACCAAATCCAAACAAGCTTTTTTGTAGAAATTGACAGAGTGATTCTAAAATATATGTAGTAAGGCAAATGCTGTAGAATGGCCAATAAAATCTTGAAAAAGAACAATGTTGAACAATTCACACTACTTGATTTCAACACTTTTTATAAAGCTACCACAAGTTAGTGTGGTACTAATATGGTATTAATTCCCTCTAGATTGACATAAAAGAACTTTCTGGGCATAGAAGGAAATGTTCTGTGTCTTGATTGAGGTGGTCACACAGGTATATAACAAAAGAAAAAAAAATGGCTCTTGCGTCCTGATCTATCCTTGCCGTAGGGGCAGAGAATGGGCCATTTAGGGCAAATGAGATTGCTCCAATCCCTGGCAAGCTGCAGAGAGCCCTTTAGAGTCTTCCAGGCAGCTGCTTCTGGACAGGCAAGGATACAAAGGAACAGCAGCCAGAGTCTGTACAATTTTTAAAATAATGGATATTTACTGATTTTCTGGAATATTGGTGCTATGTGGCCATACAAAATGGGAATTTTTTTTTTTTTTTTTTTTTTTTTTTGGTTCAGGGCATATTCTGGAAGAAAGTCTGTTTACTTTGCTCTGTCTGAAAGCAGTACCAGTGTAATTGAGGCAGGATAGAAACGGACCTAAGGAGGAAGGGGGCAGAAAACCTAATAAGAGAAACTGAGGCAAAGGCCTGCTGGCTAACATTAGCCTGATGAGTCACACAGGCAAGTTAGGAAGGGGCAGCTTACAAGCACACACACCCTGCAGCTTGCAGCACACATACTCAAAAGCTGCGCTGTCAGAAGGCAGCCAGCAAAGAGGGAAGGGGTGAAGCGGACATCACCACCACCCACCCACCTAGTTTTTTCAGGTTACCTCATGCCTCGTGGACAGTGACCAGAGGCTAACTACCAACAGTCAACACAACCTGCAGAGCTCCTGGACAGCAGCCAGAAGCCAGTCGTCACCGGACAACACCCCCCACACTGTTAGGCCCCCCCACACCCCTGGGTCCACACACCCCTAAGCCCTTGCTTATCAGAGCAGACCCTGGAGTCCTGGACCCCCATAAAACAGGGGATCCCAGGGCAGAACTCCACATTTCTCTCCCTTGAGAATGCCTGCCCCTCAACTCTGAGGGTGTACTTTTGTTCTCTTGCTTTGCCTCCCAACAAATTCTCTTCTTGTTTGACTGATTTGTGGTCCATCCTTGAATTCTTTCTTATGAGGAAGCCAAGAAGCTAGACACCGACTCTGATAACATAACGGCACCAATCAGTTGGATCCTCCCAATTCTAGCAGCTTTCCTTAACAATCTCTTTCCTTTTTTGTTTCTGTTTTTAACCTCAGGTCTTCATAAAGGCAGCCTGATGGTTGGAAAGAACCGAACACATACTGTGACGTATCCCACAGATTCCTAAATAGTTAACTATAAAAACTAAATATAAAAGAAAGCATGAATATTAGATACTAGTCCCTCTCAGAGACATGGCCTGATTTAAGGGAGATATATCTACAAATCACAGAGAGAGTTTTGGATGATATATGAACAAAGGTATGAAAGGTATGAAGAGAGAAGGGGGAAATTTAGCTACTACTTTATAGTCTACCCCTGCTATTAATAACATAATAGAATCTAATTTTATCCAAATCCCTGTCTGACTAGCCTGGCCTGTCATCGTGGAATACAAGCCATTGATTGAGTTTAATGACTGGATTAGAAATAATGGCAGTTAATCTCCAGTTCTATTGCTTTAAGGACACATTTGGTATTTACTTAACTTGATGCTTATTAAATCAAAATCAAATGTGAATTAATTAACTTGCAATTTAATGAGTATTAATGTTGGTTTCCAGTAGGAAATGCTTTGGAGTGGAAAACAACACTTAGTGTATGTATACGTCCCCAGATTTCCCCGACTGTATTCAGTTTTAATTTGTGTGACAAGTTTCATCTCACAAAATTGCATCCTCCTATTTGAACTTTTCTAAATGCACATTGAGGTCTATTTATGTATTAATTTCTGCTAGAATCACAAATGTGTCTCCTTCATGTCTCCTCCCCAAAGGACCAAAAAGGCCTCTTGAGTGGCTATGAATGTCTCATTATAAACACTTAATTAAAAACTGTATCACAGTTAGAATCAATCTGGTCTACACCCTCATGCCAAAAGCAAAGTCTGTCAAGCTGTGCATTTTTACTATTAACTTTCCTGTGTGGCTTTAGAATCTTAATCAATTCTTTAAGAAATGTAAATGTTCTTTTCCCTTTGGCTTAGCAGTAGCCACTGGGAATTACATATGTTTAATTTCTTCCTGTCTATGCATATGCTAAAACAATAATCAAAGCTAGAAGGCCCGAGAAGTTATTCCAGAGGATGCTCAACTTTTCCCACCTTACCGTTGGCGGCCATTTAACTTTCAGCCTTCCACTTGGCCCAGCCAGGTGGATAGTGAAGGTACCTCTATTCAAATGCAGCCTGTCCACAGGAGGGGACCTGTGCCTGCCAACCTGAGAATCAGCACAGCAACAGGGCAGCGATCCTCCTCAGCAGCCGCAACCTCCAAAGAAGCAACCCATGCTACAGTTACCATATTTATTTTCTTTTTTATTGACTTCATTTCCTCAGAAGTTTCTTTCCAATAGATATCATTTGCTCCCCTTGTAGATGATCTCATCAACCACTTCCTTCAACTTTGGAATCTTCTGTCAACAAACTTACTGATGGTTTTTCTATCCTTACTTCCTGCCCTCCTCCCAAGGGAAAGGTGTGCTCCTCTTTTTGTGCATGTTAATCTCTCCTCTAATATTCTAGAACCCATTCCTAGATAATTCCATAAAGTATCCCCCTTCCACTACTGATGTTTAATGTATGCAGAAGTTTTAATTAACTTTACTGTAAAAGTGTGGAAATGGATGGAGTTGATGGTAACACATTATAGTGAGTAAGAGCTGGTTTATAAATGAGAACGTGACTGAAAAAGGTAGTCTAGAGATGTAAATGTCAACTGAAAGAAAGCTAGAGAATAATCTAGGAACTAAATAACACAGTGAACCCAGAGGTGGTTGAGAATTGTGGTTGATGGTTCAGATGCAAGAGTGTCCTTCTGTGAGCTAGAGCAGATGTATGTCACTATTGCAGGGTGATGCGAATGTGGAGAAGCATGGGGAAAATACTGTAATATTCATGCATCTATGCCAAAGATGTATTATGTTGATAGTGGGGGAGTATGGAAAAAATGTGCCAAATGTATGCACACCATGGTTGGTGGTAATAGTCAGATGATATTATCTCATGGTCTGTAACAAATGTTCCACCACTGTGTAGTGTGTTGGTGAAGGGGTGTTCTATAGGAATTCTGCATGTGTGCATGATTGTTCCATAAGTTCACAACTTCTGTAATAAAAATATATTTGCAAAATAATAATAGGGTAGATTGGGGGGAAAATACCCCAAATGTAAGTTATGACTATAGCTAGTAGTAAGATTTTGATGATTTTCTTTCATGATTTGTAACAAACGTTTCACAACAATGCAGGGTGTTGGTGGTGGGTTGATGTATGGGACCCCTGAATGATGTTATGCATGTTTGTTTTGTAAGTTCACAACTTGTACTATATACTTATTGTTTATGTATCCTCACGGATGAATGATATACTTCAATAAAATTTTTTAAAAAAATTATCCCCTTTCCTCATTTTACACTTAGCCTCTCCCTTTCCCATCTATCCCTCCCTCTAAGCCTATCCCATCTCCCCTGCCTCCCCCTCAGCCCAGTTACTGCCTTTGGTTGCCTTTCTCTATCCTTTATGTCTCAGTCAAGTTCTTCAAAGAATTGTCTTTACTGAGTCCATTTCTTTCATTCTTCAGCCAATTGCAAAATGGTTTCTAATCCCATAATTCCATCAAGACCTTGTTAATGTCCTTATATGTGATCCAGTAAAATGTAATAATTATTATATCCCCAATAATTCCTTGCTGGACCCAAAGGAAACTTTTTAGTCTTAATTCACCTCTGAGACAGTTTGCTTTGCTGACCACTCTGTCCTTTTAATGAACTCTCACTTTTCTTGCCTTCCATGACCTGTTCTCTACCGACTCTCTTCCTACCTCTTTGACCACCACTTCTCAGTTCTTTCATCAATCCCTCTTTCTCTACCTATTCCTGAACTACTGAGTTCTATTTTCAGCTATCTTCTGTTCTCACTTTCACTTCCATACCATCAGCTACAACTTAAATACCAATCATCCCCAGATCTCTGCCAGCCTCCCGAGCTGTATATTTCCAGATACCTACCAAGTGTCTCCACCCAGTTTCTAAGACTCATTGCAGCTGATATTCAAAACTAAACTCACGCACTTCCTTTTCTGCTGCCTCGTCCCCGGACTCCACTTCCTCCTGTATGTGTAATCAAGGCAGAAACCTGAGCACCATCCCACACCCTTCCCTGTACCTCGCCTCCCACAGCCAGCCATTCACCAAGTCCTGTCTTGTAAATTAATCATAATCCATTCTCCAACTCCATTTCCACTTCTGCTCCTGGGCCCCCTTCCTTCCTGCCCACCCTCCACTCTTGCTAGGGTGCTCAGGTCCTTCATTACCTCCCCAAGCAGCCTCTCCAGATTTGTGACCTGCACTTCCCCAGCCCCCGACCCAGCAACATCCCTGTGTCAATCATGGAATCACTAGCAATTGCCAAACACACCGTGGTGCCTTGTGCCCCCATGCCCAAGTGCATGCATCCCCTCTGCCTGCAATGTCCTTGGACCCCAGGGGATCTCCTAACCCTCATTCTCTAAGTCATCTCCTCTGTGAAGCCTTCTCTGGCTGCTCTCCCTAGTCCTAGACAGAGTTGAGAATTCTCTCCTCTGAACTCCACAGCACTTTGGCGCCTTCTTTATCCTAATATTTATCACACAACAGTGTAATGACATGTCACACAGCTGTTCGCCCACTAGCTGTTAGCTCCTTAAAAGTGGAAATCTTTTCATTCTTATATCCCCAGCTGTTGGCACCATGCCTGTCATATGACATGTAATCAAGAAATCTTTATGTAATGAACAAATCAGGAAAAGGTGGTGTAAATGTGACAGGTATGAATTTTCTGGCTCTGCCATGCACATAAGAGCATGTGAATTCCACTTTTATGAAGTTGGATGACCTTGGCTCAGAGTGGGCCTAAATCCCTGACCAAACAAAGAAACCTGGAGATGATGCCTTTACTTGCAGATCCCCTCTCATTAGCTTTTATATCTGTACCTCATGGGACATGGATCTTGGAAGCATTGAGACATGTACATAGAGTCACGTGGACAAGTGTTGATGCCTACAGAACAAGGGAGGAAGAAGTTCTCCACTTGGAGGTCCATATCTTCTATTAGCTTCAAGGCTTTCAGGTGGCTGGATCTCAGGACCAGGCAGATTGAAAACTAAAAGCAAATTTAGAAAATAACAGAACAACAAAAAATGACTGAATGGGAAAAATTGCCTCGACTTTGCAACAGATCATGGATCCAGTGGTTATCTGATTGACAGAGCTCAGATAAATTGAATCAATGGAAAATCCCCATGCCTTATTTCCCTTTCTAACCTCCTCCCAAATGAGCCTTTTTCTAACTATTAACTGGCCACATTGATCTTGCCTGTCTCCCTTCATATAAAGATGCTGATGAGCAACAATAATGTAAAAGAGGGTGAAACCAAAGGGAGAAACAGAAGCAAAAGGACAAGACTTTCCCACAACTGAGCCATGTCGTTGAATCCAAATGCCACTGCCTCTCTTTTCCCCTCCAAAGTCTCCGGTACAGATGATCTAACCAGTAGTTTCAAAGTGTGTTCTCCTGAGTCTTGGGGAGATGCCTCCCAATGTTATCAGGGGTAAGAGGGGGCTACCCAGCCCTCACCTTAAACCAGAAAGCACCAGCTTTTTTCTACACTAAAGTTGGGCTTGTGTGGAAGACTCTATTAGAATGAAGAGTTCTAGAGTTAAAATGAACAAGTGAAAAGAACAACAAATCCCATCAATCCAGAAACTGAGGCCATTTGCTATGATGAAATTCCATCTGGCTGTTACAGAAATAAGAAGGGCTTAACCAGGACTGTGTGGAAAAGAAGGAACCCAGAATTAGAGACAGGAGACCAGAATCCCAGGCCTGTCCCACTGTATTTGAGTGTCTGCCTCCTCTGCTAGATTGCCAGGGTCCGTGAAAGCAGGAACTCTGTCTGTCTTGCATACCATGGAATCCTAAGGGCCTAGCCTGGTATCTGGGAGTTGGAAGTCACTCAATAACTACTGAACAAATAGAGATCCCAAGTTTCATGTCCTGTCTCTCGCATTGTGGATTTTCCCCTTACTAGGTCAACCTCTCTAAGCTTCAATGTCTTCACCTAAAAAACAAGTATAATAATACCTATGCCAGAGCGTCATATGTATTTAAGGATCAGATAAGATAATCCATGTGAAATGCTTAAGCATGATGCCTAATGCAAGAAGGCATCCGATAAGAGTTATCTGTTATTTTTATAATTAATATCACTATTATTACTCCATGGGCATGATGGAAATTCCTCCTCAAAGCACTGTTTTCCCCAGCTTCAGGTCTGAGTGGGTGCCTGTGAAATTTTAATTGGACAAGGGCGTATTTTGAAGACATAAATTAAGTCATATGTCTCCCTTGCCTAAAACCCTCCTTTGGCCTTTTTTTTTTTTTTTAATTTAAAAGAAAATCTAAGTCCTCACTGTAGCCTACCAGGTCCTTGCCTACTTCTCCCAACCTGACTTCCCACTCCCTCTAAATTTGTCTTCATTGCTCACTTGTTTACGCTGCCCCTTCTCAACCAAACATGAGCCTATGAGAGCTGGGCTTTGTCCCTCTTCTCTGCTACAGTGTGCCAGTGCCTGGACAGTGGGTGGTTGCAATAGGCAATGATAATGATTAAGCTTGCCTACTAAGCATTCCTGGGCACAGGTCCTGAGGTCAGCATGGCACATCTACTCACTCTTACCATGCCCTCCACACTAGGAGGACCCATGTCACAGAGGGAAGCACCCAGCAGTCTTTTGGGGGCATTTGAACCCATGGTAATCTGGCTACAGAGCCAAGCTCATGGAACATGATAAAGTGCTGCCTCCATACATATTTGTGGCAAAACAAAAACAGAAAACAAAAAGCTAGATGGATAGTTGAGTGGGAACTGCATGGCTCTTCCCCTAACATCTGCCATCCTTTCTGATCCCCTTTGTCCAGAACCCCAAGCCTACAACCATCCAGCCAAGCCTGGGGAAATGGTTAAGCAGAGAATGCCAGGTTTGGGGTGGGGGGTGGGGTCACATATTGTGTGGCCAGTGCTTATTGAGCCTGTGGCACAGCATCTGGCCCATATCCAGCCCATAACAAAATACTTGTTGAATGAATGAATAAAAGTGTATGAAGGAAGATGAATGAAGGCAACCAAATTCCTCCAATCCCTGATTCTACAGTCAATGAGGGTGGCCCCTGGGGGCATCACAGCATCCCCACACTTAAACATGCATCTGAATTTCTTGGGGGGTTGGGGGGCTTCTAAAAACACACATTGCTGGGCCTCGCCCTGCAGACTCTGTACTTCCAGGATTGGGATGCTCGTGGGACTCATGGGAGATCTCAATTTCCTTAGCCACCCTCTTGATTCAGATTCCCATCACTTTTCACCAGAGTCACTACAGTGGTCTCCAAAGGACCTCAGAGCCTCCCTCCCTATGGTCTCTTACTCCAAGCTCGGCAAAGGGGCAAGTCAGCTTGTGCTGAAGAAACTTTGTGGGGCTCCACTGCTTTTAAGATAAAACCCAAACTCCTTACTATGACATCTAGGCCAAGATCTTCATGATCTGAGCAATACCCTCCCCTCCAGCCTCAACTACCACAGCAACCCCACTCCTGCCCATTCCTGTGCTCTAGTTATACCAATGCACACCCACCATACTCCCTGTCCCCACACCTAGACCTTGGTCACCCTCTTCCCCTTTCTCCTCCCGGACAACACTGAGTCCTTTTAGCCACAATGCAAGCATTGCCTCCTCACCAAGCTTGGCTGGGTGGCCTTCCCTGTACTTCCATGATGGCTTGTGTCTGGTCCTCATCACACCTTCTTGTTAAGTATACTCATCTCTGCCCCACCCACCACTTGACTGTAACTCTGAGAGGAGACTTTTCCCCTGTTGCCCCAGATCCTACTTAGCACAGTACCAGCTATATCATGGGCATGAAATGTGGTCAATGAATGAATGCAGATGGTGATGCACTTTGCAAGCTGTGGTGCTGGCCCCATTGCCTAACTTTCCCACAGGATTACAAGGGAACACATGGTCCTTCTGTCTGGACTCTGGCCTCAAGGACAACTGGATTAGCCAGAAAATTTAGTCCATTTGTCTCAGACCAGCCTGGTCCTGACAGCTGGAAACTTCAGCAAAGACAGGTACCCACAGGGTGAAACCTCAGCAGCTGCAAACCATCACCTGAATGTCATCTTTCAAGCTCTGGTGAGCAATTGTTGCCAAAATGAAGGAAGATTGTTCTGGTAGTTTTCCTCACTGACCTTTCCCTAAGTTCTATGAATCCACTATTCTAGATGAGGGTACTTAAAGTAGAGCAACAGCAGAAGACTCAGAACTATTGCTAAACCATGCAGTTCACTTCTCTTGGGGGATTCAGGGAAGTTGCAAAGCATGGCAATCATTGCATGTTAAAGGAAGACCCTCTAGGACACCTGCCACTCAGGGTGGGCCTCGCCCCTGTGATCTAATGGAACAGCAAGGAGCATTGCTTCTTTTGGCCTCTTCAAGTTTGAAATTAAAACCCACTATCTATTTGGGATGATGGAAAAATTTTGGTTCAGAATGGTGGTGGTGGTGGTGGTAGTGGTGGTGGTAGCATAACATGAATGTAATTAATAGCACATTTGGGAATGTAATTCAAATATATATATTTGAATGTAGTTAAAAGGGGTAAATTTTAGATTATATATATGATACTTTTTTTTAAATCCATGGGACTGTACAAAACAAACAGTGAATCCTAAGGTAAACCATGGACTACAGTTAATATTACAATTATAAAAATGTGCTTTCATCAATTATAACAAATATTTTACCCCATTGCAAGGTGTTAATAATATCTTTCTACTCAGCTTTGCCAAAAATGCCAAAGATCAGTCTGGAAGCACTGGTCACCTTCCTTCAAAAACTGGCACGCACAAGATTGTGCCTATGTTGACACTTGGCATTTCCAGCCCAGTGCTTCTCACTCAGCAGGGCAATGTTGATGTCCCCAGTGTTTATATTCACTCTTTTGTTCCCAGTGTGCTCTGGTAGATTTGTTTGTGTTACACACATCATTTGGATGTGCTAAAATCCTTCATGGTGACAACATGATTCTCTCAGATTAAGAGGACATGCGCTGACACAGTTGGGAATGTGCTGGCTTAGGAAGGACTGTGTCACTTCAATTCTGCAGATTCAATATTCTCAATACGAAAGTTAGAACTTTGGCTTTCTACCACTGTTCCTTCTAATGTTTGTGCCTAGTTCATTTACATAATTTCATTCATAATAATAGCTATTATTCAAACTTCAGAGCAACCCGCTGAACTAGGCACTCTCATTTCCATTTTATTGAAGAAAAATCTGAGAGTTTATTTGCCAAACACTCCCACGGTCAGCATCTGGCAGATCCAGGATTCCACCTAACGCCAGGTCTCTCCCTTCTCCCTCCGTTCTTTCTTTCCTTCCTCCCTTCCTTCCTCCCTCCTTCCCTTCCTTCCTTCCCTTCAAATTTTTATTCTAGTAACATATATATTTACCACATTCAAGTATATAAGTCAGTGCTGTTAATCACATTCACAATGTTGTGCTACCATCACCACCATCCAGGGCCCATTTCTTAGCTAAATCATCTCTGGCACCTCCAGGTCTTGAGAAATAAAAGTCAGAAATAAAAAATCTGAACCAAAAGAGCCTTAACTTTGTCCTCTGCACTTCCAGAACAGAGCACAAAAACTGATCTTACAGTCAGAACTGGAATCTTCCTCAATTGTCTCCCTCGCCCACCACCTCCCCTCATTTGTTGACACAAATAGTGGAATGACGCAAGAAGGCCACCCAAGTGGAAGCACAGAATAAAGAGAAGAAAATAAACTTCTTGTACCCAAGTAAACCTCCAGCAGATTGGGCCCTGTGGGGATCCTTACACAGCCACACCAGAGCAGCTTGCCTGGGTTCCGATCTCTGCACTATCTATAGACTGTGCAGAAAGATACCAGTTCCCGCATGCCTCACAGGAAAGTAACTCAGCTCCTACAGGGAGCGCAGAGACAAAAATATTCCATGGGCTCCTCAAGGGTTCTCAGGAACTTGATTGATATATATGAAGAGAGGAACTGATAAATGGCCTCAGCTGACCCCAAAGACATGACCAAACACATGGATTTTCTTCATTGTAACTCAATTCTAATCCATACTGTGGGTAAAACAGGAATGGGCCTGGGAATGTTTATAAAACTGGTGGCATTTACTTAAAGCATTGGTTGGCCTTGAAGTGCTGCAAGAGAAACCAGGGGTGCTCAGGGCTTGGAGAAGCCTTGCACACCCCTCCACTGCCACAGCCTTTCAGAGACTCACACTGCCTTCAGGGGAAAGCCCAAGCTCCTTGGCAGGGTTATCAGCCAGGGTTCTCCAGAGAAACAGAACCAACAGGATCTATCATTATGCATATGTTCATTGAGTGATTCATTTCAAAGAATTGGCTCACACGACTGTGGGGGCTGGCAAGTCCGAAACCTGTAGGGCCGGCTGGGGGGCTGGAAATGCAGAGAGTAGTTGATTTTGAAGTCTAGAGGCAGAATTTCTTCTTTGGGAAACCTCACGTTTTTGCTCATAAGGTCTTCAACTGATTGGATGAGGCCCACCCACATTTTCAATGGTAATCTCCTTTACTTAAAGTCTTAAATAATGTAGATGCTAATCAAATCAACAAGATACCTTCAGATATATCTAGGCTAGTCTTTGGCCACAGCTGACATCAAAGCCTAGCCAAGGGGACACCTAACATTAACCATCTCAGGAAAGGCTTATGAGGCCTGCCCACCACAGCTCCTGCTAGAGCTCACACCAGTGCTCCTGGGCATCCATAGATCCTCTCACACACATGTGCTCTTGTCTTCAAAGGGGCTGCACCCCAGAACAGTCTCTCCACCCCTTCTTGCCTCTTTCAAGTCTCCACTGACCTACCACCTCCTCCTGGAGGCTGCCTCACCTCCCCAGAGACTGAAGCCAGTATATCTCCCATGGTACCTCCTAGCAGCTCCACTCCCCTATCAAAGTGCTCAGCAGGAGCACCAAGCCACACAGGTTCTTTTGGTTTCAACTGCATCCCATTAAAATATAATCCATAAATCGGGACCAAGGCTCCATCCATCAGACTCCAAAGGCCAAACCTGCCATCATTAATAACAGGGCTGATATTGCTGTCAGCAACAGGAAATGAGGAGAGTGATGCAGGCCCAGCAATTCATGAACACTAGCAACCACATCTGCTTTGACTGATCACCTAGGAACGCTCAGAGAGGGTGTCTAAGAAACGAAGAGGATTTTTGCATGCAGCGAGACAAGACTATGGCAGATATCAAGCTTTGCTTGCCGAGATATAATAAAATAATGTAATAAAATATTTAGATGTCCTTTAATTTTTCATCTAGCCTCAAGATATACATTTTTCTTTATGAATAAAAACATGCTGCCAATGAGCATTTAGCTGCTTAGGAGAAAAAAATTCAACTTTGACTCGTTTTAATACTAGAGTGGAGTGAGGGGAAAAAGCTGTTTCTTTACAGTTAAGGTTAATCTATTTAGGTCAGAGGATATTTGGGCATTTTTCTGCCCTTGGAGTATGTGGATGGGACTTTAGGGGAATAGCAACAACCTGCCAGTGAATTCTAACTTCAGAATCCACCCTACATACAAACTCTGCACCGGAGGATTCATACCCTATATATCTTCTCCAACCCTTAGAGTCTTGAAGTGGCCTACGGACATAAGCTTTTAGGGTGTTCACCCAGCTCATAACATTTTCCCTTCCCTGGGAAATACCCTGGCCAGGGTAAACATTCCAAACATATCTGTGCTCTATGACCTCCCTTCTCAGCAATAGAGGATGGCATCAGGATGATGGCACCCAACCTAAGTTATACCAGATTGAGAAATCTGGAATCGGAGCTAAGAAAATGTGGGATGGTCTCTTGAACAGAGGAGAAATAAAAACTGAGAAGCTTTGAGGGAAGCCATTTTCTGCCAAATGAGGAAGAGAAAGCTGGTGTGTAGAAAAGCAGGAAGCAGCTGCAGAGAGAAGCAGAGACAAGAGATGGAGAGGGAAGAGAAGTTCCTGAGTTCCCTCACCTAGACTTTCACTGTTCCCTCCCTGCCAACTCTTTGCCCTCTAATCGCTGGACCCTATCCATTGTAAACAAATTACTTGACACCCTCAAATTCCATAGAATTCAGCCTCCACCTCACTGAGCCTTCTTGGCTTGATGAAAATGACTTTAAAGGACCCTGATTTCAGGACTGAATCATGTTATTGGACCAGATCATAACTGCCTGGAAACATTGCTTTCCCAGCAGCTGGCTCAAGATTTTGTGTGTAACATGTGATCAATAAATATTTATTGAATGAGTATTGATATCCTCTTCCTTGAAGGCCTCTCAAGTAGAGGGTATTCATTCACTTGTTGCCCACACACCATGAAGGTAGATGACATTCTTCCTGGTCCCCATGATACTTCTAGACATCACTCCTCCTCCTTTATAAAGAAAAATAAGCACAAGCAAAAATCCAATTATTCCTCCTCTGAGGTTTGTGACATCACAGTCATCCACCCATCTCAACTCCATTTTCTAAATAAGTTCTCCTCTCCATGCCAACAGACCCTCATTAGCCCTTGGTCTGATTCCATCTACCCATCAATTTCTCCACAGGGTTTAACAGAATCCACCTTAGGGAACTATTTGGGAATATCCTGGTGAGAATCAATATGCTTGGTCTTAAGGTAATTCCATGATTAGAACTAGTTATGCCAAGAAAGAAGAGAGCTGAGTCCATTCTGTTGAGTTGGGCTCATGTAATCAGCTAAAGTGGAAAAGTCACCTTTGAGAAAAGGCTCTTCTTCTTTAATAATAAGTGCTTATACATGGTTGTGAGCCTTTAGTTCCCCACCAAAATTGAATAGGGTGACCATTACAGCTTTGAGCACTCTTCTTGGACAAGAATTCATTTAGTACCAGGAATAATACCCTGGGTTCCTTATTTTTCTATCAGAACCAAGAAAGAATGACAGCATCCATTTATCCCCTTCTCCCCACTTTTCAAAGCCAGGAGAAGTGCTTTGTTAATTAAAAAAAAAAAAAAAAAAAAAAAAAAAAGGTGTGTCTTGTCTCTTTTTTAAAAGTTCTGATTGATTCAATGTGGTTCAATCACCTATGAGCAATCACTTAAGGGAAGAAGTACTGCAAAGAAAATTGCAATTATACACATGTGTAGCTGCCCTCACATCTTTTTGAACCCCTTTCATTTCATAGTCCCTGAATAACCTGAGAGCTGTGCATGTAAGGAGCAATTAGGCCTACAGAGCTTCCTCCTGCAGAATCAGACAAATCACCTGATAAAATTCACTGCCTGTAGCAGAGGCTACAGAGGGAGAAGCCTCACAGGCCCAGCCTCATGGCCCAAGGGTAATTGCACATGCTTTCCCCAGGCCCTAGAATGACCACTAAAAGGCAGAGAGTTTAAATGGGTTGGCATTTGGAAATCAGGTTCTTTGGTTCCTAACTGCTGCCCTCTGCTTCTTGAACAGGAGGACATGTACATACGGGTGAAAGAACACATTTCCCCTAAGGAGGTCCTGAATGGTGATAATGACAGTTTCTATAGGGCCAATCAGCACTCACCCCCCCATGGCCAAACCCAGGTATCTCCAAAGGAAGCTCTGATGACCAGTAGGCACACTGCATTAAGCAGTAGAGCAGTAGGAAGGACCTGTTCTAAGAGTCTACCAAGAGGGGGCGGATGTGGCTCAAATGGTTGGGCGTCCGTCTGCCATATGGAGGGACCTAGGTTCGATCCCTGGGACCTCCTGGTAAAATAAAAAAAAAAAAAAAGAAAGAAAAAAAAAGAGTCTACCAAGAAGTTCTTGCCATTGAGGGCTCGCGCGCGCACGCGCGCACACACACACACACCCACTATTCTTGCCTCTTCCTCCTGGAGCAGATCCTGCCTGTGGTGCAGTATAAAGAACACCTGGGCATAGGCTGAGAGTAATGTTTCACCTCCTCTTGTTCACTTGCCTTGGCTGTTGCTTACAGGCACAAGCTCAAAACTATCTAAATTATCTAAAGTATGATAGATAATTGAACTTTCCATTTCAATATATCATATGAATTATGTGCTATTATATAGCTCAAAATCATATAACTAGATCTTAAAATACTGTTCCAATTTGTCTATCTTCAGAAATATGAAATGTAATAGATATAATACCCTGGATGGGAGTCCCTTTCCAATTCATCTGCTCACCTAAACATGCAACCAAGCACAGGAGCAGGTCTAAATTCTGTTCTTCATGATCACGTTGCAAGACGACTTCTCTTTATCCTCAGTTCAGATCAGCCATTCCTGTGCTGTCTATCATCTGCCTGCTCCCAGGTTCTGTCCTCCACTGCCAAGCCACCTCTCTCAGTGCTTCCATGCCTTCTCTCCTGTGGTCCTGATACCCCTCCACTCATACCAAGTCCTCTACCATCCCTCAGAGACAGGGCCTGGTCACCACATGAGAAAACATACCTGCTAATCACCAAATTACAAGGCCCCTGACACCAACCAAACTAGATATGTCAGGCCTCAGTTATTTCTAGGAAGCTGGAGATAAATTTATCAGACAATTACCAAAGTCTACACATTACCTAGAGGCAGGAACACATGGGCTGATTGAAACATTTCCAAAAAACCAATCTGGTCACTTGAAAACCTACCTGATGCAGGCTCGATTCAGGTGAGGCTGGATGAGAGAAATGACAATTTAACTGGAGAAAGGGGAAATCTACATGAGCAGCAAGGCTACATTACTTTATAGAGGGGAGGGGCAGATCAGATAGGGGCTTACAGTGGGGTGACAGGAATTTCAGCAGTGAGTACCTTTACACTTCTGTTCTAAAGCCCTGTGTCTTGTTGAAGAGTACTTGATGAATTCGTTTTGATGCAAACTGGTATCTTATTAGCTCTAGATTAAAATAAGTTTGCTTATAAAAGAATATATATAAACAAAATAAGGTGACACCACTCAAAGGAATATTATGATATAATTAAAACAAGGATTCATGGATTGGAAGACTAACTATCATTAAGATGTCAATTTTACCTAAACTGATTTACAGATTCAGTGCAATCCCAATAAAAATTCCAACAGCCTTTTTTTGCAGAATTGGAAAAGCCAATTAACAAATTTGTCTGTAAGTGTAAGGGCCACCAAATAGCCAAAAATAACTTTAAAAGAAGAATGAAGTTGGAGGAGTCTCACCACCCGACTTTAAAACATATTAGTTAGCTACGGTGGTAAAAACAGCATGGTATTGGCATTAAGATAGACAGATTAACCAATGGAATAGAATTGAGAGTTCAGAAATAGACCCTCACATCTATCATCAAGTGATTTTTGACAAGTCTCTCAAACCCACCCAGCTAGATCATAACAGTCTATTCAACAAAATTGTCCTGGGACAACTAGATATCCATATCTAAAAGAAAGAAAGAGGACCCCTACCTCACACCTTAAACAAAAATTAACTCAAAATGGATCAAGGACCTAAATATAAGAGCTAGAACCATAATGCACTGTATTAGTCAGGATTCTCTCAGGAAACAGAATCAACAGGAGATATCTGTCAATAACATGAGATTTTATAAGAGTCTCTCATGTGACCATGGGGATGCACAAGTCCAGGTTCTGCAGGCAGGCTGCAAGCCAGGGGCTCCAACGAAAGTCTGACGAAAGGTCCTTGGTAAGTTTCTGGGAGAAGTTGGCTGTCCAACGACGAGCTGGGAAATTCTCTCTGAATGTTGAAATCACTTCCCCTTTTAAGGCATTCAACTGATTGGATAAAAGCATCATCCATTGATGATGCAACCTCCCTGATTGATGCAGATGTAATCAGCCATCCAGGCAGTAAACTTACCGGTGATCGAAGTCCATAAATGCTCTGTATTTCAATTAGCCCAGTGCTTGCTGGACCAAACACCAGGACACAATTACCTGGCCAAGTTGACACATTAGCTTAACCATCACAGTCCACCCCTTGTCAACTCAGCAACCATATACATTACCCTAAACCATACTTAGTATCTAAATAAAAAAAATAACAGACAAGCATACATATATATTTCCACCTAACAATGTTCAACTACCCTGCATACAACCAAAAACGCTTTGATTCCCCACAGAATAGGGTGCGTGTCCTTGGGTAATATTTACTCTTAAACTTGACATCCTTAAATATTATTGACATGAAATTAATACAACTTTTCATATGATAGGGGAAAAGGTTGGGGAAGAAAACAAAAAAATTCATTTTGTGTACATATACAATCATACTCATAAAGAAACAAGGAAGAAGGGTTCATGGTTATTACAGTCCTCATTTCTGTAACTGGTCACATGGTCGAAGTTCGTATTTATCACTACCTTCTTCCACTGCCCATCCCATGTTCCCATTACCTTCAGCAAGCACTTCAGCTGGCCATGGTTCTTTACCTGGTGGGGTGACCCAAACTTTCATTCCCAAAGATTCTGGGCCATTGTTAGTCCTGCTTGAATTGGTTTGTTGCAATTTTCCATTGACTTTAATCACAGGGCATGGTAGTACTAGGAGACGCCTTAGAGGATCTCCTGCATTCCAGGCAAACTCTTCTTTACCCCCATTATGTAGATGTAGTCCTATTTCCCCTTGATAGTCAGGATCAATCACCCCAGCCAGTACAGTAATTCGCTTCTTTGCCTGTTGATTCACAGGTAAGAGGAGCCCAAAGTGGCCAGGTGGCAGTCTTAACTTCCAGTTCAATGGAATCATTGTTGTGTTCCCTGGTGGCAGCACTCCTCTTTTTGAGACTAAAACGTGTAGACCAGCAGAGCTTAAAGTTGCAGGGACAGGAAGCAAAAATTTTCCTAGTGGGTCACTAGGGGTAATAGTGAGTGGTGCCACTCCCATTTCCAGCCCTTGATTCCTGGACCCATGAATCCTGGTTATGGGAGAAACAGCACCATAGAGAGGATGCTGATTTAGAGCATACACAGCCTCCTGGAGAACATTGCCCCAGCCCCGCAAGGTATTGCCACCTGGCTGGCGCCGTAATTGAGTCTTCAAAAGGCCATTCCACCGTTCTATTAATCCAGCTGCTTCAGGGTGATGAAGAACATGGTAAGACCAGTGAATTTCATGGGCATGTGCCCATTCCCACACATCATTTGCTGTGAAATGGGCTCCTTGATAGAAGTAATGCTGTGTGGAATGCCATGGCGGTTGATAAGACATTCGGTAAGTCCATGGATGGTAGTTTTGGAAGAAGCATTGTGTGCCTGAAATGCAAACCCATAGCCAGAGTATGTGTCTATTCCAGTTAAAACAAATCACTGACCCTTCCATGGTAGAAGTGGCACAATGTAGTCAACCTGCCACCAGGTAGCAGGCTGGTCATCTCGAGGAATGGTGCCATATCAGGGGTTGAGTATGGGTCTCTACTGCTGGCAGATTGGGCATTCAACAGTGGCTGTAGCCAAGTCAGCCTTGGTGAGGGGCAGTCCATGTTGCTGAGCCCATGCATAACCTCCATCCCTACCTCCATGGCCACTTTGTTCATGAGCCCATTGGGCAATGACAGGAGTGGCTGGGGAAAGAGGCTGAGCATTAGCCACAGAATGGGTCATCTTATCCACTTGATTATTAAACTCTTCCTCTGCTGAAGTCACCCTCTGGTGAGCATTCACATGGGACACAAATATGTTCATGTTTTCTGCCCACTCAGAAAGGTCTATCCACATACCTCTTCCCCAGACCTCCTTGTCACCAATTTTCCAATCATGTTCCTTCAAGCCCCTGACCATCCAGCCAAACCACTGGCAACAGCCCATGAATCAGTGTACAAATGGACCTCTGGCCATTTCTTCTTCCAAGCAAAATTAACAACTAGGTGCACTGCTTGAAGTTCTGCCCACTGGGAGGATTTGCCCTCACTGCTATCCTTCAAGGATGTCCCAGAAAAGGGCTGCAGTGCTGCAGCTGTCCACTTTCAGGTGGTACCTGCATATTGTGCAGAACCATCTGTAAACCAGGCCCGAGTTTTCTCATCCTCAGCCAACTGATTGTAAGGGACTCCCCAAGAAGCCAAAGCTGTGGGCTGGGAAAGAGAAGGTAACATGGCAGGAGTGGTGACCATGGGAATTTGGGCTACTTCCTCATGTAGCTTACTTGTGCCTTCAGGACCTGCTCGAGCCCAATCTCATATATACCACTTCCACTTTATTATGGAGTGCTGCTGTGCATACCCAACTTTATAGTTTGGTGGGTCAGAAAATACCCAGCTCATGATAGGCAACTCAGGTCTCATGGTAATTTGATGGCCCATGGTTAAGCATTCAGTCTCTAATAAGGCCCAGTAGTAAGCCAAAAGCTACTCCTCAAAAGGGCAGTAGTTATCTGCAGAGGATGGCAAGGCTTTGCTCCAAAATCCTAAGGGTCTGCCTTGTGATTCCCCTATAGAGGCTTGCAAAAGCTCCAGACAGCATCTCTATTTGTCACTGAAACTTCCAGCACCATTGGATCTGCTGGATCATATGGTCCAAGTGGTAGTGCAGCTTGCCTCCTCTTGTTCCGGTCCCCAATCAAAATTAGCAGCTTTTCTGGTCACTCGGTAAATGGGCCGGAGTAGCACACCCAAATGAAGAATATGTTGTCTCCAAAATCCGAAGAGGCCAACTAAGCGTTGTGCTTCTTTTTTGGTCATAGGAGGGGCCAGGTGCAACAGCTTATCCTTTACTTTAGAAGGGATATCTCTACAGGCCCCATACCACTGGACACCTAGAAATTTCACTGAGGTTGAAGGACCCTGTATTTCTGTTGGATTTATCTCTCAATCTCTCTCACGCAAATGCCTTACCAATAAATCTAGAGTCTTTGCTACTTCTTGCTCAGTAGGTCCTATCAACATGATATTATCAATATAATGGACCAGTGTGATGTCTCTTGGGAGGGAGAGACAATCAAGGTCCCTGCAGATGATATTATGACATAGGGCTGGAAAGTTGATATACCCCTGAGGCAGGACGGTGAAGGTATACTGCTGACCTTGCCAGCTGAAAGCAAACTGTTTCTGGTGGTCCTTATTAATGGCAATTGAGAAAAAAGCATTTGCCAGATCAACAGCTGCATACCAGGTACCAGGGGAAGTGTTGATTTGCTCAAGCAATAATACCACATCTGGGAAAGCAGCTGCAATTGGAGTCACCACCTGGTTAAGTTTACGATAATCTACTGTCATCCTCCAAGATCCATCTGTTTTCTGCATAGGCCAAAAAGGAGAATTGAATGGGGATGTGGTGGGAATCACCACCCCTGCATCCTTCAGTTCCTTGATGGTGGCACTAATCTCTGCAATCCCTCCAGGAATCCGGTATTGCCTTTGATTTACTATTTTGCTAGGCAGGGGCAGTTCTAGAGGCTTCCACTTGGCCATTCCAACCATAATAGCCCTCACTCCAGTGTGGAGATTCTGCCAGTTACTGAGTAGGTCTATTCCAATTATGCATTCTGGAACTGGGAAAATAACCACAGAATGGGTCCGGGGACCCACTGGACCCACTGTGAGATGGACCTGAGCTAAAACTTCATCAACCACCTGACTTCCATAAGCCCCAACTCTGACTGGTGGACCACAGTGACGTTTTGGGTCTCCTGGAATTAATGTGACTTCTGAGCCAGTGTCTAATAATCCCCAAAATGTCTGATCATTTCCTTTTCCCCAATGCAGTTACTCTGGCAAAAGGCCATAGGTCTCCCTGGGGAAAGGTGGGAGGAAGATGAACAGTATAAATTTTTGACAGTTTAACAGGATCCTTCCCCAAGGGCACCTGGCCTTCTCCTCATTCAAGGGGCTCTGGGTCTGTAAATTGTCTCAAGTCTGGGAATTGATTAAGGGGCTGTGATTCTCTGCATCTGTAATTTGAGTTAGTGTTTTGTTCACTCGACCTAGAACTCTTCTGCTTATACAGATCCTGAAGAAATTTAGTATACTGCCCATGTATTTCACTTCTAGGTACCCCATGATCTATTAGCCAATGTCATAACTCCATGTGGCTCAGACTATTCTGTGTGCTGTTTTGAATCTGTCTTTCATTGCGGTAGCCACGCCCACCTTGCCTTTGGCAATTAACTGCCAATACCTGACTTTTACTGGACTGAGATCCCATCATCCCCATAATGTTTAAGGATTCCAATTCCATTACAGCCCTCCCTGGACTGCAGAGAAGAGCAACCACAGAGCTCTTCAGAGAAGATGGAGTTAGTCTTACAAATTTATTCCTCATAGTCCTGGTTAAAGGTATGTCCTCTGGACATTCCTGGGGTGGGTGGGCAGGTCTCAAATGGTAAATCCATTCTAGCATTCCAATCTCTCTAAGCCTTTGAATCCCCTTGTCTACTGTATACCAGGGCAAATCAGGCATCTCAACATCAGACATGCTAGGCCATCATTTGGTCCATGTTTCAGTCAGCCACCCAAACAAACTGTTAGGGCCCTTTCTAACCCCTCGAGCTATAGCGTTGAATGTAGAATTTCTGCTTAGTGGGCCCATATCAATAAATTCAGCCTGATCCAACTTTATATTCCTTCCACCATTATCCCATACCCTTAGTATCCATTCCCACACATATTCCCCTGATTTCTGTCTATATAAGTTGGAAAACTCATGCAGTTCTTTCAGAGTATAGTGTACTTCCTCATGGGTCACACTTTGTATTTCACCTTTGGGGGCTTGTTGTGATTTTAGTCTAGTAATAGGTCTCAAAGACAAGAGGGGTGGTGGGGGTGGGTAAGGAGAAGGATTAGAGATGTCTTACAGGCTACTGACCTTAGCGCATTCCTTTGCATTTTCTTCTGGTGAGACAGGATTAATCTCTTCAGACAGGGGTTGGAAGGTAGATTCCTCAGGGCAGACTGGAAGTTGGGCAGTGCATTCTGGAGTTTGGCTGGTACCTGCCTTGTTGCTGGGAGGAGGTCCAGACTCTCTGGGGTAGGCCAGACGCTGGGCAGTGCAGGCTTCAGTTTGGCTGGTACCCACCTCAGGGCTGGAAGGAGGTCCAGACTCCCTGAGGCAGGCTTGAGGCTGGATGATACAAGGTTGACAAGGTGTGGTCTCCACAGGGCAGGCCAATGCAGGTTTATCTGGTAAAGTCTCAGCAGAATTTAGAGTTCCAAAGTCCCCACCAATCTTATCATCATCCCATATGTCTCCATTCCAATCCTCAGGGTTCAACTCCTTTCCAATCAATGCCTTCACTTTAATTGCAGAAACCCTGCGAGGTTGAGATTTTAGTTTCCTCTGTAATTCTGCTACTCATACAATGAGTCTGGGTTTGATTCTCAGATATCTCAAGTCTGTGGCTACAGGACACAGGATTTTCTTTCAAGGCACACGTAGAAACTTTCATATCATTCATGCAGCATTTAAGTTTCAAATTTGAAGACTTTATCTTATCTCTTTCTTTTGTAACTGTATCCAGAGTATCTAGGAGGAGCCAGCCAATATCATTATACTTTTTGACTCCACAAAATTCTGTTAAGGTGTTGAAAACACTCTCACCCAGATCCTTGCTTCTTATAAGCGTGGAAGTAGGGGAATTCAGCGATGCTATTTTGCGTATCCCTATTGCCAGCTCACGCTATGGACTGTTAGCAACCTCTTCATTATTGGAAAGGGAGTAATTAGTACCCTTGAGTCCAATTAGAGTAGAGAGCCAATTACAAAACTCCCAGAACCTGAGGTAATGCTTACCCAAGCCAAACCTTGCCTCAGGCGTTTGCGGG